>CM070775.1:113906532-114506532 GCA_036346955.1 Dipus sagitta
GCTGCCCGGCTGAGAAACAAACGCGAACCACCACCTGACCCTACTTCTCAGGCTTTCCCTCTCAGGGAGGGCCCGACTGGCCGACCACAATATTGGCCGTTTTCAGCTTCTGACCTTTATAATTAGAAACAACATAACCCCCCCCTTCTCTAAAGATCCAATAGCACTGACTAACTTGATTAAATCTATTTTAGTCACTCACCAGCCCACCTGGGACGATTGCCAACAGCTCTTGCAGGCTCTTCTGACTTCAGAAGAGAAACAAAGAGTCTTTCTAGAAGCACAAAAGAATGTTCCGGGTGACAACGGGCGCCCAACCCTGTTACCAAACGAGATTGATAAAGCTTTCCCCCTGACTCACCCTGATTGGGATTTCGCAACGGACGCAGGTAGGGGACACCTACGTCTTTATCGCCAGTTGCTCATAGCGGGTCTCCGAGGGGCAGCACGCCGACCCACCAATTTGGCACAGGTTAAACAGGTGATACAAAGAAGTGATAAGACTCCATCAGCATTTCTAGAAAGACTCAAGGAAGCATATAGGATGTATACTCCCTATGACCCTGACGACCCCGGTCAGGCGACTGGCATGGCTATGTCCTTCATCTGGCAGTCTAGTCCAGACATTAAAAGTAAATTACAAAGGTTGGAGGGTCTACAGGGATATACATTGCCGGACCTATTAAAGGAGGCAGAAAGAATTTATAATAAGAAAAAGACTCCAAAAAAAAAGGCTATAAAAGGCTCAGGAAGAAAAAAATAAAAAAAATAATAATAAAAAATTAAGTAGGTTGCTGGCCACCGTAGTACAGGGACAAGATAGAAAGGGAGGCAGGCCGGGAAGCCAGAAGGAGGCCAAAATAGATAAAGATCAATGTGCCTACTGCAGAGAGCGAGGACATTGGGTCAGAGATTGCCCAAAAAAATCTAAGGGATCCCGAAAACCTAAGCCGCAGACTTCCCTCCTTGCTCTAGATGAAGACTAGGGAAGTCAGGGCCAGGAGCCCCCCCCTGAGCCCAGGGTAACCCTAAAAGTTGGGGGGCAACCAGTCACCTTCCTAGTAGACTCTGGGGCCCAGCACTCGGTCCTGACTCGGACATCAGGCCCACTCAGCCATCGATCTGCTTGGGTACAAGGAGCAACCGGTGGAAAAAGGTACCAATGGACCACGGAACGGAAGGTGCAACTTGCTACTGGTAAAGTAACCCATTCTTTCCTACATGTTCCAGATTGCCCCTATCCCCTGCTGGGGAGGGACCTCCTCACTAAATTAAAGGCCCAAATTCATTTCGATGAGAAAGGGGCTAAAATAACAGGCCCTGAGGGTGATCCCCTCCAAATCCTGACATTGCACTTAGTAGATAAATATAGACTCTATAAATCTCAAGAGCCACAGGAGACTGACATGTCCTCCTGGCTCAATGACTTTCCATTAACATGGGCTGAAACTGGGGGAATGAGACTAGCTCTGCAACAAGCTCCGCTTGTTATCCAACTAAAGGCTACAGCTACTCCTATTTCCATTAGACAGTACCCCATGTCCCATGAAGCATACCAGGGCATTCGCCCCCACATTAAGAGACTGCTGGACCAGGGTGTCCTTATACCCTGCCGGTCTCCATGGAACACCCCTTTGTTGCCAGTAAAGAAGCCAGGGACGGGAGACTATCGGCCAGTACAGGACCTAAGGAAAGTTAATAAATGGGTGGAAGACATCCACCCCACAGTTCCTAACCCTTACAACCTATTGAGCACCCTGCCACCGTCTCATGTCTGGTACACCGTACTAGACCTAAAGGATGCCTTCTTTTGCCTACGCCTACATCCTAAAAGCCAGTCTCTTTTTGCCTTTAAATGAAAAGATCCAGAACTTGGACTTTCAGGCCAACTAACCTGGACTAGGCTTCCCCAGGGATTCAAAAATAGCCCGACTCTCTTTGATGAGGCCTTGCATAGGGATCTGGCGGACTTTCGGGTACAATACCCGGCTCTAATTTTGCTCCAATATGTTGATGACCTCCTCCTAGCGGCCACCTCAGAAAAGAAATGTCAGGAGGGTACCCGGGCCCTTTTACAGACATTGGGACAATTAGGCTATCGGGCCTCAGCAAAAAAAAAGCTCAAATATGCCGGAAAAAGGTCAACTATCTGGGCTATCAGTTGCAGGATGGACAAAGATGGCTAACTGAGGCGCACAAACAGACTATCACTCACATCCCTGCCCCTCGAACCCCTCGCCAATTGAGGGAATTCCTGGGGACCGCGGGCTTTTGCCGTCTCTGGATTCCCAGGTTTGCAGAAATGGCAGCACCTTTGTACCCCCTCACCAAGCAGGGAGTCTTATTCACATGGGGGGAAGAACAACAAAGAGCCTTCACAGACATCAAAAAGGCTTTGCTAACTTCCCCCGCCTTAGGCCTCCCTGACATCACTAAGCCCTTTAAACTGTTTGTAGATGAAAAACAGGGCTATGCCAAAGGGGTACTGACCCAAAGGCTGGGTCCTTGGAGGCGACCTGTGGCTTATCTGTCTAAGAAACTGGATCCGGTAGCAGCCGGTTGGCCACCTTGTCTGGGAATGATGACAGCCATTGCGGTCCTTGTTAAGGACGCAGGAAAACTGACGCTGGGTCAGCCTTTGATTATTCGAGCCCCCCATGCTGTGGAGGCCTTAATCAAGCAACCCCCAGACCGCTGGCTTTCCAATACCCGTATGACTCATTACCAAGCCCTGCTCCTGGACGCTGACCGGGTGCGATTCGGACCTGTGGTCACTCTCAACCCCGCCACCTTGCTTCCCTTGCCGGAAGCAACAGAACAACACGACTGTCTCCAGATTCCTGCGGAAGTACATGGAACCCGACCAGACCTGACGGACCAACCTCTTCGGGATGCAGACTACACCTGGTACACCGATGGTAGCAGCTTCCTGGCAGATGGGGAACGAAAGGCGGGAGCAGCAGTGACCACTGAAACTGAGGTAATCTGGGCTACAGCCCTACCACCAGGCACCTCAGCCCAAAGAGCGGAACTCATAGCGCTGGCCCAGGCCCTCCAAATGGCAGAAGGTAAAAAACTAAATGTTTACACTGACAGCCGCTATGCTTTTGCTACTGCCCACATCCATGGGGAAATCTACCGGAGGCGTGGTTTATTAACATCAGAAAAAAAGAAAATTAAAAATAAAGTTAAAATCCTGGCGCTACTTAAAGCCCTATTCTTGCCTCAAAAACTGAACATCATGCATTGCCCTGGCCATCAGAAAGAAAACCACCCTGAGACAAAAGGGAACCGCTTGGCAGATGCCACTGCCAGAGAGGCTGCCCTAAAGCCGCTTGACACCTCTCAATCTTTCCCCTTGATGGACCCAAGGGAAGATAAACAACATCAATGCTCATTGCAATATAGTAGGGAGGATACCGACCTCCTAAAGAAAATGGGGGCCACATATGACCCAAATGAACACCATTGGGTCTTTGAAGGAAAGACTGTTATGCCAATACAAGATACCTATAAACTAATCAAGTATTTACATAAACTGACCCATTTGGGACCAAAAAAGATAAAAACCCTATTAGAACGCAGTAAAGCTGGTCCCTACCTCCTGAACAGAGACAAGGCCCTACAAAAAATAACTAATAAATGCGCAGCCTGCGCCCAAATAAATGCAAGAAGAACTAAGATTGGGACTGGGGTTCGGATGCGGGGACACCGGCCGGGGGTACATTGGGAAATAGATTTCACTGAGGTCAAACCCGGACTTTATGGATACAAATATCTACTGGTGTTCATGGATACTTTTTCAGGGTGGGTAGAAGCTTTCCCCACCAAACATAAAACTGCCAAAATAGTAACTAAAAAGCTTCTGGAAGAAATCTTCCCCAGGTACGGAATGCCCCAGGTCCTAGGCACAGATAACGGGCCCGCCTTCGTCTCCCAGGTAAGTCAGTTGGTGGCTAAGCTATTGGGGATCGATTAAAAATTACACTGTGCTTATAGACCCCAAAGTTCAGGACAGATAGAACGCATAAATAGAACAATTAAGAAAACTTTATCCAAATTAACGCTTGCAACTGGCTCTAAGGACTGGGTGCTCCTCCTTCCGTTAGCTCTATATAGGGCCCACAACACACCAGGCCCCCATGGACTCACTCCTTTTAAAATACTTTATGGGGCACCACCCCCATTTATAAATTTTTTTGATCCAGACATTGCTGATTTTGCTAACAGTCCCTCTCTGCAAGCTCATTTGCAGGCCCTGCAGATCGTGCAGAGAAAAGTCTAGAGACCCCTTGCAGCAGCTTATCGCGAACAACTAAACCAGCCGGTACTGCCACACCCCTTCCAGGTCGGGGATACTGTCTGGGTCCGCCGACACCAGACTAAGAACTTGGAACCTCGGTGAAAGGGTCCCTACACCATCCTCCTGACCACCCCAACGGCGCTAAAAGTCGACGGAATTGCAGCTTGGATCCACACATCCCACGTCAAAGCGGTTCATACGCCTGAAGGGACAAAACCAACCACCGGTCCAACATGAAAAATCCAACGCACCCAAAACCCCTTAAAGTTAAGACTTGTTCATGGAGATAAAAACTCCTAATCTTGGTGTGGTGGGCCCTGCTACATATAGACAGGGCAATTAAAAACCAAAGTCCCCACCAGGTACATACCTTAACTTGGCAGATTCAATCTCAAACGGGTAAAATTATTTAAAAAAAATCCAAAAAAATCCCATAATCTGGTTTGAGTAAAAGATTTCACTCAATGCTAAAAGAAAATGGGGGAATGAAAAACCCCGGCTAGACCGCTGCTACACTAATAAATGCATCTAACCTGCTTCTTTGGCTTCTGTACAATCGCTTGCTTAACAGTGACTTTCTGCAACCAGCTGCCCGGGCTCAAGTAAAGAAATAGTTAACTAAAGTACCGGCCGTTGCCTGTGCATACCTAATCTCTGAAAAGCCTCCGCTCCCTGGGAAGCCCCACGCCTAGCTGCAGGGGCCCTAACTCCCTGCCAAGGTTAAGATAACACGGCCAGCTGAGGAGACATCCTGAGCTCCCCAGTCCTGAGCTACATGTACAAGGTCAAGATAATACGGGAACAACACGGACCGGGCGACTGCCTGGTGACGTCTGAAAAGTCCCTAAACTGAAACATGTTTCCACATGTTTGTGGTCTTTCCCTTTAAAAAACCCCTACCTCCCGGCTGCTCGAGGCTCTTCACCCCTCCTGCGTGAGGACTCCGTGTCGAGCCCCGGTGCGCACCGGTACCCCCAATAAAGCCTCTTGCTGTTTGCATCTAGTGGTCTCGTATCGGTCTCTGGGTTCTCGGGTCTCTTCCTGGGGAAAGAGACCCCCCCTCAAGGGGGTGTTCTTTCAGTATTGTCATTGGCACGCGTTCTCACCTCATTTGCATTAAGTTCTAGTGACTCGGCTTCCTTGCTATGATTTCCAGGTGTATCATCTCCCACCTGTCTCTTTGCCAGAAAGGGCTGGTAAGAGTTAAATCCTCTATTCTCTCTCTGACTCAAACTTTCCCAACATATATAGCTTTGTTCTTTCTTGCTAATGGTTATGTGATGATGATTCATGGCTACTTTTAGAGGCCATCCTCAGTGTAATCCATTCACATCCTTATGCCATGGCTACAAATAAGGCAGTCAGAATCGGCCTGTACATGTGCAGTCATCTGTCCCACTTACGGACTCTCAGGAGAGGGTGTCAGCAGCCCCAAGCCATCGTGTGGGCTTTCCATTCATGGATTATTGAGTTCCTGCTGAGGACCCCAACGACTGCCTGTCAGCAATGCTGAGGGCTCTAGTCGATGGAAGCCTCGTTTTTTAGAAGTGGTGCATTCTCTCCATTCTAAAAATAGACCCCAGCACTTGTTCTTATCATCCATCAGCTTCTTGGGTAAATTCATACAGGTGTGCATCTTTCAGAGACTGGATCTCTGACTAGGAAATTTTTATCAAAAGTATACAAATCCAAGGATGGAAGATATTCCAAATGATATTCCTTGTATAATATTTGAGCTCTGTTACATAAACTTTTGTGCATAGTCATGACCTATTAAGATAATGGCTAAAAAGAACAAGAGGGACTTTCAAAAAAAAGAACAAACATTCAACAAGCAGGAAAACAAGCTCTCACACAGATCTTCCTTCAGGTTGGTAGAACAGCTGGCTTTTCATGTTAAAGAACCTGTTGGGGATGGATAGTCTTCTAAGCTCATCCTTGTGCCTTTTTCATCAGGATTCTGTCTATTCTTTCAGTTTAGTTTAAAAAGGTAGGTGAAAAAAAAAGTATGTGTTTGTTATTTATGTAGAAGAGTAACATTCCCTAAACCAACAAGAATGTCAAAAAGCTTAATTCATACCTCTGGTAAACCCTTTTCATCCTTCCTATTTGGAGTTCTCCGTTTTTGATTCCGCTGTCTTCATTATCTTTAAAGTAATATTCTGATTCCATTCCTAGAATTCAGTGACTCCTTGTTCACTTTTACCTCACTCTGTATGCTTTGTCTGCTCAGTGACAACTGAGCTGTGAAGGATTCCAGAAATCCGCCTTTTCCCTATGACTTCACACTAATAGCTTTCATACCCTAGCTCTGGTGCCCTTGCCCCCCTCTCCCTGTTGCTGTGCCTTCTCACTGTGCCATTCCACCTTCACGTCTCATTCAGAAATCTGACTATAGTGCCTGGCCCAATAGTGCCAGGAGGATGGTCATCTTTTGTCTCTTCCCATTTCTTCCTCATGGAAATGAACCAACATCACTGTCATCTGACCACTTTAAAATGAGCAAACAAATTTAGAAATTTAGAAAACATGACCAGAAAGGCTTTTATCCTACTTTCTCTGAGAGAACAAGCCCATCAACAGCTGTTCTAAACTGTATCTGCTTTCAGCTCTGTTCTCTGAGAATCCTATGATATCTGCTCCTGTTTTACTTTGGGGAAGCATGTGGATTGATAGGGAATTATTTGAAGTGATTGAGGTTTGGGGATTTTGTTTTTCAATTTATGACAATATACTTCACCACTAATCACAGTTCAACCATCCCTTTGTGCCTTTAACATTCTCCTCAAAAAGATAGCTCTACACAGACCGCTTCTGGAGACCTGTTCCAGGACTTTTGTTAAATTCAGGACATTTCTATTGGGATCCTGCTTGTAAATATTTTTAAATGCTTTCCATCATAAACATCTAAATTACTGTCTCTTTGACCAAGAAAGCTGGAGTTACCCACTAACACCTTCATGTGGGAAGTCAGAAAGAAATCCATCAAATGTTTGCATGGAGAAGTAAGTGTATTCAAATATACCCTGTGCTTGTTTGTTTCTACAAAGATACAGAAAACGTTTAGCATTACCATGGAACAAAATGGAGGGAAAAGAACACAAAGTGCATCATGATCTGTGTGTGAAAAATGAAAACAAATTAAGAAATCTATAATTTTAACTGAAAATATTACAAAATGATAGTCAAATGAGCTTCATTCCCATTTCATTTTAGGGAAAAGAAATAAAAGGGAAATGTGTATTTTATCCATGCTCATTCTGATTGTTTATGGCCAACTAACAGTCATGGTATGTCTCATGATTTGGGGGGCTTACAATTTGAGAGAAGTCACCTTGAGTAGTACTGACCTAGAATCTCACCAGTTGCTGTAACAGTTGGGGCTACTATAGTGAAGAATTGAATATCTAGGGGCTAGCCAATTATGTGTGTTTGTTCCTCTTTCTCTCTCTCTCATCATATAGTCCTGGAACCTCTCCATTTTCTTTGTTCATGTGAAGTAATTCGGCCTCCCTCATAACTCTGGAGACCTCAGTATAGCTTGTCTGGTTAAATGTTAGTTCAGGGCCCCAAGATCTCATAGGTTAATACAGAAGAACCCTATTAAAGACTAACCTTAGTGGTAACATGACTTCCAAGATATAAGGGAGGGCATGTAGACCTCACCTTTCCATAAAGGGGGAATCAAATAATTCGGGGTTGTGTTTAAAAGTCTGGACATTCTGTTTTCTGGCTATAAATTATTTGCATTACTCCCACATTGAAAACACAGCCACTGTCTCCTAACGATCTCTGCAGGTTGGAGCTCATTACAGCATCGGGCTCCAATAGGAGGCTCGGGATCTCATTATAGATGTTTGTAAAGTTCCCCGGCTTAGTTTCCTTGGATACATTTCCTCAGGTATGGTTCTTCTCCATTTTGAGATATGTGAACTAAAATGAAAAATTTCTTATTTTAGAGTGTTGGTTAGGGTGGGGGGGGGTCTATTGGGAAATCACTTGCTATACAAGTGTAGAGACCTGAGTTGAGATTCTCAGCACCCATTTAAATGCCGAGTGGACATGGCAACACACCTATAATCCCAGCTCTCAGGAGATGGTGCAGAGAGATCCCCAAGACTAAACTAACCAGATCAATATGCTCTGGATCCATAGTGATCAAACAAGGCACCCCATGTCAACCTCTGGCTCCACATGCATACATGCTCACATGTAGTGTCTATAAATACATATAAATACAAATATAAATACACATGTGTACATACTATACGTGCATAAAAAGTTCTTTGTTTCCTCATAGTATGCCATTCCACAATGTGTACATCTTTCAAAACATCATGATGTGCATGATAAATATATTTCATTTTTGTCAGTTCAAAATAGTTTTAAACCATATGATCACAAATGAAACAGGTAGGCATACATCAAAAGGGGGTACGAGTTGTTAAAAATCTCACGGGATACAGCTGCTGCTGCTCATTCAGCTGGGTCTCTGAAGTTCTTCTTCTTTTTAAAATAAATTTGAGAGAGAGAGAGAGGGAGTGACAGAAAGAGGCAGATAGAGAGAGAATAGGTGCGGCAGGGCCTCTAGCCACTGCAAACAAACTCCAGACGCATGCACCACCTTTGTGCATCTGGCTTACATGGGCTGTGGGGAGTTGGTCCTGGTTCCTTAGGCACTGCAGGCAAGTTCCTTAACCACTAAGCCATCTCTCCAGTCCCTGAAATTGTTATTTCTACTTTTTAGGATCTGGATTTCCTTACTTGAGTCCTCTTTCCTTTCCCTCAAACAAGGAGGCTGAATAATCATTAAGTGAGTCATCTCCTCATTTTTTCCTGCCTGAAGAAAAGTGAGGACTTAAGTACCTTGTGTTTTTTTTGTTTCCTTCCTGAGTAGTATTTGTAGTATGTGTATTGGTGTGTGCACATGGGTGTGCAGATGCATGTGGCATGTGTACACACATGCAAAGACCAGACATGGGTCTCATGATCTATTGCTCTTCCACCCTATTTCCTTACAACAAGGTCTAACTCAGAACCTGAAGCTCATTGTTTGTTTTTGTTTGATTGATTGATTTTTTTTAATTAATTAATTAATTTTTTTTTTACAGTCAGTTTGGTACCATTATTAGGCTCATCCGTGACCTACCCCCTCCCCTTGGCCCCTCCTTGTTGAGGTATACGGGTCATGCATTATGGAGTTTTTTGCCTAGACTGGCTGACTAGAAAGCCCCAATGTTCCTTCTATCTCTACCCTTCTTAGCTCCCACGTTACAGACGTGTGCAGCCCTATCTACCAAGTGCTCTTACCTGCTGATCCATTGGCCCAGCCCCAAGATATCATTTTTATTCCCCGAGGTATGCTCACAAGAGTCTTATGAACCTTATTTTTTAAAGGGGGAAGCTTATCCTATTGCCCAATAGGAAAGACATGCTCTTAGAATCTTTAGAAGGCATATTTGTGTGTTTGAATAGGCCAGTGTGTTATCAAATTTATTGTGTTTTGAGATACTAAAGGAATCTTAGAGTCCGACCTTGTATTTGGTCTTTTACCTAAAGCCTTCCTTAATTTTATAATTGTATTAGTTTATTTTGGTCATCTGGAGAGACCAGATATGGGAAATGATTTATAACTCCATAAAATTGAAAAGTTAATAATTCTTTTTTACATATTTCATCTGTACCTTCAAGCTTTCAGATATGAAATCACTTTAGCTAGAGGCATCAGTTCATGATATACTATTTTTATTTTCAATATTACCACAAGAGTGTTACTAAACACCCTTTTCTTCAACTTGAAATGTCATTTCTCTCCACTTCCTTTAAGCTTTAAGCACCAATCTCCACCTTCCATGGACAGGCTGCTCAAGTTCTCACTTCAACCCACCAGCGAGGTCCATGTGTATATGTGGTGTGTGTGTGTGTGTGTGTGTGTGTGTGTGTGTGTGCAGATACACATTTATTTGGGGGGCATTTTCTTGTGGAGGACATATATTTAAAGACAGAGACTCATACTAAACCTAGAGCTCACTGATTTGGCTAAAGTAGCCAGAAAATCTAAGGGATCCTCCTGTCTCCATATCCCCAGCTGGGATTACAGGTATGTGTCCCTGACTCAGCTCTTATGTGGGTGCTGGGGATCCAAAATCCTACTCATTGAGTCATCTCTCTAGCCAAATTTGGATTATTTTAACCATACTTTCTAAATAATATCTTAATTTCTCAACTATGAGGTCTCCTACAGAAAGCTTTTTAGAAATCAAATGTTCACCTTGGATAAAAGGAACTATCAAATCAACTTTAATAGCTCTATCATGGGCTCTTAAGCATCAAATAACATGACACTAGTGGACCTTAACCATCTCCCTTTGGATGCCCTGTTCTTGTAAAAACAGCTTGGCCCAGACCCTAATGATCCAATTTACCCATATGTGAAGTCTTTTTTCTCTGTTTGGATGTTAGTCCCTGTTTCTGACCATCACCCATTAAGACAAAAGCTATTTAAAATCAATTATACTAAATGATATGACTTTTGGTAAGCAATTCTGACCTTCTTCTTTGAAGAGTTCTGTTACACAACTGCCTTATTTGTCCCCACAAAGGCCTGGAAACTCAAGACAATACATTTTATCACTTAGCACAAATATCACATTGGAGTCATGTGTTCATTTTATCAAGTAAAGGGGGAAATTATGTTTACTTTATGTTTTCCACAATCTTTCTTGTGTCTGCCTAAGGACAGACATATAACCAGTATCCCAACATAAACATTTATGCCAGTGGGTCATCAGAACAAGCTTTGGGTTGTGTTCTAATCGTTGTTATTTAAAAAGGTAGTGATATTATCAGGCTTTTCTATAACAAAGATATTAACTATCTGGAGTTCTGCTTCCTCTGTAAGATGAGATGCTGTATGGATGTCATAATATAAAACTTGCATTGCATGGACACTGCAGTTTAATTTCACTCCCCATAATCCATCACCAACAACTATGATCTCACGGTGAAAGCACAGGGCACAAACTTCAAATAAACATTCTTGCCTTGACTTTTACTCCCCTAATGAACAAAGCATAAATTCCTAATTGTTAATCTGGTACAATTGATCAGAAGCAGAGCTCAGGGGTGACTAACATCTTCTGTGACCCATTCTCTTCAATTTTCTAAAATATGAAAAATTCATGTAGATTCATAGTAACTAGAATTTGGGGAGACTTTCACCAAAAGATGCCTGAGTCTGAAATATGATACTCAGCTCTGACTCATCAAATTCTTCAGTTGCTAAGTCCTATAATGTTACATAGCTTGGCCTTTGGTCATAGTCCTTTAAATAATCAAATAGAAAGCATTGATGAATCCTAGAAGTCTTCATTACATAAAAGATAAGATAAACTCATTACTATTACCACCTTCTCTTATCCTGCCATTGTTAGCCAGAGTACCTGGTTACTCAGTTGTGTCCAATCATCTCTACCCAAGGAGTACCCAATGTACACTAAGATAAGTTTCTGTTAGGAAAATGGGAATAGAGCTTAGTAGAAGGCAGGTGTTTTTGTTGTTTTTCCACAGAGTAAGAGGAAACAACTATGCAGAGCCCATAATCTGATTGATTCACTCATTCATTCAATTAAAAAGCACTTAGTATAAAATCATGAGTCATGTGGAAAGGACCTCCTGTATATGTTAACCCTGGCTTTTAATAAGTGCAAAGATTCCACATCTTCCTTTCAGGACAAATAAGAGAGCAGACAAGCTTAGATCTGGATTGTTTTCCAGAGGGTTCTGATAAAAAACTGAACAAAATGGCTCTTGGTTATTTTATAAATCAAAACATAAATGAAATTAGTTTTCAGAGCAAAATATGATTTAAAAAGAAGAACATAAACTTTCGATTATTTATTTTGCACTTCAACCTATCTGTATCTTTCTACTATCCTTCTTAATAATCTTCCATAGTATTTACATGTGTCAAGTAAATTGCTCACAGCACTTGAAGTCTGAAAGTAACTAGACCTTACAGGTTCTAGATCCCATAGGATCTTCAATTTTTGTGACAGGTTGTATAAATGCCAGGATGAAGATGTGCTGGTTACCTGCTGTTGGAACAAAATACCTGAGATAAACAACTTAAAGTAGGGAAGGGTTTTTTCTTTTCTTTTCTTTTCTTTTTTCTTTTTTTTTTTTTGGCTCATTTTAAATGCTGCAGTCCATAGTCTCTTCCCTCTGTTGTTTGGGGTCCATGGTGAGGGAGAAAAGTGGCTCAACTCACAATGGACACAAGAAGAGAATGTGAGCCACTGTTAGAAGGAGAGCACAGGGGAAGGAGCTCATGTGCACCCACGAGCAAGGGGCTCAGACAATATACACCCTTCAAGGGCGTATCCCTGGGGACCCACTTCCACCGAATGTGTCCCATCTCCAACAGTTTTTATCCCTTAACGACAACCCATCATGATCCATCAACTGATTAATCCATTGATGATGTTAGCAGCAAATGGTCCAATCTCGTCTTCAAAGCTGATGTCCTGGCAACCAAGCCTTTAGCACGTGGCCTCTGGGGAACATTTTACATCCAAACCATCAAAAAAGCCAAACTCAATCATGACGTATTAATGTTGTATGTAAAATTCTGTACACAGATGTGTGTTCACAAAAACATAAAATTGTTTGTCTGTAATTACACATTCTCCAGAATTTCATACGAGATTGATCTATTGATCTCACAAAGAAATCAGGATATAAAGTACCTGAGATACCTTAGAAACTGAAGGCATACCTAAGTTTACCCAGTTAGAAAGTATAAAATTCAGTTTGTGTCACAGAAGCAGAATGGCTGCGGATGGCAGCAGAAGGAATAATTTCTATAGGAGTTAAAAGTTTATGTAATTTTGAGGGCTATTGGAACAGTTATATAAGCTGTTCCTTCTGTGTCAGCTGTTGAGCCCGAGGAGTCAGCTAGATTGCAGTTCTTGATGTCAGAGAGGAAAACTGGATGAGAGCAAGAACAAATTAGAACCTGCCAAGATGTGCTAAGACACACAGGGCAACTGGAACCTATAAGAACCTATTGCAGATGTGTCAAGCTCTTTCCATATATCATAGTCAGGGGGCTTTCACAAAAGAGGCTGATACTTTCTCCCTATAGTTGCATATTCCCTTTTTCATAAACTGAGTTGTCTGGAACCCTGCACCAACCTACATAGCTGCCGCATTTCTATCTTTCAAATCTTACACAAGGTATTTTTCATGACCTATGCAAACCAAGAATCATGAAGGGATGGAAGTTCTAGAAAACAGTTTATTTCAACTGGCCTAGTACAGAGCCACCACTGAAGAATATACGGTGTAATACATGTCCTTTAATTGTATCATGGGCTGATGTTCAGCTTTTATGAAAGAGTAAAACAAAGTCCAGAAGAGAGACAGTAAGAAAAAAAGATCATGAAATCTATTTGAAATGTGATAACTTCTACCTGGTTATGATCAAGTTCAGTGCTCAAGTGGGAGGAATCTCTAATTTGATTTGTATACCAGGCACATTTCAACAGCACATTAATCTTTCCTTTGACTTTTATTACCATTCATCCTTCTATGGTTTCAATCAACTACTATCTTTCAACAGGTCTAAGTCAGTATCATTCTGAACATAGCCATAAAGATGAGATTAATCATCTAATTGTCCTTTTTAAAAATATTTTATTCTTATTTATTCGAGAGAGAAAGAGAGAGGGAGAGAGAGAGAGGGAGAGAATGAATGGGTGCACCAGGACCTCTAGCTATTGCAAAGAAATTCCAGACCCATGTGCCACCTTGGGCATTTGGCCATATGTGTGTCCTGGGGAATGAAACCTGGGTCCTTTGGCATTGCAAGCAAGTTTCTTAACTACTAAGCACTCTCTCCAGCCCCTCTCCCTTTTAAGTGAAAGTCACTAATATCTCTATAATGAGCCATTGGACCCTTGACCATATGGAAAGCCAATGACTGGCCAGGGAATAAGATACTACAAAACATGCAGGTACTTTAATCTCTTGTATTTATGATTGGTCTAATTAACAAGACAGTTGACAAACTTATCTTTGGAAAATAATGCACTATACTTTTCTTTTGCTGACTTATAAGATGCAGCTTATTTCCACCTTCCAATTAATTGAGACCTTATCCTTGGGAATCGTGGTTAAGTCTACGTCCTGCATGTTTGCCTCCTGGCTGCAGTGTGGGGAGCCTAGAGAAGATGTACAGAGCAACCAGTCCTGGGAAAAGGGTTTTCAGGACTCATAAAAATATACAAAAAGGATTTGAGCAGATAAATAAATAGGGATAAAGGTAGAAATGTATCTTCCTAGAATATTTCTTTTTTTTTATTGAAAAGAGATTCTTTCTCTGTGAACTTCTGAAAGTGCAATGTTCTCCATTAGGGAGAACCAGCATTAAATTTTTGACATATCTAGGACTATACCAAGTACAGTTAGGAGCAAGTATTATATAGAGCCTGTAGTAGAAAGTGAATCAGAGTCAAGCTTATAGGGACAGAAGAGCAGTAGTAAACCCTTGTAACTTCTTCTAGTGCATAGTTCAATATTCAGTAGAGTCCATTCTTCTCCACTGAGATGATCCTAATTATGAAGTACTTGCTCAACAAAGAAATGTGATGTCTTCCATTTCTTTCCCACTATGTCTCTGCAGTACTCAGTGAGGGAACAAAGGAGCAAGGCTGTTAGACAGGAAGTCTCTACCTAGCCAGGCACAACTGCTGTCCTATTTTCCAGAGGTACAGGATAGCGTAGCACAAGTAAGTACCCGAACTTGTTTCTGGGGGAGTAGCGGGTCCTACAATAACTGTTGCTATGTTTTACCCTTTTTTCCTGGATACAAAAACAGGACTAAAGAAATATCTCAATATTATTTATGAGCCTATAGTCCGGAATTCAGTTCCTCAGTACCCACATACACCAGATGCACAAGGTGTTACATGCATCTGGAGTTCATTTGTAGTGGTTGGAGACCCTGGTGTACCCATTCTCTCCATCTGCCTCTTTCTCTCTTCAATAAACAAACAAACAAATAAATGAAAAAACTGTTTTAGTATGCTTCATAATTATTATGATGGCTTTATGTCCATGTGACATAAATGTGTTTAAAGGGCTGACAAGCATCTTTGTCACAGACTCCTGAAGAGTTGTTATCGAGCCTTCTTCAATTTTTACTGATAGTCTCAGGCAGAAAGTGCTACCCACAGGAGCCACAGCAAGAGTACCAGGGAAGAGTTTCCATCTGTATACCTGAAGAATTGTCCTCAAGGGCATCCCAGGCACTTGATTTAAAGAAGGAGAAACTATTTTCTAAGGGTCTGGATAGACTGTATTATAAATATGAAGAAGTAATGATAAGATTGAGTCATCACTGTGTATGTAACCTTTTAAAGGATGTTAATGAGGCTGAGGACATTTGATAATAACAACTGGGAACTGAATTCATTTTCTATCCCGTATGTATGTATGTATGTATACAAATGGAATGATTTAAGGTAAAAGAAGCTTATTTTTATGTGGCTCTGGGGGTCAGAAACCCAAAGCCAAGGACATGGGGTTTAGACACAGAGGGGGTATCTGATCCAGGCCCCTCCTAGCTTCCTGTCCTTGGCCATGGAGGGTGCTTGTTGACTGGTGGGTGCTTCATGCTGATCCTCCGCCACCATGTGGTATCCCCGTGTGGTGAAAATCTCCATTTATCATCTTCTCTTGTAAGGTCAGTAGTCATTAGATGTATGCCAAGTTTAGTGCAAATATTATCTTAGTTTAACTAATTATGTCTATAAAAACCCTATTTCCCAATAACATCAGAACCATAGTCTGAGGTCCTAGGAAACAGGAATTTTGAGTGGACTCTATCTAACCCACTACTAAAAAAGAAATCTATTGTTTTTCTCATAATTACTTTTTTATGGGAAGAAGAAGGGATTTATTATTAGATGCAGGGGAAATTCTGTAAGGGCAGAAAAAGTTGTCCTCACTTTTCACAGATCCAAGCAGAGAGAAAAGCCACTACACAGCTGCATACTTCAGGAACCCCAGGCAGAGCTCAAGCACCTTGCATATCTTCAGACTGGAATTACAAATTCACCCCCAGCAACTTAGGGCTGGCCCCCTAGGATCTGCACAGAGACACTTCCTCCAGCCAGGTGGCTGCTGATCTAAATTACAGACTTCAGTAAACACGTATATTTATTGGGGAGGGCTTCAATTCAAACTACCACATTCCATCCCTGTCCCCCAACAGATTCATAACCATCTCATGTTGTAAGTTGCATTTAGTCCAAATTCAAAGGTCCCCATACTCTTTACCAACTTAAGATAGTTCTAAAGTCCCAGATCTCATGTGAGGTTTAAGATGGTCTCTTAGCTATGAGTCCTGTAAAGTTAAATCAAGGTATATGCTTTTAAAATAAAAAGGCACAGAATAAATATTTCCAACTACTATGAGGCACAACAAAGAGAGACTAGAACAATGCAAATTCAATAACCATCAAGCAAAGTCTTTCTCTTTCCCTCTCCTCACCCTCCCCTTACCCCACCTTCTCTTTGCTAACGAAAGGTTGCTGTCTTATTGCTATGTGGAAAGTGAGGTGGATTTAGATGCAATCATCTATGTAGTATGGAAAATTATTTGACTCTTACAGTCTGTCAGAATGTTTGCACATTTGCAACTCCTAACTTGAGAAGCAACAGAGTCATTGAAAGAGAGAAACATGCACCCATCAACTCACAATTAAAACCAAACCCCCCAGAAGTTTTCTGAGTATCTCAATAAAATAGACGAGTTGTAGGAAATTCTACTCTTAATTATCCCAAGTGACAGTCCCCTTGTTGTACATTAAAATGTCTGGAGTTTCTTTCATGTAGAATTCTATTATGCTTAATTTGGGATGATTCTTGATGAATCAATGGATTAAAAGATGAAGGGGGGAAAAAAAGGACATATTAGACTTCAGAAGAAGAGGCCAGAAAAACTGCCTAACATCAATGGTTTTGAAGAACAATGGCTCATGAGAGTTAATCATGACAAGATGACAGAGCCCAAGATTCTAAAATACCTGCTTTCATTTGGCTTAGTTCTCCAATCCAATTTGAGGATGAAAGGGGAAATTTATATACAAGAAATTTGTGATTCAGATACTTGGAATCATCTTGTACTCTCTAGCCTTGAAGGAAATGACAAGGGATCAGAGCCACCTCTGCTGGTTCTACTCACAGCATGTGCAATCTGCCCCATTTCCGTCTCCTCGGTCTACTCTGTATTATTCATATTCATGCTTTGTGCTATTTTCTATCAATTTGCTTTTGTCTAACTGATTTGAGACTGAAATCACTCTGCTTTATTATTGATACAAATAAGATGTTATTAGTGTTACATAAGGATGTCTTTAAAGTTTTTTTTTCTCTAGCATGACTTCATAAATACTCCAGTTAGCCTAAAAAAAATATTTTTTGAAAAAGCCTTTCAGTGAATTATGACTTCTGAATCACTGAGCATGACATCAACAGACGTGTTTGCACTTTCCAATTGTGGATATCACCTTATAATTAATTCATAAGACTTTACTTCCAATAAAGGCTGAATTGTCCAAGGCCCCCCCAAAAAATGTGTCTTGGTGATATTTGGGGTCAGGCTTTAGCATTTTATTTAACAAAGAGCAGCATTAGTGAATGCTTTTTAAATTAAGTTGAAAGTCATGGTAAGAAAATATTTTATTTTTACAAATATAATCTCTTACTGTTCTTCTAAAGTATGACATTTATTTTGTAGGCCTCTTCAGAGAAACAATGTCAGAGATCCCTCTAGTAATGGCTTACTCTGTGGCTGCACCTAATTAAAAGTATCCCACATCACAGCTGACTTTAGCTGAGCGCACAGAATTCCATTCTACACGTGTAGGAAGCCCTCAGAGTAAATAGTGATTATATTCTCCATCATTCTAATTGTTGGACTTTTAAGGTGATTATAAATACAGTTTATTGTGTTATTTTATCTCTGCTGTAGTTGTAGGTTATGCTTTTTCATAGTTGTTGTGCATTTAAGTGTGTGATAACATGAACGAAATCTACCTATTTTCAATTACTTAAAGAATCACCACTAGTTGACTATTGTGTTCCTGGTTTAAATATTAACTGCTGTACAAGAAATAGCCTTAAGATGATAATTTCCCTTCATAGCTATTTTCATGCCTTAAAACCTAGAATTCAACATTTAAGTCATTTTCTGGCATTTAAAGCAAAATGAATAGGAAGAAGGAGACCTTTGTAAACAGCATTCTTCAATTACTGACAAGGGAATGAAAATATTCATACAAAAAACAAAAGTTGTAGGACAGTTGATAATTCTGGCAAGAGAATGGAATATGGGCTTTAGGACAGTGAGACCTGGCTTGCATGTTTTCTTCCTTCTGCCACTAGCATTATCTTCAGGCTAGACTACAATCTGGTGTGAAATCCAGTCCCTATTTTATAACCTTCTGGAGAATGATGCTATATCATGAGAACTTTATTTTCATATACTGCAAAGTAAAATTTTATTTAAGAATGCTTTAGACTTTGCATTTCTGAACATCCTTATGACAATAGAATTTTAATTACATTGCACATATATACTTCAACTTCAGCTCTCATTCAAATTAACTTCATATATTACAAGATTGACCCCACCAAAGGTAATAATATCAACAATAATAGCTGCGTTGATGATCAAATTTTTATCACTCATAATCTGCCAGAGGACTTTGGTTGGGCATGTTAAGCCTAATGTAGCAATTATAAGAAGTTATAGCAATTTCCATTGCAATTATTGGCAGTTTTGATGGTCTTGGTCACATGGTAATAGCTCAAGTTAAGCTAATCCTTATAAAAACTGCATGCTTCACATGAACATAGAATTGTCAAAAAATGCCAATAAGGGAATGTGATAGAAAGTTCTATTTCCCAGGCTGAAGAGATGGCTTAGCAGTTAGGTACTTGCCTGAGCAACCATGTTCAACTCTTCAGGTCCCACATAAGCCAGACACACAAGGTGATGTAAGTGTGCAAGGTTGCACATAGACACAAGGTGGCACATGAGTCTGGAGTTTGATTACAGTGGCTGGAGGCCCTAGAGTGCCAATTCTCTCATTCTCTCTCTTTTTTGCTCTCACTCTCACTCCCTCTAAAAAAAAAAAAAAAAGTTCTATTTCCATATCACCTAATACAGTAACATTACCTCTAACTAACTCTAGTTCTGTGCAAGAAAAAAAATAAATTCAAAAATGAAAGAAAATATCACAAATATCTTCAGCTTACCAGAGTTAAAACTGACTAGTAGCAAATTTACAGATTAAAATTTTTCTCCATGTACCATGATTTCATTATCATTGCTAATATTTACTCACAGTTTAGTTTTTGTCATGCTAGAGGGAATCATTTGTAACCAGAGAAGATAAAAGCAATTTCAAGAAATAAAGCACCCTTTATGTCCCAGCCTTCATAGTATAGTACATAGGTCTAATGGCCATTCTGATCATGAAAATTGCAGTAGTATCTTAAAGTACTGATAAAATCTACTGAATTATATGTAGAGGCAAGATTAGTGTGATGGTTATCAGGGCAAATGTTTATGGTGTTTATAGACAAATTGTTCTGTATGTGTGTATATGTGATAATTTGAATGAATGTTCCCCAACAGATTCAGCTTTATTAAAGCTTCTTGGATTTCCAGCTGCCTGGCTGGGAGAGGTGTCTCTGTTGGGGGAGCTCAGGGTCCAGCCCTAAGGTGTGTCTGAAATTCCAGCTAAAGACATGCAGAGTGCTTGAGTTCTGTCTGGGGTTCCTGCAGTGTGCTTGCTCGTGCTGGTAATGGTTGCTTTTCTTTCTCTCTGCACTGACCTGTGAAAGGGGACCAGACGCTTCCATACTGTGGAACTTCCCCTTGATCTGTAAGCTTCAAGAAATCCTTGCCTCCCTTAAACTGTGTCTGGTTTGGAGGTTCATCACAGCAATGTGAAGATGACTGGGACAGCATATTTGTATGTGTACAGGTGCCCATGTGGGTGTGCATACATTCTGTTTGTATGTGAGCATGTGGAGACCAGAGAACAACCTTGGGTGTTCCCTAGGTGACGTTCACCTTTTGTGAGACAGTCCCAGAGATCTGCCTGTCTCTACCTTCCCAGTGCTGGGATTATAAGGATTTACAAGCTTGTGCCACCATGCCCAGTGTTTTGTACGTGGGTTCTGGGGGTTGAGCTCAGGTCCTCATGTTTGCAAGATAAAACTGTACTGGCTGAATTATCTCTCTCTCCAGCCTGAATATAGATTTTATGCTTATTATTATCATGTTTTTTTTAATTATGAACTTTATTTTATTAAAAAAGATTAAGTTATCCAAAAACTAACATGCCCTTTAGGAGACCACCTCAACCATCTCAAAGCACCAGAGCTCATTATCACCCTATGTTAGTGAAAGAATATTTCAATAAATTCCTTATTATCTTAATAAAATATTGAATAGATTTTATGTTGTGGAAATATTTCACTTAATAATCCAGAATTTAAAAAATTACTTATGTTTTTAAATGATTCTTCAATACAATAATGAGAAAACTCTTACATAGACTGAATGATCAAGATAAGGATCTTCTATCTCTAAATCAAACTAAATATATATATTTAATATTTTTATTTATTTGAAAGAGAGAGAGAGAATCAGGTAGAAAGAGAGGGAGAGAGAAAATGGGCACCACCAGGGCCTCTAGCCTCTGTAAATAAACTACAGACACAAGCGTCACCTTGTGCACCCCTCATGCATCTGGCTAACATGGGTCCTGGGGAATCAAACCTGGGTAATTTGGCTCTGCAGGCAAGAGCCTTAACCATGCAGTGTCTCCAGCCATAGGTATAAAGTGGCTCAGGAGAAAATAGCTCCTGAGACCAAACTTCTACACTCCTTCAGGCTCTCCCACTTCTTCATGCTCACTCAATTTTCTCCTTGAAACTTTGATCATCAGTGGCCACAAATCACCACCTTAGCGATCTAGTTTCGGATAAAGGATCATCTTTACACAAATCCCAATGGAAGTGCTTCATTACCATAAATCCTTCAAATGTCAGCACATTTTCCCCCTGAATACCTCTTTGAAGAAAAGACTATCATTGATTTTTGTTTCTCATTATCAAAATTAGAGCATGTTCTTTTGTCTAAAGCTGCTTCCCACAAGTTTACACAGAAACTTCAAATCCATTGTCCTAGCATTTCAAAAATGTCTATTTCAAAATTTATTCACAGATTTTTTTTTTCTACTGAAGTAAAATTTACATGCATTGAAATGCACACTTCTAACATGTACAGATCTGGGCATTTGGAAAATGGAATATATTTGTGCAACTCGTGCCCCTGTCATAAATTAGGAAATTTTCATTACCTTAGGAACTCTTTATCATGCTGTTCTCATCTAATTTCTCCCCAGCAAAAGCATTTATGTTTCTACTTTATCTTACCACAGATTACTTTGTCTGTCCTATGTGATCATATAAATAGAGCTTACTTCCATAACGATAATGAGGGCTCTTTTTGTATGTCATTATATATATTCCTTTTCAATGAGAAGCATTCCATATTTTGATTGTTTGGTTGTTTGCCGTTGATAAATATTTACAGTTTCTGATTTAATTGCTACTATGAATAAATTTGGTGAACATTCTTACGCAAATATATATGTGGCATTTTTTTGTTTTTCTTTGGCAAACTTCTTGGAGCACAATTTTTGGATTATAAAAGAAGCGCTTATTTAACTTTATTCAGCTGCCAAGTTCTCTTCCAAATGTCTTTTTGTTTGTTTGTTTGTTTTGTTTTGTTTTGCCATTTTGTGCCTACTGCTAATATATGGGAGTTATAGTTGTTCTCCAATCTTAAAAAAAAAAATGATACAAGATCTGATGGTTTAATTCCTAGGTACTGACCTGGACTTCACAGTCATGTGGTCAGCACTGTGCTGAGTTTTACTAAGTTGTCCTGCTCCTGGGATCCAGGGCAAAGTCCTGTGTTCAGTTCCCTCTTTCTCCCAAACACAAGGTACCTCTCTCCATGCTGTGATTCCTGGCGTTGTTGAGAGGGTGATACAGATAATGTAAAGCTTTGCTTCCTATCTTCTTCAATGCGTCATGTGATCGCGCTACAACCAAGTGCTATGATCCCTTACCTGGTGTGCCTAGTTAGCTCTTGTGACAGTACTTCCAGGAAAACTTGTTCAGACTCCTCTTTGGGTAGGAAGATGATCACTGGAAGCCCCCTCTGCCATCTTGTCCGTCCCCACCCACTGTGTGCTTCTTTGATGTTCTTCCTCACCATTTGTGAATTCCCTTGGATGAAGTATTCTTTTCAAGTATGTTGTCCATTTTTAAAAACATTGGTTATTGAAATTTGAGAGCTACTTGTATATTCTTTATATATTCTAGTTTGTGTACGTGATTTGCAAATGTGTTTCCAGACTAAAGCTTCTGTTTTTATTCCCTTAGCAGTATATTTCACAGTATAAAAGTTTTAAGTCGCTTTGAAGCCCAATCTGTGATTTTTCTTTACTTTAGATTCTTCTCTGAATATCATATCTAGGAACAGTTGGACTAAATGAAAATTTCTCTTCAAGTTTCATTATAATTTTATGTTTTATTTTCAGTTCTCAGATCTATTTTGAGGATTTTTCTGTGTGTGTGATGAGGTCTGAATCAAAATTGATTTTTGTTGCATATGGATGTCACATTATTCTGGCACTACTTGTTGAAGAGTGTTGAAAATTCTTTATAGAATTTACTTTGCACCTTTGTGAAAAATCCTTGCTGGGACTGGAGAGATTGCTCAGTGGTTAAAGGCTTGGAATGTCTGACATGTCATGTTTGATTCCCCTGTAGTTATGTAAAGCCAGATGCACAAAGTGGTGGTTGAATCTGGAGTTAGTAGTAGCAAGAGGCCTTGGCATGCCTACTCTCATTCTCTCTTTTACTTGTTTCCTTGCAAATAAATAAATAAAATTATCTAAAAAAGAAACAAAAACACTTGGTAAATCACCTATATTCTTCTGAGTTTTGTACCTCATAGTTCTAAAGGTCTTAAATTTTGTTGGAAGCAGCTGATCACAATAAAAATTAATCACTGATATTTTTGAATATCTGTTTATGGATTATGTTCAACTGATCAACATGTAGATCTGTTCAATTCGTCCATGTGCTTACTCTTTCATCAAAACCACACTGTCAGCTAGACAGATGGATTAGCAGTTAAGGCACTTGCCTGCAAACCCAAAGGACCTAGGTTTGATTCCCCAGAACCCACATAAGCCAGATGCACATGTGTCTGGAGCTTGTTTGCAGTGGCTAAAGGCCCTGGCATGCCCATACTTTCTCTTTATCTCTCTCTCTTTATCTATCTATCCATCTGCCTTTCTCTCTCAAATAAATAAATAAATAAACTTTTAAAAACCACATTGTCTTTGTAATTTTTGCATGAGTCTTCACATGGGTCTGTCTGACTTACTATTTTCCAAAATTACTTTAGTCTTCAAGTTTCTTCACTTTTCCCTACCAGTTTTAGAATCAATGTTATATATGTGTCTACACAGTTCAGAACGGAGTTCTGTTAATTGTTGGAAAAAAATTTGTATCCTCACTATTTTGAGTATGACAGCCCAAGACAGGGTATATCTTCTTCTTCTTTTTTAATTTGTCTTATCAATGTTTTATAGTAACATGTATAGAGAACTTGCGTAAGTTTTGTTAATTAATTCCTATTTAAAATTAACTATCATAAATAATGTATTTCTAAATTTTACTATGCAATTTAATATTGATAGTTCTGTGTATGATGTATTTTATATTTCAATATGCAATTGAATATTGGTATTTTTGTGTCAACCTTATGTCTTGTAAGTTTCTTGTATACATATATTAATCTAGGAACTTTTAATAGACTCTATGGCTTTTTCACTTAGATAATCATCTAATAGGTTGGTAGAAGCACTTATATCTCTTACATATATATATATTATATATACATATATATGTATATATAATTAGGCAACCATTGCTGCTCATATCTACATATACTATCAACTGTCTCTAAATATTGGATATTTCTTATCTGAATTCCTATCATGCTTAAACTGCCACTTGAGAACTGTATCTTTGTGAGTAAACAGCTTCCTTTTGTTTATTCTTCTTCCCAGTTATCTTTATTTTTCTGAAAATTTACATGAGGATGACTGCTATGGTCTGAACATGAGTGACTTCCAAAATGAATGCTGAAATTTTTAAGTGCAAAGTTATGGCTTTAGGAGCTGAGACATTTTAGAAGGTGGTTATGAAGTCCCGAGGATTCCTTCCTCATGAATGAGATGAATGCTCTCATGCAGGAGGCCAGGAAGAAACCCCTTTGCCATTTCATGTATGTGAAGAACCTTGTACTCGGTGAACTAGGAAGCAGGCTCTCACTTAGACACCAACTCTGCTTTGTTCTTGGACTCCACAGAGTCCAAAAATGAAAGACATGCATTTCTGTTATTATAAGCTATCCAGTTTATGAGATTTTACTATAGCATCTATAACAGAATTTTAAAAAAGCATTTAAAATTTACCTTGCCAGACTCTTGTCATTTCCCAAGTATCCTGGGATAGTTTTAGTGATGATCATACTCACTGGTTTGAAAGAACTGACTCTTACATCTTTCTTTACACACATACCAACTTGATGTTGCCTCTCCTGCTGCCTTGGAATGTCTGTAAACTATATAGTCAATTCTTATAACTAATAAAAAGATCTTTGAAAGATCCTAGTTGACTAATTGAACTAATGTGGCCCACACTGTCCTTCTTATTTTTTAAAATATATTTGCATTACAAATTTTGATAGTGTATATGAATAAATTTAATCATTTTTTGCTTTTTATTTTTGTTAATTATTTGCTTTTAGATAATCTGAGTAGACTGTATTTTATCAGTATAAAATGTCTTTTATACTGTTTGACTTTAAATTTATCTAAATACTATTAGTGTTTTCATATTAGATTTTCTTGTATATCTTTGCTTTCCTTTATAGCTCCTTAACCTGCAGCCTTTAATAATAAAAAGCATACTTTTAAATAAATTATAGCAAATTTAGTTACAATTCTTGAAGAACTTATAAACCAATAACTAAAAGAAATACTTTAAGAATATCATCCTGAACATTTTCTTTCTTATTGTTTGCTTGCTTTATTTATTTTCCTTTCATTTCATTTTCCTTCCTTTCCTTTTCTTTCTTTCTTTTTTTTTTTCTGAGGCAAGCCCAAGAGATTGGACTTTTTTACGTGAGAGAGAGAAAGAAAGAGAATTGGTATGCACCACCTTGTGCACATGTGTGACCCTATGCACTTGTGTCAACTTGTACATCTGGCTTACATGGGATCTGAAGAGTCAAACATAGGTCCTTAGGCTTCTCAGGCAAATGCCTTAACCACGCAGCCATCCATCCAGCCCCTGGACACCTTCTTAATTATAGCATTCTGCTTTTATTTACTATATAAATCACAGATCATTCATCCATCCACTCATTTTGTGCTCATTCATTTAATAATATTTTTTTAATGTCTCATTCAGGCATCTTCTATTGTAAGATATATAGAGGCTGGGAAAATTGCAAAATCAATACCTTCATGGTGCATAAAATCTAATGGGACAAGTGGATAATGAACAAATACTGGATATAGACTATAAATTCAAGTTATGGTCACAGTGTGATGCAGAAATAATAAATTTAAGGTATAGATGTTGACAAGGGGTTTAGAGAAAGACCATTTCCCTATGTAAAGCATGTATATAAGAATTCCAACAAGAGGAAGCAGCATATTAAATTTTTTTGATGAGAGTTTATGGCTAGCCAGGATTACAGGAATGAAACTTTGTCTCAGAAAACAAAACAAAAAAGGTTGCTAAACTATGAGGCTTGGTAGCTTGTGCCTATGGTCCTATCACTTGTGAGGCAGTGGCAGAAGGATTGTGAATTAAAAGGCCAGCCTTTACTACATAGATAGTGAGTGGATGAGTCCCATATCACCTTGAGTTATTAAAAAATAATAACTAGGCCTATGGTATAGGCTTATTGGATGATCAAGTCAAAAGGATCACAAGTTCAAGGCCTAGCTGGACTTGAGAGAGTTCAAGGCTCTACTAGGTAACTTAGTTAGACCCTGCTTCAAAATAACAACAAGGAAGATGTAGTCTGGGGAGATAAGTCAGCATGGCAGAGAACTTGGTGAGCATGAGTTCAATCTCTAGTACACCCCCATGCCCACACACAAATATTTTTAAGCTGTGGAATTAGGTGATGCATACCTTTAATCTTAGTGTTCAGAAGACTGAGAACAGCAGGAGAATCAGGAATTTGAAATAAGCTTGGGCTGAATCAAAAGATACTATCCTTCCACCGCCATAGAAAAGAAACCTTGATATAAAACCAAGGCTGACATATATTAGAAACCTAACAACCAGAATGATCAGACTAAGGGCATACAGGAGGTAAACACTTAGCATCTTTCTGGTTTTTAATGTGTTTCTTCACTGGGGCTCCATCCATAGATTTTAAGTAATAAAATGATTTAGTGGGATGACTGTTTTTTGGCCAATCACTTTGTTGTAGAGAAGAAACTACTTAAGAAGAACAAGAAAGACAAAAGTTGGGCTGGAAGAGAAACCATATTTGATACTAATGATAATGATAAACTATATATTAGTAGTAGGCTGAATACTTTGTTTCATATGCATTTTCTTACTTAATTCTTATTAGATGCAACATTGAAAAATATTATTACTGCCTTTCTAAAGTCAAGTACAAGAAAACAGAAGCTAGCTGGGTGTGGTGGCACATGCGTTTAATACCAGCACTCGGGAGGCAGAGGTAGGAGGATCACAGTGAGTTCGAGGCCGCCCTGAGACTACAGAGTGAATTCCAGGTCAACCTGGACTAGAGTGAGACCCTACCTCAAAAAACCAAAAAAAGAAAAAAGAAAAAAGAAAGAAAAGAAAAGAAACAAAAGCTAAATAAATAGCATGAGGTCACACCTCTAGGAAATGACAAATTTGAGTTTTAGAGGTGAGTGAACTCAGATATGTTTTTATTGCCTGGTACACTTTGGCTTTTGATCAGTTACACAAATAATGTTATTAATGGACCCCATCATTTACATATTTTTCATTTACTATGTAATTTATTTAGATATCATGTTCTTCACAGATTTCTTCCAAAGGAAAGAGAGCTGTCTGTGATGGCTAATCTTGTCAACTTGAGATTTAAAATCACTATGGGAACAAACCTGTGGGCATGTCTGTGAGGGAATTCCTAAATGAAATCTAGTGAAATGGGAAAACACACCCTAAGTTTGGGAGGGACCCTTCCAGGGGCTAGGGTTCCTGGACTGTATAAAAAGAAGAAAGAAAGGTAACTACCAGTATTTATTGGCATCTGCCTCATGACTGTGGATGCAATGTGACCAGCTACTTCGTGTTTCCGCCTCCACACCTTTCCTCCATGATGGACTGGGCTTCCCAAACTATAAGCTGAAATAAACCCTTCCTTAAGTTGCTTTTACCGGCTACTGCAACAATGAGAAAGTATCCAATACCAAAATGTAACCAAAATTTATGTTGCATGGGCATGTGGAATTTTAAGTATATGCTGGGGGAAGAGAGGTCAAGTATAAAATCTTTAATTAGAGCAGATGAACATTGCATTCTTCCAAACCAATGTCATATTTGATAAGGTACATGGTACAATCCATGAGGAGAAATTGTGGGTAGCTTCTGGAGTCTGCATCACAAGTAGCAAATCAGTGACACAGAAAAATCCTAGCTTCTGTAGGCTCAGTTTGTATCTTATCTGAATCACTAATTAAAACCAGACAGGGTGTCTATATTTGTGTGGGGATGCATGAAAATGAGGACAAGTAATTTTGCACTTGTCTTTTAAGAGCAAATGCACCATTATAGGGGAAAAGCATAGATTAGCAGCCATCTTGGCATATTCCAAAAATGATCCTCTTTATATGAAAGAGCAGCAAATGCACAGGATGTACAGAGCCTCTCTCTGGTAAGATTAGCCCTGAACATTGCTGTATGCTCTGATTAAGCTTCCTATTGTTTCCATAGTTTTAGAATCATTCTCTCATTAAACAGTCTTTTCTGAAATATATGCCTTTTGTTGCTGTTGTTGTTCAGAGCCTCTTTAATGCCCTCAAGAAATTGTTAGCAGGAGCAAGAAGACTGTTAGAAGAACTATTAACTAGTTCAAATGTTCCTTGATGAGAAAGAGAACAGTGATGTTAGCCTTGCTTGGATCAAGGCTTCTTAAAGATCCAGGCAACTGAACCAGGTGTGTTCTAGATTTAGCATGCATTTACATCTATCTATATATCATCTATCTATCTGCACATAGCTTTATGGTACAGCTTATGTACACAGTTTTCCTTCTTGTACATGCCTACATAGACATATATCTTACAAGAGGAAGGCGGTTAAGTGCACTGGGATGACATACATTATTAAAGATATGGAGCCTTCCATCTATATTTTGAAAGCAGATGAAATACTAGAACTAGATTAATGATATGGAGATTTTTTAGTCATAAGTTTTATAAAATGTCATGGAGAAAAATAAAATAAAGTTCTTTTGGCCCATATTGAGACATAGTTTCATAATAATATATATGATGGATATTAGAATAAATGGGTATCTAAAGTCACCAAGGAGAATAAACAATAGCACAAATACAGAGAATTAAGACAGAGATTTTGGGGAAATTGTTGCAGAAAACATAGGCTTTGCAAGGCATATAAATGAAAATTCAATATATAATAAAACTTTAAAACAATCTGGTAAAAAAAAAACAATAGTAAAAGAAAATCTAGACCAATACCAAACATTGAAATCATGAGAGTGCAGATACTATCATAGGGATATATGTAGGTAGAATTTTTTTCTTTTGAGCAAACAATAAACAATATCAAACTTCTAGAAAGAGCATCATTTTTATGTATCCATTCAATCAGGCACATTGGAAAGAAATTTGCAAGTTGTGTGTATGCAATGGTAAAATATCAAGCTCCTGAAACCATTGCCCAGGTAATAAACAAGTGGGTATGGTGGAAATATAGATTATATAAGTAATAGCAAGTACTATATTATTAAAAGACTGTAAGTGGAAGTAAGATAAATATGTCAGAGGTGTTATAAAGGTGATTCCACTTTGAAAGTAAGAATAAGTAGAACAGGGGCCAGAGAGCTTGCTGAGTAGTTAAGGCACCTGCCTGTAAAACATAATGGCCTGGGTTGGAGTCCTCAGTATCTATGTAAATCCAGATGGACAAAGTATCATGTGCATCTGGAGTTTGTTTACAGTGGCTAGAGGCCCTGGCATACCCATTCTCTCTCTCTCTCTCTCTCTCTCTCTCTCTCTCTCTCTCTCTCTCTGTTTGTAAATAGCTAAATAAATAAATAAAAATATTTCTTAAAAAATGAGTAGACCAAACAGATGACTTTATAAGCTTCATTTCAAATCTCAGATATTTCTTTTCTGTCATGTTTAATTTCCTACTCCTTTTAGACATAAAATTTCATTTATTTCTCTTTGCTTTCTTTGCCTATATCCAATGCACAAATCTACTGCTACATCAGTGTCTATCACTACATACTATCTTATGTAGGAAAAACTTATGATGAAAGGAATGCAAAGAGAGAAAAGCAAATGTTCTTCTAGGAGATAACATCTTAAATATGCAACTTGCATCAAAAATTTTGTGCTAATATGACATGTTTTTCTTGTTATATAATTGAAATATGTTCATTGTAGAAAATTAGGAGATTCAGATGAAATATAAATCATTTGCTGAGAAAGGGATTTTTTCTCTCTCTTTCCTCTTTCCTGGTTTTCTTTCCCAAATGAAATTAGAGCACATATTTCCAGCGGTCAAAATCACTCTACTTTAAATGGCAGAACCTGGGCATTGTTTTCTTTTTCCTCACAAGAGGTAGGATTCCATTGAATCCAGCTCTTGTAGAAACTCTACTGTCCCCCTTCCATTCTGTCTACAAGAACACAAATAGTCCTCTTGGCCCCTAAAGCCAGGCATGTACCTCCAGAGGCAACTCCTGTGTTAATGTGCTTTCAAAGTATCCTTTCTTTATTTCATGATAAAACTTTACAGTGTAAGCTGAAAATACCCTGAAGCATTCCTGTCCACTACTTTAATCTCCATGACCTTAATCTGAGCATACTCAGGAAGGGACCTGCCCCTACATAGTATGCACAATATCCCTGAATAAAATCCCGTGCTTCCTTTATTTGATGAGGGCTTTGCTTTGGGAATGACTTCTATAGTCTCCTTGCCTGCTATAGGTAACAAATCTCTCACCACTGTTCTTTCTTTCTTTTCTTTTTCTTAACCTTGCTTATTTTGACTTTTTCCCTCTCTAAGATGGGAATCCATTGCATTCAAACTGTCATAAGATGCAAATTGTGATTAGGGAAGGAAAAAAATAGAAGGTTTAGTGAACACAAAGTTTAGAAGCAATCTCTTACCTTAGGTCACTAACCTACAAAGTTCTCAGACACAGCCAGATATCAAATCTATTATTCTTTAGAGAACTTGTGAGGAAGAGCAGTTCAAGGATGGGGCAGGAATCTAATATTACTTGGTTAAGTGGTTTGAATATTATCTACAAGCACCATAATTCACTCTACTTCAATAGATGCCTCTACCCAGAAATTATTGGCAACACACTGTTGCCCGAAGCCTTTATGCCTTTCTTCCACAATATGAGAACAGGAAGGTTTTGTTGCTGTTGCTGCTAATGTAATCTCTTACAGTACTCAGTGTTATAATAATTGGTTATAATTTGCAGTCACTTCCTAGGTATTAACTACATATCATAGCATCGTTTTTATTTATTTATTTTGCATGCATACATGTTCATGCATGTGCACGTGTGACAGTGCACACATACCCTGGCCTGTGTGCGGAGGTCAGAAGACAGCTTCCAGGTCAGTCCTTTGCCCTTCCACTTCATCCGAGGCAGGGATTCTCACCCTGCTGTGCTTTGCTGTGTTTATTATGGGCTTCTGGGAAAGTCTCTTGTCACAGCATTCCATCTGGCTGTCCATGTCAGTGTGTCATGACTACAGAAGCTCCCGTGGCTTCTAGCTTTCTACGTGGCTTCTGGAGACCATGCTCAGGTGTTACAGCTTGAGCTTGTAGCTGGGAGAAAACACCCAGTCAGAAACAGCTTCAGGTAGTATTTTCAGCTTATAATTTCAAGGAGAAACACATGGCTGGAGCAGGAAACCTGAGTCACGTGCCACACCCACAGGGAAGAAGTAGAGAGAGAGAGAGAACAGCGAGAGGAGCTGGGCTATAATCCGCAAGTCCTGCCCTCAGTGACACACTGCCTACAGCAAGGCTCTACTTTCTAAGGGTTCCACAACCTTCCTGAATGATGACACCGGCTGGGGATCAAGTATTCAAACACGTGAGCCTATGGGAGACATTTTATATTCAAACTGCCACAACCAGTGATCACTTTATCCACTGATCATCTCCTCAGCCCTCACAGAATCATTTTAAGTTGTTAATTCTGTAGATAACTATTGTGCACATTGTAGACATTTCTAGTGCTTGTTTGTTAGCTATTCTCTCTCTCTCTCTTTTTTCCCTTTTCTCAAAATTTAATCCTGATTTGGGGACAGTTCCCTGGAAATAATTCAAGAGAATTCCAAAATAATCAAGGAAAAATTCTCTGTGTTTCCAGATATGTACTTTTCTAGTCTTTTCATAGAGGGAAGTTGTCATGCAATATACTTCAGATAGAAAGAAAAAATAAAAACAATTAAGGCTAAGTTGGCTGGGATAGGATATTTCTTCCTTATGGTGAGTGGAGACTTCCAGAATCTACTGCTCTTTTTTTAATAATGTGACTTGGATACATGACTATAAATTTATGATCAAGTAAAAGAAGATTGAGACCATATCATTAAAAGAAAGTGGCAAAATATGAAGCTGAAAAGATACTTTTTCTTCTAAAAGATCCCAGAGGCAGACACTGACCCAAACCAGAAATAGACCATCTGGAGACTTGACAGATTTTCTGTGTCTCTCAGCTAAATACAACCTGTGATGTTTCAAAACCTTCCCTCTTATGTGCAGCACATTGAAGAGCATTTACATTCTGAACATCCAACATGGTCATAGCAGTCTTAATCCATCCAAGATGCCAGTAATACCAGTGAGACTCACTAGAGTCATGAATGTGACAATAAAGGCAAAAGCCCATCAGTGTCACTGCTGTTTTACTCACTGCTTTGTCCAAAGTGCAAGGGTGTTTATATCTCTGTCCTAAGCTACTAGCTAGAACTGTGAGAATTCATTCTGTTGACTTTACACAACCAGTGTGTGGTGCATTGTCACATCAACCTAGGAAACTAGCAAGCTGTATCTTTCACAATACCCCCCACCATCTGACAGCTACCTCATTCATTGGGATACATTCTATCACCATCACGGATTTTATTTCCAGAGAACGGCACTGTTCTGGGTTCCATGGCTCTAGTACCATGCTCATAATTGGACAATATGATACTTATCCTTGGGAAATTTTGTATTTTTAATATTTATAATTAAAATGTGAAGCATTTATATATTCATCAAATGAACAAATACTTCAGGTATTTCTGTGCTCCAGGATCTGCTATAAATGCTGGGGGTGGATAACATGGTCCCTTACCTCATATTTAATATCGTGCAAAAGTGAAAGACAAATGCAATAGCACAAGAGTATAAAACAAGAGGATGTGTTAGTTGTTGCTTTGTTCAGAGTGGTAACTGTAAGGATGGGAACACTATCAATGTATTTTAGAGGTGTTGATAGCAGGGCTAACTGCTGCACGAACTATAGAATTGCTGGTAAATAAGTCAACATTATCAATGTTAAATTTTTCCATGACCTCTGATCAAAACAAACCTGTTTCTTGGATGGCAGTTCTTCAACTGTGAGAAGATTATACAAGGTTTATACAGAAGAGAGGTGTTAGGAGTTTGGGTATATGAGCTTTCCACTCATGTGGTCAGCCAGACCCTGGAAGTGAGCTCTCATAGTGAAAAGGTAAATTGTGATGAGGATTTTGTACATAGTTGATAAGATTTTATGAATTTCCAACTTCATATTACAATATTTTGATGAATACTAATCTTTTTATGAATACCTATGCTTTCAAGACTTAATGCTAAATCCTTTATATGTTACCAAATAATGCTCATGAAATAGCATTATCCTCTCATAAATCAATCAACTGAATCTGAAATGGGAATAACTTGGCCAAAGTGTTGGGGCTAGGATATGACATAAATAATTTTAACCGAGTAGATCTATCTTTCAAACTTGTTCTGTCTTTTATTTTATACTGACTTTTATTTACTTTGTAAAGAGCTTCAATAAATATTAAATAAGGGGAGAGAATGATTGAGAGGAAGAAGGGGCATGATGGAGAGTGGAGTTGCAAAGGGGAAAGTGGGTGAGGAAAATACCATGGGTTATTGGCTATAATTATGGAAGTTGTCAATAAGAAAGAAAGCTATATTAAATAAGGGTTGTGAGAATAATTAAAAATGAAATAGAGCCAGGCTTGGTGCTGCACACCCTTAATCACAGCACTCAGGAAGCAGAGGTTGGAGGAGTAACATGAGTTCAAGGCCGGCCTGGAATTATGGAGTGAGTTCCAGGTCAACTTGGGCTACAGTGAGTCTCTACCTCAAAAACAAAAACAAACAAACAAAAAACCAGCTGGGTGTGATGGTGCATGCCTTTAATCCCCGCATTCAGGAAGCTGAGGCAGGAGGATCACTGTGATTTTGAGGCCAGCCTGAGACTACATAGTGAATACCAGGTCAGCCTGGGCTACAGCAAGACTCTACCCAAGGACTCAGGTTCAATTCCATAGTTCCCACATAAGCCAGATGCACAAAGGTGGTGCATGTGTCTTGAGTTCACTCGCAGTGGCTGGAGGCCCTGGTGCACCAACTCTCATTCTCTCTGTCTGTCTTCTCTCACTCTACTTACAAATAAATAATATTTAATTTTTTTTTGTTTTTTAATTTATGTAAAATCCTTCTCAGCATTAGCATAAACTTGTCTTAGTGTGTTTATACATACACACTACACATGAGTATATACATATAGAATATAAATTTGCATAAATATAAGTATTGACTATAAAATATACATAGCATTCAGATACACATATATATGAAAAAATATGTGCTCCCCATTTTGGTTAGCAACAAAATATCTTAGTAAAAATGTCTTGCCCTAGGAAACTTTTGTGATTTCTGACCTAGCTTAATCTCCTTAGAGTATATCAAATCTTAGTTTATTGGAGAAGTAGTTTCATTGAAGACAAAAGATAGTTCTTTTTTAAAAAAAAAAGTTTTTATTGCTCACATAGGTTCTCATTCACTGGGTGCTTAGAGAAATAAATCAAAGTGACAATGAGTTGAAATGGAAATCAGATTTTGCTAGCACTTTCATTCAAAGAAGAATTCTTCAAAAAGCTGAAAATGGAAGAAAAAATGAGAGTCATTCTTATTGCTAATGAAATGTTTCCTTGCTGTCAAGCAGTATGTGGCTGGAAGAAAAACGACTTAGACTTAACCAGAAACTCAGACTACACAGCATTTTCAACCAGGTAATTAGGTTGATATGAGATGTCACAAACAGTCATTGTTATAAAGGACTGGCTCAGAAAAGTACGCTCCAGATTAAATGGTACCTGGATGGCAAGGGCCCCACTCTGCAATCCTGATCAATCCGTGTGAACCACAGTGCTCATGACGACACTTCTGCTGGCTCTGACTGAAGTCTGTCCTCAGGTGCCTGCTGGAAGTGCTGCTCTTCCCTCTCCCATGAATCTGATCTTAGAAATAAAGGTAAAGAAAATGACAGCTGTGAGAAAATGAAGCCATTCTCCAGAGAGTAACTGCCTTCTGGGATAAGGAAAACAGTTCTTGGAAGCCAGCCCTGTAGCACTTTATTAGTCAGGTGTGAAAGGAGACCTACCTCCTCTGGAACTCAGGAGGAAATCTTTCTTTTTAACCCTGTACATATATATGTATGTATATATATCTTATAAATATGTTTTACATATGTATAGCAGAGGAAATTAACTTCTGTGTTTATATAACTACATTTGATATTTTTCAACAAATATTTGTTGAATATTAAAATATCAGGGGCAATGCTAATACATACCTCACAAACTGAAGAGCATTATGTATAAGAAAATTTGGATGTGTCTTAACCAAAGAGAGTTTTGATTTAGCAATTGACATTTCTACACACATGTGAAAAGAGATGTTACTAACTACTAGATATTATTAAGGATTTGAAATAAAGTTTCTCCATAAGTAATATTTATAAACCAAACATATTTATCAACTTCCTACTCATACAAGATGTATACACAGGGGAATTTATTGAAAAATAAGAAATTCTTTTTTCTTTTAAAGGAGTTGAGAATCTGGTGGGGAAAACAGACAGATTTATATTAAAATTCAAGTCACAATTACAGCTACTTGGGAAAGTGTGCTGTGAGCACAATATAGAAATGAAACACGACTTTGGTTATTAAGAAAGCAATTAAAGGGATCACAGTTGAACTTGGATCCATACCAGATGTGGAGAATAAATTAGGAAGTCAAAGTGGCTTGTTCACAGGATCAGTAGAACCAGGCTCAGAGAACACATAACTTGGAAATGACGATTTGCGGTAAGAGATAAAAATGTAGCGTCTTCAAATAGGCTAAAGAATGTGGAATTCATTTCTGTAGGAAATTTGGAAACAGGACTGTGGAGCTAGCTCAGTCAGTCAAGTGCCTGCCTCACAATAACAAAAACCTAGGTATGATCCTAAGAATGCGTGTCAAATACCAGGCATGGTAATGCCTAGCTATAACCCCAGCACTGGGAAGATGGTAACAGGAAGGTACCTAGACCTCACAGGATAGTCAGTATAGCCTAACTGGTATGCTCCAGGCCAATGAGAGACCTTGTCTCAAGGGGGGGGGGTGGACAGAGTTGAAGAGGTTGACACCTGAGGTGGTTCTCTGGCATTCACTCACACATGCGCACATGTGCATGCACATCCCTACACACATACAGCCACACTCCTATAAACACACATCTACATATGCAAGCACACCATATATACACTTTTACAGGAAAGCCAAATATGGGAACATTAGCAATGTTTAGCAGTAACAAGTGCTGATTGCAATAAAGCTTGAGGAAGAGAATGCTGTGACTCTTTTGAGGATAAATAGTCCAAGTCAATAACTATTTGAGTAGTTTCAAGAAATAGTATCATGCAGAGCATGGTGGCACATGCCTTTAATCCCAGCACTCAGGAGGCAGAGGTAGGAGGCCACCTTGAGACTCCATAGTGAATTCCAGGTCAGCCTGAGCTAGAGTGAGACCCTACATCAAGAAAAAAAAAAAAAAAAAAAGGAAATAGTATCATAATGGCCAAGAAATAGTGAGGTATCCAGTCAGTTCAGTGGCGTTAGAAACAAAGGAAGAAAACTGCTACCATTTACGCTGAGGAACTAGAATGACTATTGGTTGTTGGAAGCATTTTTTCCAGATAGTCATATCAGTGACAATATGTTGACAATTATTACAGATTCTGATATGGTGTCAAGAAGAGCCAGGGTTGGAGATATACTTATGATCATCTTCTTCATCAGCTTGGATTATAAGTGTAGATGAAGACGATACCCAGGAAGGAAACTGGAGCTCACATGAGAGAAAAGCCAGGAAGACACAGTACCCAGTGTTGGCTTATGCCGTGACAAGCAAAGGCAACGAGTCAGAACAGTAGGAACAAGTAATAGTAATCAATAGTGATCCAGGCTGAGGGATGCCAAGTTAGGTGCAGTACAGAAATCACATGTTGGTCCTTGGTAATATGACCATTGGCACAGATGATGCAGAAACAATGTGACAGTGAACTCCAAAAAGGCTGTGGATCTGGGGGGTAAAGAACCAAGGAAAGAAAGTCTATGTACAGAGAACAGAGATGGTTCACTGAGCAAGAAGAATAACCAAAAGGGTTAGTTTTTAGGAGTAGGGAAGCAAGAAAAGACTGTGGATCCTAGCTATGCAGAGACTAGAGATAGGTGTGTGTGTGTGTGTGTGTGTGTGTGTGTGTGTGAGAGAGAGAGAGAGAGAGAGAGAGAGGGAGAGAGAGAGGGAGAGAGAGAGAGAGAGAGAGAGAGAGAGAGAGAAAGAGATAGAGAGAGAGAGAGGGAGAGAGAGAGAGAGACAGAGAGAGAAAGAGACAGAGATAGAGATAGAGAGAGAGAGAGAAAGAGATAGAGAGAGAGAGAGAGACAGAGACAGAGAAAGAGAGAGAGGAGTGAAGAAGGCATACATCTCAGCGTATGGGGTAGTTTGCCTTAGCAAGACAGAGGATGATCAAAACTGGTAATTCTGAGATGGGCGGTAACTCCCAGTACCAGCATGGGGCTATCATCCACAATGAGCTTTTGATCAGAAAGACCTACAAGGTTTCCTAAAAGAAAAACAGATTTCCATCAGAGTACTTGATGACCCACCAAAGGCTAGTGGTAAGACCCTACTGCTGCAGACACCATATGCTGTTGACATGTAAAATGGAATGCGATGGCTGGAAACTGGAAGAGAGTCAGTCCCCAGACAGTCAGTGAGTCTAGTGCCAGAAGGTGCTACATGGGCGACTGGGGGAAAATGACCAATATCTGTCCAAGCAACTCACGGTCTAACCTACTTAGTAGCAAATAACCTGTTGTGATGCTCACACAAGTGCATTAGTGGCACACAGCCATGGTGGGAAACCAACTGCTCTTGATTTGGCTAACTGATCCCCTCAGTGGTAGGGGACCCATAGCTGGATCTGGGAAACAAGTCAGAACCATATCCAAACATGAGCCCACTCTCCATTATCAAGCTACCACCAATCGTGGGCTACAAGCAGGCCTACACCTATTAAATTCTCTATAAAAAAATAAGGATTATCCCATTTGTCTGGTGCTAACTTTACTCTCCATTGGAGAATCTGCTTTTCTTTTTCAGATAGACACAGATCCTAAGGAGAGAACCAACCCCTCATACCTCAAAAGGGCCCCAGCTGAAATTAAGAATAATGGGTGAAACAAGCAAGGGTGCTGTTCTCTTGGTGAAATGGGTACCAGCACAAGGGTGAAGGAGATCGACACAGAGAACAATCAACTCCTACCATATCAATATCCAGAGACCCAGAGGCCCCCAACACCTCATCACTGAAGCAGACCAAAAATGAACCCAACATGGCTCAGGAAAATTTTGCGGAAGAGGGGCCAGAAAGAAATGTCAGAACCACATGTTGGGTCATGATATGCAGAGACAGTTCTCCTACCCATAACTGTGGGCTAACTCCACAATGTATGACCCATATACCTCAACAAGGAGGGGCCAGGGGGAGAGGGTAGTACATGGATGAGCCTAACAATGGTACCAACTTGACTGTATTCACTGAGTACAAAACTAATTAGTAAAATAATCATTAATAAACTTTAAAAAATCAAAAAGAAAAAGAAAAAAAGAAAGTCTACAAACCTCGGTGGGTGAGAGAAGGAGAGCTGACTGAGGTGACGGCCAGCCCACGTGGAAGGAAGGGGCAGATGAGAATTAAATGAAGTAAAGCAGAAAGAGGATTATGTGAAGAGACTTACTGATGTCATTTAAAATGACGAATGGGTAACAGGGAAGAGGAGTGTGCATTATCTTCTCTACCGAGGTGAATGGAGCATGTGTGCATAGTTGCACACACACACACACACACACAAACACACATTCATAAAATTTTAATATTCATTTTCTTATTTTTCAGAAAAATATCAACTTGGAAAAGTTTAACTGATGGAGTAGAAAGTTAATACATAAAATCAAAGGAAGCTAATAGTTTCACACACAAAATATTTGTGAAAGTGTCCAAACACTACTAAATACTATATAATCTTCTTAGAGCCCCACAGTAGCTGGGTATCTCTCAGGCAGGAATCATGTTGTTCTGCTAGGGAAGAAACCCTCTTTGACACACTTCTTCCATATTGAAGTCGTGACCCAGAGAACTTACTACTGCAGGTCATATATTATTTTTTTTCCCTGTTCAGAGAAAACCTTGAAGTAATTTTTTTTCCTAGACAAAATAAAACCATGGAAGAAATATATGTTCAGTACTCAAGTTTAAAAGTTTTAAAGATTGAGTTTGCATGTCTAATAGTTGTCTATTAGTTTACTCTCTATAAGGAGTTTGAAATAAAATTTGTGCATTGTATTTTCCTGTACATTCCAAAACAATCCTCTATTGCAAGAATACAGCTATCTTCATTCCTTCCTGTTTCCTCATAGCCAGGCACTAGGTGCAATGACTCAGAGCGGCAAAAGAAAAAGAAAAGCAGACTTTGGAGGCATGCCTAGGGAGAAAAGAGGCTGCACTTTGATAGTATTAATTATTTAGTTGAAACTTGCAGTTCAGATATTTAAGAACCTTTGACATATCCCACTTCGGCCAGGCACTGGAGAGAAAGCAGCAGCGCAGGAATGAGCTTGTGGCCTGAGGCCTGTTTTCATGTGGCTCCATGATTCAGTCCTGCATGGACAACTGAAATAAAATCTTGAGCTTTGCAAGTTGGTTGCTGGATTCTTTAGGGGTAATACCTCTGAAAAACTTGAGTGCCACCTGCCAAGGTATAGTTATTGTTTTATTTCACACAGGTAGCAACAAATCAACTTTTGAAAATCCTGTCATGTTTTCTTTCTCATTATGCAGGACTAGGGATGTGTCATCAGCAAGAAGGCAATGGAAACAGCCTTCTAGTGCACAGGTTACAGTGATCAACTCAGCACTCCACCACGGCTTCCTGCAGAAGGACCAAAGTCAGGGAGAGGCTCTTGCCTGCAAAGCATGTTTTATGAGGTTATTTAGGATCTGACAAATGGTAAGGTGGAGAGCACCAGTGCTCTCTGCAACTTCAAGGGCCCATTTGCTAAGGCCAGTTCTTTCCCCACATTCGTTCTGAAACATGCAATTTAAGAATCTTCCCATATTATTTGGGAGGTTAAGCTGAGATCTCCCTTGGGTAATTGGGGTCACGTTCATGTGGGCATGTGGGCAGTAGTTGATCTGAAGCAATTTCAACTTTTTTATTCTATTCTTTTCTCCTTTTCTCTGAAGATGTATTTGGGGATGGCAGTGAAGTCAGAATAGAATGCTCAATTTTTCACTAGTGTGTGGGGACCTGAAAAATAGAGCTTGAAATTATATATATAATCATTTGTCTGTACAGGATAGGTCATTTCAAAGCTTTTGGAAATACTTTTAAATGTGTTTTAGACATGACACTGTTCTCAAAATCAAGGATCTCATCACACCACACCCTTTTTTCTCTGGCTTTGGCACATGTGAGTAATACAGTGTAATTAAACACTGTCATCTAAAATCAACTCTTTTCAAAAGCTAAAGATTGTAGACTGAAGAGCTGGTTTGCAGAAATTTATTTTTCCTAACTTAAACCTTAAACTAAAAGTGCATTTTATAAAATTTTGCTTTTTGTTATTGTTGTTGTTTGGAGGTAGAGTTTCACTGTAGTCCAGGCTAACCCAGAATTCACTATGTAGTCTCAGGATGGCCTTGAACTCATGGCAAGCCTCCTACCTCTCCCTTCTAATTGCTGGGGTTAAAGGCATGCACCACCACACCCACCAAAATTCTGCTTTTTTTTTTTCTTTTTGACTTTTTGAGGTAGGGTCTCACTCTAGTCCAGGCTGACCTGGAACTCACTATGCAGTCTCAGGGTGACCTTGAACTCACAGCAATCCACCTATATCTGCCTCCTGAGTGCTGGGATTAAAGGAGTGCACCACCATGCCTGGCTCAAAATTCTGCTTTTTTAAAAACATTTTCCCTGTTTTGATGTGTGGTGAAGACCATTCTTTGAAACATTGCAGAGCCAGAGCATTGCAGTAAGTGGGTATTCATCTTAGAGACCTGACATTCAAGCTTTCAAAAGGAATTTGATCAAAATCAGATACATTAGTAGGTCTTCCTCCTTGTATGTCTGCTAGGACCCCATTTCTTTGATTCACAGCTACTTTTTCAAAAAAAAAATGACAATTCATGCTGACGTTCCCACTGTTTCTTTCAGGAGGAAGGAGACCCTAGAAGGATGTATGAAGGCAGTTAAAAGTGAGGAAGGAAGGAATAAAGATTTGTGAGACAGTAAAAGAAGAGCATGTCCCAAAGTGAGGGAGGGTCTAATGCTTCCAGCTTTGGATCACTTTTGCTGATGGCTACAGGCTTAAAGGACAGGCATCTTCTCATTCACTAGGTATATGTGATTAGGACGATAATGATGTTGTAACATGAGAAAGGAGATGAAAAGAACAGTGTTTCCCTAGTTTGTGAAAAGAGAATCTAGCATGGTCTGTCAGTTAAATTCTATTGTCAACTTGATCAGATTAGAAATCAAGTACGAGACAAGCCTCTTGAGTTGGTCTATGAGAGTGCTTCCAAGAAGGACTAACAGGGGAGGGAGACTATCCCCCAAGGTGTGTGAGCCTTTGGTGGTAGAAACTCTTACCTTTTTTGTCTGTTTGTTTGTGCTACACATTAGCGCATGCATATACCCTGATGCTCCTACCGTTAGAACATTAGACATTATAACCCAGCTTCATCAGTCTTCTAACATGCACTGCAGATCAGTGGGTCTCCAGGAATCCTTCGGGCTTTCAGCACCAGATGTGGTCTACTGGGGCATTTAACCTCATGGACTGAGTAGCTGTACTATTCTCTGACTCTTCAAGGTACAGACAACATTGTTGGACTGCCCAGCCCACATCCTGGAAGCAAATACAATAAGCTAATACATATTCATTCCATAGGTTCTATTCCTCTAGAGAATCCTCACTAATACCATCTCAGAACAAGGTGGCGATGGGCTTCTTTTTAAAGTTGAGATTACCTGTCTCAAATCAATGATATATAATCTCACTCTTGCCTCAGTCATCCTGCTGTCCCACTTACCATGAGAACATACTTCAAGGCCTACCCCTAGTGACCTACTTCTGCAAGATAGGCCCAGTATCACAAACCCCACAACCTTCCCAAAAGACACCACCATCTGGGGCCAAGTGTTCAGACACACACGCCTGTTAAGGGATGTTTCACAGATCATCTGCGATCATTTCCTAATATGGTGCTCCATCCACTGTCCTCCATGAATTGGCTCCCTTTCTAGTGTGATAAGAAACTTGGTAAGGTCATGCTTTGTTAATGTATTACTTGTTAGTGGGACTTTCTAGCAATAAACCTAGACACACACATGTGCATATAAACAGCTGAGAAATTAAAATTAATGCCCACATATTTTATGTTGATGTATAAATGTATACATTGAATCTTTTAAAATGTGCTTCTGTGGTGGTATTCTATGTGATTTCGTGTTTGTAGAAAGCCATTTTCTATTATGCAAACACTGTCTTCTGGTAAATACACATTAATACAGATAGACATCTTTACAAATCTTGATAACTTTGTGAACCAGGTTCAAGCTTCTTTGAGGACACAAAGCATTACTTAAAACAAGCCCTGGTTTTAATGTTCTGTACTTGTTGCAAATGTAGATAACATATGCCATTATTTTGTACAGCCAAAGAAAGGCTCAGAAAGATACATTTATAAAGTGAATCGGTAGACAACCCAGAAATTCTGCCTCATGAAAACTAGTTTCTCCTTTCCTCCTTCTTATTGTAAAGAATGACTATGAACTTCTGAAACCCTGATAATATATTATTCATAAAAGAACCCCCCCCAAAGAGTGTTTGGGTACATCTTTTGGAGTCTACTGTTACATGCCCTTACATCTAAGAAAGAAAGCAATGAAAAGAAATTCTGTTCACAAACTCAAGAACATATGCCTTCATCAGTTTGATGATTCAATTTTCTTAGACTATTACAAATATTTCTTTCTGAAATTGCTTATCTAATAATGTATAATCTAGAACTATTTTTATTTGATCCCTAATTCAAGTATCTCAGATGATTACAAAACAATGTGATAACTGGAAAGGGTGCCATCCTATCCAGTTATTTTATTGTGTGACATACATACATTAAATTATAATAATTATGAAACTTCAATGCACAAGAAGGATCATATAGCTACACAATTGAATTTGTGACTTTATGCCAGACATACCCCAAATTCTGAGTTCTAGCAATTGGGGACATCTAAATTGCTTTTTGTTCAAATGTATAGGAAGGCACTACAGGGTTTTATTTTGTGGTATAAACATATACAAGTGACTGTGAATGCTGATATACCTTATTATTTATTATGTATTATTATTTATATTTTTAATTTTGACAACTTCATACTTGCAAACAATGCATTTTGATTCCAGTCCCTCCCCCAATTAACCTCTCTCATCATGTTCCTCATCCCATTAAAACCTTTCTACTTCCTTGTTAAACCTCATTAACTTTTATGCCATTTTTTTAAAAAAACTTGCTGAGTTACATTAGGTTCCCTTGCATGATCATTAGTGGGAGTTATTTACTGGAGAATGGGCAGCCTACCAGTGGCCTAATCCTTCTAATGTGTTGGATAATATAATGACATGTATTTTTTTTCTTGATAAATGAATAGTTGTAGGTACTCTCCCTGTCCCCTGTTTCTATTGCTAGTTTCACAAGAAATTAAGTTTATTGATATTTTAGAGAAACCAGTTTTAAGTTGACTGATTATATTATTTTTCTATTCTCCATTTCTCAAGTTTTAATTCTCACCTATTCCCCTCCCATATGTTTAAATTTATATTTTTCTTATTCTTTGTTGACAGAAATGCAGGCTAATTTCTCTTTCTTGCTAAATAGTTTTTTAAATGAAAAGAATATTAATTGAGATCTTATATGGTGAAAATGCAAAAAAGAAATTATGTGTAGTCTTTCATAGAAAAAGTTTACCAAACATTGAATTACAAAAAGTATATAGTTTGAAAATGTTCTGCAATAAAGCATTGCAATTGTAATGTATAAAATGTTTTATGTTAGAAAAAAATTTAATATAAGAACCAAGGAGTAAAATAGTCTAATAGGCAAATGTTGAAGCAGAATATTTACACAAAAAGAGATATAGTTTATTCATACTTGAAACAACTTCCATTTTATTAAAAATTTAAAAATTCTAAATAAACTAAAAACCTTATAATTAATATCCTTTCTTAATATCTTAATTAACAAAGTTTGTGAAGTATTATAATTTTTGAATTTGAAAAATATGTGATAATGTAGGCTTATCCACCTTGGTATAATATTCTTGAAATGTCATTGAAAAATATGTATCAAATGCATTAAATGTCCATGTATGAAATTATACTTTTATAATTATTCTATGGGAATAATAAATATAAAATAATAAGTACATGATCATAACCATATATTATCAGGAAATGTTGGAGAAACCTAAATGTCATCTTTAGGTAATATATAAACATGCTCAGTTTTTAAGCTTTTTTATAGTAAAGTGCATGCCTTTTTGAGTTTCAGATGATATTGTTTCATAGTTTTACATCAGTTACATATATATTATCAAATGACATTTAATTTTTCTATTTTTATTGTTATTTATTTATTTGAGAACAACAGACAGAGAGAAAAAGAGGCATATAGAGAGAGGGAGAGGGAAAGAGAGAGAGAATGGGCACACTAGGGCCTCTGGGCACTGCAAACAAACTCCAGACACATGTGCCCCCTTGTTCATCTGGCTAACGTGGGTCCTGGGGAATCAAGCCTCGAACCTGGGTCCTTAGGCTTTACAGGCAAGTGCTTAACCATTAAGCCATCTCTTCAGCCCTCAAACAACATTTAAAAAGATTATGGGTATATGGTTCTGTTGTAATGTCAAGTTGGAATGGAGAATATATGTATTATAATTATTTATAGTATAATAAATTACAGATATTCACTAAAATTTCCACTTACTTATTTGATGATTATGAAGTAAGCACAGTATGTATTTTGGTCATGCTTTCCCTCTTTTGTTCTTTCGTATCCCCTTATGTTGACTGATTCCTCTTCTACATCTCTACCATTTCCCCACTTACTTTCATTTTCTTTCTTTCCCCAGTTTCCACATATGAAAAATAAGCATGTGTATTCTTTTCTGAGTGTAGCTTATTTCACTTAACATGATAAACTCCAGTTTCATCCATGTACCTGAAAATGACATTTCATTCTTCTTTGAGGCTAAGTAAAACTCTAATGCATGTTTACACATATTCATTATGCATTCATTGTTATTAGTGGATGCCAAGGCTGATTACATTGGTCTGTTGTGTTTTAGTTTTTTTAAATTTTTTGATGTATTGTAGTGTACATGTGTATTTTTTTATGCATGTATATGTGCAAATGCATGAACCCTATACATTTGCATGTAGAGGATAGAGGAACATTTCCAGAATCTTCCTCTACCACTCTTTTGCCTTATTTTCTTGAGTCAGGGACTCTCGCTGAGCCTAGAACATGCGCCAGTTTCGGTTAGACTAACTGACCAGCAAGCCCCAGATCCCTCCTCTTTCTGCACTGCTCAGCTCTGGAATTATAAACATACACAGCTCTGCTACTGAGACATCTCCTCAGGAACCACTGAGTCATTGTGAATAGTGCCACAACAAACATGGGCATTCAAGTATCTCTGTAGTAATATGACTGCTTCTTTTGGTTATGTGGTCAGAAGTAGTAGGGCTGTGTCATGTGAAAGTTCTGTTTCTCAGGAGCCTGCATTGCACAGATGCTGGACAATTCCACCAGCAATAAACAGGGCTTCCTCTTGCCCTGTTCGTTGCCACCACCTCTTGGTGTTTAGTTTTCTGATGATAGCTAGTCTAACTTAAGTCTCAATGTATCTTTAATTTTCAATTTCTTGGTGCCTAAACATGTTGAAACGTTTTCATTTGTTGTCAATATGTCTTCATTTGAAAAATATTCTAGGGCTGGAGAGATGGCTTAGTGGTTAAGCGCTTGCCTGTGAAGCCTAAGGACCCTGGTTCGAGGCTCGATTCCCCAGGACCCACATAAGCCAGATGCTCAAGGGAGCTCATGCGTCTGGAGTTCGTTTGCAGTGGCTAGAGGCCCCGGAGTGCCCAGTGCCCATTCTCTCTCTCTCTCTCTCTCTCTCTCTCTCTTGCTCTCAAATAAATAAAAATAAAAAAGAAAAATATTCTAACTTCCATTACCCTTTTATTGATTGCAATATTTGATCTTCCATTGTTTGTTTTTGAAGTTTTTAGAAATTTTAGGTATTAAGCCCCCACTGAATAAGTATCTTGCAAGGTTTTCTCCCATTATAAAAATAAATGCTGGCGAGGATGTGGAGAAGTAGGAACACTCATCCACTGTTGGTGGGAATGTAGGATGGTACAACCACTTTGGAAAGCAATATGGAGACTTCTGAAAAAGCTGAGTATAGAGATACCAACAGACCCAGTTATTCCCTTACTGGGCATCTACCCTAAAACCTATTAGTATCTTATTTAGAAAGTTATTCTATATTCCTAAATCTTTAAGTCTTCCCCCTGTGTCTTCCTCTAGTAGTTTCTTGTTTTGCGTTATGAACTTTGACCAATATTAAGTTGATTTTGTATGTAGTGAGAAACAGAGATCTTGTTTCATCCTTTTACATAAGGATATCCAGTTTTCCCAGCATCACTGTTAAAAGGTCTGTCTCTTACCCCTACTATATCATTTTTGTATGTTTGTCAAGAATCAGATGGCTGCAGATGTTTTAACTTACTTCCTAATTTTCTATTCTGCTGGTCCATGTGTCTGTTTTTGTTCTAGTGCCATGCTATTTTTTTTACTATGGTACCATATTTTATTATATTATTAAGTAGGTGAGGAATAAATAAAAAAGAAATAAAGAAGAAGAAAGAGATAATTTATCTAATCCCAGACAGACACTGAGTAAAAATGATGGAAGAAGAGGGAAAATAAGGAATTAAAAAAAAACAGAATTAAACATAAACTATTAATAGCTGGGTATGGTAGCTCTAAGCAAAGTCCCCAGCTGCACAAATGACAACTTTCTGTGTATAAACATAATATACATAGTTATTTACCTGATGACTCTAAGGTTTTTCCTTGAAGATCCTCATAAAATGATGCATAAACCCGCTTTTGAGGGAAACCCTTTCAGTTCATTTAAAAAACTTCTTTAAAGCCTGAGTGTATGTGGAATATACCTCTTGTAACATACAGTGGCCTTAAGTTGCTACCTGACACCCTTTGAGGTATACTAAATGCATTTTAGACATATTTTCCTTTTGTCCCCAGTAGTTGTGTGCATGAGCTCCACCAACCCCGCTAATTCCTTCAGAAAATGGCACGGCCCATAGTCGTTGGCATTCAGTATCCTAAGTACTTGTACTTGTGCAGACTGATGTGTGGAGTTGGACAGGCAGGACATGCCTGTGTACCCTAAGTTGGCCTTGTGATGCAAGCTCAGTTAAAAATCACAGTGTAGGCTTAACTGGAGCTAGGGAGACGGCTTGGTGGTTAAAAGCGCTTGCTGCAAGCCTGACAAGATCAGCCTCCCAGAGTCCTGATACAGGGCCTATAATCTCAGAAGCAGTACACTTATCTATAATTCCAGTGCCCCTAAAGCAATGGGGTGGGGGGGTCGAGGAGAATTCCAATGCTCATGTGCAGTGTCAAAGACAACACAGAACCCACCTCAATCAATGTGGAAGGTGAGGACTGACACCCAGAGTTGTCTTCAGGCTAGCACATGTGTGTCATGGCATTTGTATTCCCAAAACCCTCCCCCCCACACACACACATGCACCTCACATGTCTGCAGCATGGGAACTCTTCCAGCTCCAAAGACGTTTATAAATTCTCCTTCAAAGTAGCATTACTAGTGTGCCACATTGTCATGGAAGTTTATATCTTCCCATATGTCTGAGTTAACTACCAGAAAATCCCTTTCTTAATATGACAGGTCAGGACCAAGTCTCAGAGGCCATGCATTACTGAGCAATAGAATGGTGTAAATCATCCCAGGGCTGAAGGGCTTGTTTTAGGAACATAATACACTGTTTTCATTTACCAGAAAACCTCTTCCTGTGCTTGTTGTTCATAACTAGTTTTCCTTTTCTTTTTCTTTATACATGTGTGTATAATATAGGGTGTGGTATGGTGTGTGTGTGTGTGTAGATGTCCATGCATGCAGAGGCCAGATGGAATGGCAAGTGTCCTCTTATTGCTCATCAGTGGATTCTTTTCCTTGAGATGGGGTTTTTCCCTCAAACTATAGGCTTCAGTGAGTCACAGCATTTCTCTGGTCTCTGCACCCAGCTCCACCATGAACTAGGATTACAGAGATGTGTGTAGCCATGGCCAGATTTTCATGTAGGCTTGGAGAAGTCAAACTTGGTAGTATACTACCCAAGAAACACTCATGCTTAAGCAGCAAGCACTCTTAACCACAGATGCATCTACTCAGCCTCATAGTTAGATAGCTTATGGACTATGTTGGATCTCTGTTTGTAGAACAGACTGATTTAGGCCAACATGCAGCAATTGAAATTAATGCATATTATATGTGAAGCAACAATGTGATACCAGTTGCTTTTAAGGAATTCTGGCATTATACATAAAAATAATTGGGGGCTGGAGAGATGGCTTAGTGGTTAAGTGCTTGCCTGTGAAGCCTAAGGACCCTGGTTTGAGGCTCAATTCCCCAGGACCCACGTTAGCCAGATGCACAAGGGGTCACACACATCTGGAGTTCTGTTTGCAGTGGCTGGAAGCCCTGGCGTGCCCATTCCCTCTCTCTCTCTATCTGCCTCTTTCTCTGTCTGTCACTTTCAAATAAATAAATAAAAATTTAAAAAATTGTTGTTGACTTATAGTTCCACAATTTAATCAGATTTTAATGAAATCTAAATTAAACTCAAAATAGTTGATTTTCAGATTGTTCTGTCAAGTTTAGATCTATGCAGCATCCCTCTGAAAGCAATAAATTAGTATGAGCATTTTCTCCCAAAGCAGATGTGAGAGTTTGAGCTTTGAGGCAGTTCATTCCTCTTCTGATACCCCTCAGAGACTGATTGAGGTTCCCAGAATAGAGTTCCTTCACACACTTGCTTTCCAATATCTCCTTTCAGGAGGGTGGAGTCATTGCTGTTGGTATCAAAAAAAAAAAAAAAAAAAAAAAAAACCAGCAGCACAAAGTGGTGAGCTGGGTTGCAACTAATCATGATGTGATCAGGTGCTGCTGTGTGCAGAATGTGTGGGCTGGGACCTATGGTCTCAAAGATAAGGCGAAGACCAGCTGCATGGCATTGCTGAGAAAAAACACAGGACCCGAATCAGTTTATGGGAGGAAAGGGTTTATGTGGGCCTGCAGTCTCAAGGGGGAAGTTTTTCCATCAGGTTTCAGAGCAGTGGCTAGGTATCTTGCCACATCAACTGTCATGTAGCAGCAAGTGTAAGTGAGCTCTGAACACCCAGTGGGATGAGCTAGTAAACTTCAAGGTCCTCCCACAGTGCATACCTCCTCCAGTAAGGCTTCACCTCCCAAATGCTCCACCAGCTGAAAGCTAAGTCACATGAGGCTTAATCACATGAAGCCATGGGGAACATTTCACATTCAAACTACTACAGCAGCCTTTATTTCAAAAGTAAGTAGCCAGGTAGGGAGCCTCATGCCTACAGCTCCAACACTTCCAGTACATTAGAGAGACTGAGCAAGGAGTATCAGGAGGCCAGGAGGCTGGGACCAGCCTGAGAAATATAGCAAGACCCCATCTCTTAAAAAATTAAAAGAAAATAAAAAAAACAAGTACAGGGCCCATTTTTGACCTTTCTCAGCCTTCCTTAGATGTTGCTCAAAAATGTGGTCATCATCTATGGCGATTTAAATAGGTAAGTGAAGTAAGTGCTACTGCTACTACTAAAATTGTATCAGCCCAGGAAAAGAGCAGTCCTCATGCTCACATGCTGGAACCCGATGGAGCTGAGGAAGACTGAGGAGAGAGTTCTGCAAGCCACTTCTCACCCGACGCTGGACCAGGGTTCCCAGAAAGAGTAGTGCAGGGACTGTTCACCGCCTCAGACCCAACACAGATCTCAAAATGGCTTCCCACCACTGTGCTCTGGAATACCAGAAGATGAGAATCTTCCCAGTTCCTCTATGTCATATGGATCCCAGGATCCTTGTTTAGTTGAGCTGCCAATCCACTTAGTTAATTGTGATTTCTGAGTCTAGGTGGTTTCTTTCTTTGGTCTCAATTCCTCTCCTTTTGCATTTGTCTCTTGCTCACTGTGTTTGTGCTCTCTTGCGCGCTCTCTCTCTCCCCCCATTCTGCTGTCGAAATTTTAAGCTAATGAAATTAGAGTGTATGTTTTGGACATGCTCACGTTGTCTTTTGCCTTGGTTCTTGCCCTCTGAAGTTGCCTGTGTACCGTATTCAGAGCTGAGCCCTCCTCTTGCTGGAGTAGAACCTCTCTCACTCCATTCTACTTTCTAAAATTAAAAAAAAATAAAATTATTGACTGAACCCCCATTGCCTTCTTGCAGTCACTTACCTCAGGGGTCAACTGCTCTGCAGTTGCAAGGTATTTTTTTCTGAGATTACAGTGCTCAGCAAGTGGCAGCCATTGGTTAACTTCCCAACCTCAATTAATTGGCAGGTCTCTCTGGTTTTCTAGTATACATCCATGATGCTGCCATTCAATTTTTTTGTTGCTGTTGATGGTTTAGCTACTCTGTGATTATGTTAGACATGAGAAATGATGTGAGCTGTGCTGTTGGCTGGCAATCTCCATATGCAGTGCCCTTGCTCCCTGCCCTGGGCTTTACAAAATGTCCCATTTTCCCTGGGCAGCACCAGACAATGGCTGAGGACAGCTTCTGTTCCAGGGACTAGCTTCTTACATAGCTGACATCTCCTAATTTTGGAATCTGTTTCCAAGAAGAGACCCCAGTGGGAGAAAATCCATTCTTGTGGGGATTTCAATTGATTGCACTTTCCAACTATTAGTGATAAAAATGACTACAAATATTTGTTTATAAATTTATTTTATGTCATTTTCACATGGGTGAAATCTGTAGGATGAAATCACTAGTGAACATATGTGAGTCTGCTTAGCCTAATGAGACACTGCCCAACTACTTTCCAAATTTATTTTCCACTCAACACGTCCATTAGTATCATGAGAATTGCTATTGTGTCACCCCTAAGGACAGAGGATTATCATTTTTACAAAATCATTCTAGTGGGTTTGCATAGCTCTCTCACAGTGGTCTTTACTTGTATGTCACTGAAGACTAATTATAATGAGCATCTTCTTATGGTTAATCACCATTCATACATTTTCTTTCAAGAACTGTTAAACTCCCCACATCATTTTCTTATATTTGAATGGTCTTATTATTACATGGTTTTATATATTATAAAAATGGTATTCTCTTAAAAGTTTAAACATTGCAAATATATATATTTTTTCTATTTCATGGCTTCATTGTCATTCACAAAGAAGGTCTGAACTTAGGGGATTTTCTTCCTGGCTAGTGCTTTCAGTAGGATCTTCCTAATGTTTTAGTAAGAATTCCTAATTTTTTTTAACCTTTTACATGTGTGTGTATGATCTACTTAATTTTTTGTGAAAACTAGAGGAGTGCCCCCCACACAGCCCAATCCATCACTGAGAATTCAGCAGAACATTCTCTGTGCACCTGTCTTATTTCCAGTGTCTTTTGCTAATAGCAGACCTTACCTTCAACTTCCCAGCCCATAAGGATTATCCTCTTATAGCACCTGTGGGACAGCACCAGAATACAGTTGCTTTACTTGCTTTATTATTGTACAAAAGAAGTAATCTAGTGTGATAGAGCTTCTGTTTCTAGTTGGAAATGCTACCTTAGGTCTGATGATGAAACTAGGCCATTGATACTTAAGAGAACTTTCTTCAATGATGGAAATATTTTAAGCTGACTCTGGCCACATACCATTGGTGAGCACTTAAAGTGTAGTTAGTGCCTCTGAGGACCTGGATTTTCAAATATTATTCAATTTATGTAGTCACACAAGTCTACCTAACTGAACAAGGCAGATGTGAGTGACAGGGATATGAACTGGGTTAGCAGCCTTACTTGGTAAGCTTATTTTGACTTTGGTACTGCAATTAGTTCTCTGGCTGACTTTGTTTAACTTACAGTTTCTTTGCTTCTAAAATATCTGCCCACTCCACACACCATGAATCATTCTTTCTGGAATATGTGTGTTTTTCTCATACTTCTGTTTTTGCCTTGCATCTGACACGAAGCCAATCTTAATTCTCACTCTTACTAATTTGCCTGTTTCTGAATCTTATCAAGAACTTGTTTATTATTTACTGGAAACAATATGTTTCATAAATAGGAATGCTGCTCCAGTAGTCCTTGAAATCTGCAACAGCCTTGTGTGGTATGCCTTATTATGACTATTTATCTATTTTGATATTTTGGCTCAGAGTAAACTTGAGTTTTCCAATTAGGAAATGATCACAGTTTGTATAAACAATGAGTACAAATACCTGAGTTTAGAAAAAATACAGACAATCATACGATAGTCTATGCTTTCCTCTTATTATATGCTTTGTTATTAGTATATCATTAATAATCCTGCAGCATAATCTTATTAACTCCTGGTTAGCAGGGAATGGGGCAGTTAAGGGCCAGATGGAGAGCTGTTAGCCAAAGGACACAGTATTTTATTAATACAGAGAGAATGATTTCAAGAAAGCACTAGATACAATTTTGTAGAATACTTAAAATATATTCCTGAAAAAATGCTCAATGGGGCTGGAGAAATGGCTTAGCAGTTAAGTTCTTGCCTGTGAAGCCTAAGGACACCAGTTAGAGGCTTGATTCCCCAGGACCCACTTTAGCCAGATGCACAAGGAGGCGCACGCATATGGAGTTCGTTTGCAGTGGCTGGAAGCCCTGGCGCGCCCATTCTCTCTCACTCTCTCTCTCCCTCTTTCTCTGTCTGTCACTGTCAAATAAATAAATAAATAATAAATAAATAAATAAATAAAATGCTCAATGGATGTTAAAAGTTCTCATAACAACAACAACAAAAAAAGTAGAGAGACAGTGTGTGCAATACTTAGCTAGATTTAGTCATTTTACAATGCTTATACAATACACAAGACAAATTGTCTTGATAAATAAACACAATTTTGATTTTTCAATTAAAAAGAGATGAAATGCAGAAATGTTTGGTATGTCTATTTAAACAAATGAAATTAAACAACTGCTTACTTTTATTATATCTTGATGATTTTGCTTACAAGATGTGTTATATAAGGGAGATTGAGATACTAATAATGTCACAAAAATATGAATTTGACATTTACATGGACTGGGGAATACGCTTTCAGTTATAATTGCATAACTTTAAATATGTATTATATTTTCCTCTAACTTTTTATATTAAGGTATGACTCAAAGTTTTATATTAATGTTCATAGATAATTCTCAGTAGTCATTACAACTTACATTACAAAGTGTGATGAGTTAATTAATGCATTTCAATTTTCTGGCATATTTTCACCATTGGAATACATTGATTAAAATTTTTGTCTCAGCTGGGCATGGTGGCACATGCCTTTAATCCCAGCACTTGGGAAGCAGAGGTAGGAGGATCACTGTGAGTTCAAGGCCACCCTGAGACTACATAGTGAATTCCAAGTCAGCCTGAGCTAGAGTGAGATCCTACCTTGAAAAACCAAAAAGAAAAAAAAATGAAATATTATTATCCATATTAATGAGCACCATCATGGTTCTACTCATATGAACACATATAGCAACTATTCATTTCCAATTGCCCTGGTACAGACTCTTTCTCTCTCTGTATTGCTGATGATCTAATCTAATGTCCTATATATATAGTACATTGAGCTACAATCCCAATTTCCCATGGGAGAAGTCTGTCCCTGCTTCAACTAAAGCAGGCACACACAATGACTTAAGAGTTGTCCAGTGGTATGGACATCAGAACCAAATTAGGCAAAAGCAGAAACTCCATGACACAGAGCTAATTCTAGCTTCATGGTAGGTGACTCATGGTCCTGATTTGAGCAACAGAACACAGGTGGGCAACCTCAGTTGAAGGGTATACAGGTATGTAGAACAATTGTGTTTGAGTTTTCAAGAACTGTCCATCATAGATGGCAGTTATATCCGCGGGAATATAAGCAGAGACATCACCAGTATGTTTCTATCACTGAATGCAACAGTAAAGTGGTACCAAGGAATGGGACTGCTGCTAGACACCTGACTGTGTGGCTTTGGCCTTTTGGAGCTGATTTTCAAGAGGAATATTGAAGGATCTGAAACCTTGGCCTAAGAGATGCCTTGCAGTGCTATAAGTACAGCTTGATGGACTATTCTGGTCAGAGTTGAAAGACCTGAATGCAGTAAGAACTATGAACTGTGAGGTTTGGCTTATGAGGGTGAGAAAGAGCTTTGCTTGGACTGGGCTAGAGGTAGTTTGTGAGAGAGGCTTGCTGTTATGTCCATGTCCTGAGAAGTTGTGCAGGGTTACTTTGCGTAGAAATGAACTGGTGTGAGTAGAGGGATATGGCACAGAAGGAAAAATCTTTGGGTGAACTGCTGCCCATTCAGCTTCAATTGAGAGATTATAACCTTTAAGATTGGGTCAGCTGACCTGCACTGGGAAAGAAGTATGTAGACTCTTTTGAAGGGGCCTGAGTTTCAAGGAGTGTCCTGTTTTCCAAAGTCTGCTTTATTCTGCCCTGGATTAACAAATTTGCACTCTACCTGGTATTATGGGGCATAAGAAATGCAGGAAAGAGAGGGTGATTGAGTTTGCAGTGCAGTCTTGTGTTTTGGAAATGGCCATGGGCCGTGTGAAGCAGGTTTGCTGGATGCCTGCATGGAGACCCCATGGGACCATGAGGATGAACCGTGGATTGCAGTGGAGACCCAGTGGAGATGCCAGGACCATGAGATGGCTGCCAAGGAGAGTTGCTGGTCCTGGTTGAAGTTTTCCAGGACTGTGAGTAGCCTAGCTGGAGGGGCAGAATTGAAACTCTAGAGACTTGTTTCTGGTTAGAATTATCAGACTTGGACACTTGTCACTATCTAGAGTTGTTGGACTTGGAGCTACAGAGTTTGGTGTTTGCCTTGTTTAAATCATGTACAACTTGAGTATTTGTTTACTATGCCCAATGCCATCTTTTACAGTGTGAATGTTTATTCTGTGCCATTATGGGGTTTTTGAGGTTATTTTTTTGGTATTATGACTCAGTTAAAAGATCTTGGACTATGGGGATGTATGAATATTATTAGAATTGATAAAAAACTATGGGGACTTTTAAAGTTGGATGAATGCATTGCATTTTATATCATCTATGGTTATCAGTTTATGGGGGCCAGGGGCAGAATGTGGTGGTTTGGTTCAGGTGTCCCCCATAAACTTAGGTGTTCTGAATGCTAGGTTCCCAGTTGATGGAGATTTGGGAATTAATGTCTTCTGGAGGCAGTGTATTGTTGGGGGTGGGCTTATAGGTGTTATAGCCAGTTTCCCCATGCCAGTGTTTGGCACAATATCCTGTTCCTGTTGTCTACCTTATGAGGGCCATGGGGGTGATGTCCACCCTCTGCTCAGGCCATCATTTTCCCCTGCCATCATGGAGCTTCCCCTCGAGGCTGTAAACCAAAATAATCCCGCAAGCTGCTTTTGGTTGGGTGGTTTCTACCAGCAATGTGAACCTGACTGAAACACAGAGCAACCATAGAGCTATGACCAAATACCTGATAGGAGCAAATTAAAGGGAAAAATAAAGCACTTTGATATGTATTTCAGGGACTACAGTCCATCATGGCAGCAGGAGCCAGGCAGGCCACATCTCAGCAAGGGATGAAGCAGAAGTCAGTGCTGGCTTTCGCCCTTTCTCTTCACACTCAGTCTGTGATCCAAGCCCATACGATGCTCCTGTCCACATTGGGGTGGGTCTTTCCTCCTCAGTTAATCTTCTCATGATATGTAACCAAAGATGTCTTTATTTGGTGATTCCATATCCACTCCAGTTGACAATGAAGGTTAACCATCACAGCCATTATTTCTAAGATGTCCTCCTACAGAACATCTAGAATGAGGAGCAAGGTTCTGAAGGAGAGAGCAAGAACAGGAGAAGGCTGCAACTCCATTGGTGCATGTCATGGTGTCTGAACTCAGCATCTCTGTGGACTACGCAGGAGATCTCGGTCTATCTGTTTCAATGCAGAATCCAGTACAGCGTCTTTTCATTATATCCATCACTGAAATGTTTCTGGTTAGCAACATTGTCAATAGCAACTCATGTTCTTCCAGTCTTCCAGCTACCAATAACCATTTCATAGTGATCATGACCAATCAACACTAAGCAATCCCCAGCCTAGTCCCATGCAGAAAGGTCATGGGATTTCAAGGGTTTTCAGAACAATGTATCCTATGAGTCTTGTAACCATATTGGTGCCCTTATGATCCCCTTTGATTAGTGCTGTTCTCACTTTCGGTTAGAGTACCTGCTTTTTTAATATGGAAGTAAATAAATATCAGGGAGACCTGAGACCCATCAAAATTACAAGAAGAGAAACCCAAGTGCTTAGCACGAAATGGGTCATCACTATCATGCCTATCAGAGCCAGTAAGCATTACAGAGGAGGTGGCAAATTGCATATGAGTTTTGTTTTCACTGCTAGACAGAGAACTTTCTTTATGATGATGGCAGCAGACAATGAGGAGACTCAAAACTCATTAAAGCTGAAAGTAAAAGGTTCTCCAGAGCTCAACACAAAAGGACATTTCTACCATACCTTCCACAGCTCAAGGAACATTGAAGGAGAGAGGATGAAAAAAATAAGAGCTACAAGGCTTGGAAAGCGTGTTGTGCAGCAGTGCCCTCCCATCATAAACTGACTGGTCCATTCGGGACCCACACGATACATGTACCCTTCTGAGCACATGAACATTTTGACATGGAAGACAGCAAAGGACAAAAGGAATGAGACAACAAAACAAAGAAAGAACTATCTTGAAAAGAGAGGGTCCTCAGTGGAACGGGTGTGGAAGAAAGGGAACAAAAGAGGATTACCTAATGGTATAAACAAATTACAATGTGCTCATATTTTGAAGTTGCCAATAAAAAATTTAAAAACTGATTTCCTGGGCTGAAGAGATTGCATAGTGGTTAAGATACTTGCCTGAGAAGCCCAAGGACCGAGGTTCAATTCCCCAGGACCCACATAAGCCAGATGTACTAGGTGGCACATGCATCTCGAGTTTGTTTGCAGCATGTGAAGGCCTGATGTGCCCCTTCTTTCCTTCTCTCTCTCAAGTAGTTAAACAAAATGATTTTTAAAAATTGATGTTCAGGCCAGGCATGTGGCACACGCCTTTAATCCCAGCACTTAGGAGACAGAGGTAGGAGGATTGCCGTGAGTTCAAGGCCACCTTAAGGCTGTATAGTGAATTCCAGACCAGTCTGGGCTACAGTGAGACCCCACCTCAAAAAAATAAAAAGAGAGAGAGAGAGAGAGAGAGAGAGAGAGAGAGAAATGAAGAAAGAAAGAAAGAAAGAAAGAAAGAAAGAAAGAAAGAAAGAAAGAAAGAAAGAGAAAAAAACAATGTGCAAATCTGAGCCCATGAACTCAAGTCACTGTGAACCTTCCAGTCCCTCCGCCTCTCCCACCATACAGTTGGGTGGGAGCTTCTTCTTGCTTTGGCTTCTCCTTGTTGGCGGTACTTAGTCACATCTTCCCTCTGTAGGGATTTGTCTGCCCAGTGTGTGCTGAGAACATGGAAGATACACTTATTCCTGCAACTGGAAATGAATGGGTTTGTGTTTAGTGTCCCATTTTTACTCTTCCCAGCGCTGGCAAAGCACTGTACTCTGTGGCTAGAGAGTGCCTCACATGGCCAATACATCTGCATTGAGAAAGATGGGGGGATGGGGACTGAGGACACTGCGGGAGTGGTGTCTCTGGCATTTAAGACTTGGACAGAGCAGGGAGTGCAGATGTAAAGATTAGAGGAGGAAATTTATGCCTCAGGTTTTTCTTTCAAAATGAAACAAAACTTAAAGCTAGCCATGACAGTCTTATTTGATATAATTTAGCATAATCTATCAGGGAAATGCTAAGAGGAAATTTAGACTACCAAGATGAAATTTTACAGAAAAGACTGTAACGAGGACCTTGGCTAGCAGCCAGTTCTCTTTCAGGGCATGTTAAACTCTCAGGCTATCTTGAGATGATTTCTGGCAATGCCATGGTTTTGAGCTTCTTATAAACCATATCTTTCAATTCCCCTTCTCCATGAAATTAAAGTAAAAAGGTGAGCTTCTGTTCATAATTGGCATCCCAAATATGTCTTCACACGTTTCGTGGATAAAAGTAAGGACTTAGACTTTCCAGAACACAGATTAAATGAGTAATACAAGATATTTCATTGTTGAAATATAAAACAAAACTTGAGACATCATTGAAAATAAAAATAACTCCACACTTAGGTCAATGGGAACAAAGGAGCAAATGACTACCAACAGAGTCTTTTAGAAATGGCTCTGATAGGAAAAGGGCAGACCAGGAAGCATCAGTCTTAGTATTCAAGAGCAGAAGGAAGCCACTTTATTACTCAGCCATGTTATTTTCATATTGGCGAAAAGACAACACGAGAGAAGCAGTCATTTTTAAAGATTGTTTCTTGTTTTAATATCCTTCACTAAGCAGACCTGTGAAAAATAACTCATTTGACTCTTATAACCAGCAATAACTAAGATTAGACTAGGACACAAGAATACCTTGAGCAATGATTTGAAGAAAAAAACATGTTGACTAAAATATATCTCATATGTAGACAATGGTAGATGCCAGTGCTGATGATGTGAGACAGGCAGATGACTTCAGCTCATTACTTTGATTCATGGAAAATAACTACGAGACAGATTTAACATGAAGGTTATTCTTATCCTATGATCCTAAGAAACAAGAGTCCAGTCCGGTTTATTAACATGTAGAGTGGCATGACTTATTGGATTTAGTGTAAGCATTAGTCTGGTGTTAGCCATTTATCAGTGTTTTCTTTATGTAATCTAATTTCATCCAGAGCAAACTTTCCTTGCTCAGTAAGCCAGTAGCCATAGCATTTATCTCTTGCTTCTACCATGAGCCTTGAAGCAATTAGAACTGAATACATTTGTAATTGTTCATGTATGTATAATTCTGCTAATCATCTTATTTTAAAAAAAATCCTAGAGCTGGTTGTAGTGGTGCACGCCTTTAATCCCAGCACTTGGGAGGCAGAGGTAGGAGGATCACTGTGAGTTCGAGGCTACCCTGAAACTCCATAGTGAATTCTAGGTCAGCCTGGGCTAGAATGAAACCCTAGCTTGAAAATCAAAAAAGGAAAAAAAAATCCTAAAAGCACGGACAACCAAATAAAAGTTATTTGCAACTACTGATTCAGCAAACTGGACAAGGTAATGTTAAACTGCAGCTCCTAAGTCTTGATCTTCTGTAGATTAGTTTTATTTCTTTATTGGTATAAATGAAATCTGTGATGGTTTCTCTTTTCTGACCAGGTCAGTGCATTTAAAAGTAGCTCAAAGAATGCATCGATTTAAAAAAGTGTAATACAGGCTTGGATTTAGTGAGATCTGATTATTAATAGCACAATGCAATGTTTTGAATAATCATTAATTAAAAATACAGTAATAGCCAGGCATGGTGGCGCACGCCTTTAATCCCAGCACTCAGGAGGCAGAGGTAGGAGGATCACTGTGAGTTCGAGGCCACCCTGAAACTACATAGTGAATTCCAGGTCAGCCTGGGCTACAGCGAGACCCTACCTTGAAAAGCCAATATATATATATATGGTAATGAAAATGATAATACATCTACTAAGATGACCACTTCACCTCCCTCCTACTGTGAGCAATTTGCCAAATTTGCAGGCCGTCTGATATTAGCTAGCATGTTAAGATAAACCCTAGAGCAATAAAGCTGTAATTTTTAATTATATTTGTTGTTTTTATTTTATCAATATTCTATTTTCTAGTACTTTTTCTGATGACTTTTAGATCATCCTGTTCTGAATTTTAAGAATATAGTGTCCCATTGTGTTTCTTTCAATGTACCAAGTTGAATTAAATTTCTCATAGTCATATTTTTTTAAGGGCATTCTGTTACTTTATTCTAGTTCTGTTGGTTTTTACCACAGATTTGATAATCTTTAGTTTTTCATTTATTATTATTCATGATTATTAATGAAAGACAATCACCAGGCATAAATAACACATAATATTTTGGACAAGTTTAGTTATGAATATATAGAATAATTCTTTGGGGGATGATGTTGTGGTTTGAGTCAGATGTCCCCCATAAACTCATGGGTTTTTTTTTTTTTTTTTGGATTGTTTGGTTTTTTCGAGGTAAGGTCTCACTCTAGCCCAGGCTGATGTGGAATTCACTTTGTAGTCTTAGGGTGGCCTTGAACTCATAGTGATCCTCCTAACCTCTTGCCTCCTGAGTGCTAGGATTAAAGGTGTGTGCCATCATGCCTGGCAACTCATGTTTTGAATGCTTGGTTCCCAGATGGTGGTGATTTCGGAGGTAGAGCCTTCTTGGAGTAGGTGTGTTGTTGGGGATGGGCTTATAGGGTAATACAGCCAGGGGCCCCTGCCAGAGTTTGCCTCACTCTCTTGCTGCCGTTTTCCACCTTCTGTGGCAAAGGCAATGTTTAGCCTCTGCTTACACATATATTCCCTGACATCAGGAAAGTTTCCCTTAAGAGTATATGCCCATTAAAAAAAATTTCCTTCCATCAGCTGCTTTTGGTTGGGAGTTTTGTTCCAGCAACAAGAAGGTAACTACAACAGGTGATACAATTTATTTCTTCCAGATTTTAACTTCCTAATGAAAATTAAAATCAAATATTCATATATTTTGTTTTATTTATTTATTTGTATTATTTGTATTATTTGTTTGTTTTTTCAAGGTAGGGTATCACTCTAACCCAAGCTGTCCTGTAAATCACTCTGTAGTCCCAGGCTGACCTTGAACTCATGGCAATCCTCCTATCTCTGCCTCCTGAGTGCTTGGATTAAAAGCATGTGCTACTGTGCCTAGCCTCAAATAGTCATATGTTTTGAAAATAATCCAATAGTAAAATATATATGAATAAAATATTTTCTAGTTTTTTTAATTAATTAATTATTTATTTATTTGCAATCAGAGAGAGAGAGAGAGAGAGAGAGGAGATAGACAGAGAGGGAATGGGCACGCCAGGGCCTCCAGCCACTGCAAACAAACTCCAGATGCATGCATCCCCTTGTGCATCTGCCCAACATGGGTCCTGTGGAATCGAACCTGGGTCTTTGTCTTTGCAGGCAAATGCCTTAACTTCTAAGCCAACCCTCCCACCCTGAATAAAATATTTTATTATTATTATCATTATTATTAACATTATTAGTTATGTACACAGTGTGTATACAGCCATGTTGGTACCATCGTCAGCCTCCTCCCTGTCCTCCTCCCTCTGATAGAACCCTCCTCATCGGGTAATGTGGGTCATGCATTGTGGGGTTAGCCATCAGTTATGGGTAAGAGGCAATGTCTCTATGCATAATGTCCCAACATGTGACTCTAACAATCTTTCTGGCCCTTCTTCCTCAAATTTCCCTGAGCCACGTTGGGTATGTGACTTCTTCTTTAGTCATTTTGGAATAACAGGATTTGAAGTACAGAGAGTCAAGTGATGGGAGAAAATCCACAGGGCTTCAGTGGCTTTGGGGCTATAAAAAATGATACAATATTAAGTGGAATCCCAGGAAAGAGGGTCAAACATAAAAATGTATTTTTTAAAAGGTGACTGAAAAATTTTTTAAATGTTATATATATCTCCTGGCCCTGTACTCAGGCTTCATGCCTAGACTCCAAGTACTATGATAATTTTAAATATCCAAGTGAAAATGAAAAATACTTGGGGTTACAAAGTAAGACTTGCTAAATTGAAAGAACTGAAGCAATATAGACTACACACTCTGATCATGAGAAACTAAAGGTAGAAATAAATGGCAAGAGAGTCCTCAGAAATCCAAATACACTTAGACAACGCATAAGACCTAAAATTAAATAATATACAAAACATTTCCTTAAAACTCAAATAGAGGGGCTGGAGAGCTGACTCAGTGTGTAGGAGCACTTTGCATGCAAATCTGGGGACCTGAGGGACACCAAGGCTCCCTGAGTTCAATTCTTCAGAACCCATCTAAACACCTAGGTATGGCCGTACACATGCAGAATCACTAGGACTTTCAAACACTGGCAAGCTCAGGAGGGTCTGCTGGAGAGATGGCTCAGTGAATATGCAAGCCTTAGTAAATGAGTTCAGAACCCATGAAGGGCAAAAATATCCAACCAGGTCCTTTCACATGGGGAATAAAATGGCTAACTCCTGCTCAGTAAAGACCCAGTTATAGAACTTTGAAACACCTTCCCCCACACCCAGAACCAGTGGAGCAGTCCAGAAACGGGACTCACAGATTAAGTAATTGCATGCCTCAGCTCCTATTGTAGGTATCCTGAAGAAAATCCAACCAAAAAGATAAGCACAAAAGAGGACAAGAGAGGAATTTTAGCTTATGATACCTTGACAACATCAAAAAGTAACTGTAACTGACTTCCTAGACAAAAACAGAATTTTACACTGATGACCTGTCTTGAGATACCCATGAATTTTCCCTTTTTCAGTAGATAAAAATGATAACCCCACATAATGCAATGCTACTTAGCAATACAAAGAAACAAGGTACTTATAGTCACCAAAACATCATGCTGGATAAAAGAAGTTAGACATACATGTACATATGATATGATCACATTTATATGAAACACAGTAGGCAGAAAGCACATCAGTGGTTGCATGTGGGGCCAGGGCAGGAGCATTGCTGCAAACAAGAAGGACTTTGTCAGGTGATGGAGGAGCACAGTTATCTGACTCACTAACCTGTTCATTTAACTGTATCAATTTTACTTCAACTGATGTCATTCTAAAAATACTGTTCATTTTTAGGTGACTGAAGATTAATAAGGCAATTATAATTTGTGTGGAAAAATAAAAATACATTAAATCTTTGAAACAATAAAGCCTTGATACATGGTCCATTAAGAAAATAATTGTAGAAATTTATGACAATGAAGTTAATTAATGGGGAAAGGGGGCACGTATAGTAGTTAGTATTTGGATAATAGGTAGCCATGAGAAAGTGAATGATACTATAGTTGTGCTCCACAGAAATAATTTATGTATTTTTCAAGATAAATCCCAACTGTAGCACATGAATATTCACAAATCTAGTAGACTAAAATAAAAATAGAAGAAAATATGGGATATTATAACTTTAGAATTGTCAGTCTTGCTCATTATAGGAATCACAAAAATTGAAACTACTCCAATTTTCATTATTTCAGCTGATGAAGACTAATCAAAGTCTGATAGTGACTAGAGCAGAGGGACCATTGAGCATACATACGCTTTCCCAAATCTGAACATTTGCAAACCTTATGACAGACAATGTTTGCACAACTACAAGTGCCAACCTTCTTCTCAGACTCTTCTCATTAGTCTTTCTTTGAACATTCTTCTGCTTTATATATGTTTCCTCATGGTCACTTTTCCCCATGGTTCAAGCTTTATGACGATGGGAAGAAATGCAGCCTTCTCAACTGATATAAGTAAACCAGAAGCTATAACGTGGAAATGCTAGTGATCTCCAAATTTCCAGGTGAAAAAACATGAAGTCCATTTTTTGTAATAACATTTATCATATCATGTTAAACCAAAATTCAATTATATTTCTGAGTATGCAGTATTCATAAAGCTTCAGTATAAAATCTTAGACAAAATATTTAACAGGTGAATATTCCTAACACTAGACTATAAGAAATGCCTATTATATACTTACTAACTTAACTTAGAAGTGGCAACACCATACTCACATGACATGTTTAGTTTGAGGTAAATTTGAAATACTTTCCTGAATTTACAATGACATGCAAGAAAATGTAATGGCAGGTGTAAAATCAGCCAAGAATCAAATTAACAGACATTTGAGTTGACCTCATGTAAGCAGTCAGCTTAGTGCATTTCAAAGTTATAACACTAAGAGTACTCACTAAATATTGAACTCCTACAAAGGTTTATTACAAAACTTCTCAAATATATCATTAAGCCTATTTTACATGGAAATGATTAAATATTTAGATATTTATTATAGTACAGTACCTAATTGATCTCAAATATATCTGTCATCTAGCAAAGACAATTCTTTCAGGGATACAAACAAATATATATGTACACATATATACACATATGTATAGGTATATAACCTGATGCAACAAAAGCATGTACAGATGTGTTTCACCTGAATGACATGTATAATATGACTTTCATGTATACTCAGAAAAACACTTTCCTACTTTCAAAAAATTGTTATTAAAATATCTGCCAGTAGGCTGGAGAGATGACTTAGTGGTTAAAGTGCTTGCCTATGAAGCCTAGAGACCAAGTTTCAATTCCCCAGTACCCAAATAAGTCAGATGCACAAGGTGGTGCATGCACCTGGAGTTCATATGCAGAGGCTAGGAACTTTGGGGTGTCCATTCCCTCTCGCTCTGTCTCTCCATATGTGTGTGTGTGCTTTCTCATAAATAAATAAAGGAATGAATAAATAAATAAAATATTGAAATAAAAAATCCAGTGATTGCTTATTCTGGAATAGTTGCATTCAATAAATTCATAAAACCAAAAGTAATAAGAAAAAGGCCTGTAAATTAGCCTTACTGCATGTTTGAAAGAGAAAAACAATGAGAAGAACCCTTGTTACACTCCTTAGTAAATACCAGTGGTATTTAAACTTTTAATTTTACTTGAATATATTTCTTGTAGGAAGGTTTTCAGAGTGTTCCCCCCTCAGTTTTAAGTCCTACATGAGAAACACACATTTTAATATTTACATCCACAGTAACTATAAGCAAGCAATCCACTGATAAATAGAACAGGCAGGAATCACATTTGCTTTAACCAAGAACAGACCTGCACTGACTACAGAATTCAAGGCTTTCAGTTTTATGTAATTTCATATTGGTGACTCAAAATTTGATTTTGGCAATTTCTCTTTGAAAGATGAATTGCCAATGGTATTTACAGTCAGAATGAAGGTATCACATGAAGCACCAATGCTGACAAATAAAGTGAACTTTATATTGTCAAATACTCAAGGTAATTAAATAAAGAGCATTATAAAAACATAATCTCATAAAACTTAAAAGACTGCTATAAAATGTCCAGCATTTGAGGTGACAGAATCTATTGCTTAGGAGTTACACACTAGTATACAAGGAATTGTTGAGACATATCTCACTCACTGTATTCTTTGCAGAGTCAACTTTTTAAAAACCCTATAAAGCCTAAACCTTTCTATACTTTGTAGCATTTTTACCATTTTCTCCTTTCAGACTTCCACCATAGTAACACCTCAAAATAAGCAGCAGATACTTGATGAGGACAAATAAGGTGAGGTATAATTATGTTTTGATTCCTAAACAGATGTTTGTCTTTGGAGACCTTGCAGAGTGCTATTACCCTGTAACAGATACACTTCAATGCCACTTATATGAGGCTAAGAGAATATGAAAGTTTATATAATTCTGGCATGTTTATGATCTGAAAATGCTGGATATTGGTGACAAAATGTGCAAAATTAAGCAATATACTAAGAACTCTGATGGTGACCTATCTTTGAGTTGCATTTTTGTAGTGCTAGTCTATTAATATATTTACATATACCACAGATACCCACATTTTCCTTATATTTTCCTTATCTTTTTTCTTATTTATTTATTTTCTTTCTGCACCTAGGCTATTCAGAGGAGCATGCTTACTGTTCTGTCTGCTGGTCACTCAAGGCTCTGTCCCAAGAGCGCCTCTCATTCTTCACAGTCTTCTGCAGGATCTCATCTAGTCTCTAGGCTATAACTGTTAGGTTGTAAGCCAGTGAGGGTCAGTGTTGCAACCACAGCATAGAGATCTCTGATAAACTGAAATCTATATACCTACACATTCAGCAGCCGATTGTATATCTTGCTTTGAATTCTCCCAGACACTATAAGTCAAAGAATCCAATTATATTCACCTTGGACAATCTTCTACCTTCCAGGTTACACCTCAGTGAAAGGCATTACCCTCCCCCTAGGTGCCCAAGTCAGTACTTTCACCATTGTCCTCACCCCATGTATCTTTCTCAGTTCCTGCACATAATCTGCACACTTTGCCATTTCTACCTTTTATAGCTCTCTCAGGTTAGTTCAGGGCTCTATCCTTTTTTATATCAGGTCACAACCAGTTTCTGTCTAGATCATTTCAAAGCCTTTCAATCACACCCTGCCTGCACTTTTACTGCCCTTCTCAGTGATCTTCCACAAAGCTATCATTAGTGGTCTTTTAGTAATATATATCCAGTCATGTCAATTTCCTGCTTAAAATGCTTCAGTGGTTTTTCAATTGCTTTTAGGTCAAAATTCAAATTCATTAGCATGACATTATCACAGATCTGGTCCCTGTCCACCTGTCCAACTCGTGTCTGTCTAATCCCTAATACCACCTGTGTCAGACATAACAAAGTACTGCACGGGCCATTCTTGGGGATTGTTCTGTTTCTAATGATTCTCATCTCTTGGAAAAATTTCCCCCAATGTTCTTGAACTCTTTCTTTCTTTGGCCCTAACTTATCAATAACAGCTCTGTTCAAAAGTCTGTAAAGTTGTCTCTGACCTTCTATTTATCCTCACCATCTAATTGGCATTAGTTGTCCTTCCTGTGGGTTTCTATATTATAAAGCACTACAGTAGCATTTCACTTCCTGAGAGTTGTCATATTTACTAAGTATTGAACCAATGTCCCTGGCAATGGCCTAAGACCTAAAGAAATGCAAAGTTGTCCCCTATGAAGGATCACACCATGTAGTAATTATTTACACAACTATGTCATTCAACTTTAAGATTTTACTCACATATGGAAAATCTGTTGTTGTTGTTGTTGTTTTTTTTTTTTTTTTTTTTTTGAGGCAAGCACAACAAACTGGACTTTTTTATGTGAGAGTGAGAGAGAGTGTGAGGAAGAATTAGCATAGCAGGTCCTCCAGAACCTGAAACTGAACTCCAGATCTGTGGGCCCCCTTGTGTACACACATGACCTTGTACCCTTGTGCCACTTGTGCATCTGGCTTATGTGGGACCTGGAGAGTTAACTGAACATGAGTCCTTAGGCTTCACAGGCAAATGACTTAACCACTAAAATATCTCTATAGCCCAATAAAGTCTTTTTAAACCATTGTTATAGCATTTTAGAAATAATCATGCAGAGACTTCCACTCAAGATGGCATCTACCTAACCACGCTTCACCTCACTGGGCAATAATATACAATATCTGTGGTTGTTTTTGGGTCAGCAGGTCCTAGCAGACCTCCAGTGGGAGGGCACAGAAGGGTACAGTAGGGAACTCACTAATTCCCATGTTCTTAGATAACTCACTGGTAACCCAAACCTCTCAAACAGCCATCCCAGCCACCATGCTGGAGACCAAGTTCACTTTTGTGCTATGTGCAGGCTCTGCAGACCTGGGGCAGGCACCCCTCACCTTTCCCCCATGCCAACCAGCTCTCATTCCCCCCTCCCTCTTGCTGCTTTCCTCACTTTCCTCCCTTTCCCTGCTATCAGGACCGCCACCCCCCACCCCGCCCCAGCGTGCCACCAGACCTGCATCACAGGGCCCACACCATTGGGCCACTGGGTCTACACAGTCATGTTGGTGCAATTAGGTCCATGTCAATAGCTCTATATTGTAGGGATAAGATGGGGTTGATCCACTGTTGGGTGGCAGAGTGAAGGGATGGGAAAACATGGGGAATGGGACAGCACATGCCCAATGTAGTACAAACAACAAATGGAAGTAATCCCAACAAGGTTGCCTGGTCCCACAATGGAAGTCTCTAATCAAAGCATAGAAGAGACAACAGGATCAGAACCCCAAAATGAAGAAAACAAGTTATGTGACCCTGGCCAATCAATTGGAAGAACTTGAAGAAAATCAATAAAAGACCAACAACCATGTGAATACTACCCTCCCTAGGTTGGACCTAATAGAAAAAAAAAAAAAAAAAAAAAAAAAAAAAAAAAAACAGGGAGTCTCCCAAAGACAGTTAAATGAGCTGAAGGAGAGGCAAGAAAAAGAGGACCATAATAATCAGCTGGCTAAGCTCAATGAAGACATAAATAAATGCAAGGATAAATAAGCATTAAGAAGATCAGAAAATGACCTGAAAAGGGAACTCTGCAAAGGAATGGATGCTATACAGAAAAAGACAATAGAAAACACAAACCAAATTGAACAAGTCCAAACCTCTCTAGAAGCCCTTAAGAGCAGAGTCAGTCATGTGGAGGACACAGCCTCAGAACTGGAAGACAAGATAGAAGAAACAGTTCACAAGTCCAAAAACTTGAACAAGCTCAAAAACTTTTGAGAACAGAACATGAGGGAATTGTGGGATACCCTTAAACATCCCAACACTCAGATCATGGCTATACACGAAGTGGAAGAAATTAAGACCAAAGGCATGGAGAACTTATTCAACAAAATTATTGAAGAAAACTTTCTCAGCCTCTCAAAAGAGAGTCCCATCATGATATAACATGCTACCAGAAGTCCAAACATACTGGACCAAGGGAGAAACTCTCCAAGACATATTAGCATTAAGACTCTAAACAATGAAAACAAAGAGAAAGTCCTGAAAGCAGCAAGAGAGAAACAACACATTACATATAAAGGTCACTCCATCAGAATTACCTCAGACTTCTCAATGGAAATGCTGAAAGCCAGAAAGGCCTGGGATGGAAAACTGCAAAGTCTAAGAACCTATGTCTTCCAACCCAAGCTACTGTACCCAGCAAAAGTATCCCTCATAATAAATGGCAAAAGAAAAACTTTCCATGATAAAAGTCAGCTCTACACCTACATGAACACAAAGCCAAACCTATAGAGAGTCCTCCAGGAAATTCTCCACACAGAAGAGTCAAACAACCAACCTCAAGAGCCTATAACAAGCAGGCCACAATAACCAAACCCAGAAAAGGCTCAAAACACTACAAACTCCAAGAAAACATCAAACCCTATAAAGCACCAGAATATGGCAGGGATTAATTCAAACCTCACAATTTTTACCCTAAACATTAATAGCCTTAATTCACCCATCAAGCAATACAAGCTAACAGAGTGGATAAGAAAAATGGACCCCTCTATCTGTTGTCTTCAAGAAACCCACATTACCACTAAAGACAGATACCTCCTCGGGGTGAAAGGGTGGAAAATTATATTCCAAGTGAACAGAAATAAGAAACAAGCAGGTGTTGCTGTACTATTATCAGATAAAATAGACTTCAAGCTGAAAGTAATCAAAAAGACAAAGAAGGCCACTTCTTATTCATCAAGGGAATGATCCAACAAGAGGGTATCACAATCATCAATTTTTATGCACCAAAAACAGGTGTACCCCAATTCATAAAACAAAACCTACTTGGCAACAAAACAGAAATGACAACCAATACCAACAGAGTTGGGGACTTCAATACTCCACTATCATCAATACATAGATCATCCAAAGAAAATCAACAGGAAAATAAGAGGGCTCAACAACACCATAGATCACCTAGATCTAACGGACATCTACAGAACATTCTACTCAAAATCTATAGAATACACATTTTTCTGAGCAGCCCATAGAACCTTTTCCAAAATAGATCATATACTGGGCCATGAAGCCTGCCTCCATATATTTAGGAAAATTGATATAATTTCCACAATGCTGTAGAGCTAGAAATTAACAAGAAATGCACCAGGAGCTCCATCAGCTCCTGGAGACCCAACAACATACTTTTAAACAATAAGTGGGTATTGGATGAAATTGCAAAATTTCTAGAATTGAATGACAATGAGAACACATCATATCAAAATTTATGGGATACAATTAAGGCAGTCCTTAGGAGAAAATTCATAGTACTAAATGCTTTCATGACAAAGGCAGAAAGTTCCCAAATCAATAACCTCACCACCTATTTAAAGACATTGGAAAAACAGGAAGAATCCAACCCAAAAATCTCCATATGGAAAGAAATAATCAAGATCAGAGCAGAAATTAATGAATTGGAAACTACAAAAACAATTTTAAAAATCGTTGAAATGAAGAGCTTGTTCTCTGAAAAAATAAGCAATATTTGATAAACCCCTGGCCAATTTGACCAAGCAACAAAAAAAAGATGAATTATATTAACAAAATTAGAAATGAAAAGGGAGAGATCACAAAAGACATAAGTGAAATTGGAAGAATCATCAGGACTTACTTCCAAAACCTGTACTCCACAAAATTGGATAATCTGGAAGAAATTGATAAATTCATGGACACATACCACCTACCTAAACTAAACTCAGAGCAGATTAATCTCCTAAACAAACTTATCACACCCATCGAAATTGAAAAGGTAATCAAAAACTTCCCCAAATGAGGAGTCCAGGACTAGATGGCTTCTCAGCCAAATTGTGTCAAACCTTCATTGAACAACTGGAAGCAACTTTTCTCAAACTGTTCCACATAATTGAAGAACAGGGAAAGCTCCCTAACTCCTTTTATGAAGCAAGTATCACCCTAATACCAAAGCCAGACAGAGATTCAACAAGAAAACTATAGGCCTATATCTCTGATGAACTTAGACCCAAAAATCCTGAATAAAATCTTTGCAAACCAAATTCAACAACACATCAAAAGCATTGTCCACCTTGATCAAGTAGGCTTTATCCCAGGAATGTAAGACTGGTTCAACATATGGAAATCTATTAAGGAAATACACCACATAAATAAACTTAATCACAAAAACCACATGATCATTTCAATACATGAAGAAAAGATCCTTGACAAAATGCCACATCACTTCATCATCAAAATGTTGGAGAGAATAGGCATGGACAATTTATACCTCAACTTAATAAAGACTATTTATAAAGGACTTAAAGGCCAAGTAATACTTAATGGGGATAGACTCAGGGAATTACCACTGAGATCAGGAACAAGACAGGGGTGCCCACTATCACCTCTGTTCTTCAACACAGTACTAGAAGTCCTATCCCAAGCAATAAGATAGGAGAAAGAAATAAAAGGGATACAAATTGGAAAGAAAAAAGTTAAATTAGCCCTATCTGCAGATGACATGATTCTATATATAAGTGGTCCAAGAGCCTCCATCTCAAAATTCTTGAAGGTAATTAATTCCTTTAGCAAAGTAGCAGGATACAAAATCAATGCACAAAATTCAGTAGCCTTCCTATATGCAAGGACAAAGATACAGAGAAAAATGTTAGTGACATTTTCCTATTTTCAATAGCAACAAAAAGAAATACCTTGGAATAATACTAGACAAGGATGTGAAAGACTTCTATAAGAAAAACATAAAAACACTCAAGAAAGAAATTAAGAAGACTTGAAAAGATGGAAAGATCTCCCATGCTCCTGGATAGGCAGAATTAACACTGTGAAAATGGCAATCCTGCCAAAAGCAATATACAGATTTAATGCAATACTAATAAAGATCCTAGCATTATTCTTCACAGAGATAGAAAAAATGATCTCAAAATTCATATGGAATGGCAGCAGGCCTCAGATATCCCAGCACATCCTCAACAAAAGAAACATCCCTGGAGGCATCACCATACCTGATCTAAAGCTATATTACAAAGCTATAGTAACAAAAACAGCAATGTACTGGCATAAAACCAGGAATATAGACCAGTGGAACAAAATTGAGGGTTCGGACTTTAGGTCAAGTACCTACAGCTACTTGATCTTCGACAAAGGTCCTAATAATATAGCCCAGAGAAAAGAGAACATCTGCAACAAATGGGGCTGGACAAACCGGATAACTATATGCTGAAAAATGAGACTGGACCCACACATCTCTCCATGCACAAAAATCAAATCCAAATGGATCAAAGACCTCAATATAAGACTGAAAACTCTGTTAGCATTGGAAGAAAAATATGAGGAATCTTCCACCATATAGGAATGGAAAAACACTTCTTCACAAAACCCCAGTAGCTCAGGAACTTAAACAATCACCCAACCATAGGGATCTCATGAAACTAAAAGTTTTTTTCACAGACTAACATACCATAAGCAGAGCCAATAGACTACCCACGGAATAGGAAAAAAAAAATTTTGCTGGCTATACTACTGACAGAGGCCCAATTTCTGGAATCTACAAAGAACTCATAAACATATACAGTAAAAAAATATAACAACCCACTCACAAAATTGGGCAGATAACTTAATAGGGACTTCTCAGAGGAAGAAATACAAATGGCAAACACACACTTAAGATGTTCAACATCCCTAACCACTGGGGAAATGCAGATTAAAACAACTATGCCACCTTACCCCAGTAAGGATAGCAAACATTAAAACTTCAAATGAAAACAAATGTTGGTGAGGATATGGAGAAATAGGAACCCTCATTCACTGTTGGTAGGAATGTAAGATGGTATAAGCCACTATGGAAAGCAACATGGAGGCTCCTAAAAAGGTTGGCTATAGAGTTACCAACAGACCCAGTTATTCACTGACTGGGCATTTACCCTAAAAGCTCCACATCTCAGTTCAGTGATACTTGTTCAACCATGCTTATAGCTGCTCAATGTTTAATAGCTAAGACCCAGAATCAATCCCATAACTTCCCCATAACTGATGGATACCTCCACAATGCATGACCCACAATCCCCTTGGGGATAACCATCATCCCCAACAAAGAGGGTCCCTTTGGAAGGGAGGCAGGGATGACGATAAGGATGGAACTAACAAGTGCGGTTTATATACTGAGTATGTCTATAATTAATAAAAAAAAAATCCATGCTGCAAAGAGTACATAATTGCAGTAACTATAAAAAAACAACAATAAAAATGTTTGAAATTAATGGTAAAAAAAAATAAATCATGCATACCTGACAGTGGGCAGAGATTAGCTATATATTTTTGGTTTAAAAAAAATCATTTTTTTCTTCCTGACATGCTGCTTCTGTCTTCCTTCTCACTTCCTGCAGGTTTTTGACAGAAGCTCAGGCTGTAGCGAGGCATTGTTTCTGTACTACCTCCTCTCCAGACATGTCTTGGCAGAGTGGCATGAAGTGCTAGGTTTTCTACTAAGTCAGTCCTTATCTCTGACAGAATATCCCACTCAGTTTTCCTATTTTGCATTCCCATTGCTTTAATAGACATCCTAGAGCTGTTCTGATTAGTCCCCACTGGAGCACCCATATCAGCTGTAAACGGTTAGCTGCTGCCTTGCCTGAGGCCTGCAGAGCGCCTGCCATGGGAGCATCGTCATTACATCTCACACAGTAAGCAGAAGTCTTAGTTGCTGGTGGCTTTTTAATAGGAATGCTTTGCAGAGAAAGTATCTTGGAGCTACTAAAACGCATTGCATTTCCTCCCAGTCTGTGCCAGAGAGAATTTGTGTAAACATTTTCTTTTGTTCTTAATAACTATAAAGGAAAAAAAACATATGATATTGGCATGCTTCTTGTGTCATCAAGTACATTGTAGATATTCTGTGGTAACGTTTTGTATAAAACCACTCTCCAAAATTTATGTCTGTCATTAGGTATGTGATCGTCTGAACAATTCAGAGGGAAAGAGAGTGAGCTAAGAAATGTTTATGCACATCCCATGAATGGCTCCCAGCTGTTTTTATAATGGTCGCTTTTGCAACCAAGGAGGTGAATATCAGTCACATATTTATGCGACAGTGTCCCTGAGAATCTGAGATTCTGACTAACTGTACAATGTTCCCAAAGGGTCTCTGAAGAGCAAACAAAAACCTGAACATTTCACTGCTGTTACGCTTCAGAAACTGAAAACTAAGAGATAAACAATAGAAGAAAAAACATTAATTTTCATGTATTATCTCAGTTGATAGTAACTCAAATAATTGGTCAAAATGAGATGTGGTCCTCAGGACCCATGTTAATGGCAAGAATGGTCCTGCCTGTAATCCTAGTACTCAGGGGGCTGACACAGGAGGATCCACGGGGAAAGCTGGCTAGCCAGACCAGCTGAATTGGCAAGATCTGTGTTCAAGCAAGAGATCTTGCCTCAGTAAAAAAAAGGAAAAGAATAATTGAGCAAGGCCCCTGGCTTCACCCTCTTCAACCACACACACGCACTCCCCCCCTCAAACATAACACACAAAAAAGAAATAGAGAAAATACAATGCTTCCACTACGTCTTTCTCCCCTATTAACTGAACTCCTAAGATTCTCATTTTATAGGACAATGAGACAAATATTCTAAATGCGACAGTATGGTATTACATTTGATCACTAAATTTATCAAGGGCATTTAGGTTATTTGCTGCTGATTAATTATAAATATGTCAGCAATCTTAAGCAACTATGGTATGATCATATTTCACTGGGTCCTGAGAACACAAAAGCATTAAGAATGGACATCTCCCCCATCCTCAATGAACTTGTAGGAAAGAATCAGCATTAAATATTTTTGTTTTCAGATGGACCTATCATTATAGTAAGTAATGAAGGGATAAAGGGTAAAGGGGAAGAACCAACTAATTCGGCAGCCCACCATCCTCCTCCCTGCCCTCAGCACGCATGTGCTCAGATGGCCACAGCGAGTACTCTCAGGTCTGCAGCCCCCACAAGGACAAAGCAGTCACTGTTTGCTTGCGTAAAGGGCCCATCAATATGTTGGTCAGAAAACAGCAGGGGACATCCAATTATGTGACAGCGATGACGGCCCCTTACCTTCTCTCACAGAATTGTGTGCAGTCAGTCACAGACTAGAACAGTCTACTTCAGGTGCCTGTCAGAGAAAAACTTGGCATTTGTTGCAACAAAATAAGAAGCCTTAAAACACTCTTTGAACTTCCCAGAACTTCTTCAAGACTGTCGGCTAGGACACAAGTACATGTCACCTCTAGTTCCAAAGGCACCCAAGCACATTATCCTTACATCGACCCAGAGAACCAAGTCTACAATTCCCTTTACAAGATGAAGGAAAGAAGACTCAGAGCACACAGTTGACACACACCATGCTGGGGTTCACAGCCAGCTCTTCCACCATGGCAGAGAGCTGGTCTCCCAGGAAGGTTATCACCCCAGTTCCCAAAATGGGCTTTCCCTTAAAATACCCCAGCTGGCTGCTCCCATCAGGCAGCTCTTTTTTTTTTTTTTTTAAGTAATTTCGAACTCATTTTCTGTTTTTTTAAATTTTTTTTTCATTTATTTTTATTTATTTATTTGAGAGCAACAGACAGAGAAAGAAAGAGGCAGATAGAGAGAGAGGGAGGGAGGAATGGGCGCGCCAGGGCCTCCAGCCACTGCAAAAGAACTCCAGATGAGTGCGCCCCCTTGTGCATCTGGCTAACGTGGGTCCTGGGGAATCGAGCCTCGAACCGGGATCCTTAGGCTACATAGGCAAGCGCTTAACCGCTAAGCCATCTCTCCAGCCCCAGGCAGCTCTTTTTCACCCAGCTTTTGTCATGCATCAGGGTGCTCCACTTTCTCAACTAGTATGTGCTATACAAAGTAAACAGAGGTGTGCTTACATTAAGCCAATGCGCACTTGTGTGCTGGGTCAGTGTGGAATTCTACAGTCCAGAAAGAAAGGTGACCTAGGAGAGCAGACACTGGTATTGTATTCTGTCCTCTGTCTCTGGCCTGAAGAAACCTGGGGTGCAAGAATAAATTTCATGATCTAAAACACTACCTTTGAACTCAGGCTTCCTGATGTTGAATCTTGGCTCTGCTCCTTATTATCTGTATGTCTGAGAAGAATATTTGCCTCTCTATAACATGAGAATAGGAATGTTTTCTTCTTATTCTTTCTTCCCTCACTTCTGTCTCATCTTGCCTTTCTCCTATCCTTCATTTCTTTCTCTTCCTCCCATCTGCTTCCTATCAGGACCACATACTGTTCTTTCTTTCTCTTTCCTTCCTTCCTTCATTTTTCTTTCTTTTTTTCTTCCCTTCCTTCCTTCCTTCTTCTTCTTTCTTTCTTTTCTTTCCTTTTCTTTTCTTTTCTTTTCTTTCTTTTCTTTCTTTCTTTCTTTCTTTCTTTCTTTCTTTCTTTCTTTCTTTCTTTCTTTCTTTCTTTCTTTCTTTCTTCCTGGAATACCCTATGTGTCAGTCTTTCGTTCATGGAAGCCAGACATCTGTATATACCCCACCACTACCACTACCACCACCATGGACTCTAGCTCGTGAACTCGTATTGGTCCACAACTCTGCCTGCAGGAACTTTGTCTCTGGAAGAGAAAAAAAAAAAAAAAGTGCACACAGATGGGGAATGTGAGGCAAGAACCCAGCAGAGGCAGACTTGGATATTCAGAGGCCAGAGTCAAGCCACATCTGAGGAACTTTCTGCATTGTCCATGCTGTGGTCTCTGTTCTCTAGCCCATTCCTTGGCTTTCTGGAGACTCTCAGTTGTCTCATGTCCATCCAGCAAGCCGCTTCAGGAGGCTAACTAAAGTAGGGTTCTATTGTCAGAATATTGACCAAAAAAATGGAGACAGAAATACAATTGTGGGGACCAAAAAAAGGAAAGAAACATGAGGCATTAACTAGCATTAATGAGCACTGGATATCAGCATTGAGATTAGCTTGTATATAAAGGGCATATCAAGAATTTTTCTGGGAATATTTAACAATATTTTCCCAATGACATAAGAATAAATAGTAAAGTACAAGAAATTTTGAAAATATAGGAAGCTATGAGGGAAAAATGTAAAAATAGTTCTTACTCTCCTTACCCAAAAGGTAATTGATATAGCTTCTATAGAGATTAAGCCACTTGGGCCTCTCTTCCAAATATAGCTCATAGCAAGGAATGCAGCCAGCTGGCCAATCTGAACTCCTCTGGGAACCTCCTCAGCTTTGGAAGCTGAGACCATGCTCCTCCGAAACAATACCTGCCAATATTTGAAGACCAATACTGGCCTGGCCAAGATGGCTCAACCCAGAACCCTTCAGAGTCAGTCTTGATCCTGAGCTTGGCAAAGGCTATTTCACATCTACCTTCTGACTCCTTCTTATGCAATCATGTTCTCTCGTCTCTCCTCACACAGAGATACCCAGCTGTCTAGAAACTCATCTACTTCCTTACAGATATTACTACCTCCACTAAGCACCTAAATCTTGATTGCATTGCCACGTCTGCTTCCCACAGTCCCTAGCTAGCACAAAAATAACTTTTCTCTTAGTCACTTTTTTTCTGCTTCTACACATCTATGTGCATGTATGTGATTTTTGCTAAATACCACAGACCTGAGTCTAAACAATTTTTATTTTTATTGCCTTCCTACTAAATATAAATATGATTCCATGTCTATAGTGCTTTTTCTGAAGATGAATGAGTAGTTTATTTATAGTGTATGCTATCTCATTTAATTCTCAGATTATCAATTCGTCATCATCATCACTAATTGAATTTTTTGTTTGTTTGTTTGTTTTTCGAGGTAGGGTTTCACTCTAGCCCAGGTTGACCTGGCATTCACTATGTAGTCTCACAGTGATCCTCCTACCTCTGCCTCCTGAGTGCTGGGATTAAAGGCTTGCGCCACCACGCCTGATGGATTATTTTTTATAGATGAGGAAACAGGTTTAGAGAAGTTCAGGAACTTGCCTGCCAGAAGAGAGAGATGAGAACTATAGCTATGTGCCATCCTATGATGACAGCCCTAGGAAGCTAAGATACAGAGCTGAAAAGGTAAGGAAAGACTTGGTTAGGATTGCCCTTGTATGTGTTTAGAGTTTGTGGTTTTATTCAGAAGGCAATGAGGAGTGGCCAGAAGATTTAATCAAGGAGACATATCTATGCTGGCTTTATAGATACTTAACCTTTATGTTAATATTTTACTTATGCCCCCACTTCATTTTCCCCTACTGAATCACACTGGGGCAAGGAGGAGAATGAACAATACTATTAGGCTGGTTCCTTGGAATCTAATCAAATTCTAAGCTACATCCTCTGACAATCACATAACTACTTTATCTTCTTACTAACATTTTTTTCCTTCTCATATAACTCCTGAGCCCACAGCTCTGTCTTTCTTCTCGGCACAAGCCTTACCTGATCTCACTAAATCTCATAATTACTTATGACCTGACATGATATTTGGGTACCATTGTTGAGACTTAAAGAAGATGTACAGTGAGATGTTAAGAGTAAAAGCTCGCTAGTGACATTAGACTGGGATGATTTGAAATCACTGGGGCATAGCTACAAACATGGATGATGCCCGTGTTGTTCCTGAGGGAGCAGAGAGGCTGAAACACTGGGGGCCACCAGTCTGGCCCCTTAGGTGTTGGCTAGGACATTGAAAGAGAAGCTGAAGAAACTGAATTTATAAGGATCTAGTGGAGTGTAAAGCTGACTGCATGCTACAAGGTGGTTAGAAGTCCCCACAGGCTTCACATATTACATACTTTGTGAGGGGATCTCCTGCTTAAGAAGCATCAAGAGATAAGGACACTGGCTGCCACAGAAATGGGTGTTCTCACCAGAAGTCAGTGGACCATAAGAGAACCACACACACATACATGAGGCATCTTCCCTGAGACTGTGATGGAGCAGGGCCCAAGTAACTACCTGAGACAGGTTGTCTGGAGTCAGTGAGACCCAGAAAAAATGTGGCTTTTGTGAAGTCAAGGAATTCCTCTGGTGACCACTCATTAAATGTCATTCACTAATATTTTATCACCATTCCATTTCTGCTCCATGTTTAGGGTGTCAGTGTTCATGAAGCACCTCATGCTTCACACCATTATGTCTCTTATCTAACTTCTGGTGGGAGATGAGGATAGATGATAAGATGAGCTTTTCCTCTCTGGATGTAGCATGACTTCCTCATGCATCTTCTTCCTCACTTTTATGTGTTTACAAAAAGCCTCAGTAATTAATAATGGCTTTATTGTTTCAGAATTATGACGGAGTAGGAATAATGTGCTGTTGTTTCCTCATAAAAATCATGCCTATGACATTTAATATTATTTCTCTCAGGAGGCAGTAAAGATTCATTGCCACATGGAAAGACACTTGGGTGGAATATTCAACAGAGTACAGTGGGTTCCTTTAACAGAACTAAGGATAGTAAACATGGGAGAATTTCTTACAAATAAGAGAATGGCATTCCTCTCCCTGTCAGTTTATCTTTCCTGCTTCCTATAGCTAAACCCACTATGGATTTCATCCATAGACTGAAGACCATCACAGTTCTTCAATTAACCATAACGGAATCAAAAAGTTATGCCTATAAGCTGAGTCCCACCATTTAAAGAGCCTTTGTAATGATGTGGCAAATTGTATTTTCCAAAAATGGCCACAGCAATATTTCTGGCCTTACACTTGAACAGACTCCTTCTTTGTCACACTTACATACCATCATATCAGCTAGATCAAAAGGACAAGATAGCTTGTCCTGTAAACTAGACTTTAATATAGACCTTGATTAGCTCAAGGCCTTACCTACCACTGTCTATTTCTTAGCAAGCAGGTGAGAGGAACGCATTTGCATTTATAAAACTCAGAGATTATTTTCCTTTCTTTTATCTTCATTTATCTACTTGACTTTATTTTTAGTTATGTGTGTTTGCACACACCATGGTGCACATGTGGTCATAAGGAGATCAGAGGACAACCTCGAGATGTCAAGGCTCTTCTTCCACCCTTGTTTTGAGACAGGGCCTTTAGCCATTGTAAGTGAATGCCAGTCTAACCAACCCGCAAGTTTTGCATTCTCTTGGAGTCACCTGCCATTGTCGGAGGTGTGTTGGGATCACAGATGCCACTTTGCTACTTTGCATCTGGCTTTTTCCATGAGTGCTGGGGAAGATTTAACTTAGGCTGGCTAGCAGGTTTTGCAAGCAAGTGCCTTTAAACACGGAGCCATGTCCCCAGCCCTTATTTTGAAATAACATGCTACTATGAGGCCCAGGCTCCTCTTAAGCTTCAATTCTCTCTCCTGGGCCAGCTGAGCTCTGCGATTCTAGTGCACCACCATAGCTGAATTGTTACTTTCTCCATAACGGCGTGCAACTTGCACTTCACTTTGGAAAGACCACCCCAACTGTTCTCAGACACTTGAACCCCTTAGACACTTCTCCAGGGAGGAAGACCCCTGAAGTTTCATGACACTCTTATCTACCATGAGGCACATTCTTGTCTCGCTGAGGCTTCCAGGACTCTTGTCACATGCTGCTCTTTAGGTCACTCAGTGTTTGGAATGATCTATGGGATGGCAGGAGGGTCAAAATACTCTCTGCTCTGTTGCTGTCTGAGAGGAGGCTGGTCCATATGGCATTCAGCCTCTCAGGAGACGCAAGTACTAGTGCTGGGTGTCAACATGGAGGAAAATAAAGCCCCAGTTAAGTGACCAGTGTGCTTTTGACCTCACCGATGAGGATACTTCTCAGGTGTCATAAAGGGCTCTGCTTTTAGTCTTGAGTAGGAGGAAATGTCTCTTTGTGTCATGACCCAACGTGTGGCTCTGACATTCTTTCTGCCTCCTCTTCCACAAATTTTCCTGAGCCATGTTGGGTTCATATTAGGTCTGCTTCCGTGTTGAGATCTTGGGTGCCTCTGAACAAGGAGGGTCCCAGTGGAGGGGGGAGGGACAGGGAGGTGGCTAACAATGGTACCAACTTGAATGTATCCACTGACTACAAAAATAAGTAAATAAATAAATAAATAAATAGGACCTAACTAAAAAAGAGGGGGGAGGGGCGGCTCTGTTTTCTCTAAGTGAATTTCCTTAAGTGAATACACCACCTCTGGAATAGAGGCCACTGTAAATTTAAATTACTACCTAACTGATTTATGACACTCCATCATCCTTGCCTGTCACCCATTTGCCAAATAGGGTGGTTAAGAGAGGATGTGACGGGAATCATCTCAAGCCCCCTCCGTTCATGCCCGAGAGCTCCATTTGCTGCAGGGTCTCACAGTGACAGGGCACTGACTTCACAGGCTGACAAGGAAGGAAAGCTGCCGGGACTTCTATCCCCCAAAAGAACAACCACAGCAAAGACTCATTGTGCAGATCAGGGCTCAGCCTGATGACCTTCTCCCATCTGCTGAGTATGGAGTTCTAACTCTGCACAAAGGAAGTAGCTTCAGCATATTTGGACTGAATTGCTGTGTCCACTGCCAGGCAGAACACTCCAGTCACACTAGCTGCTGATCTCTAGAAGCTGACCCTCTGAATCCATTCCAACACATGTTTTCTGCTACAAATTAGCATTGTACTTCTGAGCTCCAGCTTAGCTCTATCATACTTAGAACTATTGTACATTTCCTTGTGGAGATTTCTGTCTTATGACTCCCATTAGGGACCTAGAAACAGCTAAGGGGTAGTTGGGTAGTTCTAGGAATGAACGTGTTTCTTTTTGAATCACACTTGCTTCAGGGAATCTGCAAGGAAGTTTGTCTACTTAATAAAGGAAAAAGTTTTACTGGAGAGAATGTTCTAGAAATTGAATGGTCCGTGATTCTCGGATTCTGCTGAAGTGTTCTATGCTAATTAAGGCTCCAACTTACACACGTGAGCCTTGCTACTTACACTATTATTTACAAACTCTGCATCCAGATTTTTGGTCTGTTTTTCAGCTTCCTGCCCATTTTGGTGATGACAGTTTTGAACCCGAACTTGTTTCTTTATGTAAGCTCTTCAGTGCAGCCAAAACTGACCAACTTATCTTACCATCTTCAAGCTACCATTGCCACTGAAATGGTCAGTCTTGCTGCCCAACCATACCCCCAGGCCCTGCCTTGTGAGGCACTCTTGGCTGTACTTCAACAGGTAATTCATTGGTTGTGAAAATAAAGCATGCCACAGTCTGTCAGCATCATATTTTCTACTGGTAATAAGTGCATCATTTTGCTCAGCTTCCCTCAGATTCTTATTTTGATCGTCTTTTTCCTGAGATACTTCAATTAATGGAAAGTACCAGTTAAGATCTACACAGGAAAACAAAACCTAACTATTTTAAGCAGAGAATGTGATACAGAAAAGGACAGTAGAAATGTATGAAAACAAAAAATGTCTGGAGGGGCAGAGGGAAGAAAATATGCCAGTCTGAAATTGATAAAGGTTAGGAGAAAGGTAACCTTTTCTTTAATTTATTGTTGTTGTTGTTTTTATTAAAAGGTTACACACCTAGACCCCCCTCTCCACTGCCCCAATTCATCTGAGGGTCTTTGGTGGGGTTATTGGTATTCATTGCGGGGACCAAGAGGCCTCGGTCAGTCTCTGCAGGGACGGGTGGGGGCGGGGGGAGACATGGTGTCTCAGGCTATTCCCACCCACCCTGAGGCTCTTACAATCTTTCCTCTCCCTCTTCCACAATGTTCCCTAGCCTTGTCTGGCAAGATAGGGATCTGATTTAGTGCTGCTTTCCCTATAGACACTGGATCTCTGTTTTAATGATATTTCAGTGGCCTCTAACCACTGTCATCATTTCCTTGCTACTGGTTTTCAGGTTAGCCATGAGAGCAGTATTTGTGTCACCTAAAGTCACAGGCCCCAAAGTCCAGAGATGCCACCTTGCCCTGGCAAAACTAGAAGAGAACTTCATCTCCCCAAGAATGGCCATAAGATAAAAAAAAAAAAACAGCTTCCTGTTTCTCCCTTCTTAACTTTCTCTGGGATTGTGCCCCACTGTTGGGAGGACCTGTCTGAGTCTACACTCTCCTCCCACCAACCAATCAAGGTTGTTAGTATACATTTGAACTTAGCAATGAGGCTCATTCTAATTGGATGCAGTAGTTTATAAAAAAGACTTGATCCAAATGGCCATGTAGCTTTTCCCTCTTGGCCCCCCCTTACCACTGGGGCCTCTCTCAGCTTGTGAATGTCTCTGCTTCAATTCCCCCTTACTTCTACTCTCTCTAAAAACAGTCCTTCATATTTTATCCTTCTTCATGACTATGTGGATCAATTCCTTGCTAATCTTAGCACAGAATAATTTGACAGCCACTAGTTTAGGGACATCTCAGCCCATCCAGAGGATGGAGAGGTATGATGGGTTCTCATCCCCACCCAGTAGCAAAATTAAGAAACTATCCTCCGCTTTGTAACAGAATCCATCTGCATGCACTTTCTAACATGCAGGAGTGGAGCTTTGGAAGACTGCTGTCCCCACCCCCAGCTGGCGTGCACAAAAAGTCAGCTTGCCTGGTAGACTGTCAGCCAGCTGGTCCTTCCCACTCTTACAGCTACCAGCATCTATGAGAGCAACTGCTAAGGCACCGAGAGCCCGAATCAGAACAGTCCTTCCCTCCTCCCACCTTTCAGTCTCTTGGAGTCTCCTTTTTGGCAGAGTTTAAGGAGAAGCTAACTGCCAGAAGAGAAACATACTTTACAGAGACCCAGTCCTGGTGGTTTGAAGCAGCATAGAAGAGAATGGGTGTCAAGTTGGTAGAAAATAGACAAACAACCAAAAAATAGCTGGGTGCAAAGATAGATTCTGCAATGGCTCTGAGCCGTTTCTTTAATAGCCCTAAGATGTTCTTTTTCATGAGAATTAAATTCTAGTTTGTTTAAACAACATATTATTTGCACTGTCCAGTGTGTTCATCTAGTTATTAGCTCTGCCTGGACAGATTTTGGTAGCAGGAAGTAGGAGGCTACTATGGTATAGTGTCATTTATAATCATGAGGGTTGAGGGGAGATGTACCTATTGCAGACTGGTAATGTGGTGACTATACGTGACAGTGAACCCTTTGGCCAATCCTCACCTGCTCCGCCTTAAGGTTGCAGAGTTAGGGAAATGAGAAAAACAATTCAGTTTTTTTTTAGTGTGTACTAATTATTTCTTGGTCTTGGCTGAATGTTGTAATTAAAAATATCAATTTTCATGGGACTTCATCTAGGTAGATAGACATAACAGGAGGGAACACATCACCAGGACAAATGTTATACCAAGCCTTGGCTTCTCTCAAGAAATTCTCCTACATTGCGTAAGTCTTCTACATTTCTAGTAGTTGTCTTTGTATTTTCTTCTCTGCTACGCTTGCAGCACCACTGTTTCTTAATTTGGGCTCAGCTAGTACAAATTCCATATTATAATCCACTGACAAGCAAGCAGAGGAAGGAAATGTTAACATATTTCCACTGCCCCCTTTACTGACCCACCTGCACACTCTTCCTGTTCTTTCCCAAGGCCTGGGCAGTCCTGTACAGAGCGCTGTCTCTCGCCCCTCACAGTCATGCTTCCACCAGCAGTACCAATGTTTCCTTTCCTTTTGGTTCATTTCCTGTTATGCAAATGTGCTCGGAGTATAAATTGCACCAGCTGCCTGAACTGCAAACTCCATCCCAGCTGTACAGCTTTTCTTTGATTCTTTTCTGAGCCAAACTTCAGAACTGATACCTCTGCCTTCTCTCCTCCCATTATTTCTTGAATCAGCCCCAAGAATACCTTCACTGCCCCTAGACTTAAAATGCTTTAAGCCAATTTGTCTGTGACTTTTGGGGGCATCATCTACTTCAGTCTATCAGCAACTACTAGCAGATGTTCTGGTTGGCTTTTTCTTTACCTGTTAGCATAAATAACATTGTCTGTGTCCTTTTATATGACCTTGTGTGTCTTGTTAGTCAACTTTCCTAACACCTCTTTTTCATACCTCCAAGCATGTGTGTTCCCTAGTTCTATGCCCTCTCAAATATATCTTAAGTATTTGGATTTGTTCACTTTCATGGATTTTATTATTATTCAAAATGTTCATCACATAGCACCAATTTCTACCCTAAACTGATCTGAAATATATATATGGAACTAGCAACTTAACAACTCTGCCCAGTATTAACCCACACTGTTAAGACTCTCAAACTTATCATGCCCTTTATTCAAGTCCATCCTGCCTAACCCCTGGTGCTTCCTATTTCAAAAAATGGAAACTACTTTTCTCTAGTCATTCAGATCAAAATCCTCGATGCCACTCTATTATTCTCACTTTTTTTTTTTTGACGTTTTTGGGAGAGAAAGTCTCACAATGTAGTATTTATTGTGTGGTCTGGTATTTACCCTGTAGATCAGGCTTGACTCAGATTTGTAGTAATCCTCCTGCCTTTGCTTCCTGAGTGTGGGATTACAGATGAGAGTCATCACTCTCATTTGCATTCATCTGTATTTCACCATCAACAAATACAACATTCAAGCAAATCATTAGCTCTTCTTCCTAAATATTACTAGAATCTAACTAAGTGAAATGAAGAGATATATTAGGTGATGTCACAAAATTATGAATGTGTGTCAAACTGGACAACCTAAAAAATAAATTCTTAGATACATATGACTTACCAATACTAACTCATGAAGAAATAAAGTATGAATTTACAACTAGTTATAATAATTATGGAGATGAATTAGTAATCATAAACCTTCCAATATGGAATAATCCAAGACCAAATGGCTTTACAGGTAAATTCTGTCAAATGTTTCAAGTACAAATAAATCCCAGTTCTTCTCAAATTCCTCAAAGAGACTGAAGGTAAGGGAGTACTTCTTAGTTCATCTTATGATGTCAGAATTAGCCAAATAAGAAGGCCTATGAAAGACTCCATGAGAGAAAAATAATACAGGCCAATATCCCCACTGAATACAGATGCAAAAATTCCTCAACAAAATGCTATCAACCCAAAGCTATTAGGACATTAATAAATAATACACCATTATAATATGGAGATATTCTCTGTGATTCAAGGATTTGAGATATAAAAATTAATTCATGTAATATACACTAATATTACAAATCATAGCAATCACATGCTTATCTTACTCAATAGATTCAGAAAAAGGCACTTGATTAATTTAGTAATGTTTCATGATAAAATTAATGACAACTTAGAAAAAGAATAAAATTAACATAATAAATATTCAAAGCCCACAGTTAAAATCATAATGAATTTTTTTTTAAAAAAATGTGTCATCTCTGTCAAGATCAAGGTGAGAATGTCTGCTGTTGTCATAGCCACTCAGCATAGTACTAGAAGTTTTAGACAGAAATTAGTCAAGAAAATGAAATGAAAGATATCCAAGTCATAAAGGAGGAAGTTAAATTGTCTGTTTGCAGGTGGCATTATTTTATATATCTCTAAAAAGCCCATTTAAGAAACTTTTAGAAATAATAAAATAATTTTGTTAGGTTTGAAGATAAAAAGCAACATACAAAAATTTGTTGGATTCCTATATACTGAAAATGAACTACCTGAAAACAATTAGAAAAACAATCCAAAGTAAAATTGCACCAAAAAGTTGATCACATAGGAAGAGATAAAGACTTGTATACTAAAATTATAAAACATTAATAAAGAAATTAAAACATATTGAAAGGCATTTTGTATTCATGGTGTAGAAGATTAATTTTATTAGTTGTCTGTGTCATTAAGATGATCTATACATTGGAAGCAATCCATATCAAAATCTCACTGGCATTTTTGACACAAGCAGTACAATGACTCTAAAATTTACATAATCTACAAAATCTACAGCTAGCCAAAACACCCTTTAAAAAGAAGAGTTGAGGGCTGGAGACTGCTTAGTGGTTAAAGTGTTTGCCTACAAAGCCAAAGGACCCAGGTTCAATTCCCCAGGACCCACGTAAACCAGATGCACAAGGTGGCACATGCATCTAGAGTTATTTGCAGTGGCTGGAGGCCCTAGCATGCCCATTCTCTCCCGTCTTCCTTTTTTTCCTCTCTCTCTCTCTCTCTGAAATGAATGAAATAAATAAATAAATTTTAAAAGAAGAACTGAGATAGAAACATCACACTTCCTGATTTCAAAATCCATTAAAAAGAAATAATAATCAAAATATATGTCAAAATAGACTGACTCATTAAAGGATGCATCAATCACCATATAAACCCAGGTATCTATGCCTTGCTGAGTTTGACAAGGGTGACATGAGTACACAGCCTCTTCAACAAGTGGTGTTGGGAAAACTGGATATCCACAGACAGAAAAAAATTAAGTAAGACCTTAATCTTATATTATGTGCAAAAATCAAGTCAAAATGTATTAAAGACAAATGTCAAAATAAAAATTAGAAAATACCTAAATAAAAAAAAATAAAGTAAGAGCTCTTTGACATTTCTCTTGGCAATATTTTTTTTATGACCCAGAAAGTACAATGAAGAAAACTAAAAGAAAAAAATTGGATTCAGCAAATTAAAACCCTTGTACAGAGCCAAGAAAAAAATGCAAAAAGTGAAAAGGTAATTACAGAATAGGTGATAATATTTAGACTCTATGTATCTGGTAAGGAGTTAATCTCCAAAACAAATAAGAAACTCCTACAGTTCAATAGTTTTTTTCTTTGGAAACTTCCTATCTTATTAAAAATGGACAAACAACCTGAGTAGACATTCCTCTAGAGAAGACTTAAAAATAGCCAAGAGGTAAATGAATAAATTACATCTCATACCCGTCACAGTGACTATTTTTTTAACAAGGCTAATGTTGGCAAGGATGTGGATAACTTGGAACTCTTGCACGCTGTTAGTGGAACTCACAATGGTGCAAACACTGTGGGGAAAATAATATGAAGGGTCTGTTAAAACATAAAACTAGAGCCACCATGTAATCCAGCAATCACATGCATGGATATTTTTCTAAAGGAATGAAAGAGTTTAAGGAACTATTAGTGCTACAATATTCTTTACAACAGCCAACACACGGAAGATATTTAAGTGTTAATCAACAGAAGAACAGATGAAGCATGGTGTGTGCTATTCAACAATGAAGTAAAATTCCACCATATGAGGCAACACAGGCTAGTGACAAAAGAAAAAAATAATGCATAATTTCCCTGATATGCAGCAAAAGAAAACCAGTTAAATGAATAGAATCAAAGACTGGGATGGATGTGGCAAGTGGCTAGCATGGTGGATGAGGAGTTAGTGCTGAAAAGTATAATGTTTTAGTCCAGGAAACTGAAAAAGCTCTAGTGGTCTGTTGTACACCATTGACCTGGAGTCAACTATATTGTATCCTACATTGAAAATCTGTTATAAGGTTAGAGTTTATGTTACATGTTCCTACTATAATCAAAATAAACAGAAAATGATGCTGAACCTGAAGCAGGTGTTATGCAAACTTAACACAACTGCATCCCAATGAGAGCCACATGTGAAACCACTGAATTGTCTGAGATGAATTCATACAGGTAAATCCTTGAAACACATAAGTGCTCAAGAATGTCCATGATAAGCCGGGCGTGGTGGCGCACGCCTTTAATCCCAGCACTCGGGAGGCAGAGGTAGGAGGATCGCCATGAGTTCTAGGCCACCCTGAGACTCCATAGTGAATTCCAGGTCAGCCTGGGCTAGAGTGAGACCCTACCTCGAAAAACCAAAAAAAAAAAAAAAAGAATGTCCATGATATTTTCATTACTAGACTAATGTTTGTATTTCTAGTGATTAAAGGACATTCCAAAAAATAAAATCAGTGTTCAGTAAATTATCACCAAGTGCTTGAATGGATATTGTTTTGTAACAATCATGACTTTACTGCTCACTGAATTGTTCTTTTTAGCAACCAGTCTCCTGATTATTGTATTACACCCCTCTTATTCATATGGCCCCTATATTCTAATGAGGCTGCTCTAATGATATCTTACCATCACCATCACAGCTCTTTGCTGTGTGCTTCTTATGCAAGCATTATCCTTGTCTAGATCCATTTTATTGAGGTATTTGAACTCAATGGTTATTACTAGTAAAAGATCCTTCCCACGGATATGATGATCCAAATGAGAAACCTGGAATTCTGTGTGTGTGTGTGTGTGTGTGTGTGTGTTTTACATATACATGCTTGTCTGTATCCATTGGTTTATGTTAACTACCATCTACTATCAACTAACAATTAAATGGTCCTTAATTCTTAAAGACTTTTATAATTTCTGTTTAGAACCCTTTTAGTGACATGAGTGATATGAGCCATGCACCCCATGACACTTTCAATCATGAGTAAAAGTATATCCATATTTATAAATATTTGGTTTCAAAATGCTCTATTCATAGTATTTTTAAAATTTTTCTTTTTTTATGGAATGCTCCATGAATTTGCATGACATCCTTGCACGGGGGTCATGCTAATCTCTAATCTTCTCTGTATCATTCCAGTTTTAGTATTTGTGCTGCTGAAGTGAGCACTTTAAAATTTTATATACTGAATTTTTATTTGACAATACAATTGCTGAACATATTTTTATGTAAATAAACCATCTCCAGAACTTCACTTTTAAAACTTTTTGTTGACAGCTTTCACACCTGTACATAATATATTTTGATCATAATCCCCTCCCATTATTTTCTTTTATTCCGCTCCCACCCCCAAAACACACAATCCTATCCCATGTCTACTGAACTCCTTTCCAACTAGTCCCTCTTCTATTTTTATGTCTTTCATTTTTCCCCATTCATCAGCCATATTGAAAGGTAGATGGACCCAATATCATGCAGGTCTTGTGCAGGTAATGACAGCCAGTACGTGATCATGAATGAAGCCACGTCATGTCCAGAAGACAGTGTTCCAAAGCAATTTCCCCATACTCTGACTCTTACATTTTCTCAGTCCTCTCTTCTTCAATGTTCCCTGAACCTTGTAAGATTTTCACTACATAAATATCAAATATGTTATTTATCTGAATATTCAAGTTAACATTCCATAGACATATGTCAGTTAACATAAAACTAACCACCATTTGTTCTTTAAAAAAATTATCAACAAATATAGAATTCTTTTCATTTTATAAAAAAAATACACAATTCTTCCTTAAGACTTATAACTGGAGCATACCTTGTCATGAAATACAAAGGACTATTTTAGTTTCTCTCCATGTCATGTGAGTATTTCAAAGATCCTACTGTGATGAAAACTCTGCATTTTAAAGTTAACTCATTGGTGATACTGTGGGTTCCATCTCATTACTAAAGTACATTGCCTGTAAAAAATGTGGTACATGAATTGCCATGTAGCACCATCTTTAATACTGTCCTAGAATTGTTTACTTGATCTAGTCGAAGAAATGACTGCATAATGTTTACTCATATACTCTTTCTTTTGAAAAGAAATTCTCATTAAAATAGAGAAAACATTAAAGTAGTCATTGGCATTCAACTCTCCCATATTTACTGAGAACACAGAAAATTATATTTCCATTTGGCAGAGCCGTAAAGCAAACCTTCCCAGTGGAGTGTAAGTGGAAGTGACGAGAGTCTTCCCTGATCATGGCAGAAAAATCCCCCACCTCTGCCTCTCTCCTGCCACAATGCTTGACGGAATTATACCTTATGTGAGTAGGTGGAGCACAAAGGTGGTGCACAGTGGATGGCTGAGATGTTGCTTAGAAGGTGGCTCCCTGGAGATGGTGGAGCTACAGCACCTGGCGTAGGTGAGGCCTCAGATTCCACCTCCAGGACTGCCAAGACAGCACTACAAAGAAAGGAAGGAGAAGTTGTTTGAGAAGATGCCATTAGACCCATACCACACAGATATAATGAGCCAATGTACTTCTGCATTAATTTGCTACAAAATTATATCAGTTTCTCCTGATACACTAAATAATTCATTTTATGGTGAAAATATAGAATGTGATGGATTTTTTTCTTTGCTCTTTTACAAAGATATAACTATCTTATACCCATTATTGGAAAATAATGTTTAAAAATACCTTAAACTGAGATAAATTGTAAACATGTTTAGTTTTATCCAACTCTAACTGTGCTGTGATGCTGATAATTTATGCAAATGTTCTCCCCTCTAAGCCTGTCACTGGACCATTTCCCCCCAAAGTCTGGATTCTGTGCAGCTGATGGAGAGGTGAATTTTCATTGCTACTATTTTATTTTCCATATGTCATTTCAGGAAGCAATGCTATAATAATGCAGTGTGTCCCTCAATGACATATTTTTGTCTTTCACTATGATGTTGGGAAACATCAAAATAAAGTTCTAAAATGACTTGATAGGGCTGGAGAGATGGCTTAGCGGTTAAGCACTTGCCTGTGAAGCCTAAGGACCCCGGTTCGAGGCTCAATTCCCCAGGACCCACGTTAGCCAGATGCACAAGGGGGCGCACATGTCTGGAGTTCATTTACAATGGCTGGAGGCCCTGGCGCGCCCATTCTCTCTCTCTCTCTCTCTCTCTCTCTCTCTCTCTGCCTCTTTCTCTGTCTGTCACTTTCAAATAAATAAATAAAAATAAACAAAAATATTTTTAAATGACTTGATAAGTTCACTGAAAATTTTTGAATAATAGACAGCATTGCTTGAATTTAAATATTAAAATATTTGTATAGGCCAAGCATAATTCCAGGAGCAAAAGGGGCCTAGTGTCTTCATTTGTGGCAGAAGAATATTTTCAGGAGACACCTTTAGTAAGGAATATGATCGCACAAAACTTAACTCTGCAGTGTTGATCTGACTGTGGGTTGTACAGCAGATATTGTTGCCTGCTCTATGTATTTCAGGTCTTATTGGAAAGTCATAGAGTAGATGGAGAGAAAGCAAGTGAGATTGTGGTGGTTTGAATCAGATGTCCCCCATTAACTCACGTGCTCTGAATGCTTGACCCCCAGCTGGTGGCAGCTGTAGAGGTGGAGCCTTGCTGGAGGATATGTGTTGTTGGGGGCAGGTTTTGCCTTGTCATATAGCCAAGTTCTTCTTGCCAGAGCTTTGCTCGTTCTTTTGCTGCCGTTTTCTAACAATTGTGACAAGAAGGTGATATGCAGCCTCTGTTTTATCATCTTTTTCCTGCCATCATGAAGCTTCCCCTTGAGACTGTCAGCCGAAATACAACCTTTCCTCTATCAACTGCTTTTGGCTGAGTATTTGTTCCAGCAATGAAAAGGAAAGTACCATAAACATCTTGACATTTTGGAAAAATTTCTCTACTTGTATAAAAGGTGAAATTTTATGTTTCAACATCAGGTCCTAGCCTGTTTATATGTATTTATAGGTTTTGACCCCCTTAAATAAGTTCAATTTTTTTTTCTTCTTGTGACTTTCCAATTATGAATAGCGTTAGCAAAAACAATGCTTTTAGTTCTATATATAATAATTTAAAATTTTTGGCATTGTTTCTTGGAATGTACATTTTCAGTATTTTCTTTTTTTAATTTTAATTCATGTGTGTGTGTTTAGCATGTATGTATGCATGTTCACAAGTGTGGGTACATGTATGTGTGAGGGTGCACATCTATGTGTGTGTGCACATATGGAGGCCAGAAGTCAATGCTGGGTGTCTTTTTTATTTACTTATTTTTATTTATTCACTTATGTCGGTTTTTCGAAGTTAGGGTCTTACTCTGGTCTAGGCTGGCCTGGAATTAACTACGTAGTCTCAGGGTGGCCTCGAACTCCGGGCAATCCTCCTACCTCTGCCTCCCAAGTGCTGGGATTAAAGGCGTGTGCCACCATGCCCAGCTTTGAGTGCCTTTTTAATCACTTAACACCGTGGTTATTGAGACAGCAACACTCACTTGATCCCAGAGCATACCTCATTAGCCAAACTAGCTAGCTAGATTGCCTGATGAATCCCCTGTCTTCTCCTGCTGAACACTGGGATTGAAGGTGTGTACTGCCAGGCCTGTCTGGAATTTGCGTTGGTGCCGGGGATCTGAACTCAGGTTCTGACACTTGTACCACAAGCACTTGACTCACAGCCATCTCCTATGCCCCCAAAGAATTTTTTTCTATTGCAGAAGTTGTATACTTTGAGAAATATTGGATAATATATTGAGTATCTTTGAAACTAAATACTAGTTTGATTAGAGCACAAGATCATAGACAGAAGTTGTATGAAAGTGGAAGGTAGATTGAGGCAGGGTGTATCTAATCAATGAAATCTTGCAACTGCAGAGCACCGTAGAGCTCAGTGTGACAGTCTGATAATGCAATCTCCAGAATCAAAGTGGAAAGAAAAAGGCTTATTCACTAAATATTTTTTTAAAACCAACACTGAACAGAACATTGCCAGCCTTTGTATCAGGATTAAGTTTAAATTTTTGTGTTTCACTGTGTATTTTTCAGATATTCCACAATGTAATTAAATCTTTTTATAAGTCTGCAGCCAGTGCTGTCCAAACATCCTTCTGCCTGAGCAGTGATGGCCAAAGCACTAATGTTCTGTTCTGACAAACCGAATCAGAAAAGAGAAGATAAAGGGAGAGCAGGCTCCAGTGGAAAATTTTCCAGCAGTAGTTTCATGAAGGTGAATTTTGAGCACTGCTAATAAGAATGCTGCTGCCGACCTAAATACCATGGCACACAGACAGATTTGGAAAGACATCCAGACTGCATACCTCTTGGGAATTTGTAGCTGGTAGTTAGCACCTGGTGTTGCATTTTGCTATGTGCCCAGAGCCTTGTCACAATGTATCCACAGCCTTCACCATTTTGTCAAAGTCCTGGTTCTGTACGAGAAGCCAAAATGAAAAACAGAGTTGGAGTAAAAGTTTCCATAATCCAGCAACTGAAACCAGGTGTATCTACTTGATATTTTTTTTAAAAAATATGTTTATGTATTTATTTATGTGAAAGCAGAGAAAGAAAGAGAAGGGAGTAAGTGGAGATACTAAGACCTTCTGCCACTGCAAACAAACTCCACTTGTGCATTTGGCTTTACATAGATTCTGGGGATTCCAACACAAGCCTTCAGACATTGTAAGCAAGCTTCTTGAACCCCTGAGCAATCTCTTCAGTCCATACTTAATTTTAAACAGAGGAAATTTCAAGGGTTTTCTCAATTTTTCTGCTCTGTCTAAAGGTGTCCCCTCAGCCTTGTTGTGAGTACCATTGTGACTGGGTTGTTCTTTTATTGCTGAGGCCTTTCTGGCATGGCAGGGTGATTAGCAGCATCCCTGGCCTCTACCTACTTGGAGCCAATAGTGCAAGCACCTGTCCTTCTGTCCCAAGTTACATCTTCAAAAAGTATTTGTAGATGGTAACAAATAAGCCACTGGGGACAAAATTGCACACAGCTTCCACCCATGAGGAAACCAACACACTTTTTCAAGATTAGACTGGGCTGAAATGTTAAAAATGACTCTAGTCCACAGTATAAAATAAACCACAAATGTCACATAGAACAAGACTCAAAACAGACCATTCTGTTTCTATGGGCACCATGGGCAATGAGAAGCAATATTCTGATAGAATAAAGGGAATAGAGGATATATTTGCAGTCTGAAAGAAAGAGACATGTCAGAAGGAAAGCAGAAAGTGATTGCTTTTCTACAAGTTGGCACGAAGTGAGAGTAGGCTGGTATACAGCAAGGCTGTGTGCCTTATGCAATGGTATACTGAAAAAAATAGGTGTTTAATGATGGTTTAGCTTAAGAATTTTTTTTCCCTTCAAGACAGAAATGGATGAGCAGAGTAGAAAGAGTCAATAGGAAGAAAATAAAGGCAAACATCAAAAGGGAAAAGAGACCTTGCAAAGGAACTGAAGGTACTAGATGTCTAGAAAGAAAGTTTATGTGGAGGAGAAAACAATAACAAGCAGGGAGAATTTAGGACCCAGAACCAAGCTATGTCATTTTAAATCATAGGTCCATCATTTATGAGATGTGTGACCATGGAATTTTTTCAAATCTCTTAAAAATTTCAGTTTTCTCATCTACAAAATAGAGATTGTAATGGGGGCATGTGTGTGGGGGGTGGGGGGCATTGGTGGGTGTGTTCACACTTGGGATAATACTGAGAGTGTGAGCAAGCACCAAGGATCACAAGAGCACGCAGGTCCAAAGGGTGCTGATTCCCACAGTTACTATACAGATCCTTGGCAGTCCAGGTATAATAAGGTTCACAGAAAGGTATAGACATGGCCGCAATCAGCATGATAGTATAGATTCAAAGGCTTAGTTGAGCCATAGACCTTGGATTGGCCCATCACCATTGTCCTTAGAAGGTTTGCTGGAGAGAAAATAAGTACAGAGATGAAATGTTACAGCAAATCTGCCAAGAATGCTGTCAAGTGAAAGGGGTGACTAGTAAGCAGTTGTGACAAATGTGGGAGGGGGATTGGGGCCCGTGTCATAGCAGGAAAGCAAGTGACTAGTCTAGATGCTGTTCAAAGCACAAATTCCTCATGGGTGGGTGGCATTGTGTTAAAATCCCATCCTGACAATAACATCTCTTACATGGACATGTTCAGCAAACATCTGTCAAGTGAATTGTTGAGAAATAGACAAAGGAAACCAACAGCTTTGCTCTGATGTAAATCCCTCTATCAAATATTTCAGATTTTCAGGAATTAAATTTTACCTTTGATGGCTATTTACGTATTGTAAGTGGTTAATTTAATGTAGAAGTTGGACTGTGTCACAAGGTGGCCAGATATTTGTTCATACACTATTTTGGTTGTGTCTGTACAGTGTGTGTGTGTGCAGGGGGTGGGGGGTGGATAGCACTTGGCTAGGTAAATTAAGTGGAGGACATTTCCATTCTCTGTGTGGATAGACTGTGTCTAGTCATTATAAGGAAAGATAGAGTAAAAAGAATGACCCAGCCCAAGTCAGAAGACCCTCCTGTCTGACAGCTTGAGCAGAGACATCCCTCTTTTCCTGACTTTAGACACAAACTGAATGTCAGATTTCCTTGGGCCTCCAGCCAGCAGCTTTCTTGATTTTCAAGTGTTGTAACTATGACTGGGTTATACTGAGTCTCCAGCTTGCCAACTGAAAATTTCAGGGCCTAAAATTACTTTTTTTTTTTGTTTTTTTTGTTTGTTTTTCAAGGTAGGGTCTCACTCTAGCCCAGGCTGACCAGGAATTCACTATGTAGTCTCAGGGTAGCCTCAAACTCATGACGATCCTCCTACCTCTGCCTCCCGAGTGCTGGGATTGAAGGCATGCACCACCACGCCAGGCATACAATTACTTTTTAACCAATATCTTTAGTGTATCTATCTTTTGAGAGATTGTCTCACAAGTTTTTATTTTTCATATTTTATGTATAATATCTAATACAATGTGAATGGTATATAATTACAGTATAAGGAAATGTTGACAAGAAAAATGTACAGGTTCAGATCAGATACAGTCCTGCCCTGGTCCTCTCTTTATCTCCCTGTCTCCTCTTTCCTTACTGTGCCCATCAGCCCCATCCCCAATTATTCTTCCTTCTTCTTTCATAAATTGTGTTATTTTGCCCTTCCTGCCTCCTTCACTGAAGCCTCTATTTGCCATCTCATGGGCCCCTTTCTACCTTTCCTGGCTTCTAAATATTCAGTTTGCATATTTGAAAATGTTATAGCACCTGCTGTTTTGGGATGATATATCTGCATATACACATATATACATATTCCTATGTATACATTTTTCCATGTCCCCACAGACATAATCTTGTTATTTCTGTTTCTTATGAGTGTTTTGCCTAGTTTCACATATATCAGTTCTTTTATTAAAATGTTTTTAAAGATTTTTTATTTAATATGCTGTTTATTTATTTGCAAGCAGGGAGAGACAGAGAGAAGAGAGACAGACACTCAGAGAAAGAATGAGTGGACCAGAGCATCTAGCCACAAAGAAACTACAGGTGCATGTGCTAATTTGTGCATGTGGCTTTATATGGGTACTGAGGAATCAAACTGTGGCCATTAGGCTTTGCAGGCAAGTGTCTTAACCACTAAGCCATCTCTCCAGCCTAAACTATGTTTTTGAAGTAGTTACAATTTTTGCTTTTATATCCATACTACCATATTTTTAGCAGTATAAACACTAGGAATTAAAGCCAGTTAGAGGGAATGATAGTACAATGTCACAAAGCCATGATATCATACTGCCTACAAGGTTTCCTATTTCACAAACTAGAATATTCTCAATAATTTTTGAGAACAGGGTGTTTTCCATTACTTACAAGTTTTCATCTTGATGATAACATAAAATAATACCAATCACAAAAAAACATAATTTTGGAGGAGAAAATACCCAGTTGGAAGATATTTCAAAGACTTTGAACTCCTAAGTCAGTCTTTTGAGTTCATCAGTGTGGTGATTTGATTCAGGTGTTCCCCATAAACTTAGGTGTTCTGAATTCTAGGTTCCCAAATTATGGGGATTTGGGAATTAACACCTCCTAGAGGCAGTGTACTGTTGGGGGCAGGCTTATGGGTATTATAGCCAGCTAGTTTCCCTTTGCCAGTGTTTGGTACATTCTCCTGTTGCTATTGTCCACCTGATGTTGGCCAGAGGGTGGTTTCTATCCTCTGCTCATGCCATCCTTCCCCCCTGCCATGATGGCGCTTCCACTCAAGTCTGTAAGCTAAAATAAACCCCTTATTTTCCCTAAATCTGCTCTTGATTGGGTGATTTCTGCCAGCAATGCAAACCTTACTGCAACAGTATAATTGGTACCAAGAGTGAGGTCATTTCCTGCTAGACACCTGACTGGGTGCCTTTGGCCTTTGGAGCTAATTTTTAAGAGGAATGTGAAAAATTTGATAGCTTGGCCTAAGAGATGCCTTACAGTGTTGAAAGTACTGCTTGACAGACTAGTCTGGTCAGAAGTTAAAGAATTGAATGTAGTAAGAACTATGGACTGTGAGGTTTGGCTTATGAAGGTGAGAATGAGCTTTGCCTGGACTGGGCTAGAAGCAGTTTGTGAGAAAGGCTTGCTGTTATGCCTGTGTCCTGATAAGTTGTGCATGGTTGCATTGTGTAGAAATGTACTGGTGTGTGCAGAGGGATATGGCATAGAAATGAAATCTTTGGGCTGAAACTTCTGCCAGTTTAGCTGCCATTATATGAGATTACAACCTTTGAGATTGGATGAGCTCTGTTGAGGGGGCCTGAGTGCTCAAGGAATCTTCGAAGTCTGCTTTATTTCCTCCCCCCCCCCCCAGATTAACAAATTGGCACCCTACCTGGTATTGTGGAGTATAATAAATGCAGGAAAGAGAGCAACATTGAATTTGCAATATGGTCTTGTGTTTTTGAAATGGCCATTGGCAGTGTGAAACAGGTTTACTGGATGCCTGCATGAAGACCAGGTGGAGCCGTGAGGATGAACCATGGGTTGCAATGGAGACCCAGTGGAGATGCTGGGACCACAAGATGGCTACCAGGGAGAGCTGCCAGCCCCAGATGAAGTTTCCCAGGACTCTGAGTATCCTAGCTGGAGGGGTGGAATTAGAACTCCAGAGACTTGTTGCTGGTTGGAATTATCAGACTTGGAGATTTGTCACTGACTAGAGTTGTTGGACTTGGAGCTACAGAGTTTGATGTTTGCCCTGGCTGTTTTAAATCTTGTATTGGTTGACTATTTCTTTGCTATGCCCAATGCCATCTTTTGTAGCATGAATGTTTATTCTGTGTTATGGTTTTTTGGGGAGGAATTCTTGGTGTTATGGCTCAGTTAAAAGACCTTGGATTATGGGGATGTTTGAACATCATTAGGATTGATAAAAATTATGGGGACTTTTAAAGTTGGACTAAATGCATTGCATTTTACATCATGAATTGTTATCAGTTTATGGGGGCCAGGGGTGGAATGTGGTGGTTTGATTCAGGTGTCACCCATAATGCTAGGTTCCCAACTTACTGAGATTTGGGAACTAATGCCTCCTGGAAGCAGTATATTGTTGGAGTGGGCTTATGGGCATTATACCCAGTATCCCCTTGCCAGTGTTTGGCACTCTCCTATTGCTATTGTCCACCTTACATTGGCCAGGGGGTGTTGTCTACCCTCTACTCATGCCATCAGTTCCCCCTAACATCATGGAGCTTGCCCTCAAGTCTGCAAACCAAAATAATCCCCCCTTTTTCCCAAAATCTGCTCTTGGTCAGGTGAAATATACCAGCAATGTGAACCTGACGACAGCAGTATAGTCACTATAAAGGACTTGAAGGATGCAGGGGTGGTGATTCCCACCACTTCTCCGTTTAACTCTCCTATTTGGCATATTCAGAAGACAGATGGTTCCTGAAGAATAACACTGGATTATTGGAAACTTAGTCAGGTGGTGACTCCAACTGCAGCTACTATACCAGATGTGGTTTCTTTACTTGAGCAGATTAACACATCTCCTGGTACTTGGTGTGCAGCTATTGATCTTGTGAATGCTTTCTTCTCCATACCTGTCCATAAGGACCACCAGAAGCAATTTGCCTTCAGCTGGCAAGCTCAGCAGTACAACTTTACTGTTTTACCTCAAGGTTATATTAATGCTTGAACCCTGTGTCATAGCTTAGTTCACAGGGATCTTGATCACCTGTCCCTTCCACAAGGTGTCATGTCCATCCACTATATCGATGACATAATGCTGATTGGATCAAATGAGCAGGAGGTGGCAACCACTCTGGAGTTGCTGGTACAGCATATGCGCATCAGGGGATGGAAATAAATCCATCCAAAATTCAAGGACCTTCCACCTCAGTGAAATTTCTAGGAGTTCAGTGGTATGGAGCATGCAGGGATATTCCTTCTAAGGTGGAGGATAAGTTGTTGCATCTGGCCCCTCCTACCACTAAGAAAGAAGCACAATGTCTAGTGGGCTATTTAGATTTTGGAGACAGCACACTTCCTCATTTAGGTGTCTTTCTTCATCCCATATACCAAATTACTTGTAAAGCTACTAGTTTCCAGTGGGGCTCATGACAGGAGACTGTTCTTCAACAGGTCCAAGCTGTTGTGCAGGCTGCTCTGCTCCTTGGGCCATATGATTCAGCAGATCTGATGGTACTTGGGGTGTCAGTGGCAGATAGGGATGCTGTTTGGAGCCTTTGGCAGACACCCATAGCTGAATCACAGTGGAAGCCTTTGGGATTTTGGAGCAAGGCCCTGCCATCATCTTTAGACTATTATTCTCCCTTTGAGAGACAGCTCTAAGCCTTACTGGAAACTGAACATTTGACAATTGGCCATCAAGTTACTATGCGACCTGAGCTGTTCATTATGAGCTGAGTGTTATCTGACCCACCAAGCCATAAAGTTGGACATGCACAGCAGCATTCCATCATTAAGTGGAAGTGGTATATACATGATTGGGCTCAAGCTGGCTTATATGCACAGCAAGTTACCTGAGGAAGTTGACCAAATGCCTATGGTTTCTACTCCTGTAACAATGCCTTCTGTCCCCAAGCATGTAAGGGTGTGTCCTATTATCAATTGAATGAGGAGGAGAAGACAAGGACATGGTTTACAGATGGTTCAGCACATTATATGGGCACCTCCCAAAAGTGGACAGCTGCAGCATTACAGCCCCTTTCTGGAACAACTCTGAAGGTCTGTGGTGAAGGGCAGTCTTCACAATGGGCAGAACTTTGGGCAGTGCACATGGTTGGCATTTTTATTGGAAAGAAAAATGGGCCAGATGTGCAATATACACCGATTCATGGGCTGTAGCCAATGGTTTGGCTGGATGATCCGGGTCTTGGAAGGAGCACAGTTGGAAAATCAGTACGAAGGATATTTGGGGAAGGTGTTTGTGGATAGAACTCTCTGAATGAGCAAAGGATATAAAGATACTTGTGTCACATGTTAATGCTCATCAGAAGGTGACCTCATCAGAGGATGACTTTAATGATCAAGTAGATAAGCTGACCCATCCTGTAGACAGTGGTCAACCTCTTTCCTCAGCCATGTGCCCAATGGGCCGATGAACAAAGTAACCATGGTAGCAGGGATGCAAGTTATGCATAGGCCCAACAACATGGACTTCCACTAACTAAGACTGACCTGGCTACAGCTGCTGCTGAGTGCCAAATTTGTCAGCAGCAGAGACCAACTCTGAGCCCCCAATATGGCAGCATAACTCGGGGTGACCAGCCAGCAACTTGGTGGCAGGTTGACTATATTGGGCAACTTTCATCATGGAAAGGGCAGTGTTTTGTCCTTACTGGAATAGACACTTATTCTGGGTAGGCATTTGCTTTTCCTGCACATAAGGCTTCTACCAAAACTACCTTCTGTGGGCTTATAGGATGCCTTATCCACCCACCATCATGGTATTCCACACAGCATTGCTTCTGACCAAGGAACTCACTTCACAACCAAGGAAGTATGGCAGTGAATTCATGATCATGGAATTCACTGATCTTACCATGTGGCCCACCATCCTGAAGCAGCTGGCTTGATAGGACAGTGGAATGGCCTTTTAAGGAAACAGCTACAGCACCAACTAGGTGGCAGTCACTTGGAGGGCTGGGGGAGTGTCCTCCAGCAGGCTTTATATGCTCTGAATCAGCACCCTATATATGGTACTGTTTCTCCTATAGCCCAGATTCATGGGTCCAGGAATCAAGGGGTAGAAATGGGAATGGTCCCACTTACCATCATCCCAAATGACCCATTAGCTAAGTTTTTGCTTCCTGTTCCCACAACCTTATGCTCTGCTGGCCTAGAGGTCTTGGTACCAGAGGCAGGAGTGATTTTGCCAGGAGGCACAAAGAACATTCCATTGAACTGGAAGCTAAGACTTCCCCCTTGCCAGTTTGGGCTCCTAATGCCCTTGAGTGAACAGGCCAGAAAGGTGTTACAGTGATGTCAGGAATGATTGATCCATATTACCAGGGGGAAATTGGACTTCTCCTCCACAATGGAGGTAAGGAAGAGTATGTCTGGAGTGCAGGAGATCCTTTAGGGCATCTCTTGGTGTTTCCATGCCCTGTTATCAAAGTCAATGGACAACTGCAACCACCCAATGGAGATAGTGTTATAAATGGCCCAGATTCTTTAGGAATGAAGGGATGGGTCACCCCTCCGGGTAAAGAACCAAGATCTGCTGAGGTGCTTGCTGAAGGTGGAGAAAATACAGAATGAGTAGTAGAAGAAGGTAGTAACAAATACCAGCTAAAGCCACATACATGATCAGTTATAAAAACGAGGAATGTAATTGCAATGTTTCTGTCCTACCTTGATACAGAGTTTTTGTACATATCTACACCAATATTAAGATTATATCACTAGCTAACTGGTATTGAATTTATATTAGACCTATTATATAGAGATAAAGCATTCCTCAAGGAACTTTTCTTTGTGTTGGGGGGGGGGAAGATTTTGCTTTTCTACTTGTACATGGGATAGTTATACCATGTTAGGTGGAATTATGAGCTTGTTACTTTTTTCATTTGGAAATCAAATATGATGTTAGGAGTTATATGTTGATGTCAAGTTAACAAGGGGTGGATTGTGATGGTTAAGATGTCAACTTGATCTGTTTAGTAATCCACCGAAATCCCTTTCAGGCGGGTTCCTGAGGTTGCTTCCAGGAAGGATTAACTCAAGGATGAAGTCCTTCTATCAAAGTGAGCCCTTCCTCCTTAACAATTGGCCCCTTTCTGAGGAGGACTTTATATAAGGAAGCTGTGGGTGAAAAGAGCCCCTTCCTTTCACTTGGCTGCTGGAGCTGCTTGCTGCCTTCCAGCGTGGATTGAAGACCAGTGTGGACTAAAGACCAGTGTCAACTGAAGATCCCCATGGATGGAAACCCAGCAGCTCCTCAGGAAGCCTCCAGGCCTTCAGTGTCAGATTGGGACTGCTGAGGCATCTGGCCACATGGACTGAGCAGCTTTCAGGTTCTTTGATTCTCGGGCCTGCAACTGCTATTGGACTAATAAGCTTCCCCCTTGCTAATCCAAAAAATTCCTTTTTTAATATAATTCACTCTAGCAGTTCTGTTCCTCTAGAGAACCCTGACTAAAACACTGTTTTTTTTCTTATTCCTAGTAAAATATTTACTACATTATTCTAATTGTAAAAACATACAAATAAACAAATAAAAAGCATTTAGTTTGGGCTGCAGATCAATAGAGCAGGTTCTAGCCCTGTCTCTGCCAACAACCCTCAGCAAACCACCATAGATGACAATTTTGTTATTTACAGAACAAAGGATTTGAATTTGTTTATTTCTGAGTTTTCTCTCTGCTCTAAATTTCTGTTTCTAGAGATTTTGAAATTAGCAGAAAATGAATAACAAAGTTAACAAGATTTAGCAATTTCCAAAAGGTGAAATGGAGTAGTGGCAACAACCATATTACCAACTATTTTCTTTCCCATTTTCTACCATATATATAGTGTAACTTACATATAAGATTTGGACCAGGGACTTGAGATTCATCAATGTACAAACTAAAATCATCTCTACTCTCCAGGATCTTGGATTAAAGGTGTGCTTAAGCAGACAGTTGAGTGGATTGAAATGTGTTTAATAATAAAAGATTTAAAAAGATATAATAAGTAGATGCGTGAATTTGTATGAGTGTGGAAAAATGTGCTTTTCAATGGAAAATTCTGCCTTATGGAAAGGATATTTGGTTCTAGTCCTTTATTGTTTTTGGGAATTTTCTCAGTTCTGTAACCCGCCAATAACAGACAGCAATGTAAAATCATTCTTAAATGCCTACAAGCTCTGCCCTACCTAGTAGAGGTAAGTAACTTGCCCACCCTCTCTCTCTTTATGTGACCCCATAAAGGAAAAACAAATTTAATCTCCATCTATACACTCAGTTTTTATATTCCTGACATAAATTTTCTTGCTGTATGGATTCTTTGAAATAGTTATAACATCTGCCGAGAGTTTGTTAAAAAATAGAATAAAATCTTTATAATGTTCATTTTGATTTCTGTATGGTCTTTGTGATTTTACCTTTTTCTGAAAGTTGCCTTTAATAACTGATATCTGTGAAGTAAATCAGCTAGGTTAATCTGGAACAGAGTAATAACTTGGGATGAAGGCCTAAAGAATTTTCCTTCCTCACATTAGGAAAGGTTGCTTTGCAGAGGGGAAACCATTGAACTCTAACTCACATGATGGCAAGAATACTGTAGAGAACCCGGAGGGGACAATATGTCCTGGGTTTAGGGTAAAAGAAGAAATCTAGCACTTGACACTGACAAGTACTGAGTAAAAGGGTGTGTGGTAAAAGGTAGGGACAGATATTGTCAAGTGTCTAGTTTTTAGGGTCTCAAAGCCTTGACAAAATATTAGCCTTTATTCTAGTCTAAGTTCAAATAAGTTGGAAGCAAAACCATTTTCTGTCTCTTTCCCTTTTGCTATCTCTTCCTCTCCCTCTCCCTCACTTTTTCCCTACCCTCTCCATCTCTCGACAAACTTTCTTTGGCCAAGATCCTTTACTTTCTGATTTATTGCATTACATTTTAGCCCCCACATTGGTTATAAGAATAAGGAATATGAGGTCTCTCCATCTGATAGATGGCAAAGATGAGGCTCAGAGGGTAGGTAGGAAACCAGCAACTACCAGGTGGCCATTGCAATGATTAAGAGGTGATTTCACTATTTACTAATTGTACAGTATTTAAGATTAAATCATGAATAGGGCCATGATTTAGTTTTTGAGGGTTTATTTTACAGAGTTTCTTATCCTATCTTTTAAGATTATTTTCTGGTTCTCATTTCAAGAAATATTTGCATAGTAAATTGTTGTTGGGAATTTCAATTAATGTTATTACTGAATTGATTCTGTCTATGCAAGCCTTGGTGAACTTCACCATCTTCTCTATTTCTCAGTGGATTTTTTATTTGAATGTAAGTATTCAGTCTATCACTACATAGCCTGATAGATAGCAAGTGCTTAACTAATGACTAATCAAGTCACAGCATACTTCTCACACCTATCTAGTATATTACTATTCAGTAACACACAATGTATAGTATTTCTGATAGCTTTTAGTTTGGGTTTGCAACATGATGAGTAGAATAATGACTTTTTGTTTTCCAGTTTAGGTAATCTACTGCAATGCATATTATTAATTCAATTGGAGTACGGAAATTGCAATTTCAGTGAAAATAACTATCAGCAAATTTAAAAAGTAAAGTCCTACCCAATGAACTTTGCTAAATTGTGCCTCAATATTTACACCTCTTTAGTTTGTAATCCCTTTATCATGATCTAATGCTTTGGCCATTGGTTGGAAATACAATCTGCTCCATTATCCTTTCTTTGTTAAACTAGATTTCCAGGGACCCAACTGAGATGCTGTTCTATCTCAGAATGCAAATGATTTTGAAATTTGACAAGCAAGACAATAATAATTTGGACACGTATAGAAATGAGCCACTAGTGGTTTCCCAGAAGTACAATGACTGTTTGTGTAGAGAACATCTCTCCCTGAATTGCCTGAATCATTGAACTTGGCTTTATCCCAGTTTTTCTTTCAGCAGAAATGGAGAAAGAAAAAAAAAAAAAAAAACCTGGGATGACTAGCTAAGCAAAGCACAACTGCTTGGAGATTAAAGAAACACAAAGAATGTTTCCGGGGAAAGGCAGTCAACTAGAAGTCTTGAGTCAAAAACAATCAGCTTGGTAGATGTGGAATTTAAACCTTGCAAGAGATAATACAATTTCATTAGTTGTGTGTGTGTGTGTGTGTGTGTGTGTGTATTTACATCTATTTTGTATAAATTTTCCAAGCAGATGGTTGTGTTTGAACAGACACCTCTATAGCCACAGTGACCCTGTGAGGAACAAAACTAAAACACTAAGCATATTAAAATGTGTAAATATTTTCCCCTACTGATTTTATTAGCTAGGAATCTCCTGTATTTGTTGCTGCAGGTGCAGCCCAGTAGGTGATTTTCATACATTTGACACTTCCTTTCAGGTAGAGCTGAATGCTTCTGAGGTGGAGATGGTTAATCTCTTCAGACTCCTGGGTCACCCAGTGAAGGAAGTGCTTTTATTGCTTGCTCAAGCATAACAAAAGCTTCTTGTTAAGCCTGAGAGATAAAAATACTGTCCTTAAAAACCCTCAACTAGGGCACCTTTTCCACATGTGCTCTGCTAATTTCCTTTGGAGGGAAAACAATCTCAATACCTTTTTTCTTTCTTTCTTTCTTTTCTTTCTTTTCTTTCTTTCTTTTTTTTCTTTCTTTCTTTTTTTTTTTTTTTTTTTTGCTTTTTTGCAAATAAAGTAGGAATTTTTATTAAAGAAACCAAAGCTTGAAAACTGACTCTATTACTCTACCCATGTGTGGCACTGAAACATATAAACTTGTTAGGCAAAACGTCTTCTCCTGATTTATGTACCCCCTTACTTGGGATATAAGATGTTCTGTAATGTAATGTATCAAATAATTGTAGGAAAACATTATAAGCTGAAAAAGGACAGTTGCTCAAACTAGATTAGAAGTTCACTTTCTAAGGTTAGCTAGATCAATAGTTATATTGATTATTTGCAAATAGCGGTAAGAATTACAATTTTTAACATCACTAATTACCTGGGGTTCTTGTGAAATGCCTAATTCATTGGTAACTTGTTAACATAGTTTATATATTTTTAATGACTTAATACACTGGGATGGGGCCCTGTCATTGCTTGATCACCTTGCTAGGTAGTATCTTTAAAGGTTGATACAACAGATGGATGGAGATAATATAACAAAGGATGATAAAAGAAAATTCTAGCCTTTTAGAAGCACATAGAAGAGAAACATGAACTTTGACTGATTTAATATGCAATTTGGTTAAATATACTTAAGAGTAACAAATCATTATATTGTTAGGAAGCCTAGTCTTACCTATCCTAAGTCTAAATAACTTTTATTTAAGTAAGTTCACTTAAAACTTCAGTCCTACCACTCACTGAAAAGCTTTTTACTCTAAACTAAATTTTAACCTAATTAAGATCCCCACCTTCTCATTGGGTAATTCAACTGAAAACAAGAAGGCAATAAGCTGGGACAAAAAGAGACACAAGGTCCATGATGACCTAGGTTCCCAGGAGGCCAGCAAAGCTGACGGCTCATCTTGCTCCATGAATCATGGTGAGTCTGAGATGGAAAATCAGAAATTATTCTAGAATCTTACCCTAGAACAGTGTGTTGTTCACCAGTGATTTGCTCTGAGCTGTATGATTGTCCTGTAGTTCCAAAGGACGCTTACTATGCAGGTAATATAATATTCTGTTCATTAATAAGTACTATAAAATGCTTATTGATTAATAAAATGCAACTATCAAGACTGAACCTTTCAAATTGCTTTCAGTGAGCCATATCAATGTAGAAAGTGGAATAAAAATAATGGAAGGCCCCTTTATGGGATGGATGCTTATATTCATATATGGTCATTAAACTTTTTGAGCAATTTTATATTTTATTTTATCTGCTTCTTAGATCAGCCAGGATAAGATAACATAGTTTTTGCTGTAAGGACAAACTATTACCAAATATCACTGGCTTGCTATAAGAAAGGTGTATTTCTAGTCCATGCTGCTTATTCCTTTAGGGGTCCTAGTTCTCTATCGCCCTCTCAGGGAAGTAGGCTAGGGGAGGCTACATCATTCAACTTGTACAATTACAAAGGCAAGGGAAAGAGAGTATGCTGAGTGGTACCCTGCCAAAGTGTCTTCTTAAAATGTCCTGTGATAGATAGGCTTAGTGGTTAAGGCAGTTGCCTGTGAAGCTTAAGGGCCCAGGTTGGATTCCCCAGTACCTATGAAAAGCCAAATGCACAAGGTAGTGCATGTGCCTAGAGTTCATTTGCCATGGCTAGAGGCCCTGGTGTGCCCATTTTCTCTCTCTCTCTCTATTTGCCTCTCTCTCAAATAAATAAATAGATAAATAGCATTTTTTAAATGATTTGTGACACTTTTGTTTATCTTTTCTGGGTATAAAAAATTCACATGACCCCTCCTTACTGCAAGAGACGTAGGTGAGCTCAGTATTGTTCTTTGCATGTAAAGAAAGGAACATCCATGCTTAGAAGAAGCCAATAACCAACCCCATGACCCTTCACTTAGCCACAACAGAGTGTTACAGTAGGTGAGGCGTGTCACAGGGACCAGGCAAACTTGCCAATGATGGGTGGTGTTTCTCCTCCCATTCATAAATATCTTTTACTGACCACATCATGATGTCTAAAATAACATTGTTCATTTCCTTGCATTGAACCTGTTTAAAAGAACACCACCTTTCCTAACAACTTGGCTGGAATGAGTCAAGAAATGATGACCCCTTCATGATGAATATGAAACACAACATGAGGATCTGATCCTCCAGAAGTCTCTGTGCAAAGCATGTGCAGTACTGAGCTTTCCATGACTCTTGCAAAAGGGGTAATCCCCACTCTCTACTCCCAAGCCAAAAACAGAAAAAAAAAAAAAAAATGGGCAGTCTATAGATGTATTTATTGGGAAAGAACCTGTGTAGACTTTTTTTTTTAAAACAGATAATGAACCATGAAGGACTTATGTTCATATAGCAGTTACTTTCTGGGATTAAACCCAGGGCTTCTCACATGTGAAGCAAGTTTCTACAACTGAATTAGGTCTCCAGCCCAAACTGACATTTTGTGAAAATTCAAAGAGAAGCTGGCAATTTCATTGAACTTGCTATGTGAGCTCTAATCAAATAACTGAGTATTTCAGTGAAGGTCAATTTGGAACACTACCACTTTAAATGAGGACCTTGGCAGAAAAGCCAACTGATGGGAGATAAACTACTAAACACAAACACCATGCCCTTACAAATAGGAATTTGATGCTAGAATCATGCTGTGTTACTAATGTAACGCATGCGTACTTTCTCACATTACAAAGCTGCCCTGGTGGGTCTTATCATGATAGTTTTGTTTTAAATGGAACTTTCATTAAGTCTCATATAATTGTGTGATCTTTGTTAGCAAGCATAGTCATAAAATATTAGCCTATCTTAATCCATATTCTCTAGTCATCTTTTTGGCCTAAAAACTGAATTGGAAAGATGCAAGTAGCTTTGGGGAGAACATGTATTACAATGAAAAATTTCATTGCTTAAGAAGTGCTAAAATATATCACAATTTTAAGACATGAAAGAATTTGTTCAAGCTTTTTATTAATTACTGACTTCAGGCTAGAATTAAATGTAGGGTATTTCAACTTAAACTTTAAAAGTAATAATGATGTTCTACTTAGATTAATTGAAGTGTTTGCTACTGAAATATAAAAGTTAGTATTTACTTTCTTCCTTATCTTGATTATTTCCCATTCATAATTACTATATCTATTTATCTTATTATGATTAATGATTAAACTCAGCAATTTGCCATATATCTCTTAATGATTAAGATTTTATCTTCATTTCAGTTACCTTACATAGTTGTTTAACTATTTAGGTTGATTTTTTTGTGTAATCCTAAACCTATTCTATCTTCCTGTACATCCAATCCATAGGTACACCCCAGTGAATGCATGTACTCAACTGCTACAATCACCCTCTTGTTTGCTCACATACAAAACCATTGACTAGTGAAGGAGTTCCTCATATATAGTCAGACTGGAAACAATAGAATAAATCCTTAATTTTTCAAGTGCAAAGTCATCAGTATAAGGTCACATAAAACTTAATTCACCAAGGAGACACTGCATCATGATAAGAAAATAATCTCCAGTAGTGAATCCAAAGAAATAAAGATACACAAACTGCCTCATAAAACCTCAAAATAATTATCTTAAGGAATCTCAGTAAACTTCAAAGAGAAGGAAAAACTTTTCAATGGAATAAGTAAAATAATAAATGAAAATAATAAAAAAAATGAGAAACTTGGATAAGATTGAAATTATATTAAAAATAAGTTCTGAATCTGAAAACTACAATGAATGAAATGAAAGTTGTATTCCAGGGCTGGAAATGAACAAGAAGCAACAATATATGAACTTGAAGATAGGTTATTGGAAAATCTACAGTCAAAGGAGAAAAATAACAGAAAAGAATAATATAGTTTGTGGGATACAAGAAATAGTAGGAAAAGAGAAAAGCTCGAAGTACAGGAGTTTGTGAAAAAGAAAAGAAAAGTAATGGACTGGGATGATTTTTTTAAAAAGAGAAAATTATAGCAGAAAATTTCCAAATGGGGAATAGTCCTAAGTTGAAATACAAAAGGGGGACTGGTGAAATGGCTCAGCAGTTAAGGTTTGCTTCCCATATAAGCATGAGGGACTGACAAGACCTGAGAGATCACCAGAATTCAGTTACCAGGACCTACATAAACAACTGGGTGTGGCCATGCTTGTGTCTATAAACCCAGTCCCTTACAGCACAGAGACTCCTGAATCACTAGAGCTCACAAAACAAACAGGAACCAGCAAGATCCAGGATCAGTAAGAGAGTCTGGCTCGAATAAGAATAAATGGAAAAGCCACGAAGCAGGACATGCAATATTCAGATCAGGCTACTACAGGTGAGCACACCCCTCCACAGGTTGGATGGGGCACTGCATGGGAACATACACATGTATATATCACACATACGCCACACACACACACACACAAAATAGAGAAAGGTAAAAAGTTTTCAGTCAGATAATCCAAGCAAGATGAAAGCAAGGCAGATTTTAATCAACTGTCAAAAATCAAGGCCAAAATAATTTTCACAGGAGAAAGAGGAAAAAAAATACAAAGACATTTCAATAAAGCTGGAAGCAAATTTCTCAACCCAGACTAAAGTAAGAGAAAACATAAATGGTACATTCAAAGTGTTGAGCAACAACAAAAATTATCAGCCAAGAATCCTGCATATGGCAAGTGATTCTTCAGAAATAAAGAAGAAATAAAGACTGAAGGAGTTTATCACTAGTTTATCTTATAATAAATGCTGTAGGGAGTTCTTTAAGGTAAAATAAAAGGATGCTCATTGCTAACATTAATGCATATGAAAGCATAAATTTCACAAACTTGGTGTACTCTAAAACTGTAATAGCAGTCTGAAAATAAATCTTGAATGTACGTCCCTCATAGCCTCTAGTATTTTTTTTTTTTTTGAGAGGTTTAAAAATGGTCAATTCTGTCGGGCATGGTGGTGCACGCCTTAAATCCCAGCACTCGGGAGGCAGAGGTAGGAGGATCACCATGAGTTGGAGGCCACCCTGAGACTACATAGTGAATTCCAGGTCAGCTTGAGCTAGAGTGAGACCCTACCACGAAAAACCAAAAAAAAAAAAAAAAAAGGTTAATTCTGATGACAGATCATACAGCTCATATTACATATTCATGGTCAGGATATATGTTTCTTATATCTGCGATGGTCAGTAATGTGTTGGTAATAAGATTTGGAAAAACAAACTATTAAACACTAGCCTAAGAAATACCTTACAAAGGTCTCTTCTGTCTGAGTTAGTAAAACAAACACTGAGAGCCTAAAACAATAGCGATGTGGCTTTGGAAATAGCATGGTGCTCTTTTCCCTTTTCTTGCAGCCACCCAATTAGTAACGTGATGCTTGAGGTTCCAGCAGAACTTGAAGTTAAACTTCCTGTTTAAGTCTCAGGCAGCCTGTGGGAAGGGGTGTGTTACTGGAGGCAGATCACCTTCCAGCCCAAAGATATACAGAGAGATTTGAGCTCTGGGCAGGGTTCTACGCTTGCTGATTTTTTGTGTTTGCTATTTGGCTGTTTCTCTCTGCTTCAGTCTATGAAAGACAGAAAGCTTCTGCCACTAATGGAACTTTCCTAGGATCTGTAAACTTGAAATAATTCCCTTCCTCCCAGAAGCTATGTCTATTTGGAAATTAGTCCCAGCAACCTGGAACTGACTACATCACAGAAATTAAGGCAAAAAATTTAGCCTGTGAACTCTGTTATCAAAAATATAAATTGTAGTACTGGGGAGATGGCTAAGAGAAGCTAGAGGCAAGGCGTTCAGGAAATGTTCAACGGATGTAAAATCAGCTAAATAAGATGAACAAGGAATCCATTCCATTGTAACATAGTGACTATAGTTACAATGTGTTTTAGTCTTAAAAATTTCTGAGAAAGGCAATTAAAGTGTTCCAACCACAAGACAATGGTATGTACATGAAATAATACATATATTAGCTTGTTTTAACCATTGCACAATATATACATATTTCAAAATGTACTGTACACATTTTTAATTATTTTTTTGTTTGTTTATTTATTTATTTGCAAACACAAAGAGAGAGAGAGAGATAGAATGGGCATGCCAGGGCCTCCAGCTACTTGCACCAACAAACTCCAGCTGCTTGCACCATTGTGCATCTGGCTTTACATGGGTACTGGGGAACTGAACTCAGGTTGCTAGGCTCTACAGGCAAATGCCTTAGCCACTGAACCATCTCCCATTCCCCATATACACAATTTCTATTTACCCAGTAAAACATTTTTTTAATATATTTTACTTATTTATTTAAGAGAGAGGGGGGCCAGAGGGAGAGAGAGAGAATGGACGCGCCAGGGCCTTCAGACCCTACAAACGTACCCCAGATGCATGCATCCCCTTGTGCATCTGGCTTATGTGGGTCCTGAAGAATTGAACCAGGATCCTTTGACTTTGCAGGCAAATGCCTTAACCGCTAAGGCATCTCTCCAGCACCAGTAAAACGTTTTTTAAAACCACAAGAAAAACACTTTTAAATTTAAAATATGTTTAAAAGTTATTTTGCTGAAATACATGTGTGCCTTTAACATTTATGATGATAATGATGATGATGAATTTGTACATAAAACTACTTTCTGTCCTTTACTCTGTTGGTACATTGCCCAGTGATGCCAGGAGCCTGTAGTGATCTTCATTCTGCAGATTGCCACCTGCCAGCTATTAAAAGTAATCAATACCAGTCCATTCAGCAGCTCCATTTTTACACATATCAACCATAGTGTCTTCCATTCCTCATGTGGTTTCTGTGTTAGGAAGATCAAATAAATTTTAAAACATGAAAAGATAAAGTCTCAAGTGTTATAGAAGTTTAAGCTATTAGTCTTGGGTATACCTCGTAGGCTGGGTATATTGTTCTGTAATAGATTGCTTGCCTATCATTCTCAAGACCCTGGGTTAAACCTCTACCATTGAGACAAAAGAAAAAATAATCAGTTTCTAGACTACCTCTTTACATTATGGGGTAAGGAGTTCTCAGTAATTATAATCAGACTTAAAAAATACCATCAATATATTTCTATCTGTGGCTCTGGAAAGCCTGGAAGATGATAGGCAGCTGCATTCTATGTCAGCTATCTTGTTTCTAGAACATGTTCTCATTGAGCTTCTAGGATGTGTTTAGCTGTGGTACAGTGAAAGAAAAGCAAATGTCCTGTTTACATGCAAGTTAGATACTACAACATGTATGTGCAGTATCAATGTCTTCTTCATTGTAGAGTAACATTTCTTTGTTTAAGGAAGTTGAAACAAATGAGACAAAATGCTGAAGGGGAGGTAGGTGTTAAAATGCAAAATGAGGGGGGCAGATATTGAAGATTCATGTCACCAGTATACATATGTGTTTATACCAATACACATTCCAAACTTTACAGGAAAAGTAAAATCAAATCCAGGAAGAAATCTCACTGAATTGAAGCACATATGAGAAAATTTCTCAAGTACTAAAAAAAATAAAAAGTTAAATTTTAAAACATTAAAGATGTAATGCTTTAATACAAATATCAAAATATGATATGGTTAAATGAACTGCTAGGAAGAAATATATATATATATATATATATATATATATATATATATATATATATATATGTCATGGCATTAGAGACTGAAACCAGGGCCTCATGATGAATGTGAGGCTAATATTCTACTACTGAGCTACATCCCCAACCCCAAAAGATCATTTTAAAATAAAAAATATTTTAAGTTCTCTTCCTAAATTTTATTATTGAATTAACAAACCCCACTTAACACTACATGCTACCAGGGAAAGGATGGGTCCTCCTAAATGCATCCCACCATCTTTGTTTATATGTAAAATAGCTGCAATATTTTGCTGGCTTTTCTCCTAGTTTCTTGTTCATGGGCAATATGTTCCTCACTGAGGCAACAAAACAGTCATGGTGCTCCTTACTTTTGTGGAAATAAACAAATGAAGGTACTTTAGTTTCTATTCTCACCCAGAAAGTCAGGCTTCTCATTTCAGAGGAAAAGTACACTGCATTTTTCCAGTACCCTCTATTTAAGTGATTCCAGTGATAAGATAATTGTCACATGGGTTTTTTCAGCAAATAATTGGAAGATGGAAAATGGAGCTGTATTTTCATTAACGTATGGAGCCCAACTCTATCTGGGAGAGACTTTCAGTTTGAGTACTGTTGCAGTCAGGTTCGCATTTCTGGTAGAAATCACCCAACCAAGAGCAGCTTGTGGGAGAAAGGTTTATTTTGTCTTTCAGGCTCGAGGGGAAGCTCCACAATGGCAGTGAAAAATGATGGCATGAGCAGAGGGCAGACATCAGCTCCTGGCCAACATAAAGGTGAACAATAGCAACAGGAGAGTATGCCAAACACTGGCAAGGGGAAACTGGCTATAACACCCATAAGCCCGCCCCCAACAATACACTCCTCCCGGAGGCTTTAATTTCCAATTGCAATCAGCTGGGCAACCTAACCTCCAGAACACCTAAATTTATGGGAGACACCTGAATCAAACCACCACATTCTGTCCCACTCCCATAAACTGTTAACCATCCATGATGTAAAATGCAGTGCATTCAGTCCATCCTCAAAAGTCCCCATAGTCTTTTATCAATCCTAATGATATTCATACATCCCCATAATCCAAGGTCTTTTAACTGAGCCATAATAGGGAAAAAATAACCTCAAAAAACCCACAATGGCACAAAATAAACATTCACACTGCAGAAGATGGCATTGGGCATAGCAAAGAAATATTCAACCAATACAAAATTTAAAACATCCAGGGAAAACATCAAACTCTGTAGCTTCAAGTCCAACAACTCTAGCCAGTGACAAAATCTCCAAGTCTGATAATTCCAACCAGCAACAAGTCTCTGGCATTCTAATTCCTCCCCTCCAGCTAGGCTACACACAGTCCTGGAAAACTTCATCGGGGTGGCAGCTTTCCTTAGCAGCCATCTCGTGGTCCTGGCAGCTCCCCTGGGTCTCCACTAGCAATTCATGGTTCATCCCCATGGCTCCATTGGGTCTCAATACAGGCATCCAGCAAACCTGCTTCACATTGCCCATGAATATTTCCAAAACACAAGCCAATGTAGCAAACTCAATGACTCTCTCTTTCCTGCATTTCTTATACTCCACAATACCAGGTAGGGTGCCAATTTGTTAATCCAGGGAGGAATAAAGCAGACTTTGAAGAACAGGACACTTCTTGAGCACTCAGGCCCTCCAAAAGAGTCTACATTCTTTCTGTTGTCCCAGTGAAGGTCAGCTGGCCCAATCTCAAAGGTTTTAATCTCTCAATTGCAGTTTAACAGGCAACAGTTCACCCAGAGATTTCATTTTCTCTGTGCCATATCCCTCTGCTCACACCAGTTCATTTCTACACAAAGCAACCCTGCACAACTTCTCAGGACATGGGCATATGAGCAAGCCTCATACAAACTGCTATCCCAGTCCAAGCAAAACTCCTTCTCAACCTCATAAGCCAAACCTCACAGTCCATAGTTCTTACGGCATTCAGGTCTTGAAGCTCATATCAGAATATTCAATCAAGCTGTACTTGTAGCACTGCAATGCATCTCTTAGGCCAAGGTTTTAAATCCTTCCACATTCCTCTTGAAAATCAGCTTCAAAAGGCCAAAGTCACTCAGTCAGTTATCTAGTAGCAACCCCACTTCTGGTACCACTTTACTGTTGCAGTCAGGTTCACATTGCTGGTAGAAATCACACAACCAAGAGCATATTGCTGGGGGAAAAAAAGAGGTTTATTTTGGCTTACAGGTTTGAGGGTGAAGCTCCATGATGGTAGGGAAAACGATGGCATAAGCAGAGGGTGGACCACCATAAGGTGGGCCATAGCAACAGGAGAGTGTGCCCAACACTGGCATGGGGAAACTGGGTATAACACCCATAAGCCCACCCCCAACAATACAATGCATCCATGAGGTGTTAATTCCCAAGTCTCCATCAGCTGGTAACCTAGCATGAAGAACACCTAAATTTATGGGGGACACCTGAATCAAACCACCACAAGTACTGAGAGAGAAATGACACTTATTATCACACCATGAACACAGGAAGCATCAGCTGGACTAGAAAGCAGAGTCTGCCTTTCCTTTTTCATACATCTATATAGCTATAGTCATTCCCTTTAGATCTTTCCTCCATGCTTCCAATGCCAACACTCTGTTTACTGTCTCCACTTTAGACTGTTAGATGTTCAACCTCATCTTAGCTCATGGTGCTTCCTTTCAGGATTTTCTATTAAAATACTGCAATACACACACACACACACACACACACACATACTCCCCGTATCATGATCTCTATTCCTGCGTTGATCAGACATCTCTCTACTCAGTGAATGTATATTTTTTAAATCATATAGTATATTCATATTTCACTTCTATGAAATAATTCACCTGCATGTAGATGTTTTTCTAGCAAAAGAGGATTGTTCTTGAAATTTTCTGGAGCTCTCTTATGTTACTTACAAAGAAGCTTATTATTATTAGTATTAAGTTTATTATTTCTGTAAATGACTTGGCTGATGGAAAGATGGAGTTTGAGAAATGTGATGGCCCTGTTTTGAGTGTCTAGAGTCACAAAGAACAGAATGTATTAAATAAGTGATAGAGCAAGGTATCAGTTAACAGATTGTGCAGAAAAAATAGAGGGGCATTGAGTCAGTGAAAACATGCCACTCAATAAATTTGCAATGGTAATGGGAAAACAGGGAGGCTCTACATGGAAATGTATATTTCATAGTCTGAATAAAAATAACGTTCTTCCTAAGAAGAATGTTGAAAATGTTTATGAGGAGACATCATCAATGGCTTACCTTTGAATAGTATAAGCATCAAGGGCAGATATACAAGCTATACTCACAAGGGTACTAATTCCAGTGTGTAGGATAGAGCCAAGGAATCTACAGTTGAATAAGTCTTTGAGTGACTCATATCCAAGGGCCATCCTTAGAAACATGGTAGAGACCAGATGGTTTAATTGTCAAAGCAGAACTCGGATTCTAGCATCATCATCAATTTACAGCCTGACTTAACTATAAACCTGGTGCCTTCACAGAAGGAAATTGCTGGATGCTTTCACATACATATTACTCACTATTCCTATCACCATCTGAGGTCCAATTTCAGAGAGAGAAAAAGAATCAATGGCTTTGATAGCAGCCAATTCTCGACACTTCTTATCTGTTCCATTTAACACTTCATGTTTTCTACTGAATAAGATGTAGTTTGGGTTCATATTATTTCAGGCTTGTCCAATACCATGCATAATTTCAATAGTAAAGACACTATAATTGTCCCAGTGATAGTTCATAAAATTTCCTACAAATGTCAAGTAGGCAAATACAAATATAGTTCTTTCACTTTTCAACTTTCAAAGAATACCCAAAGAGCACAATCAAGTTGCTATATAGGATAATCATCTCAAGAAAAATGACTGGTAAATGTTTCTTATAGATAATTTATTTTACTGTTAATGATGCTTTATTTCTTCTACAAAGCTATATTGAAACAATAACCCTTAAGGCTTACAGAGCATTGCAACATCTGGCTATGATTGCAGGCAATTGTTCTGTTCCTTGTTCTCCAGGCTGCAAATAATACCACTGAGAACACCTTCATTAGCCACCCACGATTCCCCTTTCAGATGGCACCTGGGGAAAGGCATGGAAAAGAGATAAAGAAATATCTAAAGGCAAAGCCATGCTTATTGTTCATAAATTACTTATGCCACTTACCCAGAGTCTGCTCCCTGGTAGGGTAAGAGAAGGAAACCTTGCTTCTATGTTCATTATTTGGGATGGCTATGTCCAATACATCTATTAAACAAAATGCGTTCATTTTAAATTTAGAGACATACTAGCACACAAGCGTCAAATTTTGTTAGCAAGACATAAACAGAAGCTGGCTGAATTGAAAGTGTTTTATCAAAGAGAGATTGGAATAATTCTGGGAACAAAATTAGCAGAATGAGGAAATGTCAAGTTGGGTGCCTGAGCCATGGGAACCATGAGAACAGTGCTTCCTCTGCCCATGGATATAACACTTCCTTGGCTGCCACCACCCCACTGGGAAATGGGCATGCTTGTTCTGCAAATGAATGCATTCCACCACCTGATACTTGTGTTGCTTCTTTAAATATAGAAGGGCAGGAAGGCAGGCAACCACACCCAATGCACACATGGGATGCATCAAGGGTACATAGATGTGCCTACATCATGCATGTGCACGCACACATGCATATCCCATCACACACACACACACACGCGCGCGCACACACACACACACACACACACACTGAAGCAATAAAAAGCATCAAAGGGATTTGGGTCTGGTTAGCAAAGCCCATATCTCATGTCTGTGTCCTGGATGACAGTGTGCAGGACAGGAGGCTGAATCTAAATTAAATGGCTTTCAGAATTCAGGCTCTCCCTCCCATCCAAATCCATGATAGAAATAGAAAGCAGGTTGAGATGCCCAGAAGTCAAAAAGTCTTCATCACTATCCTTAGCAGTGACACCCAAGCCAGAAGTTTGAATGATGGTTCACTCAGAGCCTGTTCTCTCACAATGGTTAGGCTTTAACATGGACTACCACATTTTAAAGACTGGAATTAGTTTTCAAGTACGGAGCACAATATTAGGAGATTTCATGAGTGCAAAGTAGTAGAGATTTTCAAGGAATCCTATATTAGTCATCACAAATACAAAAAGATTATAAATAGAGTATGTAGATGAATAAAGTTTTATGTCATCTCTTGTGTCAACAGCATTTATTTTGTACTTACTCTGGTAGGTGCTGGCAACTGAGAGGTGAAGTCCACTGTGCTCTTGCTTTAGTGAGATCACATTTTAGAAGAAGATGCCATATGAACAAATATCAGCACAGAAGCATGGCTTGGGTGGTGTGTAAAATGATGCACAAAGCACAGTGAAGGTACAGATATAAAAGAGGGCAAATGGATAGAAGGAAGAAAGAAATGAAGTGTCATAGAAAAGGAACAAAGGTTTTCCTAGAAAAGCAGAATGGAGTCCCAGGAATAAGAAAAGCAGTTGAATATGATTTGGAAATGTAAGGATGTGTGTTTGTTGCAGAAGTGAGAGCAGGAAGAGTGAAATCATGATATGCAATTGGAGAAGTAGAGTCAACATTTGAGAGGTTGTCTCTGGTAGAGAATGTGAGCTTGGCACACAGGTAGCAGAGAATCATTAAAGAATTCTTCTGGGAAGAATGTCATATTTCTATGCTTTATGTTTCATGGAGTGTTTTATAAGGATTGCTGTTCAGAAGAATGGATTGAAGAAGGAAAAATAGTGCAAGAAGATACAATATGTTTGGGGTATTATTCCAATGAAGAAAAGAGACTAAGTTACTAAAATTGAAATATTAAAGGAAAATGGGAAAAGGATTTGAGAAATGGAAGAAAGGGAGATTGGCAAGGCTTTCCCACTAGCAGCACATAGGGAATGAGGGAGGCGTGAAGGCAGATTCTGGGCTAACAGCCAAGCCATGACATAGGTGCAAGATTTGGTAAGGAAACAATGAACGCCCCTGCACTTAAATAAATACAAGCTTGCAATGCAAGAGAGTTGCTTTAGTTTCGGTAGATGTTGAGCAGTACTATTAATCCCCACGGTGGAATCCATGAGATCACTGTGGAAGAATAGGTACAACAGAGAGAACAGAGGGTAAACTTGGGAGCACTAGAGGATGCCAACATTTGGAGAACTTACATGTAGAGAGGAATGCCACAGAGGGAGCAGAGGGGGAATGATCACAGAAGTGAGGACCCTGGAGATAACAGTGATGTAGAATGTAGATGGGGAGAAAAGAAGGAAAAATTACATGGCCAATACGATAGTAAACCACAGTCGTTTTCAGTGTCGGTATGGCCATCTATTGCATCATAGTACCCTTTTGAATTCCAAACATCCCAGCATCTAATACAATACTCGGAACATGGTAGGCTCTCATTAAAAAAAAAAAAAGGGTTGTTGTGGTTGTTGTTTTTCTGGCTCTATGGACCAAACCTACAAGTGGTCTACCACTAAGCAAAATCCCTTGCCAGTCACAAATGTTTTTTTGAGTTGAAGTACAAGCTAGTCTTCTTACCAGTGGAGGAGTTGCTGATACAATAATCCAATGTAAAATCTCCTTTAGAGGAAGTCTATGCACCCATAGACTAACCAGAACTTCCATGACTTACACAGTCATATGACACACCCATAGTTCCGCTTTCAGAAAAAGTCTGGAATTGTCAATTGAAGTAGAATCGGGAAGCTACTCATCTAGCCCCAAGGAGCATCTTCTGTCTCTCCACTGGAAATGGAAATACAGTAGCAGAAAACAAAGGGCAGAACAAAGAAGAAGCAGGGGGCCAGGAATCTCCAGTGATGAATGGGCATTCACTTGCAGAGTAATAGGTAATCAATGACAAGCATTTTGTAGAGTATCTCACAAGGCCCCCAAAGCTTCCTCAGCACTATGACTGATAAGTGTACCAGTGAACAGGGAATGTGTACTTGTGTACAAGTTAGATCTCGTGCATAGCCAGATCCCTGATGACTCAACATCTCAGGACAGATGTGAGACAAATAGAGCATGTAACACTCACAGAAAACCTATATAATTTATGCAATGTAAGAGGACAAGAACTTAGATGGCATCAGACAGAGTAGGGATTTGGTTAAATATTTTAATAGTTCCTTTATAGTGGAATTACTTTCCTTATTAAGGAATATGAGATACCTGTTGTGAAAAGATTTATAATATTGGGTTATGATTATCCCAAATGAATAGTAGAATGTGAGTTTCTTCTCATTCATATAGGTCTAATTTATTAATAATTCTTTTGATTGTGAACTTCTATTGGTATACAGGAAGTTGATTTAAACATTTCATACATAAATAGAATTAGCTATGGATGTAGGTACAGATAAATACAACAGCCTCTCAGGATCTACAGGGAATTGGTTCCAGAACCCCTGCAGTACCAAAATTCACACATACACAAATCTGTTAACTAAAATGAGATAGGATTTGCATGTAAACTCCACAATTCTCCCATAAGTTTTAAAGCATCTCTGGGTTACTTATAATAGCAGTATAATGTAAGTGCTATATAAACAGTTGTTATATTGTATTCTTAGAGAATAACAAGAAGGAAAAAGCCTGTGTCTTTTTGTATGACAGGGGCCTAGAACCAATCCCTATGGATTCTGACAGGGAATTATATTCATCTATATCTATCTTCATACATAATGAATTATTTTTCCCAAATACTTTTATAATATTTTATTTATTTATTTTTAAGAGAGAGGATTATTGTTTATTTGTAAGCTGAGAGAGAGAAAAAGAGAGAGAGAGAGAACATGAACACACCAAGGTCTCTGTTGCTGCAAATGAACTTCAGACAGACACTGTACCACCTTGTACATCTGCCTTTACCTGGGTACTGGGTTGATTCCAGGCCAGCAAGCTTTGTGAGCAAATACATTTAATTGCCGAGCCATCTCCCCAGCCCCCAAATACTTTTGATGTGTTGTTGGTTGAACCCTCAAATGCAAGACTCCCAGATGTAAAGGAGACACTTTTATATAGACAGAGAAGAAAAAAAAGTATATAAAAATAGATTTTATTCATGCATATAGATACAAACACATGTATACATATATATAAGGCTATAGATATCATCCCAAATATGGTAGAAAGACATTGGTGTAAGAAGGTGTCTCCTGATCACTGCAAGATGGATTAGAGTGCCCAAGGCAATTGAAATGTGGTAAGCAGTGCTGTCAAAGTTTATTGTACACTATGAATATTTATAAGTAAACTGATATGATGTCCGAGAATTGTTTCAATATTTCATGGAAGAGAAAATAAGCAGGGAGCAGATCAAATAAGTCTGGCTTTGAGTTGATAATTGATAATGCAAAGTGACAGATACGTGGATGCTTGCGAAATACCAAATTGTCTACTTTTATATTGTTAAAATATTTGTGCATATGTGTGTACATGTGTGTGTGGGTATGTGTGTGCACATGCTTGTGGAGGCCAGAGGACAACCTTGGGTGACATCCTCAGAATGCACTATCCACCTTTTCTTTTTTTCTTTCTTCTTCTTCTTCTTCTTCTTTTTTTTTTTTTTATTTTCTAGGTAGAGTCTCACTTTAACCTAAGGTGACCTGGAACTCATTCTGTAGTCCCAGGCTGGCCTCAAACTCAGTGATCTTCCTACCTCTGTCTCATGTACCGCCACACCTGCCACCACCCACCTTTTTAAAGACAGGGTCTCTCATTGACCTGGAACTCAACAAGTAGGCTGGCCAGGGAGGCCCAGGAATCTACCTGTCTACACCTCCCTAGCACTGGGATTGACAAGTGACAGCACACCCAGCTTATTTCTTATATATTTTTTAAAACCTCGGAGCCATCTATCTATCCAGCCCTTGTTGATGTTTAAACACTATGAACAGTATGAATTGAACTCAGGTTCTCATGCTTGCTTGGGAAGTAAACACTTCACCACCTGAGCTATCTCCCCAAGCAGGTTGAAATATTTTCCCACAATTAACAGTTTATGTAAAGTGAAAGTTGATTTCTGCCTTTACATATTAAAATGTCATTTTATTAGTTGCCAAACTACCTGGTGGACTTTAAGTCAGAGAACATTCAAGGGGAAGATAAAGCAGGAATTAAGGCGTAAAGATGGCATGTGGCCCACTTTATTCCCAGCACTCACTCAGGGGGCTGAGGTAGGAGTTCCCAGTCAGCATGGGGTAGGGAAAAAAAAAAGAAGTAAGCAACCCAGTGATTGTTCAGAGATGTTTCACAAGAATAATCACTGCATCTTAGCGAAAATGCAAGCAAAGATAAATTGATCTTGAAGCTTATTTTGTGAGGGCTGGAGAGATGGCTTAGCAGTTAAGGTGCTTGCCTGTGAGACCAGGTTTGATTCCCCAGTACTCACGTAAGCCAGATGGACAAGGTGGTGCATATGTCCGGAGTTTGTTTGCAGTGGTAAGATGCTCTGGCATGCACTCTCTCGCCCATAAATAAATAAATAAATATTTAAAAATTAAAAAAAATATTTAAAAATTATTCGTGTTTGTGTGTATGTGTGTGGGTGGACATGTGGAAGTCAACACGCTGGAGTGTTGGTCCTCTCTTTCTGCCTTGTTTGAGACAGGGTCTATCTTGCCATTGTTTGCTGCTAGGAGAGCCGGATTGGCTGGCCTGAGTCAAGAGTCTCCTTACTCCGTCTCCCGTTGTCCTAGGCACGTTGGGATGACGGGTGTGTGCATCGCTGCATGTGCAGCTCTCCATGAGCGCTGGGGTCGGCACCTACCCCGGCAAGCTTGTGGAGTAAGCACCTTTCACCACTGAACCATCTCCCTGCCCCTAAATCACAATTTTTATTTAAAATAAAATAACTTGGGCTGGAGGGATTGCTTAGTGGTTAAGGCATTTGCCTGCAAAGCCAATGGACCCAGGTTCAATTCCCCAGGACCCACGTTACCCAGATGCACAAGGGGCGCACGTGTCAGGAGTTCATCTGCAGTGGCTGGTGGCCCTGCTGCATCCACACACACACTCTCTCTCTCTCCCACTTTCTCTGTCAAAAACATAAATAAAAATAAAATAACTTTGTCAACAACCGGGATGTTAAGTTTTCAAACACAACATGTTCAGATGTTTTTCAATGACAGAGCTCCATTTAATTTTTCCAGATTAATGTTTCAGATATATTTATTTTATTTGCCCCATTTTATTTAAATAGGGAAGTTGATTGTGACATTTATAATCAATATTCCTTATTTCTCAGTGCTTCAATTCAAACCTATGACTCTGAGCACGCTAGTTAAGTCCTGTACCGCTGACTTCCATGCAGGTATCAGAAATAACACAAAAGTATTTGGAAGCCAGGCGTGGCGGCGCATGCCACTGATTCCAGCACGCAGTGACAGAGGTAGGAGGATCTCTGTGAGTTTGAGGCCACCCTGAGACTACATAGTGAATTCCAGGTCAGCCCGTGCTACAGTGAGACCCTACCTTGAAATAGAAACAAACAAACAAAAAAGTATTTGGAGCAAGATAGCTAAAAATCTATACTGTGTAGACAAGAAAAAAAAAAAGTAAAGTATATTATAACACATCCACATAAGAAATCTGTATTCATGAGACCCTTTCTCTATCCCTTACCTGAGAATGTAAAGTCATGGCATGTATCTGAGTTTATAAGATCGAGCATAAACATCAAAAGGCCAGATCAAAAACCAGCATTAAACACCCCAAGTGAATGATATTCAGTATTTATGGAACTGCGTATAGTTTATTCTCACAACGAGCAGCTTAATGCAATCCAGAGTCTGAACAACACAATCCTCCTCAGAGGGCGAAGTGTCAGAGGGACAAGATGCCAGTGCATTACGGCAGCTACTGCATCGCCTGACCTGGAACGTTTATGAATTCTCTAAAAGTGCATTAAAAGCAAATTTTACCATTGCGTTCAGCACATCAACCTTACACTTTTAGGTTTTTCTTACCCACAATCCCACGGGCTCTGATAAGACTTCAAACTGGAGTTCATTAGTTAACATTTTAAAAGGACACGATTTTAAGATGCTCCTCCAGGTGCCCTGATTTCAGCAATTTTTTGCTTCATATGCCAAGTGCTGAAAACAGCTAACACCACTATTATTATCCACAAGGAAATCCACCCACACACCGAAGCAGCGCCAAGCAACCGGCTCTGAAATGCTGACAGCGTCCCAGGGCTTTCCAACAGCAGGGACAGGAAAGCAGCTGCGATTCCCCCTCGCTAATGCAGACGACGAGAAGTGAGGTGCTCAGAAGGATGGGCACAGATGGGGAAGCCAGGAAGATCTACAGATGGACGCAGTGGTGCGGCAGCCAGTTCCAAACATTAGTCACACAGGGAACTCGCTCCCGCCTGTTCCTCTTCCACTTCTTCCTCAGATCCTTGAGTTGTGCAGTGGTCCTTGCTAGAACCCCCAAATTGGATTTTTATCTGTACATCTCCACCCCTACTGTCCCAGCAAAGTGAGGAAACCTCAGTTCTATCCCCTCTTCCCTGGCTCATGGCCATACTACCTGTGGTCACATCTCCCACTCTACTGGCGGTCTTAGCCAGGTCTGTGTTTGAACATAATGAATTATTAATACAGTGTTCTGCCTTTAATAATGATTAATAAATGATTTGATGACGTATTATAGATGCGTTACTGGAGGACTTAGAAACTTAGAAACTGTTCATTTAGAAAATAGGAATAAAATGAGCAATTGGAACCATGTCTTTGTGATACTTAAATCCAGAATCAATATTCTGACTTTGACAGAATATTGGCTGAGACATAAATTATTTAGACATTCCAAATATTTTAAAATGCTATTTTTTTTTTCCAGGGGAGAATAGAGAGATAGTGGCTGAAGCAGGACTGGTGGACGCTATCTTCCTTCTGCTGGAGCCACATTCCTTCGCCTGTGTGTATTTGGTCTTAATAGATGTATCTTCAGAAATTAATGTGCGTCATTGGTTTCAGTCTGGAAGGTTAATCTAGGCAGGGGTCCATTTATTTCAATGTGAAAGAAATCCATTGCTTCTCCCAAAACCTGAAGTCCCCATTCTGAAGAATTTAGTCAGATCTAGTCTATGAGTGACAGCTTGGAAGGGGGTCTATTGATTGCTCCATACCTTTCCCCCAAGGGCACTGTTTTCTCACATTGTCAGGGGCAAGCCTATTGCTATGTGACAGTCACCTTGGAGACACAGCAAGAGCAGCTTCCTCTGGTGGCCTTTTTTTTTTTTTTTTTTAGTTCCTCTCTTTGAAAGCCACTTACACTTAAATGTATTATTTAATGTGGTGAAAAATGCATCGTGTTTCTAGAACTTCAGAGCTCAAACAGGTTTTAAAAGGTCTGGGAACCTTTCTAAATTTAAAATAACCCTGCCCTTGATAGAGAGATGCATGGTGTTCTTATCAGGATTATCAGCAGTGAGCCTGGATGAGTAAAACAATTAAATGAACAGATTTGTGGATCCAGGTTGCATGATGCACCCCCCAGAAGCTTAAAAGGGCCTGGAATGTCATAAACCAATTATCCTCCCATCATGCTTGAAAGAAGTACAAAGTTGCTATAGTCATAGCCTCAAAAGTGGTGGTAAATCCCAAACACACAAAATCACTGTGGCAAAGAAATCAGAAATACCTAGATCCAGCTTAAAGAGCAAAGATTAAAAACTTGACCAAATGCCCAATTTCCTTGTAAATGGAATAAACAGACCACACTGATTGAATCAGAGATTGCCAATTCAATTAGGCCACTTAAACAAGGCCTACCCAGGTTCTATATGTTCTTTCAGCACTTCTTTTCAACAATTGAACCACAGATAGGCAGGGACAAAGGCATGTTGTAATTGACCTACCCCTGCCTAACTAAGCTTTGACTACATGTTCCTAGAATTCTCTTCTCTGTGGGGTCCCACTAGGGTTCTGAAAAAAGAATTTGGGAGAAAGGGCTGGGGAGATTGCTCAGTGGTTAAAGGTGCTTGCTTACAAAGCCTGCCAACAAGAGATCGATACCCCAGTACCCACTTAAAGTACATTCATCTGAAGTTTGTTTGCAACAGCAAGAAGTCCTGGCATGATTACTCACTCCAGTCTCTCTATCTCTCTCTTCCTCTCTCCCTTTTTCTCTCTCACACACACTCTCTGAAATGTGTGAAGGAAATGGATTCTAGAAGAATATCAGGGAGTCTCAGTTGGCTTGGGCGGTCAATGTAGTGTCAGGCAGCAGTGCAGTTCATATCTGTTGCTGTGGAAATGCTAGTCTATTTCTTTGGCTTTTGTCTTGTTCCTTCCTTGGGCTTCTACTTTGGGACTAATACATATTTTGGAACCCTGGAAGATAAGTGTCAGTTTGTCCTGCCAGACCCCTACTCATCAGAGTCAGAGTCTCAGAGCTATGACAGACCACATCATTTTCTAATTCATTATGTTGGGTTCCAGCTCAATCTCAGTACATCCGTTTATCCTTATTCTGTCTTACTTCACATCTCTCCTTCCTACCCAGCTCCCTGCTCACTTCAGCCACAGCACCACATGCAAGAGCCAAACAGAAACTACGTAAGCTACCTTCACTATAGCAGGAAGTACAAAACTGCTGTAGACATAGCCGCAAGGGTGGTGTTAAATTGCAAGCACAAAGGCAGTGATGCAGTAGTGGGTTCCAGAAATCAGTCACAAACTGATCTCCTCTCCCACCAGCTCAGTCGCAGTGTCCAACCCCTCTGACAAAGTCCTTGTTCTATTTCATTCCTGACAGCTTGCTTCTCTAACCAAATCTAACTGACACAGAGAGTGTGCCCAGCCCTGGGGTAGGCACATTACTGTTTGTTGTCCAATTAAACCTGCACAAAAGCTTCATTTTTATCTACATTGGGAGGGAAATTAGGTAAAGTGCCTATAGTCATACAAGGCACAGTGGTACCAGACTCAAGCTCTATACCATTGCTTCTCTGCCACAGTTGGATGATAATTCCCTGACTCTGGGGTGGATTAAAAGTGTTTTTTTTTTATTAATATAGGTGATAGCTAAAAGAATCCAGAGCTGAGAGGACAGCTATAATGACACAAATTGATTATACCAGGAACAGAGTGGAGAAGTCCATGACAAATGCAATATTAAGGAATGAAAATAAGTTCCATCTATACGAAGCAATGAGTTTCACGTGATCTTCTAGGCAAATAAGCCATTTAGGACACAGAAGATAATAAGACTGGGCAAGTGAGATTCCAGAGAAAAATCAGATTCCAAAGAAAAATCATGTCCAGGAAAGCCAAGGTGGGAGGAGCAAAGTTTGGAAGCCTGGACATCGCACATTATATGACTATCTCCTCTGTGAAAGGTAAGCTTTGATGCCAGATCAATCAGTGGATAGAGCAAAGTGGGGGGGGGGGCGGAAGCAAGCCTGCAACTGAGCATCTGAATGTAAGCACTAGAAGGTGCAGGAGAAATGTGTTCAGGGGTGTGTTAGACAGCTTTCTGTCACTGTGACAAGTATATGAGAGAAACAATTTTAAAGGAGGAAATAATTATTTTAGCTCAAGGATTTGATCTCTAGTCATGAGGCCTCATTGCTTCTGAACGGTGGTGGTGAGACAGAATCTCTTACTGGAGACATGTCCTAGAGAAAAGTGCCTTACCTCATGGGAGACGGGACACAGGAGACAGGGGAAGCCAAGGATCAGACCAGATTACCTTTTCAAGGCTGCGGAGAAAGCTCGGTCAGTAAAGTGCTTGCCTCTCTATGTAATATTTGTGCATATGATATATGATGTTTATATAAAGACTGTACATGGTCCATATAGGTAATGATTAATGCTAACTCTATTTTTATAAACATTATATTTAGTGGAGTTGAATACAAAGCCTAAATTCTGTTCACTGATTACCTGGGCCTTATAAATTCAGAAAACTATCACTATTTTCGTAGTTATTTACACTAGGGGCTAAGATAGTTTCATGGGCATTATTTATACAAGTATTATTTTCTCAATTCTGTAGAATTGTTAATCAAAGTATAGCTTTCCAGTTTCTCAAAACTTGATGAGTTTTGCTCTAAATATGTATATAAACAATTTCGTTGACTGAATTTGGCCCTAGAGTTCTAATCCTTCAGGAAGTTATATGATGGGCTTTCAACACCAATGAGTTCACAAAGGTATTTCCTGCCACCAATTCAACATATACTTTTAACTATTTTTGGAAAGACATAAAAAAGGGCTCTCATAAACTTACCTGTTATTTATAACCAGCAGGGAAATATTTTAAAAGTATACAGTAATGGAAAATTTCTGGCTTTTTTTTCATTTTTATTTTTTATTTTATTTTTTTTTACAGTCAGTTTGGTACCATTATTAGGCTCATCCATGACCTACCTCCTCCTCTTGGCCCCTCCTTGTTGAGGTATACGGGTCATGCATTGTGGAGTTAGCCCACAGTTATGGGTAAGCTAAATGTCTCTGCATATCATGACCCAACATGTAGCTCTGACATTCTTTCCGCCCCCTCTTCCGCAAAATTTCCCTGAGCCATGTTGGGTCTGCTTCAGTGATGAGGTGTTGGGGGACTCTGAGGCTCAGGCTCTCTGATTTGGTAGGAGTTGATTTTTCTCTATGCTGATCTCCTTCCCCCTTGTGCTGGTATCCGGTTCATCAGAAAAACAGCGCCCTTGCTTGTTTCTCCAATTTTTCTTAGTTTCAGCCGGGGCCCTTTTGAGGTATGATGGGGTGGCTCTCTCCTTAGGATCTACATCTATCTGAAAAAGAGAAGCAGATTCTCCAACGGAGAGTAAGTTAGCATCAGGACAAATGAGATAACCCTTCTTTTTTTAATAGAGAATTTAATAGGTGTAGGCCCTCTTGTAGCCAACAATTGACGGTAACTTGATATTGGAGAGTAGGTTTATGTTTGGATATGGTTCTGACTTGTTTCCCAGCTCCAGCTATGGGTCTCATACCAGTGAGGGGATCAGTTAGCTGAATTGAGAGCAGTTGGTTCCCCACCATGGCTGTGTGCCACCACTGCACTTGTGTGGGCATCACAACAAGTTATTTGCTGCTAAGTAGGTTAGACCATGCGTTGCTTCGACAGATATTAGTCATATTCCCCCAGTCGCCCATGTAGCACCTTCTGGCACTAGACGCGCTGACTGTCTGGGGACTGCCTCTCTTCCAACTTCCAGCCATGCCATTCTAATTTGCATGTCAATCACATAAAGTGTCTTCAGCAGTAGGGTCTCATCACTAGCCTTTGGTGGGTCATCAAGTACTCTGACAGAAATCTGTCTGTCTTTTAGGAAACCTTGTAGGTCTCTCTGATGAAAAGCTCATTGTGGATGATAGCCCCATGCTGGTTCTGGGAGTTACATGTCAGTGCCCATTAAGAAAATGAGGAAAAAGATAACTAATATACAAGAGTTAGAGATAAAAGAGAGAGAGGGGGGGAGAGGGGAAGTGAGGGAGGGAAGATGTAGAAGATTAAGGTTAGACTTGATCATACCCTCTCCAGTGTCTTGTGGTTCAGGTGTTCTCTTTAAGGGCCTGGTGAAGGATCAGCCATTTGGTCTGTCTTTTAGTAAGTAGAAAATTATGGTACCATTGCCATTTGGGTCTAATTTGTGTTTCCCACCCCTTTCATGCCCTCCCCTCCCTCCCCTTCCATCCTAGTGGCTAGTCTAGGAGGTGCTTGCTGGGTATGTAAGGTATCTTGGGTAGATTCAGTTTAGGTGCTGTATATGAGTGAGACTATGTGGCGATTTTTTTTTCTGTGATTGGGTAAGTTCACTGAGAATGATCTGTTCCAGGTTCAACCATTTTTCCTCAAATTTCATTGTGTCATTTTTTCTTACTGCTGTATAGAATTCCATTGTGTAGATATACCACATCTTAGTTATCCATTCTTCTAGTGATGGACATCTGGGTTGATTCCAGCTCTTAGCTATTACAAATTGAGCCGCAATAAACATGGTTGAGCAAAACTCTCTAGCCTGTGGTTTGAAGGTTTTAGGGTAGATGCCCAGTAAGGGAATAACTGGGTCTGTCGGTATCTCTATACTCAGCTTTTTCAGAAGTCTCCATATTGCTTTCCAAAGTGGTTGTACCATCCTACATTCCTACCAACAGTGAATGAGTGTTCCTACTTCTCCACATCCTCACCAGCATTTATTTTTATTTGATTTTTTGATGTTTGCTATCCTTATTGGGGTAAGGTGGAATCTCATTGTTGTTTTAATTTGCATTTCTCTGATGATTAGGGATGATGAACATTTTCTTAAGTGTATGTTTGCCTTTTCTATTTCTTCCTCTGTAAACTGTCTGTTCAGCTCTTTGCCCCATTTTGTGAGTGGGGTGTTTGACTTCTTACTGTTTAGATTTTTGAGTTCTTTGTAGATTCTAGAGATTAGGCCTCTATCAGTTGGATAACCCGCAAATATTTTCTTCCATTCTGTGGGTGATCTATTGGCTTTGCTTATTGTTTGCTTGTCTGTAAAGAAACTCTTCAGCTTCATGTGATCCCATTGGTTGAGTGACGGTTTAAGTTCATGAGCTACTGGGGTTTTGTTCAGGAAGTCTTTTTTCCATTCCTATATCATGGAAAGTACTTCCTAAATTTTCTTCCAGTAGTATACGAGTTTCTTGTCTTATATTGAGATCTTTGATCCATTTGGACTTGAGTGTAGTGCATGGGGAAATGTGTGGAATTTCTGGCTTTTTTAAGATTCTCTTGCTTAGCAATATAAATTTCTAAGTACATATACCTCCAGAACACAACAAACAGGAACTCCCATTGCTAATATATCACAAAGTTCACAAAGGGAATCTGCTTCAGAAGTATTGGCTTAAGCTCAGTTTAAGTAATGATTCATTTTAGTATCCTCAGTGTAATTGAATCATTAACCTCACTTTTGTTTGCTCTCTCACTGTGCTCTAGCCAGTAAGAAAGCTACTAATATGATGTTCGTGTAAGCTCCCTTCTCTAGGTATTTGCCGTGACCCCTCACGGGAGGTAACCATTTTTATGTATTAGATTGTTATAGTCAATCATTAAACTTTCATCTATGCATAATTTTAATGCACTCAGCCTGGAGCAGGAAAATATACTCCCCCCCCCACACCCCGAGTTGGCTATGGACACAGAGAAAATTACAGTTCTCAGTTCTGAAACTTGGTAAATAAAAGAGAACTGTTCTAAGCCAATTTCCAGAGAAAAACAGGAAGGGTAATTCTCTTCCTGAGCAGGATTATCCTTAGGAGGGCTGTGAGGTCAGATCCTCCTGAGGTTTCACAGAGAATTTCAAAAAGAGATGTTTATAGGAAAACCTCTATAAAGATTGGTTATTGTCATTTGCAAGAGCTGCGAGTGGAGGAGGAGAAAAAAGTGACGGGCCACCATGCATTAAAAAAACTACTTATTAGACTTAAAGTTGTTGCAGATACTTGGAAAGACCTTTAACTATGCTAAGTTAAACTACTAGGAATCTTTCTCAGAGTACTAAGGTCTATGGTGTGAGAAGCTTCTCAAAAGATAACTATTGGTCTGAGTTGTAAAGGTGCCCTGCAGTTAGTTAGGATTGAGATTTGACAATGTATGCATGTATAAAAAAATGTGCACATGTAATTGTGTTATGTTTACAATGTTTAATTCTCTCTCTCTCTCTCTCTCTTTTCTCTCTGTTTTGTTTTTAAGGTAGGGTCTCACTCTCTTGCCAAAGCTGACCTGGAACTTACAATGTAGTCTCAGGATGGCCTTTAGCTCTCTTGGTGATCCTCCTACCTCTGCCTCCTGAGTGTTGGTATTAAAGGCATGGGACACTCTGCCCAGCTAATTCTCTTTTCAGTGAAACAAAGCAAAATTGCAAAGTGCAGTGTTTTTTCTTTAAGTGTAACTTTGAATTCATGGGTGTGATGGTTAATGTTGTCGACTTTATTGGACTATTACAGCACTCCTCTGGTGTGTCTGTGAGGGCTTTTCCACAGCCTACTGTAATCATTAGAGTTCTGACCTAATGGATGGATTAATCCCCAGTGTATCTATAATATGTTGGCAGTATTAGGAGGTGTTGAAAAGTAGGAAGCAGGGCCTACTTGGAGAAAATGGGTCATTATAGGGATTCTATCATGCCCTGGCTGAAACCTCTGAAACTGTTAGCCAAAAATAAAAAAAGTCCTCCCTCAAGTATCTTGTTGCAGCTATGCAAAAGTAACTAATACAATAGGTAAAATACTTTCCTGAGAAAAGATGGGAAATGAAAAATTGTTTGGAATACAACATAGTGAAACCTAATTGTATGCTAATAAAATAAATTATTTTACTGAATTTTACTAATTCTTTTCATTGTTTTCATTTTAATCCCTAATTGTGGGCTATAAACCTTTAAAAATTTAAAAAAATATTTTTTGGTTTTTTGAGGTAGGGTCCCACTCTAGTTCAGGCTGACCTGGATTTCACTATGTAATCTCAGGGTGTCCTTAAACTCACGGTGATCCTCCTACCTCTGCCTCCCAAGTGCTGGGGTTAAAGGCGTGTGCCACCATGCCTGGCTGAAAATATTTTGATTATACTGTCATCAAGATTTTCAGAGGAAGGAGGAATTAAGAACATTGTCTGCTCCATGTGCCTATACAACCACCCACAAATGCAAACATACACATGCATACATACCATACACATAAGCCAAAAGGAGTCACGTATATCTGACACACAGAAAAATATATATCTATAGAGTCAGTGTAGGAATCAGGAGTTATTTTACATGTGCATTGGGCTCGTGTGTGTGATACCTTTATTGACGGTCATGGCATAGTTGAGTAGGACAGTCTTAGCCCTCTTCTGTTTTGTTTCCATCACTCTTCCAGGTATCATCCAGGCTTTTCCAAATGAAGCAGAAAGATGACAGAGAGCTTCTTCTTTTTTTTTCCTTTTCTCTCAACCAAAACTGGGGAAGTATCTTAAGTTTTGCTCATTGACCTTGAGTCCTAGCACATGCCATCCTTGTTTCTCATTTCTAACTAATCAAACAAATCAATAGGAGATAATGAAGTGTCACCAAAGGTGAAACCACACAGGCCTGGTGGTTTACATGCCGTGGGGAGCATGGTTATAAATATTAAAAACACAGCAAGGGCCATGACACTCCTTCCTCATAGTAGTGTAGAATTCCATAGTTACCATTCTTAAGGAAATGTTTTTCTCTTAATAACAATGAAAAGAATTACAGATGTTAATCTGTTTGTGGACCTAATCCCTTTAACCTTGTCTCACATAGTTATCACATGAGTGAATATTATGACAGAAAAAGAACACTTAAGAATTAGAAATGATTTTCCCTGTGCATTTTCTTAGCATTCTCCCATTTCTTCCCATCTCTTGAAAATAAGCCAAGTCAGTCTACTTGTCCTACTAAATTATATATTGCTCTTATGCTCATGTACAATTAGCACAGTAGAATCCACATGGAACAGGGCGTGAGTTTGTCATCCATTGCTCCCCCTGAGCAAACTTGGTTTTCCCCTGCCTTGCTCTCCTTTCTGTTGCCCATGTCTCTGACCTGAAATGCCTCCTACCTGTTTTCCTAATTCCTACACATAAAAGGCAGTGCCTACTTTAAAGTTCCTCTGGTGTTTCATACTAGCCTCTGACATTCTTCATTCTAGTTTCTCCATGAAGGAGACTCACTGCTTTGAGGCATTTCTTAAACCCTTCTTACAAAGAGTCAAGATTTGCCCTAGATACCAAGAAGTCATCAGAACATGATAGAAGTTCAAATAAGGAGGAAGAAGACAGAAAAGTCCAGAATAAGCAGACGTTTGCCTCCTTAAAGACCTCGAGAGGAATTGAAAAAGAGAAGGTGTTTCTATAGACTTTTTGTCTATCTGCTATAGAAGGGTTCCAAGTGAAAATGAAGAGAGGAGCAAAAAATACCAAGTCTCATGCTCTAAACAACGGTTTTGAAGAATATGAGGTGCAGCCCAGAGTGGTCAACAACAAACAAGAGACTACAGATTTCTGAAATAAACAGTTGAGAAAGGAGTCAGAAGATACTTAGATGTCTTCATACAGAGAAATGGCTACATGCACACTTGAAGAACCCAATGTGAATCTTTCCATGTAAGAAGATGTATGACTCATACATGTTTCCAAGAAAAAGAAACAAATATATCATTGTGGGAAGCTATGTCCCGTTCAACTCTAGCAAAACTTTTGTTTTGTTTGGGTTTTAGAAAGGCCAGAAGGCAGATTCTCTGTTATTCAGGTGTTTCCCTCTGTCTATTAACACGGACTTATACATGAAACCTAAGTGGTGTGGTATCTATTGTTATGGTTTATTTCTAATGTGTCCCTAAAGTCTCTATCTGGATATAAGTTATGATAGGTGCTCTATTGACAGGAGAAAATTAGGTTTTGGTGCGTCCATTGGGAAAGACACAATGATTCCAAAATGTATGGAAAAAGGGAAATGTATAAAAGTGTATTGCAAAGCTCGGCATGGTGGTGCATGCTTTTAATCCCAGCACTTGGGAGGCAGGGGTAGGAGGATTGCCATGAGTTTGAGGCCATCCTGAGATTACCAGGTCAGCCTGGACTAGAGTGAAACCCTACTTCGAAAAACCAAAAAAAAAAAAAAAAATATATATATATATATATATATATATATATATATATATATTGCAAATTTCAAAGAGACTGGGGGCACTGACAGGAGGTTCATGAGAAGTATGGGAGCAGAAGGGACAGAGTAGAGAGCAAGAGAGAAAAGACGTGGGAACTAAGCCTTCAGGAAGCATCATGGTGTTCCTCCTTGGCTTCTCTGTGGAGCCTGTGGGTTAACTGGTTTAAAGAAAACACCTGCAAAGAAGGGAATTTATTTCATAACTCTGATCTTCACCATTAGTTTTTAGCATAGTCAGCTATGGGGTAACCTGGATTTGGAGGTCAGTGGAATGAGGAGCAAATGAGCTATATAGTAAATCTCTACAGAGAAGGCTAAGTTTTAACTTGGCCAAAGGTTACAAGGCAATGTGAGACCAAGTTTCAAATAACTCATATTAATCTAAAACTGGATGCTGGATACACAAACATAATAACAAAGCTCTTTGAGTAAGGATGGAGAAGTTATGGAGGGCAAGAGAACAAAGACATACCTGGCTTACTTAGGAGTTGCCTCTGGACTCAGACCTGGTGGTAAGGCTGAGCAGACAGCTATCTGGGCAGAAGCAAAATGAAGAAGAGCCTTATCTTTGGTGCTGAGCAAACCTGTAGGAATGGTGAAGGCAAGCAATTGTGTTTAGCAATAAATCCTGTGTCTCCAGGCTTCCTAACTGCCTAGATTCTTGGTAAGGTATGGATATTTTACAATACTGTTTTGATGGGGTCTGTCTTCTTCAACCTAAGTACTGAGAATGTAGCTGCTGAATGAGACATGTCAATAATTATGTGCATACAAAAGGATGCATGCAACTTCTCAGATGCAAAACTGTAGAGAACAGGTGGCTTAAGCCACAAGTTGAAAATCACAGGGTATAGTGTAGTGAGTAGAGCCTGCCTCTTAGAATCCACTTCATGAGTCACAATCCCCAGCACAGATGATAAATACCAGCAACCCGGCATGCAAAGCAAGGGCCTGCACTTGTGGTTATAGAAAGTAATTCTAAATAAGTAGTTCTGTAATTATGCCTTGAACCATTTATAGGTAAACAATAGTACTTACGAAGTGATGTGTTTGGAGTGAGTCTGGATTAGTTTAGGAATGTTTGTACGGTTAATCTACATGATGGTAGTCATTGGGATATGCAAAACTATAGTTTTCAAAAATATTTTATTTATTTATTCATGAGAAGAAGAAACAGATAGAGAATGGGCATGCCAGGGCCTCCAGCCACTGCAAATGAACTCCAGATGCATGTGCCACGTTGTGCGTCTGGCTTTATGCGGGTCCTGGGGAATCGAACCTGGATCCTTAGGCTTCTCAAGCAAGTGCCTTAACTGCTAAGCCATTTTTCCTGCCCCAAAACTATTGTTTTTAAGCTAATAATAATTCTGACATTACATTTCCCAGATGGTCCAGGTTACTGAAACATGTATGAGTGTGAGTGTGTGTGTGTGTGTGTGTGTGTGTGTGTGTGTGTGTGTGTAAAACTGAGAGTAAGTTAATCAGATGAAAACATGAAGGATCATAGAAACTATATGAAATCCTCAAAGCAAATACAATGAGCTTCCGTATTAAAGTAAATGAATAAAATAAATCACAACAAATTGTACTTTAAAAAGACATAGGTGGTGCTTGAGAGATAGCTAAGTGGGTAAGAGTACTTGCTGTACAAACATGAGAGCCCAGGAGGGACAGAAACCACTTCAATTTAATTCCCACCTAAAAAGCTAGCTGCACATAGTCACACACATCTGTAACTCCAGTCATATGAGAGACAGAGAGCAGAGACTTGCTGAAGCTCATTGACCTAAATTGGCAGCAATAGTTTGAGAGAGAGATTCCATTTCAAGAAACCACATGGATGAGCAATAGAGGAGGACATTCACGTGCAAGGGGCATGTAGAGTTGTACACACACATGGATACACCACATATACCTCAAATGTCACATCACATATACTCCACACACACACACACACACACACAGAGCAAAAATGTAAGTGAAAAAGAGACATAGGTATATTTATTTGGTGTTTAGAAAGTGTGAAAGTGTGTTTTAAATCCCAGACTCCAACCAGCTCATACATACAATGAAAGAGGAAATCCTTTATTACTGCCCAGCACTACTTACACAATAAAAATTTATCGGTTGATTAATGAGACCTAACTGTGGAAACAGAACATGGTTGGCTTGTTATCTATGTCTGACTGAAAAGAAAGATTTAACAGCTGCCATCCATACAAACACATCAGATTACAAAAGCTGCCATTTGTAAACCATTCCGGTGCCTTTCATCTACGTGGTGAATAAGTGGTTGAATAAAGACAAGCCTGGGTGTGTATGCTGAGGTTCTTTGTCAAATGCTTTCCCCAAGTCTCAAAGAAGGCTTTCCTATAAAACAACCTCACAATAGATTTCCCAGTTCTCACTGTGTCCACTAGTCTCCTGGTCTCTCTATAGGTAATTGGCTTTTTCAGACAAATGCCCCTGACAGTGTAGTCCATTTCAAATTGTCCTTTCCTTTACTTCCCCTTTTACTTCCAAACTGATCTTCCATTATTCATGTGTATATATTGAGGGGGCATATGTGGTTAAAAACTTGTAAAGGTAGAATGGTAACCAAAAGCAAGCTTAAAAGAATGAGTTAGAAGAAATGGCAAGGGAGGCCCTTGGTTTCCCACCAGGAATAGATGGTAAGACCCTATTGCTGAAGATTCCACATACTTGGGCCGCAAAGCCACTGAGAAATCCTGCTGGAACTGAGCTGAGAACAAACTCCATGTAGACCAGCTGACAGAAAGCTAGAAGAAGCCATTCTACATGCAGTTCAATGGGAGAAAGAGAAATCACCAGTGAAGATACCCCACAGTGGACACTGCAAGCCTTATATTTATTTGGTCAGCCAGGGCAAATGAGCCAACGGGTGCAATAGTGGCACATCTATCATGGTGGAAACCAACTGCCTTCTAACTGGATTGGAGGCCTGCCCTATGGGAGGGAATACATTCCTGATACTGAAAACTTAAAACAGGAGTAGCCATGAGCCCTAGTGGTGTAACGTCTGCTGTTGTCTGGATAAATGTATATACCATTCTTATCAAACTGCCCAGTAAGCACTTCTGTTAATGTTCATACCCTTATATTAATGCTACTCTCACTTCTGGTAGAGAATCTTCTCTTTTCAGATGGCAGTAACCTTGGGAGGACTCAGAAGGTATCATGGTGCTAGAAAGAAGTGACCAGAATACTCAGTACTATAATATCTCTATCACACCTTCCAAGGCTCAGGTTCTAATGTGGAAGAGGTGGCAGAAAGAATGTAAGAGCCAAAGGAAGGGTAGGACTCCTTACAATGTGCTCCCTCCAGACATAAAATGGCCTGGATATCCATGACCTCATAGTGCCTGACACTACCTACACAAGACCATTATAAGAGGAGGAAAAGATCATGACATCAAAATAAGAGAGACTGATTGAGATAGGGAGGGGATTTGATGGAGAATGGAGTTTCAAAGGGGAAAGTGGGGGGAGGGAGGGTATTACAATGGGATACTTTTTATAATCATGGAAGATGTTAATAAAAATTTGAAAAAAAAAGAAGAAATGGCAAGGGAAGGATGAAAGAACACATGTGTCATATAAACAGGAGGAGAGTGGGTATTGGGGGAAAGGGAGTTAGAGGAGGGGGAGGGGGGTTGGGGATAGGATGGGAGATGAGAATAAACTAAAACAAATTGTATTTGAAAATGCCAGGATGAATGACACCTAAATCTCTGTATGCCAACTGAAAAAATAAAATTTAAAATCCCTGATCTTTCTGCAGTGATAAGGAAATGGTAAGAGATGGTGTGGGTACAAACTTGTACCAACCTCCAGGAAGGCAATTTGGTAGCTGGAGTAAGACTGAATGACTCATATTCTTTGACTATACAATTTTATTTTTGAGACTTATAATGGGGAACTAATCCAAGTTGCAAATTTTACATATAAAAGAAGGTCACTGAAGTATGAGTAACATAATAAGACCCTCCAAACAAATATAATCTGTCAAAGACCAATTGAACGAACTTATTTACTATCAACTGCATAACCCAGAAGTGTGTGTGCATGAAAAAGAACCCTTTCAAAGGGAATGTATGTTATATAATGATGGAAAATAGAGCCCAAAAATTGGAAACAAGCTAGAAGATTATATATCAAGTTTAATTTTATTAATCTTTGGTAGAATTTTGAGTTGTTTTAAATTGAATAGTTGTAAGAAAAGTGAAAGAGAGAAGCAAAGGAAAACACTGGACTTGATCTCAACAGACAGAGACTGTTTATTAAAGCACAGAGAGGGGCTTCGAACTCCCTGTGGGATGGAGGCTGAAGCACTGAGCTAGGCTGGGGTTCAAGCTTATAAAGAGGATCCTGATGAAAGCACACTGGACCAGGTGCAGGTCCAAGGGAAGAAGATAAGGAACTGTAACTATTTGTGTCCTTGCTCAGAATAAGCTTTTTCGAGATTGTCTAGGCAGGATGCCCCAGATAGTTTCTGTTCCTTCAAGGCCTTCTGAGTTAAGGGGTGTTTATCAATCAGGGGAGTTGTCAGGCTTGTCTGGGACTAAATGTCTCTGAGGTTCCCAAGACCTCCTAGTTTCAGGGACAGTCCTTAGCCTTTCAGTTCCCTGTGATTTCAAGGAAAGTCATTAACTCTTCATAACTATTTCATATTTCTCTAACTTTTTTCTAAGTGGCATTCATTCTTTTATAATAAAAGAGTATCTAACTTTTATTTCTATATGAGTACTTTTGTCTTTCATTTATTTCTTAAATAGACTAATACCCATGCTACCCTATACGGTCTTCTCATTTGTTTGCGTTCTCAAATTCCTTCTCCCCATCTATCCTCCTTTAACCTGAAGAATATTTTCACATTAGTGTGTGTGTGTGTGTGTGTGTGTGTGTGTGCCCCTGCTCATGGGGTAATGGGCATACCAGGGCCTCTTGCTGCTGCAAACAATTGTGTCACTTTTTGTGTTGGGCTCATGTAGGTGGCTTGAGAAATGTACCCAAACCAACAGACTTTGCAAGAAAGTTCCTTTTACCACATGGAGTCATCTTCCCAGTCCTACTTTCACATTTTTTTATAGCACACATAAACAAACAATCTCAAATGTGTTACTCTTCTGCCTCCCATATCTCATCCCTTCCCATCTCTTCTATACATATCTTTAAAGTTTGTTTGTTTTTTTTATTTTTGGAGGTAGGGTCTCACTCTGGTCCAGGCTGACCTGTAATTAACTATGTAGTCTCAGGGTAGCCTCAAACTCACAGTGATCCTCCTACCTCTGCCTCCTGAGTTATGGGATTAAAGACGTGCACCACCATGCCCAGCATCTTTAAAGTTTTTAACAAATAGGATGAGTTGTTTTATCTTCCCTTCCTCACTATTTCCTTACCTGGAGGGAACCCACTCGTGGCTTGCGTTCTACCATTATTCTTCCCTGAATATACTTGTCAATGGTCCTACTTTCCAATCTACCGTGCTCTATATTTCTTATTTGATGGTAATACTATTATTTCAGTCATCAAAACTCTTAACTCCAATGATCCTCCCAGCCAAGACCTGTGCCCTCCTCATCTGTGCATTCCTATTAGGATAATGGCATATCATTTCTTTGCCTTTATTTTGTATCGCTTCTCATTCAACTTATATATTGCAATAAACGTCATGCCATGCTTTACTTATTTTAACACCCCATTGCAATAAACTTATCATTGCACTGTAGCAAAATCTGCTTAGCATTTCACTGGTAACAGGTTGTTAAGTATTTTTGAGATTCACAGAGAGAGAGATGGAAAAAATATGTAACTACTAGGCTAATACTTAATGAAGCATTTCCTTTTCTTAGCATATCTGTACATTTGGTGAGCTACCTATCTGTCTCTGAACACTGAGGACAAGGATGCTTTTCTTTTAAAATTCACTTTCTAATGGATGCATTCAGTTCTTTCACTCTGCCTTTTCCACTGAAGCATGACCAGCCACACTGTGAATAACTCCATGAAACCTCATTAAACCCCTGGGAACACCATGCTTCTTTTCTCTTTCATGATCATAATATAAAGACCAAGCTGATCTTGAACTTTTAGCAACCCTCCTGCCTCTGCCTCCTGAGTGCTAAAAGAACAGGCATTAGCTACCACAGCTGCCCAGTTCCTTTTTCTCACTTCTTTCCTCTAAGTCTGCTTCTCGGAATGCAGATGATGTGGGTGGAACTCTTTTTTTTTTTTTTTTTTTTTTTTTTTTTTTTTTTTTTGGTTTTTCAAGGTAGGGTCTCACTCTAGCCCATGCTGACCTGGAATTCACTATGTAGCCTCAGGGTGGCCTCAAACTCATAGTGACCCTCCTACCTCTGCCTCCCGAGTGCTGGAATTAAAGGTGTGCGCCACCACACCCAGGCTCATGGAACTCTTGCTAGCCATCTTTTTAATGGAAATTAAGATTCCATCATCAAATTTGGGATGGTAAGTGCAAAAGCTAAAAGAGTGAGGAGTCCTTGAAAACTCTACAATACTGGCTACATTTTCAAGAAAAGGAAATGAGATACATACAGTTGTTAAACATGCTTAAAGTTACATCCTACTAACTGGTAGAAAGGAGACTGGAACCCAGAGAGTATTTCCCCAAAGTGGGCATTCTTAGCCTCTAGGTGATGTGGCCTCCCTATGTTCTAGCTGCAGTTTGTCATGCAGTTTATTCTAATTGACAGGGTAGGTAATTATATTGAAATGAATCCTTTTAGAATATGATTATTCTTAGTAAAATAGAATGCTAAAATAGCATTGGATGTGGGGATAGAAAAAAATCACTCTGAAGGTGACATGAAGAAAATAAGACACTAAAATTGTAGCCCAGCTAAACTACTATGATAAAGTGACACTCTTGGTTTAAATAATGATTCGTAAATTTCAAGGAGGTTAGCTATTAAACAACTGTTTTCTTAAAATCATATGCTTATTTTTCAACTTATAAATAGGATGATTGTGATTATTCGAAATATAACTTTATATGTTTATTGTTTGAAGATTATTATCTATAAGTACATAGCTACAAAATAGTAATATAATGTATGTAACTTGAAATTAACACATATATGCAAAGGGTTTTCATTTATCTTGAAGCTCTTTGCAAAGTTACTTTTTATATTAATGAGATTTTCAAGTAAGATGAAAGAATATGCCTTGTGTGATTTAACATCACATTTCTTAGCAGTATTTTCCTACTGAACCTATACTTCCAACTATATTTGGCTTAATAGTGCTCATCAAAATTCATTGATACACAAAACAATACAATTTCAAAATCCTTTCATTTCATTCTGGCTGATTCATCAACAAATGCATTTCAATATGATAGTACTTAAGCTGAGAAAAATTCAGGTCTTCTAAATTCATTTTCCTGAGAAACAGTATCTTCCTAATATATGACCTTGCAAAGGAAAGATGTGTCACATATTTAATTTTCAAATATGACTGTGATAAAGCATGTAAACTTTATCCAGGTATAATAACTAAAGCTCACTTGTATTCATTGTATCAAATTCAATTTTTTGCAAACTAAGTACAGAAGTTGAAATGCTCTTGTAAAACTTGTCGCCATGACAACAAAATCCCCTAAGAAATGATGCAAGTCTACAGATAAAGGAAGTATTCATGGCATGATTTAACAGAAAGAGACTTCAATCACCCATGACACCCGCATTTTTCTGATTGTCTATTATTTGATTGTATTTTGTAACATTTAACAAAATCTCTACCTTACACAACTTTTCAATAAGCATGCCAGGACTGTTATTTTTAACTTTCTGTTCCAATTCTTATATAAAGTGAGGGGAAAAAAGAAAGTTAGTCACATGTGTGAACTCACATTACTTAGATAAGTTTTACTTATCTTTGATTTCATCTAAAAACTCTTTAAGCATCCTCTAACAAATTTCCCTAAAAGGAAAGGCTTGGTCATGCTGCACAACAAAAATTTATAAGAAAGTATATATTTGTGAACAAAGATCAGAAAATTAAAAGTAAAAAACAATCATTTTAAATAACAAAACATATTTGTTTTAATAGATACATGCTTTCATAAATCAAAATCAGTGCTCCCTCCCCAAAACCATTTCTGTAATGCCTCCCAATCTGTACTCTACAATGAGATTGTAAGTATGAAATGTCAATATGTAAACTGTGGGTGATATCTTCCAGTATAAGGGAAAAGAGTAAGGAATAAATTATGAAACAATTTGGTCTGCAGCATTCTTTCAAAGTACGTCAATTTACTTTCTTAATTCCTCCTTATGTATGAGCTTGTCTTTTACTCTAACATTTGACACCTTTCTCATATGTCTATAAACCATTTCACTAGTCCCTTCTACATGTATACAGACTTTACTGCAAAAAGTTGATGTCTAGCTATACTTCTACTCTCGTAAAATTAAATGCCTTGTCTTTCCCTGATGATGTTCTCAACCTCTAGGGTCCTCTTTCATCTCTAATGGTTTTATCAAGTGTAATCAAGACAGAAAAAGGAGAAAAGGCATATAGGTTAAAAAGAAGAAAGTAAAGCTGTTTCTATTTCAGATGATATGATTGTGTGCATAAAAAATCTAAAGAATACCACAAAAATATTTCTAGAATTAACCTCATTAGCAAGGCCACAGACTATAAGTCAAACTCACAAAAACCAATCATAGTTCATATACTATCAATAAAAATGTAAATGCTAAATTAAGACCAGAATATCATTTGTAGTCACTCAAAAACAGGGAAGTGGACTGGAGGGACTGCTTAGTGGTTAAGGCCTTTGCCTGCAAAGCCAAAGGACGCAGGTTTGATTCCCCCAGACCCATGTTAGCCATATTCTCAAGGTGGTGCATGTGTCTGAAGTTCATTTGCAGTGGCTAGAGGTCCTAGTGTGCCCATTCTCTCTCTCTCTCTCGCCCCTCTTTCTCTCTGTCAAATAAATAATAAATTAATTAAATAAATAAAAAAATTTAAAAAACAGGAAACATTTATATGGAATTCAAAATATGTAAAGAATTAGAATGACAGTGAGGAATGACTACACATAGATGGGAAAGATCATTTTGAGTCATGGAAATGTTTTAGACCAGGTCCATGGTGATGGCGTACAAATGTGTCCAGTCACAGAATCCCATACCTAGAGCAAGTGAACTTACACTACTTAAGTTTTATTTCACTGGTGGACTGGGGAAATAGCTTAGTGGTTAAAGTGCAAAGCCTGCCATCCTGGGTTCAATTCTCCAGCCTCCCATGTAAAGCTGGACAGGCATTCATTTGCAGTGGCAAGAGGAACTTGGTGCCCCCTCCCACCTCTACACACATATATGCAAATAAATAAAAGTTTAAGAAACTACTCCATTGGAGTTGTATATTAAAAGGCAACAAATTCTCTATAGCAAAACCTTCTCTAGTTCATCTGGACCTGCCTAGACCCATCTGTACCAGGCGATGTCTGCACCTTACATCAATGTTGCAACAACAGAAAAAATCTCACTTGTAAACTATCAATCACTGACACGAGTAAAGAGGTAAGAAAATAAAGTGCTTCTAAGTAGCATCTGATTCTTGAAGAAATGAGATTGGTAACTATTAAGGTGGGATTATGAGTTGCTGCCTAAGCTTATTCCACTCCCATGAGTGGGTAGACGTATGTGTAAGAGGATATCAGTTGTCACATTCAGGCAGATCTGCAGTAGTAATACTAATGGAGACAAGTGGATTTTTCACCAGTGTGCAAAGGAACACCTATTGCTGCCTATAATGTCCACCGCCCTCCAAAGGATATTTAATGAGCCAGTCATAGCTACACACAGCTAATAAGTGAGTGAGGGCAGGAAAGGGCAGGGTCTTGGCACAATTAAGCCATGGAGCATCCCTTTTGAGATGATTATAATGAGCCCAGACAAGACATTTTTTTGCCAGCATTTATTAAATCCCTTATAATTTAAGGTATAATGGACTGGCTACTACCATTTACAACTTGAGACATAATTAAAAGAGTCATTTTATTGTGGAAAAAAAAGACTTCCAAAATAAAAGTTTCAAACTCATTAATTTCTATGTAAAATTTTACAAAGAATTTCTATGCCGCAACATAAGAGTCTTAACTATTATATGTCGCTGATAAAACTATTCTGTAAGGGCTACACTGAACAGAAGGTGACTGGTTTGCATTGAGGGTTACTATTCCATGACAGACTAAAGCTCTTCTCTGTTCAGACAACTGGAGAATGACTGTGGGGTGTCAAATTATAGATCCTCTGCAAAGTGGTGCGGGGCGGGTCAGCCATGCTATAGGCCCAGCTGCCTTGATGATATGTGGGGCTATTTCTAGGAATGGTCTCAGGAGCTGCCTCCTGAAAAGGCTAACTCTTGACTCTGATGTGGGACAAATCATTCACACGACAGGTTTTGTAGTTTGAAATGAGAGAGCAGCCTGCCACATGGTCAAAATCAGGATCTCAGCCCCAGCACTTTGAACATCTAGGAATAGATAATTCCTTCTTCTAAGTTCTGTCTTGTGCACTGAAGGATGCTGAGAGGCATTTCTGGTGTCTGCCCCTCTGCTGCCAGTAGCAATCCTGCCCCAGCAGAGAACTAAACTTGCTCCCACAAATTACCCACTGAGAGCAAGATTTCCCCCAGTTCAAAACGATTAGTCCAAGTCTGAGGAGATGTTTTCGTGGGTTAAAGCACTTACTGATTAAAGCATGAAAGCCTAAGAGGGTCTGAGACTGAGATTGACTCCTTAGCACTTAGGTAAAAATGCTGGGGGCTAGAGAGATAGCTTAGCAGTTAAGGCACTTGCCTGCAAAGCCAAAGGATCCAGGTTTGATTACCTAGTACCCACATGAAGCCAGATGCACAAAGTAGCACATGTGTCTGGAGTTTGTTTGCAGTGGCTAGAGGCCCTGGTGTGCCCTTCCTCTCTATTTCCCTCTCTTTCTCCCTCCCTCCCTCTCTCTCTCTCCCTAATAAATAAATTTAAAAATATATATCTTTTCAAGAGAAGCTGGCTGTAGACATGCACACCTGTAATTCCAGTTCTGTGGAGGGATGGAGATTGTAGGATCTCTGTAGTTTTCTCACAAAAAAAAATGACAGTTCTTGTTTGAGCAGAATACTCAATCTCATGAAATACATGGATGAAGAGTAGAGGAGGGCACCCAATGTTACTTTCCTCTGGCCTCCACACCTGTGTGCATAGGTGCATAGGTGCATGCATCTGCATATACATGTGCATATGCCACACACATGCACACCATCACAATACTCTGTACACACATAAATACACACACACACACACACACATCAAGAAAGAATTATTAGTCTGTGATCACTTTCAATTCTTTGAAGGAATTAAAAAATGTATGAGTTTGAAAAGAGAGTAATTTTTCACTATTGGACTATTCAGATAACTATACATCAGCTGGTACATAGATAATTCAGAGTGAGTATCTTGAGAAAGAAGACATTCATCACAAAAAGGAATACTCCATCACTCCCATTTTATCCCATCAACACACTCCAACCTCAAGTAGAATGAATGATAGAAAGCTGTGATATACTTCCAAACTGGATTTTAAAAAGACTCATATTTACTACATGTATGATGCTCACCTAAGCTAAACAAATGAGCTTTACATAAAAGCATAGCAATGTATCCAAAAACATAGTCTAAAATATATTTTCAAGGTTCATTATTACATTTGCTGATAAGGTCCATGGCTTTCTGTGAGCTTTATTAGCTGATGTGCACTAGAAGTCCCTTAAACAAAGTGAGCTACCATTCTGTTCTCATTGTCACCTACACACGCTGTTGGTGAGGAATGAATCCTCCATCCTCAATATGACCCATCTCAGATGGCCCAATCTCACACAAAACATTGGACAGATGAAGTGACAGCTGTTTCATAGTCCCATTATACCCACATCCTGGGGAACAGAGGACCTCACGAACAATGCACTATACAGAGGAACTGAACAAGTTGGGTCGATGGGGTCAGACTATGTAGCAACAAGAGGGTTTGGGTAACTTGGGGTCCCACAGGAGAATGTGATTTGCTTGAGTAAAATTGATAGCTAACAAAGAAGTAGAACCGAGCCAGGCATGCATGGACATAACCTTGGTACTGAAGGAGGTGGAGAAAGGAGGTGGGCAGGGGCTCCCTAGTCAGCCAGTTTATCTGCAAAGTGGGGTGCTCCAGATTCACTAAAAAATTCTATCTCAGGGGAATGAGACAGAAAAGCAATAGAGGATACCTGATGTCTTGCTCTGGCCTCTGCAAGTGTGAACAAAGGAATAGGAGCATCTTCACACATGCATGCACGCACACACACACAGACTTGAATATACCACATACATGTATGCACACTCACACGCACAAATACCACATCCTACATACACACAGTCCTCCCCCCGACACACACACAAAAGAACTCTTTTAGTATGAAGGACTTGTAGAGTATGGTTGGCCCAACTGGTAGCAAAACTTTCCAAGTTGGAAATCTTTTCTACTGAGTGAAGGGCAGAGGGGAACACGTCTAGCAAGGACAGGGGAATTTAGTTATGTTCAGTTATATTTTGGAGTCCCTGTGAGGCTCAAAGATATCAGGGCAGCACAGAGATTTTGCAGCCTTATGGTACATTCTCAGTTTGTATTTTATTTTTCTAAATATATTATATTTATTTATTTGATAAAGAGAGAGAGAGACAGAGAGAGAGAGAGAATGGATGTACCAGGGCCTCCAGCCACTGCAAATGAACTCCAGATGCATGTGCCCCCTTGTGCACCTGGCTTAGGTGGGTTCTGGAGAGACAAACAGGGGATCCTTTGGCCTTGCAGCGCCTTAACCGCTAAGTGATCTCTCCAGCCCTCTCAGTTTGTGTTTTGTGTCTTGTTCATCTTGAATGCAAAGAGAAAGGTGTGCTAATACCTTTCAATTCAGACGATGGTTTAAAGCATTCTTTCAAGAATTTTAATGGAAGTAGCTATACTCAGTGCAGTGGGCACTTCTAGACACTGCTGGGGTTATGAAGGAAGAGATAATACAACCTTTCCCTTTAAGTAGCTCATATCTACCTCACGTGAGTGCCTGACACTGATCTCAATGTTCCTGTGGGGCTTTTCTGCATAGGGACTCATGTAAGGAAGACATTAAATTAATGCTGTGAATGGTAACACTCCACATCTGTGAGTAGTCAGTCCACACACGAGGGCCTGTCTTAGCATCTCTCTTGCCCCAGGAATTTCAGCACAAAGCCAATCCCTGGAAGTCTCTAATCATGTTGTTTATCTGGAGATGTCTCTGCATCAAGTGTTCTCAAAAATGATTTTCATATTGATTTTCTTTCTATGACTGCTAGTATGAAAACAAGGTACCAACTAGGTCTGAGAATCACTTTGAGTCAGGGGTCTGAGTTTAAAACATTTCTCTGGTACTTTCTATATAGTTGTGATTTGGATGTAAAATGTCCTCCAGAAATTCAAGTGTTTGAACATTTGATCCCCAGCTGGTTGGGAAGGTTATGGAATCTTTAGGAAGTGGAGTCATGCTGGAGAAAGTGGGTCACTGGGGTCAGGCCTTGGGATTTTTAGCATGATGCCATTTGGGTCTACTGTTTTCTAACTGTGGCTACAATGTGAGCAGCCACCTTACTTGTCATGATGGACAGCATCCCTGAAAGGTAACTAGTACAGTAGATACGACCAGAAAGAACAGAAAGCCTGTTTATCACCTATAGCCAATGGCCATGCCTCTCTAACGAGGTCTGTGGTAGCATTATATGTCAGTGCATCTACAGCTCTGTCTGATAATTCCACTGATCTATGTACCCAACCATCCACCCACCCATACAAACACCACAAACAAAACAGTGAGACTCTTAGTTTGGTAAGTAATCTATTTAATTAAGCAAAGGTAAAAATGGCAACACAGCAGACAGAGTCCTGTGAGCGTTACAGATATCCACCAGCACGTAGGACCAAGATAATTCTCTTGAAGAGGTAAGTATTATCAGGTAGTCCCTGTTTCATGTCTGGGACAAAAAAAACTCAAACTATTCCAGCTTTATGTTCTCACTTGTGCCTAAGTAAGTTAGATCAGAGACCTAAGTTAACATAACATCTGTGACCTCACTCTCTTTCTCTAGTTCCTTAACATGGGCTTTGGGACTTATTTTGAGCTCTAAATTTAAAATCTGGACAAATTCAAAAAACATCTAAATCTTCATCTATGCAATAGGAATCCCACAAGATATTGCTAGCTCTGAATGTGAAAAGGTCCAATATACTTCTTTCTGGGCAATTTTCATTTAACTTGTAGGTTAAATTTTCGTGCTGTCGTGGTTTGGCTAGAAAATGGCACCTACTGCCTCATGTGCTTTTGATTAAGCCTCATACTTGATCGGCAGCTGGTGGAACCCTTCAGAGGTGGAGCCATGGAGAAGGAGCAATGTCACCAGGTGTGTTTGTGGGGGGGGGGGAGCCGTGGGATTTTATGGTCCAGGCTCACTGCCCCTGTCTGTTGGGAGCTCATTCTGCTGCTTCCTTCCTGCATATACAGGACAATGTGAGCCAGCTTCCTGCTTATGCCATACTTTCCCCACCATGATAAAGTTTCCCCATAAAACTATAAGCTGAAATAAATCCTTTCCTTCTATAAGCTGCTTCTGGTCAGTTGTTTCATCCCAGCAATAAGCAGGTAACTTCTACACAGAGCTATATTTTTATATAGTCCATGTGTTAATGAGTTTAAAAAAAGGTATTTCATGAAATGTGGGAGAGAAGGTTGAGTGCTCACATGTGTGTGTGTGTGTGTGTGTGTGTGTGTGTGTGTGTATTTCACTCTTAGAGTAGACAGTAAGAGTATTCTGGTTATTGTGCCTGAGCAAACTTTGAAATTGCCCAATTTTATCTCTATATAAATGAGAAGATTGTGGAGCTTCACTAGGAGGTGGGTGTCAGTGTAGGTTATTAATATTTATGGCTCCTTCTCAATAAGTCTGGAATCTACTCTCGACTACTGAAAAAAATCAATGGAAAAATAGAATCTCAAGCCTTGTATAGCTCATGATATCTTCTAAAGCACTTTCACTGCTATTAACTTATTTGATCTGCCCCCAACTTACTTTAGGCTACTCCAAGAATAAAGTACATAGACAAGTAGAGAAAAGAAAGAGTAGAACTCTGACCAACACAGAAGTTTCTTATTCATGGCTGACATCCAGAAAGGCCCTCTCCCTCCTACCCTGCCTCTGCTCTGTGGGGGTTTACTGGTGACTATGGTAAACCCTGCTTTAGTCCACCCTTTTCTCCTCAGGCAGGCAGGGGGCCCCAAAGCTACCTGCAGCTCAAGGTTACCTGCAGAGTGTTTCTTCTTCCCTAGCTCTTAGCAGAATGAAAAACTACAGGGAAGAGGAGAAAATGTTAGTATGCCTGCAGCTGGGAGAAAATCAGTATTCTGAATTAACTGTCTTGCCCCTTTCTCCAGTTGTTAAGATTTGGGGAAAAGATGTGTAGAATAAAGAACACAGAAAGTAGCAATGGCATGACAAAAGTGACATTTCCTCCAATCCAAGGGTTGTTTCTGATTCCCCTCATGGTTCATGGCTCAAAGCATGAGAATTTCAACAAAATCTTGCAGTTGGTTTTTTGTTGTTGTTGTTGTTTTTTGTTTTATTTATTTATTTATTTATTTTTGAGGTAGGGTCCCACTCCAGCTCAGGCTGACCTGGAATTCACTATGTGGTCTCAAGGTGGCCTTGAATTTACCGCGATCCTCCTTCCTCTGCCTCCTGAGTGCTGGGATTAAAGGCGTGCGCCACCACGCCCGACAAAGCATAAGGAGAAATCTAAATGTTCCTTTTTTTTCCAATATTTTATTTTTATTTATTTATTGGAGAGGGAGAGAGAATGAAAGAGAAAGAATGGGTGAAACAGTGCCTTCAGCCACTGCAAACAAACGCCAGATGCATGCACTACCTTGGGCATCTGGTTTATGTAGGTCCCGGGGAAACGAACCTGGATCCTTTGGCTTTGTAGGCAAGCACCTTAACTGCTAAGCCATATCACCAGCCCTGTCTTTAGACAGGATACTCATACACAGTGGAAGACAACCCTAAAATCCACATTTTAAGTGCAGCTGAGTTTGGTCAGTTTAGTGTGCCTAGCTAGGACAATACCACACATGGTACTAATGTTGTTGATGAATAACTCCAGCTGATATAATGCTAGTACTTCTCAATTAGACCCTAATTGTATTTAACACTGCTGTTTATAAAGTGTGAATATAGGTGTGGGAATAGTTGCACAGAATTTTAAGGATCATAGTCATAGTTTTCTTCTACATCTGTGAATATTGGTCATCTCCAAACATACCCATTTTTTGTTCTGTTTTTCTCTCTCTCATAAGAAAGGATTAAGTTTGAGAATCAGAGGTCAGTAGATTTCAGTGAAACAGAAAGTTGTGCTTGATTCACCTACATGGGTCCACAGGACCCAAGAAAATCAGAAGTTTAGAAGTTCCAGGTCCTGCCCATCACACAGATCTGGGATGGCCAACTCCCAGATGAAACTTATTAAATGTTCTTGAATTCTACACCAGCTGTGTAGCCTTAGCTGTCTACAAACCATGATCTGTCTAGCTCTGATTCTGAAACGTTCAGCTGGACTGGGTTTCCTAAGGGAATGATACTAAGCAAATTCTTAACATTAAAGAGACAGAACATATCTTTTGTGAAATACTAATATTAATGTAAGGAAATAGGAATAACGGACATGCACATTTATGTATAGAGTATACACATACCATCTGAATACATTTTCAGTGTTGTTAGCTAAAGTGTATGTGTGTGTGTGTGTTTTGTGTTGCATATGGAAAATCCTAAGAATACATGACAGCCACAAAAGCACTGGGCTTGAAGTCAGGACACCTGGATTTTAATCTCAGCTTCTCCAGTTGCTGCACACATCAAACCTTGACTTTATTTCTCAATGGAGGTGTGTTGCTCATTCATTTTCTATGTCCTTTTCAGCTATACACAGTTGGTTCTGTGTCCCTCACCATGGGGCACACCTTTATTTAATACAATGATTATCCCATATTATACAAATATTTCATTCAACAAAACTGGGTGTTTCTAGCATCTTATAATGCAAAGTCTTTGATGATTGGAATTAGACAATTATGACCATTAGAAAATATCTCATAGACCAGAAACTTCTAGATCATCCTGATCTTAATGTTTTTGTGCTTAGCTATTTTCTCATGCAAATCTATAATATGGTTTACCATGTGTTGAAATTGTCTATCTCAATTTCGTTATTACCACAGAACTTCAGAGATTGCAATTCATTGTAGGTATGCATATGCAACTCATATGTAAGGAAAAGGGAATAAAAGTGGAGGATAATTTGTGTAGTGTCCCTCTGCTCCAATGATGTGTTTAATTATGTGTGATTATCACAGCCTTGTGATAATCAACCAGGATTGAGCCGAAGCTAGAGGCCTCTGCTGATATCCTAATGTTTCCAGAGCAAAGACAAAGCCCAATGTAGCTGGTTTTCAAATTGTACTTTTAGATATCTAAAAAGGTGATTCTAAAAATATCTTTAAACTTTTGTTTTCTTAATTAGAAAAACAAGTGCAGTTCACATATATTTTTTTTCTTTTTCTTTTTCTTTTTCTTTTTCTTTTTCTTTTTCTTTTTCTTTTTTGAGGTAGGGTCTCACTCTAGCCCAGGCTGACCTGGAATTCACTATGGAGTCTCAGGATGGCCTCGAACTCATGGCGATCCTCCTACCTCTACCTCCTGAATGCTGGGATTAAAGGTGTGTGCCACCACGCCCAGCTGCAGTTCTTATATTTCTATACTACTCAGCTTTTGCTTTTTGATAAAATTAGTGGCTAAATCATATATATCACAAAGAGTAAGAAAATAATTCTCTTGTTTTATGTATGCCTTTAAATAAACTCACCATGTCAGGACATCAGATTCTTTGTCCTGGTAAAATCATGCAATCATAAATATACTTTCTTTAAAAATTTTTTCTGGAAGACTCTAATTAAATCACATCGTTAGCTATCGCTTAAGGTAAAAAAAAATCTTTTAATTCAAAGGAATTTACAACTGGGGCTTAAAATTTTTAGCTTCTGATATGACATGACTTTAATTTTGCCACTTATGATTCACTACTACAATTTAGCAGAGGACAAATACTGTGCAGGTATGAGAGTGCATTGGTGAAGCTAATATGCTACACTTTTCCCTAAGCCTATTGAGACAGTTAAGGAGTAACTGCCAAGAGTAGAAGCAAGGAACGTCCTGTATAGGAGAACATGGCTTTATGTCGTATCTCTGTTCTTCTGAAACATCACTGGAGCATGTGAATATGTGCCCCTGGTCTTATCTCTTTCCCTTTCTTTCCTTCTTACTTTTTTCTTTCTCTTTCCTTCCTTTTTTTTTCTTCCTTCCTTCTTTCTTTCTTTATTCTCTTCTTTCTTAGAATTAAAAAGAATATAAAAGGATTACTCCCTTCCAGAGAACCTGGTAACACCCATATACCAGGCATCCAGGGCTAGACTAATCAGTTTATCCCATCCAGAAAGCTCTTCATAAAAGACCCTGATCAAGGTGTCTAGGTGAGTTCTCCCATTCCCAGAAAACTCCTTTTGCCTTCTCTTTGGTCAGGAGTCTGTCTTCTTTCCTTCTCTTAAACTCTATAATCTGTACAATAAAATCTCCCTAAACTTAGCCTTCTGTGGTTGGCGGATGTTATTCTTTGCATTCCTAAGATGAGAACCTGGAGGCCATGATGGCAGAGGAAGTTTAATGGGACCATGACTGTTTAGCTCCCTGATTCCTAGGTTATTGTCCACTCAAGAGTCGAGAGGATCTGTCATACTCAAAGACATCTCGGAATTCCTATGTTACTATTTGGGGGGTTGTATTGGGGAACTTTTTGTTTGCTTACCCAAATTTAAAATCTCAAGAAAGACCCAATTCAAACAAGATCCATAAAATGCACATTTTATTCTGTATCATGAAAAAATATCCACATTTAAATAAAGTGTGAAAAAAGCAAAGTTAATCCTCCCTGATGAAATACAGTTTATTGTGCTAAAACCCAAAATTCTTTTGGGTTAGAAACTTCCACCTGCCAATTCACTTTTGATAATGACTATTCTTGAGAACAAACTTGAAATAAAGTGATAATTGCCACAAACTCCCAGTTACAGTTGAATTTTGATCACAAATATTTCAGAAGTGATCTTATAGTCTGAGTTGAAAATATTTTCACATATCCTCTCAGCAGTAAGGTGATAAATCAATAATAGTACATATATAAAATCTATATATCACACATTGCAGTATCTTGGCCTAAGTAGAAAAAAATGATTCTGCCCAGCATGGATCAGATTTAGAAAATTGAGGAAAGTACTGCTTAGCATAATGGTATTAAAAATATCTCCCATGAATTTTTTACATGTTTTCCTTGGTCAATACATAAATCAATTACTTCCAGTAAATTAACTCTTAAAGAAGCATCTTCAATATCCCCAAATGCCCACAAATAGGGTTGCAGTGGCAACAAAGGTTTAAGAATTTGAAAAAAATATCCATATAGCAACATCAGTATTACAGCCAGCGGTGTATATTATAATATACAAAATGACCCAACTGGTATACACAAAGTAAATAGGACAGAAAATAAAAAAGGAACTGTAGTTTTTCACTAGATCATCAATATGCATAATTTGTGTGGTCTGAGTAGCAAGTACTTCTAGAAGTCAGTAGTGCTCTCTCAAGAAACAATAACGGAGGTAAGGTAGAAATTATCCTAAACTTGTTTCAAAAGCAGTGGAGTAATAGTCAGTTAAGACTTTCTAATGTGAAGCCTGTTTCCATCTCCATTACGATAATATTTCTAAGGCGGAAGATGACTGCTGAGGCAACGTGGCCAGTCTGGCTGCCATACAGTGTGAGCAGACCTTCCAGTCCTGACTCTCACACCACTAAAACATTTCAGCCTCTCCCCCGCCCCCCAACCCCGGGGTCACAAAGCAGTTCTGGCCACTCATTCTCCTAAACACAAGATATGTTAAATAATTGTGATTTCAAATAAAATACCCTTGGATATTATTATCCAACCCACAGCTATGACATAATAGACAGGTATAAGACTCAGGTCTATCAAACTTTCTTTGACTTGGACTTCAAAATGAGTAGCATAATTTTGCATAGTTTGCCAGCCAGCTATGCTTCCTGTTTGCTCAACAGTGGCCTCATGAGGAACGTTTTCATCACACTTTGCTTGTAAAAGCTGAGGGGCAAATGAGAAGTGTGCCACCAATAGCTCTGTGAACAACTGAAATGTTTGTGCTGCTTGTATCAAGTTGTTTAATTTCTGTAACTCAATAGAGAATCTCACCATGGAAAAAGGTTTCAGTTTTATATCATCAAAGAGGATTTAGCTGAGAATGAGGATATAATATTTGACAATGAATTTCTCATATTGTCTGTTAGGAGTACTTATTCTCATTTACTGGGGCCTTGTCCATTCTGGTTCTTTAACAGCCAGTGATTTTGCAGAAACACCAATTCTCTCGGAATTATCCAATCAAGATTCAGCCTAACCAGTTTATAAACTTGCTAGTTGCTTGTGGAATATTCATTTATTTAAAAAGCCCCAAGCTTTCAGACTGCTTCTGAATGTTTCATTGAAATCAAAACAATGGTCATGACAATGTAAAATCAAAGCCAAACAACGAAAAACTATTAAACTAAAAGGCATCACACAGACAGAAATCATTGAGTGGAAGAAACTGTGATCCCTTCTCTACCGTCCCTTCACTCAGGCATTTGCTACCCTTTTCGGTTAACTGTTCTTCAAACAAAGGCCTTAATAAATAGCACAGATTGTGACCTCATTTAGATGAAAAGGCAGTGAAAATGTAGAAGGCAATAATGCGAGTGAGCTTACTCGGAAAAGCTCCAGACCTTGTCCCTGGGGTCTTCCACAGTTATTATGAAAATAGCATAGCTTCCCTACTCATGGATCCCTATGGCTCTGTCACAGAGAACACCAAGATAGTCTGTGTTGGTAATCCAACAGTGTATTGTGGTAATGTCTTTCTTTGTATATTTGCTTTCTTTTCCTATCTCAATACATGTCCTTTAAACATCTCAAAAGGCAGAACAAATAAGCCATATTTTAGAAATTAACATTTTTCATTAGAGTAAATTATTTCATCTCTTACTACAAATATGTAGTGAGCTCATTAAATTTTGGAATAAGAGTACAAGTTGCCATTCTGGAAAGAAATAGTTCATTTGGATAATGCATTTAATAGTGGTTTGGTCAAGAAGCCAACATCAGCTTAATTAATGAAAAGGTCTGAAAATGTAAAACTCAGTGAGTGAAAAAAAAAAAAATTGAAACTAAGTCTTTCCAGTGTCTCATCCAAATCTCAATATAAAAATAAAAATAGAATATAGGAAGAAAAATCCTGCAAATCTATTATGTTCTTTGGCTATCATGTATTACCTCTTGAGGTTAAAGTTCAACCACAAAAAAGCAAATGCTGATACCAGTGACGTGTCACATTTGCTTCTTTCTTACAGCTACATGTGCCAATTCACCTCCATTGTTGAGTTCCAGCTGTTGGGAGAAGGGATAGTATTTTCTATTTTTGGAACATGGCACTTTCTTTCTCATAACAAGTATAATTTCAACTCCAAGCATTTGCATTTACATCTACATTACAGAGCATAAGTCTAAAATTATTTTAACTTAAGGACTCTTTCAAAGTACATGTCTGGGAAGACTTGGAATTCAGGGTTGGACAAGATCATCTTTTCAGGTAGGATGTAGGTCTGTTTCTAAGTCTGACTATCTGTGTTAGATTCTTAACCTCACCACTTTTTTGCTTGTTGATTAGTAATTGTGATCCTGGACAAGTTCTTGAACCTGTTCCTTCACAGAATTAAATTTTATGATTTAAATAAAGTGCTTAGCATAGTGAATACTCAGTAATTACAAGCATAATTAACATTAATTTTACTTTTACAAAAAAAGGGAAAGTAGCAGTTTCTACTACTCAGCCTTCTCTTAGTCCTTGCCCACATTATCTCCCTAATTCCTTGTCCAAATCCCCACTGGTCCTGACCTTCATAAATCTCAACTTGTGTAGAAAGCAGACCAATGTTGTTATAGCATACAACTCCTGGTAGCTACTAAAAACATTCTTGTTCATGTCCCCCTTCTCTGTATGACTCAGAATTTCAATTAATCTAAAACCAGCTACAAGTTCTAGCACCATATAAACCAGTATGTCCATATACAGGTTAACCCATTTTCTCTTTACCTAGATAATTTTCCAAACATTCCTAAACAACACCATGTAGTTCCATCAGTTTAAATACATTGTAAAGATTAAGTTGACTGCCTTACTCTATGTAGGGGAAGATGCTGTGAGTGTATGTGTGTGCGTGTGTGTGCAGGTGCATGTGTGTGTGTGTTCCCAAGTGTTTCAGAGGTAAATAAGGACAATGATGATACTATATGAGAGCTCCATATTGATTCCGTAACCTTTGGACTTGGGTGAAGGATATTCTCTGCCCTTCCCAGATGGCTGAGAAATAACTATTTTACATAAACTCCTTTGAAGATGAAAGTTATTAATAATAATTTACATTGGCACTGTTAAACAAATTGATTCATTGGATATGATTAGATATCACTATCCACTTAATTACTTTGTTGATCAAGAATGTTGCTCATTTTTAGCACGTTTCATACTCACAGACTTTCTGGCTCCAAACCAATTTTCACTGTATATCACATATTTTCAAAACTATGGGAATTATCCACTAAATATTATGAAGATCAAAATTTAGAATGGCACAAATGTTTGTCTTCATTTTTTCCAAGGTAGAAATGGGCTTGGAGTCAGGGAAGAATTCTTTCAAGGATTTTTGTTTAAGGCAGTTGAAGAAAAAGGTGTCAAAGATGGAAAACAAAACCTCCAAAATCTACAGCAAGCATTTCGTTCTAATATAAAGATGTCTACTGATTTTTAAGTGTCAACCAAGCTGAAACTTTCAGGAAGGGTAAAATAAAATCATTGTTTTTAGCATCTATGTCTCTTGATCTGGAAATAGTCTCAATGAGAAGAGCTTAGAACAATGAACAACAGTAAAGCTGGGGGCAAAATATTTTTATAGCCCCCATGGACATTGGTTTGTTTTCCTGGTCCAAGCTGAATATTTTCTATAATGTGTCAAGATGATCTTTGTAAGTTCCATAAAAAGTAACACCTCTTGTACCAGAGTCATAATAGTTTTGTCATGTAAGCTTCTAACAGCATTGTAGACTATCAGTGCAAAATTTCCATTAGAGTAAGTTGATTGACAGTATTTATTTCCATTTGTACAGAATAAATGTGTAAAGCAACTATAAGTTGTAATGCCACAGACCTATCACACAGGGTAAAATGTGAACATTTCCAATCATTTAGTGAATAAGTAGGAAGGGTTATAGTGGTTAATAAAAAGTTAGGGCCAATGATGGCACATCTAACCACCTTTGACTCTAAGTCTTAAATATATAAGACATTTAAAACAAATTATTATTTAACTTGAGCAAAACATTCTTCGTTAATTCTTAGCTACTAATATATTTTAAAATTTAATTTGATAAAAAGATTAGCACAATTTCATGAGTAAGCTAAATTAAATATCTTTTCTACTGTGTAAAAGCTTTCTTTTTGCTTTTAAGCTTGTTTCTTTATCTAAAAGGCCATAGCAAATATATTGATGCTAGCTTGTATGTATTCCTTATAGAATGAACAAATACTAACAATTGAACCTTATTTTCAAAAATTAAAGTTTTATATATTATAGGTTGCTTGTTTGAATTACCAATATTAGTAATCAAAGAAAATTATATATTAAAATACTTTCACTGAGGACACAATAACATGAGTGGATTTCCAGTACACTCAAATGGCTTTCCTTGAACATATTTTTTCAAGTTCAAGATATACATTTAAAAATTTATTGGTCATCAAAAGGAGTCTTTCATAGAAGTCTGTTGTAAGAGCATTTGGCCATGTGGGCACCTTGAGTAAGTCATGATTGTATTTATGTAAGAAGTTAAAAAAGATGAACTACTCTATACCATGAACAACATTTAGCAATTTTGACACTTGTTCTCACAATATTGAGGATTTCTGCTGAGAAATATAATTAAATGAAATATGAAGTCATATAATTTACCTATGTCTGTTTCTTTTCCTATTCTAAAAAGATCTTCATGGTTTCCAGAAATGTTTGACTAACAATTCCAAATCCCCAGATCATTTCTAAAACACGTGTTTACATTCAACTGACTTATACTTGGCAACCTAGGCCTCTCCTCAAACTCTAACCAGAAAAATATTTTCTGAAATGTAGAATATTAATATATAGAAGACATCATGGCTAATGCCCTACAAAAGAATGAGAAAAATGGCAATAATTTCTCTTAGTGTGATTTGTACATGAAAGAAAACTGACTTTCCATTGACCCAATGACACCTTGATATACGAAAAGAGCAGTTTTTTGGATCTTTGTTTTAATACTCATGGGTGGGAGAGTTGAAACACAGAACACACTAAAAACCACTGGCCCAAAAGTATCCTGCTAGATGGTAACAAAGCTAAATTGAAAATCTGAGACAGAGCTCAAAAGTTTACCATAGGATGTTTAAAAAAAAAAAAAACATTCTTTCTTCTCCCTTTCCTTCACAACTGCAAAAGAAATTACTCAAGCCTAAGACAGTTATTACAGCACAATATTCATATTACAAATATTCATATTTTAGAGATATGCATATATTATAGATACATTTCTCCATCACACACATGCAATCTGGAAATAGACTCAGAGAAATTAGCTTAAAATAGAAATTTTACAATGGCAGAATTAATCAGAACTAGGACAAATAATTTCACAAAACTCAGCCACTGCAAACTTCAAAGAAATCACTTGTCTGGAGACTAATCTAAAAAAAATCAGGTCCCCCTCCCCTTCAAAGAAATAGTTATTTAAAACAGACTATCAAGTGGGCAAAATTTCACTGGTAAACAAAAGCTCCCTAAACTTCAGGAAAATGTGGCTTTCATTTGGGCTCCAATTAGGTTAATTTTCAAAATGACACTTCGGCTAGCTATTATAATTAATATTCCTATTAAAGTTCTGTGCACTGCTAAGTAGATATTTGTCCTGGAAGCCATTTCAAATCCCAGATTCTCTTGACTTCTGATCTACATGAAGTTGTAGGAAATTTTCTTAGTGTTCAGGACATTTGGACTGCTGTACTCAATGTGAGATGAAACCAGGGTTGTGAAACCAAACCTCCCTTTCAGCAAAGTAGTATGGTTCTGCATTCAGTCACAATGCCTGAACTGTGGAAGTACCATTCATGTAAATGGGGCACACTGGGAGCTTGCACGTTGCTTTCTGCCTTTTGTGCATAAATTTTCCATGTATCATCACATGTCCATCTGTTAGAGCACATCCACTGCAACACTATCCTGATACAAATCAATTAAACTTGGTGCTATGATCCAGAGCTCACATTTCTGTTTGACTTTTGCTATCAGATTACAGCTATCTGTCCAGAGCACAGCATCTAGCCTCATACACCGATGGTATCATAGAAAAGTGTTGAAGGTGTATATGATGCTTTGGCAAATATTTGCATTTCAAATACATATCCATTTCTTTTATTAGTTATATTGTTCAAAAGTATAATAGTAGAGAAATTATTCTGGATACACCAAGAGCATCTATACAGTATAGGAATAAAAACATGCAGTCACCTGGTCCCCCTGCAGCTTCCACTGCCTGTGTCCTCCTTAAGCCAACACAGAACATCATTGTATCACTACTGTAAGTGTTCACCCTTCCTTCAACTCCGACTCAATTCTACTGTGAGGAACTGTGAAATCTTGGGACCTAGAGACTATATACAATGTGTGCTGAAGACATGCATTCCTGCTTTAACAGCAGAGTGCATCTCGCACTACATCATGTCATGCACGCAGAGAACAGAGGTGTCTGGAAAAGAGTACTGCGGTAACTGCACCATAAATAAACAATTCATACTTTCCTCTATTGACAGCCTAGAGCAGCTCAAAACCATTGGGTTACATATAGGTGCATGTACTGAGAGACCACGTACAGTTAACATTGTAGATCAGCCAGGTAAACTTCTGTGTCAGTCTTGGAACAATACTCCAATATAAGAAGGGCTGGGCTGCCACTCACACCAGTCTGCTGTTTCAGGCATTCTCTTATAGCTTTATACAAGCTGTTATTTTTGTGAAGCAGGTAGCTGAAGTTAAAATAATAATTTTTGTATTCACATTTTTACCACTTTAACTTTGAAGCATTAGTCAAACTTGACTTAAGAAAATGCCCTGAAACTCGACAAATGACAGAAGTCAAAGAAAGGTTACCATCTGCATTAGGAAATTTTTAAAAAGTCTCAATTTTAAGAATGATTCCATAATTTCTTCATACATGCACCATTTTCTTGTGCCCGTGGTAGGTGGGTATCATGTAAAGCAAGGAGACATGTGCCCCTGTAAATCTCCACCATGGGTAATGGAAACAAAAGCATGTGGAACCTGTGGTGCATGATACATGTTCCATGACTCCTAGGAGAAAGAGGTACAACTTGGGGGCATGTGAAAAATTTCAAAAAGGAATTCTAAAATAGCAACTTTATTTTTTTAAAAAAATTTATTACTGTTTTTTCACATCTTCAATATAGCTGTGAAAACTCTTCTTGTCCTTCTGGTGAATTTGTTTGGAAATGCTTGGGAGATATTAAGAAAAGCTAAGAGAATGTATATAAAAGGACAAAATATTTCTTTTGATTTTGCTATCACCTTCTGTATGTTAACCTGTACGTATACAAATTACTGGTATATATTTTCAACTTAATGCAAACATTAACTTCCCGCCTCCCAATTTTAAATATCATGCATGCAACAATTGAAACTACTCCTCTATAAACAACATCATAAAATACACTACAGTCATAAACAGTAAATTCTCCATGTTCTCACAAATGAATGTAGATTTTGTTCTCAATGCATATCATCAAAGGGTCTAATTATAGACAACATAACATCTTGTGATTTCTTTTTTAGTTGATAATAGGCACTTTCTAAAAAGAGGATGTGTGACCCATAAGACTATGAAATTTGTTTCCCCACCCAACCCCCCCCCCACTTTCCTAAGTGGATTTACCAAAGTAGTCAATTGTACTAACTTGGCGATGTCCAGTGGTGGAGCTGTGTGCAAAAGGCTTTAGAAAACTGTAACCAGAATCAACTCACAGAAAAGCAGCTCTCTGAGTAGAGCAAATTAACATCTACTTCTTGCTTGGTTAGTGATCACATTTCATGTGTTACCTCTGCAAACAGTAGGAATCACGTGTCAACAATTCCACACCCGTGTTTCATCCTAAGTCACAGATATGCGACAGAACCATGCTGATTTGATGACATTCGTGTTAAAAAATTATATTATCAACAATTAAAGTTTTGATATGCCTAGTTAAACTTTTTTGTGACTTTTTTTGCTAAGAGCCTTTCAACTTCCCCTTGTACAGGTTTAGGAAACACAAATGTAGAACATTCAACCCCTTTGGAAAATTGGCATATCAAACGTGAATTTTTAAAAGGCCATTATACCCTGTGGTGCAGTGTTTCTATAATAATATACACTATATAAACAGTTGAGTATTTATGGTGTTGATAATGTCAGCTTAAAAGATGACAGCTGTGCTCCAAGACGGAGGGAGCAGGGAATTCCTTACATAAGAGCTAACAATTACTATTTACTCTAATGCTAAAGGAGAGAGGTATTGTTGGTGGAAATGCAATTCATGCACAAAACCCAGAGCAGTTAGGTTCTCAGTATCCGACACTGGTATCAGATGTAGGCAACAAAACAGTCATATCAATGGAGCGAACATTGCCTGTAGGGAAACATAACCTAATACTAAGTTACAGAAAAAATATCCTATGGCAAGAGATAGATCATAAAATGCTACTAACACCTTAAAACGTTGAACTCTTCCTTGGCATTACTCTATAATTTTAACTTAACAGAATCGTGAAGAAATGGCAGCTCAATATATTCAGCCTGAGATCGATTTGTCATGGCCTCATTGGCAGGTTGGACCCTGATTCTTCAAATAGTACATTGCCTTAGTTAACAAAAATCATACTTTTTTTTATTACAGAATAGGTATTATAAATAAATGCAAAGTGTGCATGCAGTCAACTGCACAATATACAAGCAATCTATGTTATCAATAGTTGTCTTCTTTGGCAGGCCAGAATCCAGCTGGACATGCAATATGTACATATCAAAATCCATATTGTGTTCATCATATTGAAAGCAAGTGAAAATATATATATATATGTATATACTATATACACACATATGTATATAGATGTATATACTGTTTTAAATATATTAACAAATATATATGTATGTATGTATATATATATGTATATATGTATATATACACATATATATATATATATATATATTAAAAGTGGATTTCATCTTTGTCAGATTCGGGTGACTCCGGCCTTGAAACACTAAAAATATCCTGACATGGTATCTGGGGAGGGACTTGAAGTGGCATTTGGGATTTGGGAGAAGAGGTCTGGGGTACACTTTTTTCTGACAGTATTTTTAAAATTTCTGCCACCTGTTTTTCCAGGGCAGTCATTCTGCAGCTGAGGAGCTGGATGTCCTCTTTGAGTTCATGTTTGACTTCCTGCAGTGTGGTTTGTAAGGCCTGCTCGGGGATGGGGTAAAAGGGGTGCTTCGCATCAGCCTGAATAGGACTGTGCTCTAAAGGGCTTCGGGCCTCACCCGCCTTATCCAAACGAAGGTCACTTTTTGTAATTCCACTGTCACAAGAATCTGTCTTCCTTAATGGGTTTTTGGTCACACTGTTCTCTGAGTCGCTTCCCTTGGGGTCCTCTGACAATAACCCCATTGACTCAGCTTTGGTGACATTATTCCAGTCTTCCTTCTTCTCCTCGTGGGCCCCCATGTTGTTCTTGAGTCGCAGCCACCCTTTCCCATTTCCGTTTTTCATTCTGATGGGGCTGTTGACTTTGAGACATTTTGGTTCAGCACCACCATTGGGCTTGAGTTCCATGGCGTCACGATTGTTCTGCTTGAGGGACTCACTGGTTTTCACGTAGGCCAAGGAAGTCTGGATGGGCGTAATTTGTGACACAGTCACCACGCTGGTACCTGTGATGGACGCTCCATTCTGCAGGGAGCGGCTTTCGCCCTGGAGCTGGTTCCTCTCAGGGTCGCTCTGCGCTGAGCCCTGGTTCCGCAGTTCTTTCTGCTGCTTGAATTTCTGGAAGAGCTTTCTAACCGGGTGGTCCACGGGGATGCTGAGTGTCACCTCATTCTTCTGCCGGAGGCGCTCTTCCTCCTCCTTCTTCACATCACTTATTTTACGGAAGATGATCTGGGGAATGAGACAGAGTCAAACTGTGATTACAAAAGAAGAGGAATCTATAATTGTGTGATATTTACTGTACAGAATGTGTTTTGCTTTTTTACAAAGGGAACACTTGAACATACCACATAATTCTTTCTGAAGGGAAAAGTGATTCCAATGCTACTTAGCAATTGGATATACTTACACCCCAACATAGGAGCATTGATACTTACTTAGCTCTACTTACATAGCAGAGGAGAAACATGATTGACACATAAACGGAGGCACTTTGTTCCTCCTTTATGTTTCCATTTAAGAAAAAAATACACACATTCTACTATATGAACATTTGTGTATGTGTGTGTGTGTGTATATATAATGTGTGTATGCATACATACATGTTCAGAAACATATTTAAATTCCCTGTTATACACACCTATTTTGTATGTTTCCCTTTTTTATGCAAATATGATTCAAAATCATTTTAATATCACTCTCTATTTTGGGGTAAAATAATAGCAGTTCCAGGCTACAAAAGTGCTGATACAGGGCTGGAGAGATGGCTCAGCGGTTAAGCGCTTGCCTGTGAAGCCTAAGGACCCCAGTTTGAGGCTCGATTCCCCAGGAACCACGTTAGCCAGATGCACAAGGGGGAGCATGCATCTGGAGTTCGTTTGCCATGGCTGGAGGCCCTGGAGTGCTCATTCTCTTTCTCTCTCTCTCTCTTTTCCTTTCTCTCTGTGTCTATCACTCTCAAATAAATAAATAAGTAAATAATGAACAAAAAAATTAATAAAAAGTGCTGATACAAGTACTGAGGTCACCAATGTGATGCCTAGGTTGGAAAGGGAGAGGACTTATATTGACTTATGTGAGCACACAGGCAGAGAGCTATGAGCAGACATTTCTTCTGAGAGGCTAGTACCAGCTCCACATACACACTTCCATTTGCTATTCACTGACAGAACACCTCAAAACCCATGAACTCTCACCTCTAAAATATTCTAATAAAAGTAAGAACTGTGTCCAAGTGATACTTTCACTTGAGGTGGAGGTCGAATTCTCCAAATTCTAATATTCTTAACATTCCAATATAAAATTAAATACATAGTATGGGTAAAGATAGCTTCCAATAAATAAGTGTGACTTACTTAAAATAATATTGGGAAAATTATAACACTATCCATAGAAATAAAAACCACTGGCTATGTGAGAATACCATCTATGTTTCAGTTAGAAGTTCATTTAGTAAGTGCAGGATGTTTGTTCAGATTCCTGAAAAACAAAGTAACAGCAAGTAAAAGTTGTGAGGAAAAATCAGAATGGAGTTAGTTCTATGAACTACAGAACTTTTCAGAGTCAGGCAAATTTATGACTAGAGCAAAATTTCATACCTCTTTCATCCTCTCCAAGTTGTTGATTAGAGAAGAAAATACATGTGATGCAGGTATTCCCTACTTATAAGAGACATGCAAAATATGTGGGTTCTCTCCTTGTGAATTCAAAATACTTACAACTTAAGCCATTTTTTTTATCACCTTTCAAAGTTTTAGTAGCTCCCAGAAGTAACACAAAGTTATGGATGTTATATCAGAAACCAATATTAATGATGGTCACTGTTAGCAGAAAAGTCAAGGAGGCAGTAATCCTACCCCTAAGTCAAATCACACTTTCTAAATGGAGATAATACACTAAATTCAGCTTATCAAATGGTAACAATCTTTACCTTAAATAAATAAACACTCTCTAAACTCAATAACTGTCTGTAAAGGCCACCATATGTTTTCCTCTCCAGTGGCACATGAAATTGGGTCTTTTTAACAGATGTAACACTAATCTCAAAGTCTGACATCAAAGCTCCAGTAGTTTAATTAGAAATCTTTCAAAGGTTTGACATACTTCTTATCCTTCCTATGTAAACATAGCCTGAACTAAGCCTTCAAGACATTAACACTCTGGGATCAGACACACACAGTCATGGAAAGTCAAATACTATTTTCATCGTTTTCATTATAAAGACAATTTAGTTCCATGAGCAGACAGGAGGAGCCTAAAGTAAATGATTTTCCAGGACCCTCTCCAACTCAACCAGAAGCATTTTATTTTAATAAATAGCTGTTTAGCTTGGGACAGACAGAGCCTTGGTGTGATATGTAATGGATATTTGTAAACAGTGTATATAATTGGGCTGGAGAGATGGCTTAGCCATTAAGGCGATTGCCTGAGAAGCCTAAGAACCCATGTTTGATTTTCCAGATCCCACATAAGCCAGATGCACAAAGGTGAGGCAAATGCAAGGTTGTACATGTCCACTAGGTTGTACAAGCATCAAAAGTGCCATTTCAGTGGCTGAGGCCCTGAAGTGCTAATTCTCTCTCTCTCTCTCTCTCTCTCTCTCACTCAAAATAAATAAATAAATAAAATTTAAAAACTATAAAATTATAGTTAAGAAAAAAAAGACTGAGAAGGAGAGAGAGAAGAAGGGAGGAAAGGTGGAAAGGAAGGAGAGAGGGATGGAAAAGAAGGGAGAGAGAGAAGCCTAGTTAGTGCAGAAACTTTCTATGAGGGTAAACAATGCTGCTTACAGAAGCCATAGGTTGTTACAGGGAAACCCCAGTGTCAGGGATAGTATTCCTCCTGATGAGTTGTTGGTCATAGATACCCTGGAGGAACCCCAAAACAAGACAGGCTATTGCCAAAGCTATTGGGTATCCACTAGTACTAGATAGTAAGAACCTATTACTAAAGAAAACACATGTTGTGTTGGTACTGGACAATGACAAGTCAAACCAGGGGTTGGAGATAGAGTTTAGTGGATAAGGTGCTTGCTTTCAAAGGAACCAGGTTCGATTCCCCAGGAACCACACAAGCCAGATGCCCAAGGTGGCATGTGTCTGGAGTTTGTCTCCAGTGGCTGGAGGCCCTGGCATGCCCATTCTCTTTCTCTTTCTCTCCTTACAAATAACAAAGAAAAAAAACCAACTGGAACAGAGCTGGAAGCCTCCTCCCCTACCCTCCCCACTAGCTAGCTGTCACAGTGTTTTGAAGGCTTCTGGGTGAGAAAAATTCAACAGGCTCACCCAACTGCTGAACAACCATGCATGCTACACGACTGACTAGCCATCCAAGAGGTGCCCACTGGTGCAAGGGTGGCATGACTGGTATGGGGTAACCAACTGCTCTATGATTAGATCTAATACCTGCCAGGTACTCATTCAAAGGCCTATGATTACATAGATCATAGACCTTAGCGGGGAAGCCACTATTGTTGACTGATTACCTGGATAAGCTGTGCACATCTAGTTGTCTTCTAGATATTTATTATATTTATCCATATTGATTATTGCTGATCTCACCTTTGGTCAGAGAAGCTTCTTTTTGGAGAATGATTACTGGGGAGTCACAAAATTCACCCAAAATTCTGAGAATAACTGAAAGTTGAGTGCTCAGTGCTAAAGGAGATATCCATATCACCCACTCTAAGGTTCAGAGAACATTGTGGGAGGATAGAAAGAATGCAAGAGAGAGGATAGGGGAAGTACTTTAAGACATTGTCTTCCAGACACCAAGCGACTGTTATGTTGTAACGTCATAGCAGGTGGCACAACCACTACAAAATTTCTGCGAAATTGAGCTCATCAACATTTTTGACATGGATGAAGGAGGAGGGCAAAAAAGGTTTTCAAATACAAGAGAGTCTAATTGTATAAAAGGAGTTTAGTGACGGGAGAGTAAGACATGGGGCAAAAGAATACATTGGGAGAGAATTATGATTAAATTATATTATCCTAATGCATGTAAATTGTCAGTAAAAAAGGTTTAAAAATACATTTCAACTCTCAGCAGAGAGGAGCAGGTGCTTGGTGCACAGGAAGGTAGGATAGAATTCAAGACACCCACTCAATGTTTGTCGTACACTAACAAAGCATACATCATTTATCTGAACAGGATATAGTGAGACTTTAAGAAGTGTTAGCTATCAATCTGAAATTTGAAGTGAGGAGTCTTGTATTTTGGCCCCATATGGCAACATCAGAACAATACAATCTCTATAATGTCTCCATATAGTGTCATGACAACCACACACAGCTTACAACAACAGTGAAAGCTCTGATATTCCTGATGATTAAGAATTTACGGGCATCTGAGGCCAGGGTCTTCATGTTTTAGATTTTTCACTGTAATGGCTCACAATTACATGCAATTAATGTGTGCTTACCAAGTACAGGGTGTTTTATCACTGAAGATGACAACAGATCCACGGAAAAAGTCCTTTCAGCCTCCTAGATCAACAGCTGTTTACCAGCCCCTCCCTCACAAGAACAAAGGTATTTAAATTGCTAATACCCAGCTGGGAACAAAGACTCCAAACACCAAATACCTAGCACAAAGGCAGTCCTGGCAAAGGGCCAATCTGCATTTAGAGTCAAAGGAGGAAGAATTGGATTAGTGTATTGTGCCACCAAGAAAAGTGAAAGGAACCTGAAAGAGAAAGCATTGAAGTTGGAGTGTTACACTTCAAGACTTTCCTTTACTTTTCCACTGCAGGGGGATAAGGAGGCAAGGGTATTATAAACACACTGTCCTTGATGTTTGGCAGAATTTATGAACATCAAGGCTGCTCTGACTTCTCATCTGGAATTTATACAGAAGCAGGACCTACACATTCATTCTGTGCAGGCAACAATCCATGATGGGGGTGGGGAGAAACAAACATGTCTTCTTTGGAGGTTGAAGGTTCCCCTCCTTGTACTTCACTTTTGACTTCCTGCATAACCTAGATGAGACTGGCCAGAATCCCCATAGGCCCAGGAGCCCACAGGCTATAGTCATTCATGATGTCAGCCTCATAGAAGTCATAAGATGGGAAAAGCTATTGTATTCTATAAAATGCCTGCCACCAGAGACTTTCAAACCATTAATTTTGCCACATATAAAGGAAGCCAGCAAGCATGCATAGCCATACTCTGAGGGGTGACCACAAACCTTCCAGAACTCAAACACAAATGCTAGGTACTGAAATAGGCCTTTCCTTAGCAGTCATTGACAGTCTTAAGCTCAGTAAAAGCAGGGAAGAGAGGGCTATGAGACTCTCCACTTAATCCACCTGATGTGCAAATTTGAACTGAAGCCTAACTGATAACAATGATAATTGAACTTGATTCACTAGCTACCATATCCATGATTTTATGCCAAGGATAATTTTCAAAGAATCATTAGATTGGATGGAGTTTACTGAACTAGGTAAATGTATTTTTATTTCCGTTAGTTTGGCTGTGGAACAAAAATAACAACTTACTGAATATGTTTTTAAAAGGTTCACAACATAGCCACTCAGACACGTTTATTTTCCCACATAAGAGCCATCCCTACTGTAAGAGATAAGTATTATTCTCATGTTAAAGAGGGGTAAACTGAGACAGAGATAGATAAGTGGTTTGTTAGTCACACAAGGAGTAAGTGGCTAGAATACAAATCTGAGGAGTTGGACTCTGCACAATCATAACCATTTCCATGTTCCTCAAGGTAACTTTACTACTTCTTCCTGAATTTGGGGAAAACCTGGGTAATGGAGTGGGAAGTGATGCAACAGACGCGTAGCCAGAAGGAAACTCTTCACCGGAGAATGGCTATGAGGACCAGTGTCATCCTGCACAGCAGTGTACTGGGCCAGCAGCCTTGACTGCCAAGCACTTTGTGAGAGGTGCTGCCCGGGGTCTCCTCATTCTCAAAGACAAAGCCACTAGGCTTGGTCCCTCTACCCCCGTCACGCTCCATGCAGACCTTTTCTGTTTAAACCCTCCAGTTTCCTTCCCAGCTTCCCAGTGTTTTCACGTCTGCTCCTTATACCCATCTGGATTCTTCACCTTTTTGAGAATCGGAGGGAAAACACAGTCAAAAGTGTGATTTTCCCTGGACTATGACATCATCACCTATCCTCTCATATCTATATTACTTTGTTTATGCAAGTGGGATTTGAATCAGTTTTATCAAGTGCTGTTTCTCTAGTCTCTACAACAGTGTCTGCTATATTGGAAATCTATAAGTAAATCTTGTTCAGAAATTCAACAACCTCAAACACACAGCAAATATATGTTTGCAATGGGGCTATTACTGGGAAGATTTACAAATAATGAGTACTCTGTTATTCCCTTAAGATTTTCCATACTCTAAACCAATATAGTCTGTGCTTTATAATTAATGATTGCATTTGCTACTGCAATTTCCGCATTTGGAAGCAGATATTGCATCGCATACTTTGTGGCACCCTCAACATCTGGCCTAATTCTGAGCCCATCTAGATAGTTAACAAATGCTGGCTAAGTTGATTCAATTTCTAAAAATGACCCATAGGTCCTGCTTTGAAAGTTCTTTAACTGGAATATTTATTCAATTTCATCATAAGGCTACAACATCAGTTAGCATCTTATTTCTTGGCTTAAGACAATAATAAATTTTCTTAATGGTAAGAGAATATAGCACTAAAATAAAAAAATCTATCCAAAAATGAAGATATGATTATGATTAGTAGGTCTAAAGAATGATCTACTGGGTTCTCCTATCAATTGAGTCAAGACTAATGTGCAAAGTGTGATAGTGTTTGTTCTGTATTGTCTTGTACCAAAAAGAATGTATTATCAAATAAATGATAGAATTTAAAACTAAGGATATCTAACATAGACCACCCACTGCATTTTAAAAATATCACACACAACAGATACTGCCTATAACATACTGCCTATAGTTACAAAGATAATTCTATGAATCTAAACTCCAATTTTAAATAACACTAAATTTTTATTACTAATAAAACTACACTTCCAGGGTAATTGCTTTACATTGCTATTAAAGGATTCTCAAATTAATTCTGCTGAGTACTTCTTTTAACAAATGCTATTTACCTCTAATGTTTTATCATGACTATAAGAAAATGGTTCACATTTATTAAGCTTGGAAAGACTGATAAATTTTATTTGGTGAAAACTCTTTGAGCATAGTATACATTGCTTATATTAAAAATAACTCTGCCTGTTACTCTTGGTCCAAAACAAAAGAAACTCTAAATGATAAGATTCTTCATAACTCATATGAATCTTTCATGGTCAATGTATCTATCCTATAGAATGCCTCCTGTTAATTCAAGATATATATATTAATTTTATATATAAAATGATGATAGAGTTTCTTTAGAAAGCCAATGTTGAAATGACTCACAAAGAAATCATTTTAAAACAATACTACAGGATTTTAAAAGTATAACAATTCAACTTGTATGCATTAAACTATGCTAAAGAAAAAATATGTCTATGATATTTAGTACATTGTCAACATAAATCAGCTTTTTAAAATCTATTATTTCTTATTTCTTCCCTAAGAAGTGATAATCTTGTACTTAATGTACTCTCAGTCTATCTTTTGTCCAATGGTAAATTAAATTGCTACTGAACACCACAAAAATTAAGGATAAAACTTAAACAGGAAAATCACATGTCAGGCTGTGGTTCCAGACACACACTTACTGGCAGCGTGCATAACAGCCTGTGCTGTTTCTGCCAGCAAAGAGGGTTATTTCATTTCAGCTTTTCTTCTCTGTGCTTCATTATGTTCTGCGGAACCCATGCTGGAAGGTTTAATTTATTTAAATGATAAAAGCTTCTTAAACTTAACAGGGAACATGGCCAACTGAGCTTTCCATTTCAAAAGTAGGCCATTTGATCATAAAAGTGATATAAAAATTGAATAATTGGAATGTGTACTGAACTTTGAAATCCAATAAGGGCAAAGGGAAAAAGGGAATCATTTGCTTAATGACATGGACTTAGCATTATATAATTTGTAGAAAAATAGAGGTGTTTTCTCTCAAATAGTCCATCCCTTTCCAGATCTGTGAATCCAGGGAACTGACTAAGAACTTACAGTTCTATGTAAGCAAGCAGTGAATGGCTCTGGTTAAGCTGGCTCATCCACTGACTTGGCTCTAGGTTCTTCTGTTTCCATAAACTTAGTCACTAACTCTAACCCTGGTCTTTCCAATCTATTCCAACCTGAAAGAATACAAGAAAGCATTGTTCACTACACACTGCCAAGGCCGTAAGCCCTCACTGAAGCTACAGTGTTGGCCTACTTGTGCATGGCCATTCTACAAGTTTAGACGTGCATACAGCAATGGTGAGACATCCTGCTCTTTTCAAATACTCTGCCTTGCTTTGCCAACAACCTGTATAAGTTCTGGAAAGGCAAAGATATTCTATAGAGCTAGTTGATCCTCTCAGATAAATAAATATTGAGGAATTAATTAATGTAAACATAACTAAAAACTGAAGGAAAGAATGTGAATTCAGAGGAAAAAGATGAAAGAAGTAAGAGGGAGGTATCTCTTCACATTGGTAGTGTGTGGCTAATACATAATGTGGATGCGGTGGTTAGGAAGAAGAAAATGTGGACTATTCTAAAATTGCTGATACCAATTATTGAATTAATTAAAAATATTTCAAGCCGGCCGTGGTGGTGCACGCCTTTAATCCCAGTACTCAGGAGGCAAAGGTAGGAAGATAACCATGAGTTCAAGGCCACCTTGGGCTATAGAGTGAGTTTCAGGTTAGCCTGAGCTAGAGCGACGGCCTACCTCGAAAAACCAAAAAATAAATAAATAAACAAATAAATAAATAAAATATTTTCAATGACATATATATGAAAGAGCATTGCTGTGGTCTAAATGTAGAACATTCTCTGCAGACTCTTCTGTTTGAACACTTGGTCCCCAGTGGTGGCAGTGTTTCCGGAGACTGTGGAACTTTTAGGATTAGGGCCTGGCTAGAGCAAGTGGGTCACAGGAGAGACAGCTTTAAGTACCCAAGCCTGATTTCTGCTCATTCTCTCTTTCTCCTCCCTGGTCTAGCAGGATTTAAGCAACTAGTCTTACATACCCACTGGCACTACTGAGAACTGCTCCTGCCATCACGCCTTCCCTTCCATGATGGACTGGTCCCTCAAGACATGAATGAAAATAAATCCTTTCTCCCTTACATTGCTTCTTATTAGGTATTTGTTCTCAGTAAAAAAAAAAAAAAAAAGTAACTAAGATAATCATTTGTCTCAATTCTCCATGCTATTATAAATATGAAAAAAAATAATCCAAAAGAAAATAACTATAGAGATGGCACACTTTACTGTGTAAATATACCTTTGAAACATACATTATAGAACATATCCCTAATAACTTTTCATTTAAAATAATAACAACACAAAGAGAACAACACCTCTAAAAATAAGAAAAGTTTATACACTACAGGACGATACTGGTAACTTACCACAATTCTAGTCTCATTTCCCTTCATTCCAGTCTCTGCTATTGTATATCAAACACAATAATGTCCTAGGCTAAAAATATTACAGAAAAATTCAAAACTGCTTGAGAAGTCAGTAAGCCTACAGAAGTCCAGCTCTATCTGCCCCTGCAACCTGCTTCCTTTCCACAAAACAAGACCTGAACACAGACACACACACAATGCCTTTCTTTATGACGGAAGACCGGCTACATCATTTTCAGTACCCAATGCAAGATAAAATGTCCGGGCCTTTAACATCATACTTTTTGGTAAGATATTGAAAATCTAAGATCTCTAACTCTGTTGATCCCTAAGATCAAGGATTTGGCATGCATGCTCTTATTACTTCTATTAACACTGTATTTGGAAATTTTAGGCAGGGGACTCTCAAGAAAATTAAATAAAATATCTGCAAAGTGGAAAGAATTCAAACTGTCTGTACTTGGAGAAGACATGGTTGTATATAGAAGTGCGAAGGAAACTAATAATGTGCTGATAGAGTTAATAAAGGAGTTCTATAAGGATCCATAAGAATATTTAAAAACAGGTGTGTCTGTATACATTAGCAATATACTCCCTGAAGATAAAATTAATAAAACTATTTCTTTGACAATACTATCAAAGAGAAAAAAATACTAAGGAAAAGAAGTATAAAAGACTCATAAATAGAAAGCTATGAGACTTTGCTGAAATAAACAAAAATCAAATAAATCCAAATGTATTTCATGTCTATAGATTGGAAGAAAATATTACTAACATAGCAATACTCCCCAAATTGCCCAATAGATTTAGGAAAATTAGGATCAAAATTCTAACTATTTTTCATAAGTTGACCATCAGATCCTCAAATTCAGATGGAAATACAAGGGAGCCATTCAAAAGAAAGTTGAGAAAGTTGGTTCTCCAACACCTACCCATTGTAAACATATTACAAACCTATAGCAATCGAGAGATTTGATTCACAACAGTATTTTTTGTGGTAATCAAATAATAGAAATCATCCTGAGTATCTACTTACTGATGAATAGACAATTTAAATGTGTTATATTCACATAATGGGATAGTATTCAGCATTAAATGTTGCTACACACTACAACAGAGATAAACCTGAAAAGTATCATTCTGTATTTAAAATTCCTGACTGGCACAAAAGGTCATATCTACAATTTCACTTCAACGTACCACTGTATGGTATGTCCACAGTAGGTATTATTTAGGGTCAGAAAATAAATTAATGTTTTTCAGGGGTAAGGAAAAGTGGGAATTTTTAGTCCTCCTCTACCCTATTCTCTTTTCCTTTTTTTTAAAAAAATATTTATTTATAGAGAGAAAAAGGCAGGCGGGGGGAGAGAAAATGGGTGTGCCAGAGCCTGCAGCTACTGCAGACAAACTCCAGATGCATGCTCCACCTTGTGCATTTGGCTTGCCTGAGTATTGGAGAAATAAACCTGGGTCCTTAAGCTTCGCAAGCAAGCACCTTAACTACTAAGCTCTCTCTCCAGCCCCTCTCTTTTTGTTTTTCTATCTGCTTAAAAGCTAGCCAACTATTTTTTTGAGATGATCTGTCTTTCTTCTAATGCCTGCCTAAACAAAGCCAAGCTCAACTGACACACCCTACTAGTGTTATTTCCCAATCTTTTCCAACAAAGTTACAGCCTTGGAGACAATCACAGGTAGAGTGTACCCAAAGGACTTGACAATGGAAAGTATTTGACTACTTTTACCAATCCTTAAATACTAATTTTCTTATTTCCACTCCTACAAACTCGGTGACATGGATTTTAGATGCAATGCTGAAAGGGCACACTAAATTCCTGGTAGCCTTTCACTTGACACCTGTTTGTTAGCATTTGAAAATACGGAAGAAAACTGGAAAGAATAAGAAAAATGATTATTTCTGTTTCTCAACATAAAGTTTTTAGTATAACCAAGTTCATTGGAACAAAACTGATAGAGAAAAACATTCCCATTATGCTTTGCTGAGAACATAAGAATTCAACTCCCAGTATTTGTCTGAGTCCCATAAATGAACCATTAAACCACATTGTCTTTGAGACAATTATTCCCGTCCTAGCAGAGATAACCTCCACATGTTTTCATCTGGGGGTTATTAAAATCAAAACACTAGTATTAAGGAAATTGTACTAGGTGCTTTACATGAATTACTGCCTCATTTAAATTTCATAAGAATCTGTTGTGCAGAGGAAACACTGAGACTGAGAGAGACTTGAAAATCTTCCCCAAGTGTTCACAGCTGCATGTGACAAGGCAGGCTTCCCACGCCAGGTTCAATGCACATATTAGTCTCGCTACTTCAGTAAGAATTCTTTATCTACATGTTTATAGCTGGCTTGAAGGCAAAAGGTACTTGGTGATGAAGGCAGCTGAGTCACCATCTTGACTGTGTTCACTGAGTCATGGAATTGCAACATTCAGAAGAAGACATATACATATGGCTACATAGTCATATGTAGACAATAGTATTCAACATTTGGCTACTGTGATAGACCTTATAAAGCACATCAGCCTATTAACTCTTGTTCTCCCTGCAGCTCTGTTCACTGTGCATTACCAGTTCCACCTCTTGTTATGCCCATATGACAGATGAGGCTCAGAGAAGTTAAGGTTGCCCAAGTTCACCTTGCTAGTAAATACCCAGGCTGAAATGTACTCCCCAAAGCTAGCTCCAGCATCTGTCCTGGTATTCTGTGCTAACACTTCTAGCGTTATCTATGTAATTTTAGGTTGCAGTTTATAGTACTCTTTTTAACAGTGCTCAATTGACATTATTCTTTTTGTCCCTGGGAACAGATCTAATACATGGTCTTGCTTTGGAAGATAATGGCTGGGCTTAGGGGGTACAATTACTAGTGTGGAATAGTTATGATATTTTAGGTTACTTTTTCCCCTAAAATATCAGTAAAAAAAGTTTCTACTTATAACCCCAAGCATATTTCTAGCAATATGTAGTTAAATTTCATTTGTTTGTTTTTTTGTTACATTTGATTTCAAACTGAGTAACCTAATCTTTACTCAATATCACACACAAATTCTTTAGACTGAATAGGTAGCTTTTCTCTATTGAAGTATCATTGCCCAGAAAGACAGAAATGTACATCCAATCTAGGTGGCATGATATTATTCCAATATTTTATAGCTGGAACCAAATTTTATAAAATGAGATGGCTTAGTGATAAGGTATTTCTTAATTTTGTGGAGTTTGATAACTGAAGCTGAAAGGAACCAAAGAAATTAGTTACTGTGATGTATATACAATCATTCAGGGCTTGAACTAGGACTCATTTTTGCTGGTTTATAAGTCTATCCTCAACGTCCCTTCTAGGGTATATATAATTTCTAAATGAAAATCATGGTATTTTAAAGCAAATGTTCTCAGGTGATAAAGAGTCAATTTTAGATACTGTCTTATTTTGTTTTCTGTTGCTATGACAAAATACCCAAGATGTAGGGCTTTATAAAGAAAAGAGGTTTGTGGGACTAAGGATTTAGGGGGCTTGCATATCATGTGCAAAGCCCTGGGTTTGATCGCCAGCACTGGATAAACTAGATGAGGTGGTGCCTGCCTATAACCTAGGCACTAGGAGGTAAAGGCAAGAAGATCAGAAGTTCAAGGTCATCCTCAGCTACATTGGGAGTTCAAGGCCAGCCTTGGATACAAGAGGAGACCCTGTCCAAAAAAGAAAAAGAGGTTTTTTTTATTTGTTTGTTTTTGGTTTTTCAAGATAGGGTCTCACTCTGGCCCAGGCTGACCTGGAATGTAGTCTCAGGGTGGCCTCAAACTCATGGCAATCCTCCTACCTCTGCCTCCCGAGTGCTGGGATTAAAGGCATGCACCACCAGGCCCGGCTTTTGTTTGTTTGTTTTTAAATCTTACAGTTCTAGAGGCTCAAAAACTCAGGAAAGGAGCTCTTGGAAAATGGTGTTATAATGGTGGGAAAGCTTATGAAAATAGAAATGCACTCATGAAAGCAAGATTCAGGTACCAGCCTCTTATAAAAAAGCATCCCTAGCCAGGAGTAGTGGCACACGCCTTTAATCCTAGTACTTGGGAGGTGGAGGTAGGAGGATCAGTGAGAGTTTGAGGCCACCCTAAGAGTACATAGTGAATTCCAGGTCAGTCTGAGCTAGAGTGAGACCCTACCTTAAAAGAACATAAATAAATAAATAAATAAATAAATAAATAAAATCCTGTTGGAACTAATCCAGCCACACAAAACGTGTTAACTTCTGGCCTAATTATTTCTGACAACCCCTAGTGCTTAGAGGCCCATCACCTGAGCATCTCATTGGAGACTAAAGCCTCCAGCACATGGTCTCTGGGGAGCAAAGTGTGTCTAAACTATAGCAGGTGAAACCCTCAACATCATGTACTTCTGTGAAGTTGGTTATGCCACTTTTGACCTTCTAAATAGTATATGTATTTAAACTAAACAGTTATCAGGATGTTGTGGCTTTTCAATGTAAGGTAGATCTTGACTGCTTATGTTGAATCTCAAGTCATAAATATAGCATGAACTTATCTAAGTCCAAAATTGAGACTGTAATCTCGTTTTTGATGCAATTTTATCATATTCTAGTACAGTGTCCCTTTGATTAATGAGCCTGGATTTTAAAATTTTTCATAGAAGTAAAACTCGACATGCAAGTGAAGAATTTGATTTTTATTTAATTTAGTAAAAGAGGACCAGAAACAGCCTTAGTAATTAATTAGTGTCATTTCCAATCTCCCTCTGCAGGACTCTTGGTGTTTGTGGTATTAGGCGCAGATCTTCATGCCTTGCAGGGCTCTAACCAGCTTTGTGGCCGGATGTGTATATAAGTTCCATAATCTTTAGTTTATTGATTCTTTGTTGAGGTTTGAATGTGAAATGTCTCCCATAGGCTCCTGTGTACTCAGTACCTTAGTACTCAGTTGATGGTGCTGTTTGGGAAAGTTGTGGAAATGTAAAAGAAGTGGAGCTTTGATAAAACAAGTAGGTCACTGGACACAAGCCCTGAGGTTTTATAGCCTGGCCCCGCCTCTTGTTCTCCTACCATTCCTGACTCTGGGTGCAATGTGAGCAGGTCTGCTTCGTGCCCTTGTCACCATAACTTCTGTGCCACAGTGCAATGGATCGCCTCGAAATTATAGGCCAGAATAAAGCCTCTCCTTTCTTAAGTTATATCTGATCAAGTATTTGTTAATGGCAATTTAGAAAGTTGCTAATACACTTAGTTATAAAATGATAGGGCCTAACTTAGTTCTTTTAGCTGTAACTATTTTTAATAACAAAGGAGACCAGTATTCAATGCTAAAAAGAAAGTAAAACAGATGGAACTCATGCTCTTTAAATTATTTACAACATAAATTTTGCTATAATATGCTTGCTCTGTTTTCAAGATGCCAAAAACTTTATGTACCAACTGCAGAGATTTCTGTGACCCTCAGTAACAATTACAGATCCAGGATGCAAGTGATACTTTTATTTATGTTTTGATTCTGCTTCTTCCAGAGCCAACTGCTCACATGCTGTGCTGAGAGAAGATGAAAATTTGCAGCTAATTACCAAGGTTTGTGCTGCTAAACATTGCTGGCTGGTAATTGAATTGTAATGTCTAGAGTCGAGTACTAGCTAATAACTTTATCCCCGTAGACTTGAACTGTAATTAGTTATTCCAGTCAAAGAGGAACATAAGCTCTACTGGCTGTTCTTTTGGTGCTATGGTTGCTAGGAGTTAAGACTCACAAATACAAAATGATGGCCTACTTAAGGGATTCAGACCTGCCCCAACATGTACACACCCACAGCAAAGCAGGCAGAGACCTGCCAAATGACATTTGAGCTGTCCTGAATGGAAATTTTGGTAGCGAGATCCAATCACATTATTGTGGCATGATTATAAAAGATTACATGAGCTTCACTATTCAAATATATGGTAATTTTGCCAGCAACTCCTATAGTCACATAATTGGGACTGGGTCTAATATTTGTTCATTAAAAACATACATCACTAGAATTTGTTATATTTAAAGTATCTTTACACAGTCAAAACAGATGGCCCATTATCATATTTTATGTCACCTGTGGGTGGAAGACCCTCATGTTCCACACATTACTAGTAGAGCTTTTTCTGACTAATGTAGTCTTTGGGAAGCTTGAGAAGGGTCTTTGCCCTGTTTTCGTAGAAAAAAAAAAAAAACTCTATTAGACATGACAACACTTCAGAGAGTTTGGCTTTCAGAAGGGAGTGAAGGATCATTTTGAAGAGAACTGAAGCCGGGCATGGTGGCGCACGCCTTTAATCCCAGCACTCTGGAGGCAGAGTTCAAGGCCACCATGAGACTACATACTGAATTCCAGGTCAGCCTGAGCTAGAGTGAAACCCTACCATGAAAAACCAAAAGGAAAAAAAAAAGAGAGAGAGAGAGAGAGAGAGAAAGAGAACTGAATATTTTTTTAGTTGAGCATTTCAAGGTCTGAGAATGAGAATCCATGTTTTCTAGCATCTGTTGGACTCCAGGCAAATTCTATGCAAAGAGAATATTCAAGCAAATGACTAGACGAATGCAAGTAAAGTAAATAACTAGGTTTTTTGATTGGGAAGCCTATTATTAAGATAGAAAAATCTTTACTAATTAACCCAGAGGTTTGCTAAAATCCAAATGAAGTTCCTAATAAGATTTTTTTTTTCAGAATTTAAGACACATTTTATACAGAAATGTAAACTGCTTAGTAGTCCAATAAATATTTATTAAGAAGAGAAAGGCTGGATTTATATCACCCTGTATTTGAACTTTTCAAAACTATAACAATTAAGATAGTGTGGCACTGACATGAGAGAGAAACAATTGGACATAGTATCCAGAAATAAACCCACACATTGAGTTATGACTGCAAGAGCATTACAGTATACGGGAGAAACAATGGTCTTTTCTATCTAGGTATAAAACAGGTTCAACATCTATGTTAAATATATATGTACCTTGACCTTTATCTTACTACACACAGATGTATAGTTTTCTATGGATTGTGGAACTGTGGTAGGTGAAAATGTATTACTTTTAAAAGAAAATATAGGAAAAACACTTTTATGATGTTAGAATAAAAAAGTTGAAAACATATCTACATAAGGAGAAAAAAGCCTATATTAAGATAAGATTTTATAAGATGCTTTTGTTCTTTTAGAGATACCACAAGGAGAATCAAAAATCAAGGCAATATGGAAGATGATACAACACACATATTTTGTCATACTATATGCTGACTGTATGTGTGTGTGTATATATATATATATATATATATATATATATATATATATATACATTATGTATATATATAAATACACACATACACACAAACACATGCATCAATAAGAGACTCATCTGGAATCTATAAAATTTGTTACAAATACTTACTAACAAAATATGCAACTCCAAGAGGAAAATAAAAGAAAATTTATTTTTTGAAGTTATATAAGTAGACATTTAATATTGATGCACATCTTAATTAGAAATCAAGGGAGTGAGGTTATAAACCACACTGTATTATCCTTACATACCAGAAAGTTAAAATGATAAAAAAACCAAATGATATAGAAAAACTGAATTTTCATAATCTGCTAGGTGACCAAACTCACAAAACAATCTGGAAAACTGCTAAACATACTCTAAAATGAGAAATGTTATTCCTAAGTGTACACCACTTCCAAAACAATATTGCACTATGTAAATAAAAAAGTCATGTAAAAAGAATGTTTGTAGCCACAGTGTTCCTAAGAGCCATAAATTGGAATGCCAGGTATCCATCAGGCATAGACTGGATATGACTATCAGCTAGTGACATTGTATGACTATTTTGAGGCTTCTTACCACAAAGAGTTAATGTATATATGAGACAACCAGGCTCAGTATCTGATTTTATTACTACACAATGTATTGCATGAGTTACAACATCACGCTCTAACCTGATAAGAACGTATCATTATCATGTGTCAATTCAACACAACTTTTTCAGAGTAGAATGGACTAATAAGGTGAAGCAGGTCCATTCAATGCAAATCTCTACAATGAAAATTAATGAACCACAACTACAGACTATGTGAAAAGCGCCTTCCAGTAATATTGGCAAAAAGAAGGCAGACAGAAATGAGTATATGTTGTGTGGTTATTCCACTTCTACAAAATGTGGAAACGAGGCAAGACTAGCCTACAGTGTGGAAAGTCATAACAGTATCTAATCTTGGGTGGGGTGTACAAGAAAGATAATGAAACAGGAAATGGACTTGGACATGGTGCTTGTCCTTTTATTCAGTTTCATGCTGGCTGCATGGATTGTTCTATTTGTTAAAATTCACTCTCATATTATGAAAGATTATTTTCCATACATGAGTTGTCGTTCAATTAGAAGTTTACTTAAATAAAATTTTACTTAAATAATAAAGAAGTACTTGTCCGTCCCCTTCAGCAGAGGCAGACCCTCTTATTAACATATTACTGAGATGCAATTATGCAACTCAGTATATTAAAGAGCAGTGAATCTGTACAGGAGACCTTCTGTTTTATATAGGAAAGGTTGCAGGCGCTGAGGGAATGAGGTTAGCATCCTGCACACTGTCCAGTGAAAAAGAGATGAAATATAAACAGGCGATTTCAACACAAACAAAACAGAAGAGAGGCTCCACAGCTGATTTCCACATGGTTCCTTGACCATCACTGTCCAGGCCCTATAGGTCACATGGACTGGGAACAAGCCCCAGGGATCCTCCTGGCTCTGTCTCCCCAATACTAGCATTATAGGCTCCTGCCATTGCCCCTAGCTTACGTATAGGTGCTGGTAATTCAAATTCAGGTGCACTCGGCAGACTGGACCATCTCCATTTCCACAGCCCCTCAAAATATATATTTTAAGATTTAAAGTTGAAGTACAGTATCCAATCAACATATTTAATGAATCTATGATGACCAGACTACAAGCAAGGCTTTGACAAGAGCACAGGTTTTTGCTGTTCTACTGGCTGGTTCAAATTGCCCTTCAGATATTTATCAGCTCAGTGATTCTAGAGAAATTGTCTAACTTTCCTGGGCCTCATTTGATTCTATTGCAAATGAGGAGATGAAGAGCCCCCTTCTTTATAGAGTTGCTGATGGCAGTAATATATTGTAGCATCTAAGGAACTTTGGACTAAGCCTGGGACATCACATGCCTTCTCTTCATCAGTGTTAGTATTTCTGATACCTGTCACAGCAGACAAGGGAGACTGTCATAGTTTAGATGAAGGATAAACAAAATGAGTCTGGGCTGGAGAGATGGCTTGGCAGTTAAGGTATTTGCCTACAAAGCCTAAGGACCCAGGTTCAATTTCCCAGTACCCACATAAACCAGATGCACAAGGTGGCACATGTGTCTGGAGTTCCTTTGCAATGGCTTGAGGCCCTGGCATGCCCATTCTCTCTCTCTCTCTCTCATTCTCTCTCACTCACTCAAATAAATAAATAAATAAATAAATAAATAAAATATTTTCTAAAAATCTGGATAGAAATGAATGATATTGGCAGCCAGCCATATAAAGCCTATTAACACTGCCTGGTATAAGGATATGGGGAGAGCTTCACAAACCTTGAATTACAGGTAGGGAACCGTGAGAGAGATAAAGGCATAAAGGAACTGTGAGCAGAGAACCGTAGTAGAAAGGAGCAGAAAACCAAGAACATTTTAAAAAGTATATTTAAATGGTGAATTTAAAAAACTTTATGTTGGTTTATGTTCTTGGTGACAAAGATTCCTGGATTTAAGAGATGGAAGGTTAATCTAAAGCAATAACTTTACATTGAAGGTTTTCATTCTCCTTCATGGCTGCTAAGTTGCATGCAAATAGGCAGTATGCACTTCTCTCGAGACTCTGTAATATGCTCCCCCCTACCTCTGACACACTTACTCTCCTGTGTCACTTGTCAGTCATTACTCAGTGACTAGTCCTGGTCACATTTTCTGGTTCATCATTCTCTTCCTGGTTTCTAAAAGTCTGAATACCTGAGGTTGCATCACTAACAGCTATATCTCAAAGGATGATAGTTTTACAGACTGCCTATTCCCTAAAAATTCACATCCTTCACAGGGATCGTCTACATTGAAGACCTTTCAGAGGCAAGGCTGTTATCAATAATTATTCTAGGTCAAGAGACATAAATCAGAACTGATGTGGGCAAAGAGAAACCTGGATGCTACACTTATAGATATTTGATGTCTCTCTACTCAGCCAATAGGCATTATGAAGTCTCGAAATAAACTACTTACGTTCTTTACCTGAGAAAGAGGATGGCACGCTACTTGAACCCCTGGGATACAGAGCCTGCATTAGACTTTTGTCTCCTTTGAGTTTAGGGGGATAGGAAAAAGGGTAAGAAAAATAGTCTGAGCATATGACAGAGTTTTCTAATGTCACTAGACTGCTTCCTCTCCTCCCTCTCACAGGCTGATGTCATTTCCCCCTAGAACTAGGTATTGCTACAGGACAGAGCTCTGTGTCTCGTGAGCAGAAATGATGGGCATCATCTCCAGGGCAACCTTAGTAAAATTTCCCCATGGGACCATGCTGCTGCTATCATCCTCCTCAAGTTCCACTTTCAGCTGCTGAGCACACACTGCTCTACGATTATCTCTCAGTCACACAAGCAGGGCACACGTGACAACTCAGTATGAGTGCAGCCCATGGACTATGAAGATGCAAGACGGAAGGTGTAGTTACCTTCTCATTGCTGGGACAAAGTATAGGACCAGAAACAGCTGATGGGAGCAAAGGTTTTGCTTTGGCTTTGAAGAAAGCATGGCCCCAGCAGAGGGTGGAGCTCACAATCTGGTACAGCAGGTGGAAACAACAAGAAAGTGAGCCAATCTCTGGCAAGAGGGAGCTGGCCATAACACCCTGAAAGCCACCCCCAGAAACACACCTCCTCCAGCACAACTCCATCTCCCAAATTGTCACCAGCCTAAGGACCAAGTCCACAAAAAAACATAAGCCTATCGGGGACATCTGATTCAAACCACCCCAGGAGGCATCCGGGCTCCTGAATCCCTCTGCTCACCAGATGTTTGTTTAGGATTGTTCCATATGCAGTGTTTGCAGTTTTATTGTACTATGACACTTAAATGTGAGAGGTTTGGGATTTTGAAAGCTGTCATTCCTTTTACAAAGAAATGGATGGATTTTCTGTGAATTTTCAGTTTGAGTTCCATCCTAACCCTATCAATTTTTATACAACTAAAGTCAGAGAAAATTACAATCTTTCCTTTGCTTGAAAACATGTCATTTAATTTACAGACTCTGCAAAAAAAATACATGGTAAATCGGGGCACTTTGTTTTGACATTTTGAAGTGAAGACATAATTTTGGGACTTAATGGATTGTGGACAGGAATAATAAACACATGAGTAAAATATTGTCTTCTGATATCTTTTGGAGTATATATATATTTTTTTGCTTGTGTGTATGTATGTGTATATGTGTGAGTGAGTGAGTATGTATTGGGAGATACACATATGTGTGCTTGCTTGCAGTGGCAGAAATGGAACATCAGGGGTCTTGCTCCATTGCTCTTTTGCTTTGTTTAGAGCAAGTCTCTCTCTCTCTCTCTCTCTCTCTTTTTTTTTTTTTACTAATTCTGGAGCTTATGTGGCTCGGAAGAGTCTCAAGTGTCTGCTCCCATTTAGGACTGAGATTACAGAAGTGCATGGTCATGCCCAGCAGTTTTGAGTGGTATCTGGAGATTTGAACTTGGGCAGTCTCAGACCCCCTTAGGCTCTCACAGTTGCACACTTAACTGCTGAGCCATCTCTCCAGCCCCTGATAACCTCATCTTATGAAAGCCAACATTAAGGTGCAGTTGTTTAATTTCAAGTGCTGCCTAGAAGCTGTGATTCCTGCAGATCTAATTACCCTGACTCCTTTGATACTTATGGGGAAATGGCTACAGGAGAGGAAAAATCGATAACTTTACAAGAAGTAATGCCCGCCATGGATCAATGACTACAATCAATAGCATACTGTGAATGGGCATGCCTCACGTTCCTCCTCTTTGTCTCCCTTCTCCTCCTATTCGCTCTATGGAAGAGAAACCTCTCCAAGTTGCTTCATCCTGTTTAATATCTGCAGGTACATGAAACTTTTTTTTCCCAATCAGGAGCTGCAACATGGTAGTATTTAGGTGTTAAGAACACGATGGACTCAGAGAAATATTCAGTTCTACTGAGATGACATTTGGCCCAGTTAAAAATCTGTCTTGATTCAGTTAACTGAAGTGGGAAGACCCACCTCCAATGTGGAGCTCACAGATTCAGCTAGTCTAACTAGCTAGCAAGCCCCACGCTTGTCTCTGCCTCCTGAGAACTAGGACTACAGGTATTCACCACCAGACCTGGCATTAGCATGGGTGCTGGGAATCTGAACTCAGGTCTTCATGCTTGGACAGCAAACACTATACCACTGAGCTATCTCCCAAACTCCCTTATGATGGAATTTGAGGGATGATCACCAATGGCCCCAGGTTATCTCATTCTGTGCTAGGACTGAATCCACTGAGACTCTGACCCTGAATCATCTTTTAAACTGACCTTCCTGAGTGACACTCTCAAAGTTTAAAGATTAAACTAGATTAAAGTTTATAACTCTGTCAGGTGATAAAGTCTCTCCCTCTCTTTCTCTCTCTTGGTGTGTGTGTGTGTGTGTGTGTGTGTCTGTGTTTGTGTTTCTCAATGACTTTGGTGCCATCCATATTGAGGCTCAGTCTTCTCTCCCCAGTTAATTCTCTGAAAATGTTCTCAGAGACAAACCCATTGTGATCCTTACTAATCTTACACTTTAAAATCCGGCCAAGTTTGCAATAAAGATTACTACCACAGAAGTTTATTGTTCCTTCTGTCCAGAAGCCTTATCTTGTTTATAAGGAAGTCTCTTATTTAGTCTTCAGTCAGAGTCAATTTTGATTGCCAACTTGATTGGATTGAGAGACACCTAGGAGTTTAGTCAAGTACTCCTCTAGATGTGCCTGTGAGGATATTTCCAGGGATAATTAACTAAGGGAGGGAACACCCACTCTGACTGTCCTATAGGCTGGGCGCTTGGATGACACCTGCTTTCAATCGTTAATATCCATGTATAAGTGACAGGTATGGAGGAATGGTCTTAGGCACCTGTAATGCAAGCCATTCAGAAGTTCTACAATGACATCCCTGATGGCTTCTTATTCACTGAGAGACATGTACATAGAGGTATGATAATAAAATCTGATATCACAGTCCTAAACACAGTCTTTCTGAAAGAGGGAAGCAGGTATATCCCTGGGGTGCACTGCCAACCATTCTATCATAATTTGTAAGATCCAGGCCAGTGAGAGATACTATCTCCAAGAACAAAGTTGGACAGTATCACAAAAGGAATGATAACCTGGGTTGTCTCTGTCCTCCATATGCATGCACACAATGTACGTGCATACCCATACCCACAATACACACATGTGCATGCCAAAAAGCCACCCAACCTATAATGCTTTATTCCAGTAGCCCCCCCCCAAATTAAATTAAAAATAGGATAGGTATATCTCTTTCAGTCAGCAATCCACACAACTTGGGTCTTATCCCACTATCCCTACACTAAAACTATTTTATTTCTCCCTGGCCACTGGAATTCATTCTTACATAGAAAAATCCAGTGGACAGTTTTAACTACTCAGTCTATTCCTTAGGAGGCATAATTGCCACACTTAATATTGTCCAGGGTCTATTCTATTGTTTCTTTCCTTAACATACACATGACCACCTCTTGTCACACTGTCAGTCTCATTCATGGGATATTCCCACCTGTGATCTCTACCAACGTGGGTATGGTTCAGTCTCAGAATAGTCTCCTTTTTAATGTTATATGCTGTATTTTCTAAATGAAGTCCTTATTCTCAGGACATTTATCATACCCAACATGGCTTAGATCTCACTCCCCAAATCTGTGGGAGATACTATCTATAAATTCCAATAACACTTCAACCCTGACATACCCCAAATAATTTTATACTGAAATCACTGTCCCTATAAATCACTACCCTTACACTATACACCTCAGAACTGTTCCTACTTCTGTTTTTCTCTTGGCCTAGGACTCGGTTTATCCAAACAGAAGTCCAAGTTATCCTATCCCCTACTTGTCCTTAGTCGTCAGCACGTCTACTTCCGCTCGGTGTTCATTAAAAGTTCACCATGGATCCTTCCACCAGGGCAAGTTTTCTAAAAGGAAAGTCTGACCATGTTATCTCATAAGAATCTTCAGTGACTCTCAGTTTTCCTCTTTCAAGGCACACAGGTATGATCTTCCTGCTGTGACCCTAAGCTGTTTATTTTTCATCTTAGCAACCAGAATTCTAATGCCTTGCCCATTATGTGCTATTAATACCAAAGCACTTTCAGTTTCTAATTCAGGTCACAATATTTTGTCCCTCCATGCTCTCTGAAATCTGTCAATTTCCAAAATACCTTTGACTGTGTTGTTTGGTTGTGTCCTTAATGTTTTAGCATAAGTACTGCCCCCTTTCCAGGAAGGGCCACCTTCTGTCCTTCCTTACCCTCACTATCACATCTGCTGGCCTCATGCCTGTCTGCCCATCTTCCAGCTTCTAAATATCTACACTTGGACTCCAAGCTAGAATGATATACATCTCAGAGAATTTAATATGTTACATTGAAATGATTCATTGGCTTCTCTCTCTTCTTCAGCAGATTTTAAAAGTTCTCAGGCAGGGGAAAATGATTTATCTTTTCACAACTGTATTGCATAGTTACATAAATCAAATACCTACATTATTTTATAATTAAAGTCATTAGTAGTAATAAGCCTCTTGCTACTATTTTGTCTTACTGAAATTATTTAGAAACTGTGATTGAAACATTGCAAATAGCCATGAAAAATTTGTGTTCTGGTATATCATACAATATATCAGGTTCCCTAAGTCTCGAAATGATATACTGCTGTTTTATACCAGTGTAAGGTCTTAGCTATGTATTCGTTTGAACCAAGACAAGTACAGACAAGTTCATGGATCAAGTCAGCCTAAAGCTATATGTATTAGGAACAAGAAAGATGCCATATATATCTAAATATGTGAGACATGAGGGCCAATTATTATAATTAAGACCCTTTTAGAAGTCTTGCAGCAAGTAAAGCTTAATGATGCTCAGCTTGGAAAGTGGAGACAGGACTGAAGCAAAATGACTTCAGAAGGAAGAGTTGATACAGTCAAAGTAATGTAGGTAAGTTAAGAAGGAGACGAAGAATAAAGGAGCTTCAGCTGTAGTTAAGAAAAGACTCAGTTGCGCTTAAAAATGATAGTAATCTTGGTTTGGGGGCATGGAAGTAAGTAGTAGTGGAAGGGAGTAGTAAGACAAGGCTACTCAGGAGCTTGAAAGATGCCTTGGAGACTCTTTGAACTGAAAAGATGGATTTGATGCCTGTGAGTCCCCAATTTCACTGCTACCATCTTCACATACTACTTAAGGAAAGTAGGTTTGTTATCATTCAGACAACTTTGGTTACCTGTTCATAATAAAAACTAAAAACAAAAGTCTTCATGGTTCCTATTTAGTACTTTTAGGTACTATTTTATAATATAATATAATAATATAAATCATAAAATATATGTAATATAATTGAAGTATATGTATAATATAGTTAATCAGAAAATATTGTTGCCTCACCTTCAAAGCACAGCTGGAATACAATCACTTCTCACTATTTCTACTGAAAACTAATCTACTCAAGCCATTGGTATGAGTTTAATTGTGTTTTCCAGGAAAGAAATACTGACGTCCTTACCCTAAATATCTTTGAATGTGGCTTAGTTTGAGGGCACAGTCTTTACAGAAGTAATTCAGTTAAGAAAAAGTTACTAGGATGGACCCTAATCCAATATGACTTTTGTTCTTTATAAAAGGGATAATTTGAAGGAAGCAAACATTCACAGCAGACAGTTGGACAGATGGAGCGAAGCAGCTGCAACCAAGAAACGCAAAGGACTGCTGGCTAGCAAGAGAAACCAAAAGAGGTAAGGAAATCCTACCTAAAGTTGTCGGAAAGATGCTGACCCTCCTCACACGCACACCTTGATGCCAGGTTTTGAGTTTCCAGAACTGTCAGACAATAAATTCAGTTTTAAGCCACAGTTTGGCATATTTTATTGTGACAGCCCTAGCAAGTTAATGGAGTTACCAATCTTTGAGTGCTTATAAACACCTCTTCCTTGCTTTCTCATTCTGCACATATTTACATCTTCAGAACCCCCACTTCTGTAATCAAGTCCCAACATGTGAGATATAAGCAAGAGTGACCTTTTTAACAACCTGTGCATACAACTGTAACCCGCCACAAATGTTCCAACTCCCTTTCCTATTCACACCATCAACAGCGTACAGGGTATCAGCATAAAGACTGGTTGTAGAAGAGTGGAGGTTTGTGAATTCTATACTCCACTGAAAAGCTCATGGGAAGTCAGTAGATTGGGATAAATGGCCTTGCTAAGTAGCTTCTGGGTCTGTTTATTCATTTGCTAAAATTAGGAATAAAAAATATATATACTATTCACCTCATTATGCTACAGTGGTTGTTTGAGTAAGATGTACCCAATGGCCTTATATGTGTTTTGAAGACTTAGTCCCCAGCTGATGGCGGTTTGGGAGGTGGAGGCCCATTGGAGGAGGTGTGTTGCAGGGGGTGGACTTGGGGCTGTTATAGTCCAGATCCCTACGCTAATAGTAGCTCAGATCACTCTTTCAGCTTTCAGGTAGCTGCTGTGGCAAGAAGTGATATTCTCTGCTTCCTGCCAACCTCTCCATGCCATGCTGAAACTCCCCCTTGAGACTTAAGTAGAAATAAACCCTTTCATGGCATTAACTGTGTTGGTTGGATGGTTTGTCCCAACAATGAGAAGGTAATTTCAACAGTTGCTCTGAAGTATCAACATGGATGGTGCATGTAAATGTGCATCTGAATCTGTACAGGGTAACATAAATATGGAGGACAGGTATGGATGGGGTTTGTTATTATAAGTTATTCACAGTTTTATAGACTAAAAGAATCTTGGGCTGGAGAGATGGCTTAGCGTCTAAGGCACTTGCCGGCAAAGCCAAAGAACCCAGGTTCAGTTCCCCAGTACCCATGTACAGCTGGAGACCCAAAATGATGGATGCATCTGGATTTATTTTGAAGCCCATTCTCTCTCTCTCTCTCTTCTTCCCTCTCTCTTAAATTATAAATAAATAAAATATTTTTAAAAGAGAGTCTTATGTTAAAGGGTTAGTAGTAAAAAATGACAGTCTTAAGTGTTGAGAAATCAACTTTCCTAGAAATAGATTTTTTAATTAGTGAACCCAGTCAGGCACAACTTGAGTTTGATTTTTAAATGCAAGCTGTGAAATATAACAGTCTATATTAACAGATATTAGCTGCTATGGGTTACTGAAAATACTTTCATATAAACCAACACACTTACAAAATCCAAGGCCATTTACATTCTGTGTGTGTGTGTGTGTGTGTGTGTGTGTGTGTGTGTGTGTAGCAAAGTTTTATTGGGTAAAAAGAAAGAAAAAAAAAAAAGAAATCTTGTGCATCAAGGCTGCAATTTATACTCTTTTGATGTCATGAAGAACTGAAAAAGTTTTGAATGATCATGGTCTTTTAGCTGGGTCTTAAAGAACTTCCACAGGCAGAGAGAGGAGAGGATGGAAGGCCAGCCACTGCAGTCAGAGGTGTACCTTCAGAAGCAGTACTGAGCAGACTTCCGAGGAACTTAAAGGGTAAGGTGCAAAGAAGATATTTAGGGCTCATCCCTAATACATTGAAATTAGCTATGTCAATGACAAAAGTCCCATCCAATACAAACTACCATTGTGCTACAATCACAGAATCATCATTTTTTAAGCAACTACACAGAAGTATTCAATCTCTCCTGGAACCATGTACTTATTGAAAGATCTTATAAAACTTATAATACATTCCCTCAAAAGTATACATGAGGCTGGAGATAATGGCTTAGCAGTTAAGGCACTTGCCTTTTGAAGCCTAAGGACCCAGGTTTGATTCCAGAGTACCCAAGTAAGCCAGTTGTACAAGGTGGCACATGCATCTGGAGTTCATTTCCAGTGACTAGAGGCCCTGATGTGCCTATCCCCCCGCCACACAAATAAATAAATAAAATATTCTTTTACAAAGTACATATCATCCAAGATATGAATAATTTTCATTTCAAAAGTTTTATAGGCCTCTTTGAAGTCTGCATTTGGACCTTTGATTAAGAACCAAATGAGTACTTAACACAACAATGTTATTTACATAGAAATTTTTCTTTCTTTTCTGAATTAGAGTCTTTAGAGGTTCCTAAAAGAAAAGTTTTGAGAGCTGGAGAGATGGCTAAGTGGTTGAGGTGCTTGCCTACAAAGCCTAAGGACCCAGGTTCAATTCTTCAGGTCCCACATAAGCCAAATGCACATGGTGGTGCATGCATCTGGAGTTCATTTGCAGTGGCTAGAGGCCCTGGCACATCCATTCTAACTCTCTCTTTCTCTCCTCCTCCCTGCCTCTAATAAATAAATAAATAAAAATAAATTTTAAGAAAAGAAAGAAAAGTTTTGAGAGCAGTGTTGCAGTAACACTTAAATCGTTTCCAAGTTAAGGCTCAGGATACTGGAAAATACCTAAGATGCAATCTGCGGGACATAACTGTTTTCTTTCTTTCTTTCCCTCCTAACAAAGAATACATTTGCCATGGAATGCAGACTGTCAGCTTTAACCATCGTCTTCTCAGAAAGAAACACTTACATGAAAATGCTCTGTACAAGCATTATTAAAAGTGGACAATTCTTAGGAGCCCAGTGAGTGAGACAGAAACCAGCAGAGAACCTGAAGAACTAAAGGGAAACCTTGTGAATTTCAAGTATTGCCAGAGGACCATTACCTTTGATTTACAATAGTTTTGAGGTAATTTATAGACAGGGCATCCCTGTAAAATAAAATCAAATGCAATCCTTTTAGCAAAGTGAGCTTGTGATATGGAAGGGGGTGGAGTGTGAATTGTTAGCATATGAATCAGCATTATTAAGTATTCCTTCTATTAATAGTCAAACAGACCACATTTGACTATTTTCCATATGGAAAGCTTCTTTCCACCAGAGTGATGAAAATAGATACTGAGGATACTCAAAACTCATGACAGCAGAAATCCTAAAGCTGCTGAGAGCTCAATACTGAGGTAGACTTAAAACACACCCACTGTGGCTCAGGGAATTTTGTGGAAAAGGGGACGGAAAGATTGTAAGAGCCACAGGGAATAACCAGAGGTATTGCCCTCCCTCCACAATGACTGACTGCTGCTCTCACAACTCATAACTCACAACCCCATGGTGAATACCAGCAATCCTACTGATGTGGGCCCTCACTGGAATGGAGACAGGGTAGAGGGAAACAATGGTACCAACACATGATGTGTCCGTACAAAGTTTCTACTCGATGAACCAAAAAGATAGGCTTCTTTCCAATTCCACAAATCTCACATTCAAGCAAGTCACGTCTAGTTAAACCCAAAACAAAATGATCAAATAAGAGCTAGTTTGTGATAGACTCACCAAGTGAATAACAAAATCGTCAGTATAAGATCAGATGGCTGCAACAGACAGTAATGGGTGTGGCCATTTCTGAGGAACTATGTGACTATAGGAAGAAGCACTTCTTGTCATTGTCCTCCACCATTCTAGTGACCATCTTTGTGGGTATGTATGTCATCTCAGAAACTCAGTGGATGAAGCTGCAGGGGAGATGGTGATGCGCTCAGGCCACCAGCTAGTAGCCCTTGCTCTGCTGCTCATGAGTGTAGCCTCACTGCTGTGTTTGTCTAATATTACAGTAAACCTTGCCCTTTGTTCTCACATTACCCTGGAAAAGCTTTCCTAGGTTATGATTTTAAAAAATTGACACTTGAAGACTTTAACTCCCAAAGTATACCATCCCTATATGTGATGTTTAAGTCTCAGTTGTCAACATGACTGGATCTGGAATCACCTAGGAGGCATATCTTGATGACGGCGTTTCTAGATTACATTATTTGAAACAAGAACAATAGAATTGTGGACAGCACCATTCCATGAGCTGGTGGTTTGGACTGAATAAAAAGGAGAAGGCGTGCTGATCACCACCATTCATCGCTCTGCTGTCTCACCGTGGATGCAGTGTAACCAGCTGCATGTGGGCTGTATCCCTTCAAAATATAAGCTGAAGTCAGCCCTGTCTCCCTTCTGTTGCTTCTTGGTCAGGTATTTTGTCATATGAACTAGGAAAGTAATTAATATCCTATGTTTCATAGTTATCCTGTTTTTCTCTTTGTTTATTTTTAATTAAGCTTGTGTATTTCTATTCACATATTTGACAAGCCAAGCCACACATAAAATATGGTTCAAATGGAGGTGGAAGTGATGCTATCGACTCAACATTCCACAAGTGATCACTGAGTGTGCCAAGGAACCACTTTTGGATAATACTCACTAATAATGGAATTAATAATCACAAACATGCAAAATTCTCCCCTTGTCTCTTTAGAGCAATATAAACTGATTAGCTCTGTGCAGCAATTTAAAACAAAGAACTCATGGGAAGCATCTAGTAGTCTCATTCCTGGCTTCCATTGCTTAGTTAACTAAACTTAATTTGCTAATTTCCTGACATGTCTTATATTTAAGTAGAAGTCATTTAAACATGTGCCTTGGTTTCTTCTGAGTATGAAAAAAGTGAAATGCTTATAAATTTAGAAGTTATATTCCTCTCACATTATTAAGAGCAAGCATTATGGTCTCAAAGTGCACTGATTGCTGTATAAAGGAGTCTCACAATGGAGTGTTCCTGCACAAAACAAGTTTATTGATAAAGGAGCTTGTACTTAGTTTTTAATGAACTTTGTGAAGTACTTCAAGGTTCTGATATATGAGATCTCAAAGAAGGTAACATATTTTCAGATGAGAGAATGGCTGCCAATATAAGGGATTCCCACTTTACCAATAGTCTAGAGTACGGTAAAAGAACCAGTATTCAGAGAAAGCTCATGACTATGCAGATAGGAAAATTTTAACTTCAACACAGGCTGCCTTTAAAAAGCAACCTATGGGCCTGGAGAGATGGCTTAGTGGTTAAGCGCTTGCCTGTGAAGCCTAAAGACCCCGGTTCGAGGCTCGATTCCCCAGGACCCACGTTAGCCAGATGCACAAGGGGGCGCACGCATCTGGAGTTCGTTTGCAGTGGCCGGAGGCCCTGGCGTGCCCATTCTCCCTCCCTCTCTCTCTCTCAGCCTCTTTCTCACTCTGTCTGTCGCTCTCAAATAAATAAACTAACAAAATTTAAAAAAAAAAAAAAAGCAACCTACCATCACACCTAGGAGCACAAGCATTAATGAAATGCATATACCAATGCAACTTTCCCTTTACCTCAAGATTGAGTTATTTAGATTGTAGATATAAACAACTTTGTATCTTTTGTGGTGTCTTAGAAGAGAAGACCTTTGGTCCTTTTTCCTATCCAGTGATAATGTACAAAAGGGAGATAAGGATCACAGGATCCTAGGATAGGAGAGTAGGAATATATATCTAAAATAAAAGTAGAGGCAAAACTGTGTAGGGAAACAAAATAGACCAATAGGAGGAAGAGAAAGGATAGGGGAAGAGAGCATATTGGGGAAAAATATATGTTCAAAATGCATTATACCTTTGTCTGAATATGGTCTTATGAAGCTTAGTACCATGTGGGAAGAATATATAACCCTGAGGAGTTGTTGGCTGTTAATGATTGTTGGGGTGGTGGGAGATACTTGTCCATGGTGGAGCCACTGGAGAGTTACCTTGCTCTGGGTTTTATTTGACTCTAATAAACCTACATTAACATAGTTAGATTTTCATAACAAAAAAAATCTCAAATAAGGAAAGAACAAAACAATTCAGTTGCACTTTAATAATAAACTCAAAGTGGAACTCTTAAAGAATTTATACATTGACTCTATGTCCTGACACTGCAAAGTGATTCTTGAGCCGTGTGTAATCACTGGTCCAGAATAGTGCTTTTCAACTCTGGCTGAGCATAACCATCACCAGGGAAATACAAACAGGGCCCACTGAAACAGCTATCTCTGACTGGTCCCAGACTAATTGAAATTACAATCTCTAGGGGAGTTTCAGGTGACAGCCAGGCAGGATGACTCATAACTGCAATCCCAGGAGTCAGGAGGGAGGCTGAGGCAGGACTGCCATGAAGTTCAACACCAGCCTAAGCTATAGAGGAAGACCCCTGATGAAAGCAAACAACCCAACCAAGAAAAGTTCTTTAAAGAGGAGACTGGGTAGACAACACTGCTTTCAGGCACCTCTATTTCCCCTGCCTCATCTCTGGGTAAAGGTGAGAGATCTGTATAAAACAAGATCTCCACAGGTACACCTCCAGTCTCCTCTGTGCTATGCTTCTTACAGCCATACTCCCAGTGTTATTCACAACCACAGAGCATCCAGTGGGGCCCCTGGATATGTTCCACCCGACTCCATGTCCATTTGTGGCAATTCCAATGCTTTCCTAGCGTGGAAGAGAAAGCTGGAAAAAGGAACATGGTTAATACGAGAGTTAAGGGAGAGGCTCACCCAAGTTGGAAAAGTTAGTTGACACAAGAAATAAAGAACCATGCTGAATTTTGAACTGCCATCCAAGGTTTCCATATTTCAATTTTTTTTTTCAGTCTCTATTTTCTTTGAAATCTCATAATGTCAGTGGAACAAAAAAGTGGAAGGCAAGAGTATTAATAGGATCATTAGGAAAGAATGCTGCTTCATTAATATTACTGTAACTGATGATGTTTCAAAATCCTCTGTTTGTGCTTCATTTGATTCTCCTGATTAAGTCCCTGAGCTTTGGAATACACAGTCAAACAAAGCAATGCTTTCAAAAAAAAAGCAAACTCTCTAAAGACTTGTTTTGGTTCTAGGATGATTACTTTTACCAACTGTGGGGGTTTGAACGTAAAATGTTCCCCCATAGACTCATGTGTTTGAATACTTAAATTTCCACTAGATGGCACTGTTTGGGAAGTTTGTGGATCCATTGGGAGGTGGAGCATTGCTGGAGGAAGTGTGCCACTGGAGCTGACCTAGACGTGTTACAACCCAACCCTGCTGACTCTTCTCCCTAACTCTACTTTCTCCATGCTGATATGGCATGTGATGACTGCTCCTGCCTGCCTTTCCCTCCACGACTGACTTTCCCTTGAAACTGTAAGCCAAAAATAAGCTCTTTCCTTCTTTAAGCTGCTTCTGTCCAGGTATTTTGTTCTAGCAATGAGAAAGTAACTGATATGTCACTTAATAGTGAAGGATCATAGTAAGGCATTTTTCTACATCTCGGTTTTCTTCTTTATAAAATGAACACGGTGATATATCCTCTGAAGAACATAAAATGTTTAAACTACAGGAGCTTTGGAAGGAGTAGATATTATAATAATTCCCATTTTAAAGATTATATCAAGGCTCAAGAAGTTTAAGGAGCCACTCAAAGACAGAAGTCCATTAATACATGTTATCATGTAAGAACACAGCTTTTATAATTCCTAACTAACCAGTTATTTTTCTAGCATCAATGTGCTGCACAATGGATTTCCTGATACCATACCAACTAAAAAATATAGTGACTACCTACTATGATTTGGGATAGAAATCAGTTACAGAAAAAACTCTTTGGGCTGGAGAGATGGCTTAGCAGTTAAGGCACTTGCCTGCAAAGCCAAAGGACACAGGTTTGATTCCCTAGTACACATGTAAACCATATGTACAAGGTGGCACATGCATCTAGAGTTCATTTGCAGTGGCTAGAGGCCCAGGTATAACCATTTTCTCTCTCTATCTGCCTCTTCCTCTCTCTCACTCACTCAAATAAGTAAATAAAAAATATAAAAGTCTTCATTTTTTAAATATTTTTATTAAGAGAGAGACAGAGAATTGGTGTGCCAAGGCCTCAGCCACTGCAATCAAACTCCAGACCCTGTGCCACCTAGTGGGCATTTGCAAACTTGAGCTTGCCTCACCTTTGTGGATCTGCCTTACATGGGATCTGGAGAGTTGAACATGAATCCTTAGGCTTCAAAGGCAAGTGCCTTAACTGCTAAGCTATCTCTCCAGCCCAAGTCTTCACATTTTGACCATGACCTTGGGAAACGAAGTATCACAATATTATTTTGGATAAGTATACCCTTAATATCTCTATGCTAAAGTTTTGACTCTCTGAGCAACTACTGGAAAGTGATGGAACATTTAGAAGGTTGCCCTATTAAAATGGTCACACTAGGGCTGGAGAGATGGCTTAGCGGTTAAGCGCTTGCCTGTGAAGCCTAAGGACCCCGGTTCGAGGCTCAATTCCCGAGGACCCACGTTAGCCAGATGCACAAGGGGGTGCACGCATCTGGAGTTCGTTTACAGAGGCTGGAAGCTCTGGCGCGCCCATTCTCTCTCTCTCTCTCTCTCTCTCACTCTCTCTCTCTCTCTCTGCCTCCTTCTCTCTGTCACTCTCAAATAAATAAATAAACAAAAAAAAATTAAAAAAAATGGTCACACTTGGAATGGATCATTTTAAGTGAACTCACACAATCACAGAAAGACAACCACTGCACGGTCTCACTCATTTGCAGTTCCTAACCTGGATCAGCCTGAGTTGCTGACATACCTGAATAGCATCTCCAGGTTTGGACAATAGGGATGATAGGGTTTGGGAGGAGGAGAATGGTGGGGCCACACAAAACTGAACCCAAATTGAGCTGGTACTGTAGAATCTTATATCCTGAAAGTCAGACTAAAAGGTGGAACCCTCAACAGGACCTTAGGGGGGTGCACCTAAATCGAAAGGTCCTGAAGAGGGTGAGAAGAAGCCTAGCCCTAAATTTTTCCTGTTTCACTTTCTTCTCTGTCTTTTTATTTTTTTCTTTTTCCTTGATGCTGGCCTGTAATTACCTGTACCAGGATGTGGTTTGTATCCACAATGAGCTGTGATCAGAGAGATCTACTAGATCTCCCAAAACAAAAAAATAGAATTCTGTCAGAGTGCTTGATTACCCACCAGAGGTAATAGTAAGACTCTACTGCTAAAGACACCATACGCTGTTGGCATGGACCATGAAGAGACCTGGTTGGAATCCAGAGGAGAGCCAGTCCCCAGACAGTCCATCTAGTGCTAGAAGGTGCTACATGAGCTACCGAGGGAAAGTGGCCAACATCTGTCTAAACAACTCTAAGTGACTCAGAAGCAAACAACCTGACGTGATGCTCACACAAGGGCAGTAGTGGCACATGGCCATGGTAGGTAACCAACTGCTCTTGGATTGGCTAAAAGATCTGCTCAGTGGAAAGGAAACCATATCTGGAACTGGGAAACAAGTCAGAATCATATCCAGATAATTATTCTGCTTTCCATTGTCAAGCTCCCACTAACCTTGGGCTATCAGAGGGTCTATACCCTTTAAATTATCTCTAAATTAATAATAGCTATCCCATTTAACCAGTGCTGACTTCCCTCTCCATTGGAGAATCTGTTTCTCTTTTTCACATGGGACCTGGACCTGAGAAGATAAACGACCCAGTGCACTCCACTCAGCCCCAGCTGAAACCAAAGAGGAGTTGGGGAAATGAGCAAGAGTGCTGCTTTCTTAGTGAATCTGATATCAGCATAAGGGTGATGGAGATAGACACTGAGGACACTCAACACCTACCAAACCAGAGATCCAGAGGCTCCTAAGTACCCATCACTGAAGTAAATGTAAAATGCTCCCAGCATGGCTCAGGGAATTTTGCAGAAGAGGAGGCAGAAAGATTGTTAGAGTCACAAGTTGGGACGTTTTACACAGAGACGTTGCCTCCCCCCATCATAATTCATGTCCCAAAATCCCCATGGCATTGACCTGCATCCCCAACAAAGAAGGCCTCTTCAGAAAAGGGGCAGGGAGCATGGAAAGTAGGGTACCAACATGTGTTATTTACATACTAAATATGTCCATATGTAATAAAAAATAAAATAAAAATATTCTTTTTAACTACTTATTGACAACATCCAAAAATATAGACAATACATATGTTCATAATCCCCTCTCACTAGCCTCCCCCTCCCAATCAGCCCCCCTCCACCAAATCCTTTCTTCTTTCCAACTAGTCTCTTCTATTTTGATGACATCATATTTCCCTCCTATTTTGCAGGTCTTGTGTACTTCATGTCAGCCAATGTGAGGTCATGAATCTCAAGGCCACTTTGTGTCTAGAAGACTGCATTGCAAACAGTCCTCTCCTTCCTCCTGTGGCTCTTAAATTCTTTCTACCATCTCTTCCACAATGGTCCTTGAGCCTTGGAAGGTATGATAGAGATGTTTCACTCAGAGCTAAACATTCCACTATTTAGCTCATTGCTGTGCAAAAAAAAAGAGGACTATAGGTCCTTGGCATGCTCTGCCTCATTCTATTTCCTATCTTATGAGATAAGCAGACTGCTTTCCCCTGTATTCTCAGCTTTACCATTCAACATCAGTAACTGATCCCACAGCAATGGGTCCTGGACTAGAAATAGAACTGTGAGCCAAAATAATAATTTTCTCTTTATAAGTTATTTATCTCAGCTATTTTGTTGTAGTAACAGGAATCTGACTAAAACCAATTAAATTTATATATTTTTGAAATAAGTATAAACTGTATAATATATATACATATATCCATATATAGTATACTATGGTCAGAAACCAACAAAGGGCTCTGGAAAAGCCTCCTTTGATTTGTAATAGTTAAAATGACAGATTTCTTCCAAACCCATGTGCCTATTACCAAATTTGGGATGGAGAATTAGAGGCCATGAACAAAAACTAGATGAAATACAATATATCTTTCAGAACATCTTCTTAGCCAAAAGATTGTCAGGCAAGAGGAATAATAAAAAAAAAAAATGGTGTGATGAGGAGGTTGGGAAAAGTAACCAGGGAGATTGTAAAGTGGACAGGCAGACTTCTTCAATTTAGATGTTGCCCTCTGTATTTTGTTTTGACCTGGAGTCCGGCAGGGAAGTTCTTTACCACCTCCTCCTCTGCAGGACACTTACATTGCACAAATTGCCAGCAAGTGTGAAGGTCACATCTCCAAGCTTTTATTGTACAAAAGTTATCTTGTGTGACAAATGAATTCGGTAACTTGTGCTCGGTCTGTTTGCCTGGATCACAAGCTCATGGGGCAGAAAGTCAAGAGAAGTCATCAGACCCCCGTGGTCAGGAATGCCTTGTCTCAGATACAGCAGCAGCCATACAGCTTCTGCAGAGCAACACACCACCTCCTCTCAAGAGGCTGCCGTCCTAGAAAAGGCAACCTTAAGTCAAATCAGAACTAAGTGGAGTTGAACTTTCCACCAATGGTAACTTTTCTTTGGAATACTTAACATGGTATGGAATGTCCAAAAGCACTAAACTTATAAACTCAAAGAAACAAATTTAACATAAATGTGATACGTGGCTTAAAACTTTTAGAGACCAATCACACATCATTTTTTTCACGTTTATTGAAATATTCCCTGGAAGTAAGACTTTGGCTGGAGAGATTCCAGGATATAAAGTCTTCTGTCGGAGCAAGGGTAAGTAGGGCAGGGGCTGGGATATTCATAAAGAGGCCAACAGACTGGGCAACAGTACGTGCCCTACTTCCCACGTAAATCCTGTATCTATCCACTTTAAGTTATTATAACAAAATTCCTGAAGAAGACTGACTTTATAAAGGAACATGGCTTAAGCAGCTCATAGTTTCAGAAGTTTAAGAACATGTACCGGACTTGGCTCAGTTCTAGTGAAGCCTTCTTTTCAAGTGGAAAACCAATGGTGCAAGCATATGTGAGAAGAAAAAAATCACATAGTAAGACCAGTAGCCAGGGTGTGGGCTCCTATCAGAGCTGTGTCTGTCAATTGCTTTGGGTGGCATACACCTAACAACCTAACGGCCTCCAACCCCTCACTTTGCACAAGGTCCTACCATCTTGGTCTTTAATATCTTTCTCCCCAGAAACGAGGTAAGCTTTCTGGTTCTGGTTGGCGAAGCTGGAAGAAGGAACAGCGTTGTTACTTCTCCTCTTACAAGCAGGCCTGCCCGCAGAGATTATGCATTCCACTGAAGCTACCTATGTGGTGAAGGCTACCCAGTCACACTAACCTGCATGGCAAGTCTGCCAGGGCACAGCTGGAAGATTAGAATGATCCACTGATACATCTCTGAAGCCATATCCTCTAACCAGCTTTATCAGTAATGGCCATCATTTCCGATCTTTCAAATGATTCCAAGTATGGGATAGACGCATGGGTTCTAGATCTTGAACATCTCAAACTGTTATGACTCTCTAAGCAAATACTAGAGCTAACAGAAGAATGGGCACAGTGGTTTATATTGACTGAAAGGGCATAGAATCGCCTATGAGGGACTATGTATGTTATATTAGCCTCTGGGACATGTCTATGAAGGATTCACTTGATTAGGTTAATCAAGGTGGGAAGACTCACCTTAACTATGGGTGGCACCATTCCATGGACTGCGGTCCTGGACTGTATGAAAAAGAGAGCCGGCTGAGCACCAGCATTCATCACTGTCTGCCCCCTGACTCTGGGCTTAATGGGATCAGCTGCCTCAAGCTCCTGTGGGCATGCCTTCCCCACCATGATGGACTGGAGCCTGGAACTGTAAGCTGAAATACTCTTCCTTAAAGCTATTTTCATCAGGCATTTTGTCATAGCAATGAGAAGGTAACTAATATAGTGGGTATTTCTACTTTGGGGATTAGACATTCTACTGAGGGGGGGAAGACATGTGAGCTCATCACAGGCAAATGTTATATGGCAGTTTTCTCATAAGTTGGCATTCTTGCTGATTTCTGTAGCATTAGCTTCTTCCAGCACATTAAATTAATCTAGCTTCTTTAACTTTTCTTAGAAATTTCATTTATGCTACGGGATATAAACCCAAAGATTATATTTAGTCCTCTTGGAAACAGAAGACACTCAAGTGTTGATTGACTCACTTGACAGCACTGTTTTATTTTTCTAATTTTATTTGTCTCGATTGACAATTTTCATACTTGAATATAATGTTACTTGGTCCTAATCTTTTCCAAATACCTTCTCTTATCTCCTCTTCCCCTATTTCCTTCCACTGAACTCTTTTTTTCCAAGTATATCCTCTTCTACTTTGAAGGCTTAAAAAATTTTTTTTGTAACATAACAGTAAAAAAGACTATTTGAGTTTCTATGGTTACAGTGTTCACATTCCCTGTCTCTACGTAGTTTACCCTTTGGTGAAAACAGTGGACCCTAAAAGAAGTATAATAGAAGACTTAAGCAACAAGCCTAAGGAGCTTGTTTTCTATGTTGGCCATGGCTTTGGTGCAAAAATATTTTATGTCCCGATGACACCAGGGCCAGCAGAGGGTAAGGTCGAGGCCATTTCCTCTGAGAGGCCAGCTGCTGCTCCTGGGAAGAGCTTCACAAGGCTATATTTCTGGCTGAAGACATTCTCTAATTCATGAGTTGCTCTTTTAAAATGACAGTTTTCTCTTCCTGTATTTATTTTAATTAATAACCCCATGGAATCTTTTTCATTAAAAATGAATTTTACCTTTACTATGAAATGTCAAACATGAATAAAAAGAGCAACTTTTTCTCGCAGGGATATTATTTTTTTAAGATATTAGTTCATCTTTTTCTTTGACAAATTTGAGTAGTGGAACAAGCTTGTTGAAGCAATATTTCTTTCTTCCTATATCCATGGCCTCTTTATTAAGTTCTTTTACAAGGAGATGAGTGGAAATAAATGGTACTTTTAAAAGTTAAGTCTTTTGAACATGCTATATCATTAAGGCAAGTAAAAAAAAAAAATTTTTTTTTTTTTTTTTGAGGCAGGGCCTCACTCTAGCTCAGGCCAACCTGGAATTTAACATGTATTCTCAGGTGGCCTCAAACTCAATTCTCCTACCTCTGCCTCCCAAGTTTTGGGATTAAAGGTATACACCACCACATCCTGCTAAATTAAAATTTTAATGAAGAAAAGCAGTTGTTTTTTACTCCTAAAAGTACATTTCAGGGGCTGGGCGTATAATGGTATAGTGCTTGCGTACTATATACAAGGTCCTGGCTTCAATTCCACCACTGGGAAAAAAAAAAAGCTAAATTTAAAAATGACATGATAATTCAATTTAAATTTAGTTTAAAGTTATAAATTTTTTAAAAAGCTTTCAGTTTACGAAACCACATTAGGTTAGCACAAAGCAGATCTCAGCAAAGCTTTCCTCTCCATTTCTCCCATTAAGATAAACACATGCATGTAACCCCTGTTGCGACAGCCACAGAGGCACAGTTAGAAGGAGAGTAAGCCAGCAGGGTGCTCACATAACCAAACTTGACAGATAAACCTCAGGATGAGTTTAGCACCTAAAGTGCAGCCTTTAGGTCAAGTTAAATTGGCTAATGCTAATCTTAGCACAGGCAGTAAATAGAGCATGGGAGTTTGTTCATTAATCTAGATTGGAGAAATGTAATCCATGAGCTGAAAGTGAGCTAAAAGCCTTGACATTAACATTACAGTTCCTGTGTGTTCTCTTAGATCATTTCATCAAATGTTAGGGACTTTACCCTAGAGAAATGGCTATGCTGTATATACGGCATTTTGAGACAGGTGGAGGTAGGCGCTGCTTTGGGTTTATAGTGGAAAGTAGACTTCCTTTGGGAAGACAGCAACTTATTTTGACAAGTACCATAGTCCTTGGCACATTCCACATATAACCTTGGTTTTAATAGAGGAGAATGCTGTCTTCTAGAAACCAGACCTGGGAACACATTTCCATTACTCTGTCACCAGGGTAATGGGGTCCAGTCATGCTAAGACTGCATTCTGACTATATCTTACCATGGGAGCTTCAGGAGAGTATCCTGGGCACCAGCTAGGTGCACCCAGCTATGAAACACCTCCTGGCCATCATCGTTAGCCTCCTCCTCACCATGGCCATCATCACTGATGACCTTCACAGTGATGCATGACCTTGCAGGCATGGTTTCTTTACACTGCACAATTTGATGAGGCACATGTTGTTAGAGTTATACTTCATGAGGACAGGAAGTATATGTTTTATCCACTTCCAGTTATTTTGTATTCAGAAAAGTTCCCAGCACTAAAGAGTAACACTGTTGCAGTCAGGTTCGCATTGCTGGTAGAAATCACCCAACCAAGAGCCACTTGTGGGGGAAAAAAAGAGGTTTATTTTGGCCTACAGACTTAAGGGAAAGCTCCATGACGGCAGGGGAAAACGAAGGCACAAGCAGAGGGCAATAACAATAGCAACAGGACAATGTGCCAAACACTGGCAAGGGGAAACTGGCTATAACAACCATAAGTCTGCCCCCAACAATACACTGCCTCCAGGAATCTTTAATTTCCAATTGCCATCAGCTGGGGAGACTAGCATTTAGAATACCTAAGTTTATAGGGGACACCTGAACCAAACCACAACATTCTCCCCTTGGCCCCCAATAACTGATAACCATCCATGATGTAAAATGCAATGTATTCATTCAACTTTAAAAGTCTGCATAGTTTTTATCAATCCCAACGATGTTCAAACATCCCCATAATCCGAGGTCTCTTAACGGATCTATAATACCAAAAAATCGCCCCCAAACCCACAATGGCACAGAACAAACTCTCACACTGCAAGAAATGGCATTGGGCATAGCAAAGAAATATTCAACCAAGACAAGATTTAAGCAGGGCAAACATCAAAGTCTGTAGCTCCAAGTCCAACAACTCTAGTCAGTGACAAGTCTCCATGACAAATAATTCTAACCAGCAACACATATCTGGAGTTCCAATTCCGCCCCTCCAGCTAGGCTACTCAGTCTTGGAAAACTTCATCTGGGGCTGGCAACTCTCTTTGGCAGCCATCTTGTGGTCCTGGAATCTCCACTGGGTCTCCAATGCAAGTCACTGTTCATCTTCACAGCTCCATCGGATCTCCTTGCAAGCATCCAGCAAACCTGCCTCACACTGCCCATGGCCATTTCCAAAACACAAGACTGCACTGCAAACTCAATGACCCTCTCTTTCCTGCATTTCTTATACTCCACAATACCAGGTAGGGTGCCAATTTGTTAATCTGGGGGAGGGAGGAATAAAGCAGACTTTGAAGAACAGGACACTCCTTGAGCACCCAGACCTCTTCAAAAGAGTCTGCATTCTTCCTGTTGCCCCAATGCAGGTCAACTGGCCCAATATCAAAGGTTGTAATCTCTCATATAATTGCAACTGAACAGGAAGAAGTTTCAGCCCAAAGATTTCATTTCTGTGTCATATCCCTTTACACACACCAGTTCATTTCTATGCACTGCAAACATGTATAACTTTTCAGGACACAGGAATAACAGCAAGCCTCTCACACAAAATGCTTCTAGTCCAGTCCAGACAAAGCTCCTTTTATACCCTCATAAGCCAAACCTCACAGTTCTTAGTTCTTACTGCATTCAGGTCTTGCAACTCTGACCAGAATAATCCATTAAGCTGTACTTACAGCACTGCAAGGTGTCTTTCAGGCCAAGGTTTCAAATCCTTCCATATCCCTCTTGAAAATCAGCTCCAAAAGGCAAAGGGCACACAGTCAGGTGTCTAGCAGAAAATGACACCACTCCTCGGTACCACTTTACTGTTGCAATCAGGTTCACATTGCTGATAGAAATCACCCAACCAAGAGCCACTTGTGGGAAAAAAATAGGTTTACTTTGGTTTACACACTTGAGGGGAAGCTCCATGATGGCAGGGAAAAAACAATGGCATGAGCAGAGGGTGAACATAACCCCCTGGCCAACATAAGGTGGACAATAGCAACAGAAGAGTGTGCCAAATACTGGCATGGGGAAACTGGCTATAACACCCATAAGCCCACCCCTAACAATATGCTGCCTCCAGGAGGCATTAATTCCCAAATCTCCACCAGCTGGGAACCTAGCATTCAGAACACCTAAGCTTATGGGGGATACCTAAATCAAACAACCACAAACACCATGCATATTTATTTCCCTGGGGTGGGGTGATCTTTGATTGTGGGGAAAATCAGGATTGGTTTACTTCTCAAATGAAAGTAACCCATGGTCTACTTTTTCTCTGCCTATAGGAGTTTAAACAAAAACAGGGCCATCAGTTGAGTCTCTTCTATATCCCTTCACCAAAACAGCCAGAGACTCATTCCAAATTGAAAGTCCAATACTGGGAAAGAAAGTGAGTGTCTCCTACAGAATCCCAAATACCACCATGCCCCTCACTATCTTTAGACCAGGTTTAGCTAATTAATTGTATTTGCTCAACATTATCCCATTGGCAAGTATAAAATTTTAATTCTCAAACAATTTTCCAATTCCTCAAAAATGTAATATCTTCAAATATTTACTACAGACATATTCAAAATCATTCCAGTGTTTTTCATAATTTAAGAAAAAGGACCAAGAAGGAGGAGGAGGAAGAAACCAGAAGCCATTCAATTTCTCCTGTTCCTCCTTTCTTATGATTTCCTCCATGGTACTTAAACTTTCCCATGGTATCAAATTCAACGCCAGAAAGGGAAGGAATACACATGGCATTAAATTAGTGGACTGCAATGTTATTACTCATCCATTCTGCAGTGTTATTGGCAGGTTGGCAGGGAGAGAGCAGTGAGATGTATAAGATAGGAGACATACTGGTTTGAGAGCTTCTCGGGCAGGGTATGGAGACCCGTCAGCATAGCGCATGTCTGGTAAAGCACCAGACAGCAGATACCGAGCAAGGGACACAGGGGCTGGTTGTTAAGGAGTATGGAGAAGGATGAGGTTACGGGCAACTGGAACCCACAAAATGAAAAAGGACCCTTGAGAAGGGAACTAGAGTCAAGGCACAAGGTGATTTTTTTTTTTTTTTTGTATATCAATGTATAGAGCACATACTTTTATAACTGTTTCCCTACTAATATACTTTTCTAAAGTTTTATGTTTATCTAAAGTTTGATGAATCTATTATCCTATATTGTAAAGATGACATCTCTAGTTTTCAGTATGGAGAAGAAAAGTCTCTTAACTCAATAAAGGAATACTGTTTCCTGTTCCCAAGTTAAAATAACTGCTTTTAAAAATATTTTTATTTTTATTTCTTTATTTGAGAGAGAGAGAAAATGGGCACACCAGGGCTTCCAGCCACTACAAACGAATTCTAGATGCATGTCCCACCTTGTGTATCTGGCTTATGTGGATCCTGAGGAATCAAACCAAGGTCCTTTGGCTTTGCAGGCAAGCACTTTAACTGCTAAACCATCTCTCTAGCCCCTAACATAACCACTTTTGTTTGTATAACGATGGTAGTATTTTGTCGTTATGATCTCATCGGTCACATACATGAGTTAGGCTTTATTTTGGTAAGGTATGAAATAGAGCCTGATCTGCTTCATCTGTGTTTTTAATATGCCAAGGCACACCTAAGGATTCAATATTCCCACCATCTGGAATCAGGATTAGAGTAACAGTTTTCCAAATTGAACTATTTTTCCAATATGGCTTAGAACAACATCAGAAAATTCTTGGATAACTTGAAATCCTGTGACATCGGTATGAATCTCTTTACCTGGCATGGATATGTGATTGTGGAAATTACAATAGTGCCTGTACTTCTTCCAGAAAAGACAGAGACAAATTTGTCTTAGAAAGCTTGCCCAAGGCTAGAAGTTCTAATCTCTTGTGTCCTAATTGGTTTAGTAAAACTTCCCCTGCTCTCCAAGCACAGGTAATGTTATATAATTACATTTATAGCAAGTCTTTTCTGTGAACAGATTTGTCCTAATTTAATTTTCTTGTCTTTCATTTTTTTTTTGAGACAGGATTTCACTATGTAGCCTAGGCTACCTTTGAACTCACTATCATCTTGCCTCAGACTCCTGCATACATGCACAGTAAATCTAGCTATTCTAATTGAACCCCCTATGCCATATATATATATATATATATATATATATATATATATATATATATACATATATATATATCCATAGAAATTACTGCTTCAAAATTTTAAACACCCCTCTAAAGAAATATACCAATAGCCAGGTGTGCTGGCACATGCCCTTAATCTGAGCATTCTGAGGTTGAGGTGGGAGGATCACAGTGAGTTTGAGACCAGCCTAGCTAATAGGGTGAGTTCCAGGTCAGCCCAGGCTAGAGTGTCACCCAGCCTCCAAAACCACAACAACAAAAAAAGGCAAGAAAGAACTGTACCAGATACACTAGCTTGGAAACCCATTGCACAACTACCAATTTGCTTTTATAGCTTTCTGACCAGAGAAAATATCTGGATTGAGACTTTCTTTGTGAAAGCTTTGGAGAGAAGATGGCTGCATTCAAATGAAGGATATAAGCTCTTTCCTTTGTCCCCTCAATCCCTACCCCCAAGAGCCCACAGAGAAACTGATCCCTGTGTGTCGTTTTAATAACAAGCCATTGGGTGACTCTCAGGTGTGGAGATGTTGTTATAAACAAGCAGGCAGTCAACCTCACTGTATAACGTAATAAGCGCAGCAGGCTGGATACCATCTCTCACTTTTGCTGGCACAACAGACCCTTTACTGTTGTAACAGCACACTCCACAGTGACTAAGTAGGTCATTCAACATCCTGGTTTCTGAACTCTGAGCTTTACAAATACTATTTTCTTGCTCAAGAGGAGGCATGGAACTTCCTGTCATGGGAAACTGATTTTTAAGCATCTATACTACAGATTAGCCATTTAATGTACTTGACAATGCAGTCCACAACCTTATCTATAGTAACTACAGAGGTACTGGTTAAAAGGAAGCAAGTTCCAGGTCAGGGCCCGACGCTTCACAATCCCTGTGTGCTGCTATTAGGGGAAATTGGTTTCTTATGTGCAGAAGTAGCAGTTAGAGTTTTACTCTGAATTTCCCATTCAAGATTGTGAATTTCCTATGGGACTGTGCCTCTGCTGAACTCCTGTGGATAGCGTTACTCCCTAGAGGATAAAACTGTGGACACAGATGAAATCTGAGTGAAAGCCAGTATCAACTTTAAAAAGTGTGGGGTGAGTCATGTCTAACCTGATTCAGAAGGAAGACACAGAAAATGAATGACTTTCTCTAGGAGAAATTACTGTGGCTTCCTAAGGTTATCTGAGAGTCTCTAGCTATTGAGTAGAACTGCTTGATTTGATGCCATTGGGAAAAGATCACTTGGCTAGAGTACTAAAATCTATGAATCATATCTCCCAGGTGGGGAGAAAAGGGCATTCTATGAAGCCAGATGCTATTTTGGTCACAATAATCAACTATCAGGAATTCAATCTTACCATAGGACAGTTGTATGTTTTCTCATTTGCAGAAATATATGTATTTTAAACTCCTTGCTAATTAAGCATCTATATGAATTATTATATTTAGTTTACATTTTATGGTGACACTATAAACATCTTGAAATCCCTCCTTTGAATAATCAAATGCTTCTGAAAATGTGCTCCCCTTGTAAATCTTCATGGTCACTGCTCAGAATTAATGGAAGTCCTTCCAGCTGAAGCCTGATGAGGTTTATATTTTCTCAGATACCTCAGAGCACAGAAGAGCATGAGTCACTTGAGTCAGCTCAGAAATTTAGGGAAGAAATCCCCAAAATGATGAATCACACGGTCAACTACAAATCTTGTCTTGGCATAGGGAGCAAGGAACTCACAAGAATTATGCCTTAAAAATGTTAAAATATGAGGTCCTAAAGATTAAAACTTAATATTGTGTATTTACTAAATTTATATTATATTTATTTATTTGAGAGAGAGAAAGGGGCAGATAGAGAAAGAGAAAATGGGGATGCCAGGGCCTCTAGCCACTGAAAACAAATACTAGATGCTTGTGCCCCTTTGTGCATCTGACTTACATGGGTACTAGGGAATCAAACCTGGGTCCTTAGGCTTCACAGACAAGCACCTTAACTGCTAAGCCATCTCTCCAGTCCCTATATTATTTATTCAATGACAGAGAATATTCATTGCCTTTTTTTTTTCCCAAGAAGAGACAAAAAGAAACCTAAGATTATTAGCACAAGAAAACTTGTATGTTAAATTCAAATGAGTACCAAAAGACACTAAGGAAGAGAAGTACTATGCATATTTCATTCTTAATATTCATTCACAAAACCTTGCTTTTTAATTCAAAAGGAATATTTTCTTTAAATGAAAATGGAATAACAGACCATCATGCTTCTAGCAGCCCCTCATCAGTATTAATGGGAAGTGAAGAGTGGTGAGTAGACTGGGGACATGGTTCCAACTGCTTGATTGACGACCTGGATTTGTATCCCTACTACCCATGTAAAGACGCCAGGCATGGAGGCAGGGCATGGTGGCACACACGCCCTTAATCCTAGCACTCCAGAGGCAGAGGTAGAAGGATCACCATGAGTCTGAGACCACCCTGAGACTACATAGTTAATTCCAGGTCAGCCTGGGCTACAGTGAGATCCTACCTTGAAAAAAAAAATGCCAGGCATGGTGGCACCCCCCTGGAATCCTAACTCTGGCAAAGTAGAAGAATCCCTGGGCTCGATTGCCAGCCAGTCTAGCCAAATTGGTGAGCTCAAGATTCAGTGAGAAAATATGACTTAAAAAAATAAATTTGGGGCTGGAGAGATGGCTTAGTGGTTAAGGCACTTGCCTGCAAAGCCTTAGGACCCTGGTTTGATTCCCCAGGACCCATGTAAGTCAGATGCACAAGGGGGCACATGAGTCTGGAGTTCATTTGCAGTGGCTGGAGGCCCTGGCACGCCCATTCTCTCTTTCTCTCAAATGAATAAATAAGTAAAGTAAAAAAAAAAATGGAGAGTGATTGAGGAAGACACCTAACATTGATTACTAACTTCACACACATGTGTATGCACAAGCATGTGTGCCCAGAAACACGTGATCATGAATACACACACATCACATGCATACCTAAAAAGAAGAAAGAGGACAATGAGGAGAACAGTGGGGGGTACTTTCAAAGTGAACAGTGTGGCAAACTACTAAATCTTACCCTCACTTTGGAACTTGGAAAACTCAATCCTTAAATTTCTGCTCCAGAGACATATTGAAGAGTGAAAGATCTATATCAACTTTTGTCATGGAAACTAAATGTGGAAAACTTCTCATTCTGTCTGGAAGACCAATACAGGGACCATAAATAGAAGCAGCTTGAGGGCTCAGAAGACTCCAGAATTATGTATCTGTTTCATCTAAATGCACAAGACAAACTTCTAGAACTGTGGAAGGTCTACCTCTTTCCACTCCCATTGGTGGAAGGCAAGACAGCTTGGAGGTCGAAAAGGAGGGGCGGGCCTCATGGCAGCAAGGATCAGCTGTGTGACCATGAGCAAGTCTAGCTCGCCTCTCTTACAGTGTAATGAGGCAATGCCTGTGGTGGATAAACTGTGAAGTACCAACTTCGCCCCCCTGGAGGTGAACAGTCAAAGCACTATTGACAGCAGGGCCAGGAGTTCAGAATGACTTTGCAACCATGCTGATCACCTATCAGGTCAGGGAGTTATAAGTACACTCTATTCTGATTCAAGAAACTAGGAGAAACTTCTCTTTCAAGCCCTGTAAGGCACGATTCTGGCAATCACAGCCCCTGATGTTGAGCGATCCTAACTCACTCCACAGAATGCCAAGGTGGCTCTCCTCTCCTGCAAATGCCAAATAAGCTCCCACAAGGCCTTGCAGAATCCACAGGCACAAACGATCAGGAATTGCAGCTGGAAGCTAACACTAATTGCGATTTAACACCAATTAGTAGTGGTCATTTTCATAATCCAATTTCACAAGGCTCTTTGCCAAAGTTGTCAAGGGTATTGTGTGTGTGTGTGTGTTTTCTTGATGGCAGTTATTATTCTAGTCACTGATGACAAAAACTATGCCGGGCAGCACAACACATTCATATTTATTTCACTCCTTCATTGACTTATTCAGTTATGTAGAAGATACTAATATGGTTATTAGCAATAGGAAATGGCTATTGTAGGGAGCTCACTGTTCAGTTAGAGGAAGAAAATAAAAGTGGGAAAGCAAGCTACCACAATTAGTGCTATGAGACGAGCAGCCATGGATGTGAAATCATACTTGGGAGATTCATGGAAGCACTGTTGCCTTGTGTTTCAAGTGCTGACAGTGTTTTAGTGATGTCCTTAAATCAGATCAGAAAGGGTGGGTTTGGGGCACAAAGAAGCGTCCATGTGTTATTTAGCTGTTGCACTATAGGGATAGGAGGGGGAAGCAAGTGGAGTGGTGGAATTACCATTGTCACATCCTAGATCACATCTCCAGTGATGTTGGCATGTACTACTGAAACCCCACACGTGCACAGCCCATGTCCACCAAGCAAACGTTAGGCAAGTTAGATATCCAGTTCCTCCATAGAAGGAATCATTGTTAAAGTGACCTGCTGCTCACAGAAGACCTCGTAGGATCCTGGATTTGCTGGAAAGAAAAGCAACAGCTCATTTCTGAGCCTTTGCTGGTGCAGGCGTGAGCCAAACCCCAGTGTCTGATTGCTAGTCAAGCAAAAGGCAGGACTGGGCCTTGCTGCTTCCTACAATTGCCAGCTAACTTCCGCTGAGCAGGGCCACCTGGAAAAGGACCCAGCCGACTGGCATGAAAGGAAGGCTACACACATCTTTCCACCTGGCAATTTGTATTAGGACATTCTTATTTCCAAGGCATATTTTTGAAAAGCTTATTTGTGTGTATATGTATATGCATGTGTATGTGTGTGAACTCTGTATGTGTATGGGTATGCTCGTGCCACAGTGCACATGCAGAGGGTCAAGGCCATCCTTGGAGTGTTCCTCCTGTCCTTCCACCTTCTTTTAAAAGAGTTTCTCATTTTGCCGTTACTGCTTGAGAGCTTCCTGATTAATTCTCCTGGCCCTGCCACCCATTGCTGCCATGTGTGTATTTCAGACACAAGTACCACTTTTCATCCTGCAAAGTGAGGAGGATCAAAACCCAAGGTGGCGGGGAGCTGGTGAGATGACTTAGCAGTTAAGGTGCTTTCGTGAAAAGCCTAAGGACCCATGTTAGACTCTCCAAGTCCCACGTAAGCCAGGTGCACAAGGTGACACCAATGTTCAGCGGTTAAGGCACCTGCCTGCAAAGCCTAATGACCTGGGTTCAGTTTCCCAATACCAACATAAAGCCAGATGCCCAAAGTAGTGCATGCATTTGGAGTTTGTTTGCAGTGGCTACAGACCATGGCACACCCATTCTCTCTCTCCCTTGCAAATAAATAAATAAAAATATTTTTAAAAAAATACAGCATGTTGTACATGGGGTAATTGTTGTGTCCCCTAAAATTCATATATTGAAGCCCTAACCTCCAATTCAATTTCAGATGGAGCTTCCAAGGAAGTGGCCCTGATCCAAGGGGTCTCTGTAGGAAGGAACATCCTTGCTCCTTCCATTCACAGCAGTAAATAAAAAAAAGGCTATGTGAGCACAGAGTGAGAAGGTGACTGTACCCTAGAGAACTACCCTCAGCAGACAATGGCCCAAATGGCACCTTACTTTTGGACTCCCTGACTCAAGTGTGTAAGTTTCCATTGTTTGTTTAAGCTACCCAGTCAAAGAAGACTAACGTAAGAGTTAAATGAACATTGATTTGGGTTCTCACATTAGCTTTGCACTGTGTACTGTGGTGATGTTCAGTACAAGGGAACCTCGACCCAGAATGACAGAGCTAGATCAAGATGGGTCTCTGAGGCATGAGCCAGAGAAATTTCTTAGCGACTATGACTATAAAGCAACTGTCCAACTTTTGCATGTCACTTTGGATGGATGTCCAGTGGGCTCCACTCCGCAATTATGAAAACATCAGGAAAGTTTCACCAGATGCATTTGGCAATCTCAGTTTTCAGCACTGACACAAAACCATTCTATATAAAAGCTTGCTATGTACTCTTTCCTGCCATCAACCAAAGAAATCTCATTTTTTTTCAATCTATAGAAATATTGCGCTCTCTCTCTCTCTCTGTCACTCTCTCTCTCATATTTTTATTAATGAATGTCACCTCTGCTGGTAAATTTGTCAATATTTTTAGAACTTTTTATGTGAAAGTACTAATGTCTTCTGCAAAAAATTCAAAAGTGAGAATAATGAATTTTGTTGAATAAGAATTTCTCATTCTATATATTTCTACTAAGTGACGCAGCAGCCAATACAATTGTCAGTGTAACGACATGAAAGCAAAGAGAACACAGATTGAAGTTGCTGGTAATATAATATTTTGCCATATGGCAGTAGCATGTCTTAAATGATACTGATATGAAAGACATATGTTTTTACTGCATTGAGATCTTCTGCTTTGCAGGTGTCCAACACACCAATACCTGACCATATGCACTGGGACATACTCAGATTAGACTTGCTCACAGGTGCTATTTGGTTCTATTTGTTTGTGTTGGCTCTACTGTAAGTTTGTTTTTCTTTTTTTTTAACCACGGTGTGAAAAAAAATATTAAAATCAATTTAAAAATTACATGCAAAGGAGCTATGTGTATTTCTTCTTCCCTGTTAAAACTGTCCACAACTACGTACGGTAATTTGAATGTGGAATGTCCCCCACAGCCTCGTGTTTGTGATTAAGCCTCACACTTAATCCCTAACAGGGTGTAGCCTTTGGGAGGTGAAGCATGGCTGGAAGAGGCGTATCACCAGTGGTGGGCTTGGGGTTCATTAGTCCAGCCTCACTGGGCGTTTAGAACCCCATCACTCTTGCTGCTTCCTCTCTGGTGACAGGATAATATGGGGCACCAGCTCTCTGCTCCTGCTACGCTTTACCTGCCATGACGAAGCATCCCCTTGACACTGTAAGCCAAAATGAACCCTTGCCTTCCATAAGCTGCTTCCTGGTTGTGTATTTTGTTCCAGCAACTACAATGTAACTGCTGTATCACGTATTGAACTTTATGGTCTTTCACAAAAGGCTGCTGTTGGTCTAGGTTAACTAGTAGAAATATTGCCAGCACAGGACTCCAAGAACTTGCATTCCCAACTCGGGTCTTGCCAGTAACTAGCTAAGTAAACCAGCCAACCACTTAACTTTCTTAGTTGGAGTGTTTTCATTTATTATAAAATAAATTGAAATAGGTCCTACACAAGATCCTTGCTTATTGTAGAATATTCCTTTCGTTCAAATTAAACACTAGCCCAAGAGCTGTCAGCTCCTTTCTAGACTCTCCCAAGTTTGTCCTCAGAGGTAAATTGGATTCATCTCGTAGGTGGCCCCCCATTTCACCTGAGTATAACCTTTCCACAGCATTTTTCTGAATTTACTATGATGTCTCTTCATTCTATATAGGCTTCTGGAGATCAGGCACTAGGCCTTTTCCCACTGTGACCCCATAGTTATTAGTAGGAGCCTCTACTGGTGTGAATACACAGTGAACCAGACAATATTTTCTGTGTGACACTTCAACAAAGTGTCTCATCAGATGAGGTACCAAAAATAGCAAACAAAAGCCTTCACAAATCCTATTTAAGTAATCAATCTGGAGGAAAATATGTTCTTGCTATCTTGAAAGTGAAAAAAATACTCGGAAATAATTCAAACTCTCAGTCATGCTTAATGTAGCTATAAGTGCTAATGTAACATTTATTTTAAGCTCCCAGGAAATAGAATTCTCCTGACTTCCTCATACACAAATATACCTACCAATTTTTAAATGGTCCATTTTCTTACATTCATCAAACATAATGTCTATATGGTTTCAGCATCTTCTATGAAAAAAGGTTCCAATAAAATTACCAATATATCTGCCGACTTGAAGAACTCTGAGAATACATATTTCTTATTAATCTTTATAAATGGTACATTGTTAGTCCTCCTTATTACCCCATTTGGAAGATCCACTAGAAGAATCTACAATATTAGCATAGAGTTATATGTATGGTCATGACCTACTACAGGCTAAGAATACAAAGCAAGCTTAGCAAAGCTCAGGTATGTGGAGAAGTCTGGGGGAACCCAAGCACAGGCCACCTGAACTCCCCCAGCAAGGGTTATGGCAATGTATGTCCAATGGCTACAAGGAAATTCACTAGGGATTCAGTACCCAGTGTGTTTAATTGGGACTGCTCAAATAGGCATCGTTGGCCTGGCCAAATCAAAATTCTGAAAATAAACTACACTACCCGTACAAACTGCATTGTTTGAATAGATAGTCTAAGCACAGACAGCAACACAGTTCACGCCCTGATTGCACCATGGGTGTGTTTCACCTTCAGTGTGAACTAGCCTGATCTCACTCCAGCATGTTCGTGTGTGGTTCTGTAGTCACCTCTTATTCTGTGATATTTCCTGTTCATTATAGCCCTCTGGCTTGGTAAAGGAGATATGCTTCCTAATAAAGGTAGAGGATTCTATTTGCTGCCATCTCACTTCCAGCACTCTACTTTGAGCAGCTGACACACATGAAAGGCCCATGGGCCACCAGTCACTTACTGTATAGACAATGTTTTAGAGAAACATTTACTAGCATAGTATCTATGGCTGTGACTACGGGCTGGGTTTTATCCTCTATCCAAAAAGGATATGTTGAATCCCTAATCCCCAACATTATGGAATTTAGAGGTAACTAGTTTAGAGGTGCTTATGAGGGCCAGAGCCTTCATAATGGGATTAATGCTTTTATAAGGGAGTCCAGAGAGCTATTCCCTCCTTCTCTCTCCACCACATGAGGACACAGTGAGAAGACAGTCATCTACTATAAGGTTTGGGAGTGACCAAGACCATGGAAACCACTCTGAGGCAAAGATGGAAGCTTTTCTTTGGGAAAAGCACAAGCTGCCAGGACTGACTCTTAAGAGTGGAGCACAGTCAACATGAGATTCCAGATAGTGCACTTTATAGGGCTCTTCAGTTGGGGGAAGGTGAGGAAGGGAAAAGTTTAATACAAATTTTTTCTTTAGGGGAGATCTAAGATAGCCAGGGCGTAACAACAGACCAGTGGCCGGGTGACTTATAAGATAAGGGGGCAGGAAATCATGACCTGGGGGCATTGTTAGACAAGGAAGGGATAATGGCTAGGCAGTTTCTTGAGCAATGTGGATGACCCACTCCCTTGTGTCTGTCACCGTTCTGCTGTCTTTGGTGACTTCATTTTGGCCAGCCCATCCTGACCTAACATCTACAAACCAGTGAAAGACTCCACCTATTAGAAACCTGACCTGAGGGCTGGAGGGATGGCTTAGTAGTTTACACATTTGTTTGTCTGCAAAGCCAAAGGGACCCAGGTTCGATTCCCAGGACCCACATGAGCCAGATATACAAGGTGGTACATGTGTCTGGAGCTCATTTGCAGTGGCTGGAGGCCCTGGCACACCCATTCTATCTCTCTATCTCTCTCTATCTCTCTCTCTCTCCCCCTCTTTCTCTCTGTCAAATAAATAAATAGAAATAAAAGATATAAAAAAGAAATGTGACCTTAATTAATAGCTTTGATTGCTAATGAGATCCATAACTCATGATGAACATTATTTTGGTTATATAATTGACAATTGTTTAGCACAATAATGTTTATAATAATAGCAATCAAAACTTTTCATTAGTAGATCAATAGGGCTTAAGTAAGTGAGTGAATGAGCAACTCTGTGAATTGTGGGGAGATTGCTGTCATTTTGAGAAGCTAATGAAATAAGAGATGGTCTATAAAAATACAGATTTTAGAGCTGGGCGTGGTGGCGCACGCCTTCAATCGCAGCACTCGGGAGGCAGAGGTAGGAGGATCACTGTGAGTTTGAGGCCACCCTGAGGCTCCATAGTGAATTCCAGGTCAGCCTGAGCTAGAGTGAGACCCTACCTCAAAAAACTAAAAAATAAAATAAAAAAAAATTTAGAACCAGAGAGAAGGATTCAAATCCAGACCCAGACCCATGAGTTTGTTTCCAGCTATGAGTCCAGTCTCAGTACCTCAACCTTCGTAAGGGTGAAACAGAGATTACCCCACCTTGCTTGGTGACATTTAGCAAAATTACACTACATAAGATATATGGAATCTGTGTGGTGGTTTGAATAAGATGTCCTCCTCCCACCAAAACCCATGTGTTTGGAATGCCTGGTCCCTAGCTGTTAGCAAGTTGTGAGATGAAGGCTTGCAGAAGGGAATGTGTTGTTGAGGACAGACTTGGGTGTTATTACCAGCTCCCTCTTGCCAGAGCACAGCTCATTCTCTTGCTAGTCTTTTCCACCTGCTATAGCAGGATCATCATGCCCAGCCTCTGCTATTATTATGCATTCCCCTGCCATCACGAAATTTCTCCTCAAGACTATAAGCCACAACCAATCCTTTCCTCCCATCAGCTGATTTGGTCCAGGTGCTTTGTCCCAGCAACAAGATTGTAACTACAACAATATACCCATATCAAATAAGCTCAAAATAGTAGTTAACACTAGTAGCCTTTGGAAGATATTTACTTAAGTTATCTTTTACACTTTTTCTGCTGGGAATGATGTGGCATAGACTGACAGCACACCCTATTCTCACAATCCACCAAGTTACTAAAATATCTATTAGGAACACTGGGATAGAATTATAAAGAAAAAGGCAATGCAGGGTATGACAGGAAACACATTGTAAAGGGAAGAAGCCATCTGATGTAACAACGGTACCTTCAGAGACAAGCATATTAACCCTGGGTCCTGAGTAAAAAGTAAAACAGAAACAGAAGCTTTTCTGTCTCTGGCTTGTCTTCCTATGGGAAGGGGGATCCACATTGGTATGGGTGTGTGTGTAAAAGAGGCCATAGAGTTTTGTAATGAACACATTTTAAAGACGCAAACGTTGTTTTGTACTTATGATTTGTTTTAACTATCCCTCTTTGTGACCTTGTATTGCAAACATATCATTAATTCTTTAATACTACTCCCTCTTACTCTGAGTTTCTTCGTGTGCTGTGAGGAGGAAATAACTTCCGATTTTATTTTGCTGGGATATTATAAATAATGCATGAGATATGGCATAAACAGCATGCTTTGAGGAGGACAATGACAATATGTGTTCTGCAGAAAGAAGGCATGATGGATAGGGGTTTTGGTAATCTTGCAGGATGGGAAAAACTCCAAATCTGATAAATTATAGGTGGAAGAAGATTTAGTATGAATATAAAAACTTCACATAGCCAACAGACCGCCTGTAGATGAGAAACTACTGCACAAAGTACAGTGTAGACCAAAGAGACTCTGAACTCCCTAACAAGCAAGTAAGAATGTTCCCTATTTAGCTCACACTTGGATAACTCTCTCACATCCATCACTCCTTAATGTCTGTGTTTCATGTACTTATGCACACAGGAAGCTTCTTGAGCACAGAGTCTATATTTAATCTCTGTGGGTCGCTATAGCTAGTTACTTGTCCCACAGGTTATGTGTAGTCAATGATAATTTGTTGACAGAAAAAGAAACTGAAAATTTTCTTCAAGTGGTGATCAAATGTTTTAATACAACCAGTAGGGTTATCATACCTGCTGGTCTTACCTTCTCTTCAAACCCTGACGAAGAATCAAAGTGTTATGTTCATTTCTATACTGCTACCATGTAGACATTAATTTCTCCCTTGGTTAACTTGTTTTCCTCCATGCTCACTACAGGGAAGATTTTATGTAAGAGGCTGCAGAAAGGAAGGGTCATTCTTTCTAAATACTTCAATATAGGCAGGCGATATTTTATATGAAATTCCTTAAGTGCAGCTATCCAAACATGTACTTCATTCTTGGCAATAAAAGAGTTCTATCCAATGTCCAATGGCCTATAAATCAGAGCTAGGAGATCTCTTTATGTAAATTAAATTTGCGTCAGACTCATCAGTGAAAAAGAAAATGGTAATAAAGATTAAATTTGCAGCAGCAGCACAAAGGAAAGGAATCCTATACCTATTGGTAGGATATGTCAGGGTGGCTAATTAATTTTTGAGATACTGTTCTCTGAAAAAAAATTAATGGAGAGTAAGCTTTGTGAACTGATTACTAAATGAGACATAATTTAAAAGCATTGGAAATGTAAAATAGGTAACTAGCTGGATTGGCCTTACTAACTTTCAAGAAATTCATGTAATTTAGTAATAGACTCCACTGTGCATTTTGTGGTGGTATATCATAAGCTCCAAGAACTATGCCGCTGTACAGTTCATCGTTCATTGGTTTCTCCCCAAATCTGCTTCTCATTGTATGTCTTCAAAGACTCAATTATTTACTCATGCAATTATGCTGTCTCTTCCATTAATAAAAAATAAACAAAATACAGGTAAAGAGAAATTACATCAGTCCACAATGATAGGAATGCACTACTTGGAAATGAAATAGCTAACGCCACATTAGTGCTGTGGAGAGCAATCAGGGAGTATGGATGCAACATACCCGCTTCCTCAGATTGCACGTGAGAGTGAGGTTCCTTGAGAATGAGTTGGCAAAAGCCGTGTAAAAGTCGAGGACTTTGAGCAAGGCTTCTCTCTTGATGATGTGCAGGTCACAGTATGTGAGTGCCCGGACGTTGGCACATGCATGAGCGAGGGTGGTTTCCTTCCAGAAGATGTCTCCAAACACATCACCTTTCCCTGGAAAACAAGGTTGCATGTTCAAGTACCTGCCACAGCATCCAGCATACTCCCCAGGGTATTCAGTTTACTATGTGGTGTTCATCTCCTACGTAATGTAGAGTGGAGCACATAGCCCTCATACATGCATGGCAACATACAACACTTTCACATAATGAGTAACAGCACCATGGCTTCAGTTCTTGATAGAAATCTGGAGTGGAATAAGGAAATGTAATTCAGCAGACAGGCTAAAAACCTTATTTTAGCAAAAAGTTTCATTAGCTTCTACACTTAAGTTTTCCTACTCTGTCTAGAAGGAGCAAAAGTGGCTTCTCACTTTTCTCCTTTGTCCTGCTCCTTCTGGAAAGAAAAAAACAAGACAAAGAAAATGCAATGTACAAGGTCTGCTGTTATGGCCATTAGAAATCTAGAGTGGCTGCAGTATACATTAAGTCAAATTATACAGTAACTAAGTATAGTGTTCCAAGCAGGTTAAGACTTGTCATGTTTTAGTCTTCAAAGCATGTCCTTCCTTCCTGATGTCCACAAACCTTATAGGGTCTCACAACTCAGTACATGAGCTCCCAACCTTAATTCCTATGCTTAAGAAAACGAGTTGATTATAATATAGTAGTACACACTTGCTACTCCATGAACTTCCATTATGACTGCTATGCAAATATGGATGACTTTGAAAAAAAAATCTTACAATCACACAATTCACCTACTCAAAAGCGCACCACGCACTGATGGCTCCAGGGGCTTCACCATTCCACATAGGGAGTACTGCACTGTCCAGAGGGAATGAGCCAAAGTCGCATGTCAAAAGTCCCTAAATGCCTTTCTGCCAAGGCAGTTTTCTAGGATCCCCCGGCTTCTTCTCAAGTGTGGTCAACGGCTTTCTTTCTTTTTCCTCTGTGGGGAAATGTTATGCCCAGGTGAAGAAAGTCTTCCTAAGGACATTCAGTGGATGACTCATTCTTTCTGCACTCTCTCATCACAGAGATGAACAAATGACTTTCTCACCGTGCAGATTAAAATCAGAGGATGGGTAGAGAAGAAAGGTTGCCTATAACCCTCCAGGAAAATCAATCAGCACAGAGCACAGAGAGTGTAACCACAGAAATGAAAGAAAGCAGCAGACGCAGACAGAAACAGAGAGGTCAAGGGAGCAGCAGCAGACTGTTTGCACAAACAGGTAGCTGGCAAGCTTTCAGAAGCATGACTGGAGGTTCAGACTTAAGAGGCGCTCTAGGGGAGAAACAGAAAGCCTGCATATTTTTAGAAAGGTGCTTATACCACCATGTGATCACCAGCATCAACTAAACAAAATGTGCATTTAATTAGTTTTGAGCAAATCACTTGTTTATGGCACCTCCAAAAGTTCACTGTAGCTGGCAATACCAATTGAGAACTCAGCTAAGTGTATGAGAGCTATACATTTGTCCCAGGAAGGAACATGAGAAGCCTAGTAAGCAAGTAAAGTCTCAAGGCATAGCTATGCAGCATCATGCCAGCCTAGGGGAGACTAACTCCTGAAGTTTCAAAGATAAAATTCCATGTTTATCTGAATGATGGATTTCAGAAGTGTGTACAGGGCAACCTCTTTAAAACTAGGATTTCCAAGTACAGGTATTTATTCTAACTGCATAATCAGAAGTGCTGTTACCTGTGAGGTGCTCTCTTATGTGAAGTAGTGTTTATAACAGTCCAGTGAAGTGAGGTCAGATAAGGACCAATAAATTTTAAATGACATGAAAGAAATCCTGGGGTTGTAGAGATGGCTTAGTGGTTAAAAGTGCCACAAAGGTAGGCTGTCCAAGCCTGTTGATGAGAGTTCCAATCACCAGACCTCACATAAAGTCTGATGAAAATAGAATACTTGTCTGTAGTCACAAGGGACTTATGGCAATGCAAGGCAGAGTCAAGAGAGTCCTGAAGCTCGTGGGCCAGCTAGCCTGCTACTTCCAGCAACAAAACAACTGACAAGCAGCCCTGTCTCAAGCAAGGTGGAAGACAAGGAACGGCTTCCTGAGGTTGCCCTCTGACCTCCATATATGTGCCATGGCACATGCATGCCCATACACACACACACACACACACACACACACACACACACACACCGGAGGAAGGAAGGAAGGAAGGAAGGAAGGAAGGAAGGAAGGAAGGAAGGAAGGAAGGAAGGAAAGGAGGGACATTTTTAAAAAAGATAAATTAGGCAGCCACTAAATAGCACAGACTAGAAAACTGCAGAGAGAAATATTGGTACTACATAAAATGAAGTCAGAACAGCAATACAATCACACTGTATGTTCCCCACACCCACCCTCTAGCATTCATGCATACATACAAAGCTAGAAAGCAATGTATCAGAATGACAGGTACCCACTGAAATACAGGGCAATGGATGGGTATTCCCTGACAACTTACATGAATTATTTTGTAAACAGAAGAAAAATAATTGTTAAATTATCATAATCAATGGTGCTACAGAAATAAGTTTTTTTGCTTTTAAAAATTTTTATTTTAATTTTTTTAAATTTTCTTATTTATTTGAGAAAGCAAGAGAGGGAAAGAGGCAGACAGAGAGAAAAAGAGAATGGGCATGCCAGGGCCTTCAGCGACTGCAAACAAACTCCAGATGCATGCATCACCTTGTGCATCTGGTTTACGTGGGTCCTGGAGAGTCGAACCTGTGTTCCTTTGGCTCTTCAGGCAAGCACCTTAACCGCTAAGCCATCCCTCCAGCCCCAGAAATAAGTTTCAACAAGGCTCTATTGATCTACTACTTGTTCCTTAGCCTCTACATTTCTTAATTTCCTCTACTTATTTTGTTCTTACTTTTCCCTTAAAGTTATAGAAAAAAAGATTGCATTTCACTCTGACTCATTTCCATGAGCCTGTCTCAAATTGCCAAATAGAATATGATTACTGATCCATTTATAAATGCTCATTGCTTTTCAACTGTTTGATTTCCAGGCACAGAACACTGTAACAGTAACGGATGCATTTGACTCAGTAGCTTCACTTCTAGGGATTCATCCAAAGGTAAAAACTGTCGTAAGTAACACTCAGAGCAGTGCTAGTCATCATGGTCCTGCTGTAAGAGAAAGGACCACCAGTTCAAAACCAATAGAAATTGCAAAAACTTTTGTAAATTATCAATTAGTAAAGATTTAAAGTGAGTTTTGAAAAAACGTAAAAAATTCTTAACTTATGATATGAAATAAAAACTGGCATAAGGAATATATGACTGTGGTTACAGCCACAATAAAACATAAAATAAATCCGAAGTGCTTTTAAGAAATATACTTTTTCGGGCTGGAGAGATAGCTTAGCCGTTAAGGCGCTTCCCTGCAAAGCCAAAGTACCTTAGTTCATTTAATGCCCCAGGACCCACGCAAGCCAGATGCACAACGTGGTGCATACATCTGGAGTTTGTTTGCAGTGGCTGGGAGCCCTGGCACACCCATTCTCTCTCTCTCTCTCCCACTCTGCCTCTTTCCCTCTCTCAAATAAATAAAAATAAAATATTAAAAGAGAAAAAAAGGACTATGCTTTTTCTTCTTAAGAGGATTTTTCATAATAGAACCAAAGCATATTGTATAATAATGTTGCTATTATTAAGTTAGGTTATTATTAACTTGTTAATTGATAATAAATTTAGATAAAAGTAAAACAAGATATATAACTAAAAGAACATACATGTAATTAATAATAACAAATCACTTCGATTGATGTACTTATCACTTCCTTTTATTCTGTTTTCCAGTTTTTTTCTATAATGAATATGCTTATTAAAAATTATAAAAATGGTACTTGGGACATGGCTTTGTGGATAAAGTGGGCATAATTCTGTTTTTACTTTTTTGAGGAAGCTCCACACTGACTTGCATAGCAGCTATACCAGCTGATATTCCCACCGTGAGTGAATGAGAGTTCCTCTTTAACCACACTCTCACCACAATCTGCTGTCATTTGTTTTCTTCTGATAGAATCTCAAAGAAGTTTCAAATTTTATTTATTTATTTATTTGAGAGAGAGAGAGAAAGAGAGCATGCATGGACACATGCATACAAAATCATGATTTATGTGCCATTTTATGTATCTGGCTTTACACGGATACTGGGGAATTGAACTTGGGTTGGCAGGCTTTGTAATAAAGTGCCTTTAATCCCAAGCCACCCCTCAGCCCATCAAAGTAATTTGAATTTGAATTTATTCCTTTTATGGCTAAAGACACTGAACATTTTTAAAATATTTATTGGCCATCTATATATTTTTCTATCTGTTCAGTTCATTGGTCCATTTGTTGATTATCAGTGAGGTTTTGTTCTAGATAGTAATGCCGTTTTGAAAGCAAATATATTCTTCCCATTCTATAGTCTATTCACTTGGCTGACAATGTCTTTTGCTGTGCAGAAGCTTTTTACTTTCATGAAATTCTATTTGTTAATTCTCATGGCCATGTCTGTGCTAATTGGATTCAATTCAGAAAATTCTAGCCTGAACCTATATGCTGAAGTGTTTTTCCTATAGAAGGTCTTAGGGCTTTAAATTAAGTCTTTTGATCCGTTTTGAATTCATTTTTGTGCATGATGAAAGATATGAAACTAATTTCATGTTTCTGAAGGAGGATATCCAGTGTTGACAGTACCATTTCTGAATAAGCTGTTTTTCTCCACTGTATCTTTTGTGATACCTTTCTCAAAATTCAAGCATCCACTGCTGTCTGGGTCTTCTGTTATGTTCCACTGGTGTACATGTCTGTTTGTGTGTCAGTACTGTGCTGTCTGTGTCACGGCGACTCTGTCACAGTGTTTGAGGTCAGGAAATGAGATGCCTCAGGTAGTGTTCTTTCTGCTTAAGATTGCACTTGCTATGGTGCTGGTTGGGCCTTTTAGAGCCAGCAGGCTTCATCATAGGACTCAGATGCCAGATATGGAACTGCATGATTTGATGTTTGCCCAGCTGACTACTAATCTTGCACTGGTCTAGTCTCTTTATTATTTTTATTCTTTTTATACAGAGAATGTACCATTTATGTGTTAGAAGCATGTAACTTGTGTTTCTGTTTTGTAGGGTTCACAGTTAAAAGACTATCTTGAGACTTTTGCATGGTTTGGGGATAGATAAAGACTATGGAAGATCAGGCTGGAGAAATGACTTAATGGTTAAGGCACTTGCCTATGAAGCCTCAGAACCCAGGTTCAATTCTCTAGGTCCCATGTAAGCCAGATGCACAAGGTGGTACATGTGTCTGGAGTTCGTTTACAATGGCTAGAGGCCCTGGTGTGCCCATGAACCCATTCTCTCTCTCTCTCTCATAAAAATAAAATGAAATAAAAAGAATATGGATATATAAAGCTGGACTGAGTGCATTTTACATTGAGATGGTTGTGAGTCTATGGGGCCAGGGGCAAAATGTGTTCGTTTAAGGGTAAAATGTCCCTCGAGTGTTTGTGATTTAGTCTCCAGCGGGAACAGCCGTTGGGAGGTGGAATTTTAATAGAGGAGTGTGTTTGTGGAGGTGGGCCTTGAGGCAGATTAGTCAAGCCTATTTAGTGTTAAGAGCTAGCACTTTCTTCCTTTCTCTTTCTCTCTCTTTCTCATTTTCTCCTTCCCTCCCCCCCCTTCTCTCTTACTACCCCTTCCTGTGGATATGTAACATTAAGAGCCATCTGCCTTCCATACTTTTCTCTGTCATGATAAGCCTTCCCCTTTACAACTAGAAACCTGAAATAAGCTCTTTTCTACCACAAGCTGCTTTTGCCTGGGTGTTTTGTCGCAGCACCAAGAATGAAATTCCTACAGCTATCTATGGTATTTTGTGTTTCTATAGGAATATTGGTTTTTTTTGTAGTGCTGTGAAGAACTTCACTGGAATTTTTATGGTAATTGTATTGAATCTGTAGATTATTTTTAGTAAAATAGCCATTTTCATCATCTAGGGTCTTCAATTTCCTTATTCAGTGACTTAAAATCTTCATTGGAAGTCATTAAATCTTAATTTTTTTTTTTCAACGTTAGGGATGAAACTTAAGACGTCAAGTATGTTGGGTAAGAGATCAATCAGTAAGCTACATGCTCAGCCCCCAAATTATTCAAAAATTTGGAAGACTTTTGTCTTATTGCTTTGGCCAACACCTGATAAGAAACAACTTTAGGAAGGAAGTGTTCATTTTGGCTTAGGGTTTGAGTGCACGTGGTTCTTTTGGTGGGCAAGTCATGTCAACAGGAGCATGAAGCAGCTGGCTAGTCCCATCCCATCTCCAGTTAGGAAGCAACATACAAGGAATGCCTATGCTCAGCTTTTTCTCTCCTCTATTCAGTCTGGGACTCTAGTCCATGGAATGGTGCTGCCCACAGTTAGGATAAACCTTCTCACTTCAATTAACTTCATCTATAAACACCTTCACAGACATTTTTAAGGATTTATCCTTAAGCAATTCTAGAGCCAATCAAGTTGACAATGGAGTTTAGCCATTAAAATGGGAAATAAATGTAGAATGTGGAAAGAATTATAAGCAATTATAATATTAACTCACGAAAACCTACTTGTCCAAAAATATTACAGAGATAAATATAGCAAAATTAACAATTATGAATAACTATAGTCCTATCATCAGAATTCACATTACAGATTACTTAATACTAATTTCTTCATGACAGAATTCTCATTAAAGTTATGTAATATATAGACTAGATAGTAGCCTATTAAATCACTTTAAAAGATATTTGCTTTGTCAAGCTTTTTAAGTTACCTAAAACATATTATTCAATTCACAACATTTTTTTTTAAAGAGAGAAAGAGCAAGTGAGAAAGAGAGAGAGAGACAGAGAAACAGAGAGAATTGGGATTCCAGAGCCTCGGCCACTGCAATCAAATGCCAGATGCTTACACCACCTAGTGGGCATGTGTGACCTTGCGCTTACCTCACCTCTGTGTTTGGCTTATGTAGGATCTGGAGAGTCAAACATGGGTCCTCAGACTTCACAGTCAAGCACTTTAACCACTAGGCTATTTCTCCAGCCTGTGCCACAAAATTTTATAGTACTTCTGGGAAGGCAGTTTTTTTGTAAGTCAATGAATTATTTTACTAAATAAAACAAATTTCACTAGTGTCCTTCTTTAGGGCATAGTATGCACATTTATATAAACCTACATAAATTACAGCTATGCAATACAAGACTATATATGGAATCTCAATACAGAAGTGTTCTTTCTTCATTGTAAAGATTTTACACATGTTCAAGGATAGGAACTTTAATGGCTACAGAATATTTGATGCTGGTTTTCAGGTCAGCTCCTGCTGGGTGCAAATAGTCCCAGTTATAAACATTTTAGAGCTTGAGTGAACTAACCTCTCTCAAAGCCCTAAAATAGTAGAAAAGCTCACACCAACAGGAAAGTTGTTGTTTGTTCTATTTATATTTTCTCAGTTCTTTGCATCAAACCTTATGAAGTATCTCACCGCCAAACCCCAGGAAACAGGATTATAAAACAGAACTTAATGTTAAACATTAATATAGTAGGAAACTATGTAAATTTTAAAGACAGAAAAAGAGAGTTACAACATAACTAAAGGAACAATATAGACTGTAGTATGTTTGGAGATTATGATTCCCTATGGGGCTAGTTTATCAGCTAGATTTCTTGTTTATTATGACACACATTATTTGGTGAGTTAATGATGTAGATAAAATAGATGCACAAAATTTATCATTGTTATTTATCATTAGTAATAACTTACTCATCCAACAGATTCTTAAAGTGCCATCTAAATTTCACTTAGGTGGTTTTCTCTGAGTGTGTTACAGAGTATAATAATGGCTATACTCGATCATCCTCCCTCAATATGGACTTAATCCATGTACAATATTCACTCTTTCTTAAATACATTTTCCTGTTATACTTTAGTTATACAAAATAAATAATTACTATAGGAAGCAAATTAACATATCACAACATAGTTACTACATATATAAATGTGCCAAGAACAGCTAAAATATAGTGATTTAGCAAAAATATCTTAAAAACTACAGCAAATACACAAGAGAAAATGAATGGCATCAACTTAGCAGCACAGAAAATCAACAAATAATAAAGGCCGAGAGAAAAGGAACAAAAAATAATGAAATGCTCAGAAGACAAATAAGAAAGTTACAATAGTCTCCACCTGTCAATAAGAACATTGAGTCTAGGGCTGGAGAAATGGCTTAGTGGTTAAGCACTTGCCTGTGAAGCCTAAGGACCCTGGTTCGAGGCTGAATTCCCCAGGACCCACGTTAGCCAGATGCTCAAGGGGGCGCATGCATCTGGAGTTCATTTGCAGTGGCTGGAGCCCTGGCGCACCCATTCTCTCTCTCTCTCTCTCTCTCTCTCTCTTTCTCTCTCTGTCATTCTCAAATAAATAAAATAAAACACACAAACAAGAAAAGAACCTTGAATCTAGATGGGTTAAACAATCCAAAGACATAAAGTGAGTGAATGGATTTTTTTTAAAAATGTCCAATTATATGCTTCCTATAATACATCCATTCTATCTTTAAGGACATGTATAGACTGAAAAAAATGGAAGAATATATCCCATTAAATAGTGACCTGAAGGGACCAGGGCTAACTATACTTACATAAGATAAGAGAGACTTTGAGTTAAGAATAAACTAATATAAGGGATAAAGAAGGCTATTAAAGTAATTAAATAAAATAATTACTTAAAGGGGGCAATTCAACAAGAGTATATAACAATTACAAATATACATACTCAACAGCTGAGGACATAAATATCTAGAAAAGAAGAACCATGATTTCAGGGAGGTTTTTTTTTTTTTTTTTCTCACAGTTCAAAGTAATACTGTCCAGCACTGCGGGGAAGTTATAGTGGCATGACCAGTTTGGACCAGGAAGCAGAGAGAAGGAATGCTAGAGTTAGTTCATTTTCTTGCTTTTCCTTTTTATTAAGTCTTATATCATGGTCCATAAGATGGTACTGTCCAGATTCAGGACAGTTTTTCTCTCCTCAGTAAAAACCCCTTAGGAAAATCCATCACAGACACACACAAAGGTATGCCTCATTATTGTCATAGGTACTAGCTGTAATCCAATCACATTGACAATCAATTGATCCTAAAGAGTTGAAATCTAGGAGAATTAGAGAGATGGCTCAGTTGTGCAAGAATGAAGACCTAAGTTCAGATCCCCAGCACCTACAGAAAATCTGGATGTGTCTGTGGGCACCTATAATTCCAGAACTGGGGAGACAGAGTCAGGAGAATTTTAAAGGCTTGCTGACAAGCTAGTTTAGTCTAATAGGTGAGCTCCAGGTCAGTGAAAGAACCTTTCTCAAAAAACTAAGGTGCAGAGTGATTGGGAAAGACACTGATAACAATGCCTGGCCTTCATGTGCATGATCACACATGTGCATGTGCAGCCCCCCCTCACAGACACATACACACATGTATATGAATACACATATACACATGCGGACACACACCACACAGGCACCTGCAGAAAAAGCAACAAGAACTGAATCTCAAAGAGGTGTCTATATTCTCATTCATTGAAACATTAATCAAAATACCAAGGTACAGGGCTGGAGAGATGGTTTAGTAGTTAAAACAATTGCTGGTGATGCTAAAGGACCCAGGCTCAATTCCCCAGGACCCACAAAAACCAGATGCACAAGGTGGAGCATGCATCTGGAATTGGTTTACAGTGGCTAAAGACCCTGGTATACCCATTCTCTCTCTCTCTCTCTCTCTCTCCTCTCTCTCTTCCTCCCTCCCTCTTTATTTATCTCAAATAAATAAAATATTAAAAATAAATCATTTGTGAAAATAAAAAATGCCAAGATATAGACACAAGCCACATTGCATAAATAAACAAAACAGGTCATGTACCCAAACAATAGAATATTATTCCATCTTTAAAATGTATGTAACTCTGCTATTGGCAACTACATGGATGGAACTAAAGGCCATTAGACAAAGAGAAGTGGCAGACACAGAAGGACAAAGTCTGCTATCTGACCCGTATAACCACTTATTCTTGTCACCGGCAAAAGCAAAAGCCATTCATAGGGATTAAAGCAAAACCCCATTCAATTTAATAGATTTAAGTGGGTTGTGTCACTATGTCCAGTGACAGATCAAGGTATGAGTCAGGGTTTTTCTCAGTACAGAGGATCCCAGATAAAGAACAAGAAAGAAGTGTTACAGGGTTAAGAGTCCCCCTTCACCTCCTTTGTTTGCTTTGCTCACACAATAGGAAAATGTTTTCTCAGTCAATTATAGATCTACACCGAAGCTAGAACTTTTAAGGCCTTACGTTTTATTATCACCTAGGCAAAAGACAAACCAAGGGTAGTCATTATCTCACGGCAACGTACAGAGGAAATGGAAATTGCATAAACAGAGTACAAAGCTATTTTCATAAGTATCCATGATTGAAACAATTATGAAAGCATCCCAGTGGTAAAGTAACATACTGGCTAATATGACCCACTGAACAAACCTTTACTGAGAATCTATTTACGGAGTCCTACCACAGATGACAGAATAACACAAGCGAGCAAGGCATCTCAAATACACACCTAAGTGCAACGGGAGGACCATCAGAGGAGAGGCATCTAAATCTGATGTAAGGCAATAAAGGAAAGATTGAAAGAAAGAGAAAAGGTCTTCAAAACACAGAAGTGGTGCAGGCAAAAGCAGTTTCAAAAGACTTCGTAGACTGGGCGTGGTGGCGCACGCCTTTAATCCCAGCACTCGGGAGGCAGAGGTAGGAGGATCACCATGAGTTTGAGGCCACCCTGAGACTACAGAGTGAATTCCAGGTCAGCCTGAACTAGAGTGAAACCCTACCTTGAAAAACCAAAAACAAAACAAACAAGCAAAAAAACTGGTAGAACACAAGACATTTTCAGCAATTCAATATGTCAAGGGTGGTACAAGGCAGGCTAGCAAGAAGAGAAGAGAAGAGACGGAGACCTGAGCAGCCAAAACAGCCATTCAAGGCATCATACTTATCGTAAAGGTGTGGCAAGCCATGGGAGAAATCCTAAGAAGGAGACAGACAGGGTGCTCTAGGATGGTGACCATGGAAACAGCAGCACACAAAACTGGAGGCTGAAGTGGAGGACAGACTGTAGGCAGTCGATGGCTCTGGACAAAAATTTTATGGGTGGTGGTAATGACATTAGAGACAAAGTTCGTGAGATGCACCAAACAAGACTTAAATTTTTGAAAATTGCTAGTGGAGACTGTTTGACATTGAGTTCAAACTACAGGGATTATAAATACTTTCATATTTCAAAGATATCTGCAGAATAATTGAACCTTATTGGAAAGATGCTATAAACATTGCTTAAATAGTTAAAACTGAATCATTTAAATAAGGGCATTTAAATATATGCAAACATGTATTTAAAGAAAAATAAGAAAACAACCAGTTTTCTGTTCATAAAGTTTCCAAGTTAATAAATATTACCTTCAAATATGGCAAGCAAAAATTTCCTTGTGTCATAGTTCAGCATCTAAAAACCCAGATTTATGGACAAAAAAAAAAAAAATAGAAGAAAAAAAAAAGAATGTCTGGGACTTTGGAAAAGTCCTTTTAAGGATTTAAGGTGTGAAGCATTTGACATCCAGCAGCAAGTATACAGGGAAAAAAGCAATCTCAACTACAAGCTAAAAATAACATTCTCACAGGTTCTCAGAATAGCAAAATATTCATTTACATTTCAAATTTGTATTTCTTTCTGGAATAAGATTAACGCACAAATTTTAATTTTGAGAACCATAATTTGTAAGTTTTCTCTCATACTGCACAAATGTTTACAAGACATAAATTTTAAATAGCCAGCTTTAATTAAATTAGAATCCTGACCCAAGTACTAAAACCTATGTTTCTTATATTACTAAACTCAATTAATTTCTGTCTTTCTCATGCCTCCTTCCTCCAAACCTACAAAAAATATTTAACCCCTTTCACTCTTCCAAACTCTACATAAACAATCTCAGTTCTTTGGGAATTTGAAGATAAAATGAAAAGCCTTAAAATAGAGATTGTCTTGGTTTAATAATTCTAACCCTACAATTCCAATAATCAACAAAGACAGAAGAGAAGAGACAAACTGTGAAGAAAACAACAGTTGTTGTATGAGCAGGGTGTATTGTTAGGTGGGAACTGCTATTTTTACATATCCTGAAAGGTACAATATACTTGTCAAGAAATTTAGAAGTAACCTGGCTATTTCAACCACACCAATAGATCTATTCACATTAAGTAATTATAGTGTAGGAACTAAGAAGTGAGAAGACACTAACGAATATAAAATATTATGTATGCATCATGAACTTAATTTGGAATTCTTTGTGTTTCATAAAAAGTGGGAAGGTCAAAGACAGAAGGTGGAGGTGTAAGAATTGAAAGAACTTCAAGTTGGAAAAAGACACAAGCTGCAATTATATTCATATGCCCTATTTAGAAAAAAAAAAGTCTTGAAGCCATCCTCCAGCGTTAGAAATGAAAGCATTTGTTGACTGCAGTTTTTATCTTTCTACTAATTAGTTATGCTTCAGAACTTACTCATTAAAACTCCTTGGCACTTTGGACACACCAAAGAATTATGTCCCTATCAAGAGACTAGATAGAGGCAAGAATCCAAAAGAATAAGACTGCACCTGTTTTATGGATCCAGAGATTCAGATTAATTTAAAAATGACCTCCCCTCTCTGCCTTTCACTGGCAAATGAATCAGTAACAAAGACAGCAAGACTTCTGAGTGAAGTTACACAAAATCTTACAATTGACTCATGAAGGTATAACGAAGTGGGGAAGGGAGAAGGGAGGGGAGGAAGAGGAAGAAGGAAAGAGGAAGGCGGAAGGCTGATTATAGCTTACTTAAACTAGTGATTTCTGAAATTAATTCAACTTGGAATTATTTCACAATCAAGCTTACAAAAATAAAAAAAAAGAGGCAGAAAAGCAGTAGGAGAAAGGAAGCGAAAGGCATCAAAATGTGAGGTGTGATGCTAGAGTTGGAACCTTCTGCCCCTTTCTTGAGACATTGATTCAGCATCTCGAATGTTAACACTCAAATCTAGTTGCCGCTTGTTTGAGCTAGCATTTCTGAGCAGACCATATGGGAGAGGTAAGAAAGAAAGTTATCAGAGAGGTGTCCATATAATTTGATTCATCAAGCCAGATATGCAAGGCGTCTGAATCCCAAAATGCGTTGAGAACAACAAACTCAAAGAAATAAAATGTGGCTGATAAGTGCTGAGAGAAGTCTGATGCCCAGGGGCCCTGTGTTCATTTTTACTGTGTCATTGAACAAAAACAGTTACCATTTTATTTTTAAATGAAGGGAAAATGCATTTCGTCTGTCTCACTGAACAACGGATTCCATTTTAGCAGACCCACCCCACAGGCACTGTACCTGGGGCCTTCTCCAGCCTTCTTTGAGAAAAGGAGTTATGGAAGAACAGCTGGGATGAAGAAAATGGGACAAAACAAATAATTATGAGTCTAGAGCTCAGTGATTTATCCTGACGGAGCTCACTTTCAAGTCATATGTATGATGCCTGTCCCACCCCTCCACACACACACACACACACACACACCCCTTAATAAGAAGATTCAGGAAGAAGGGCATCCCTTTGGGTCTTGTGTTTTATATTCCTCTTGAAGCAAATGAGAGCAGTCATGGGACAGACATGCTTCGTGTTACCATGCCACAGAGGGTGTTTCTGGTGGTGGATGCAGTTTTTATTTTACCTCTGACTTCCTTAGCTCTAGGTTGCATGAAGCATGCCAGACTGCTGATTCCTAAGCACTGAATATTTTCTTGCAAAACTACCTCTTAGCATGGCTCCTAGAAGACACTTAACTGTAACTAGGATAGTCTTCACAAACACTTAATGGAAAGTTCACAAAACATTGCCATCAGTCACTGGCATTTTCTGAACCATTTTCTATCACTCATAAACTTTATAGAAACTGGTTTCCTAGGAAAGGTCATTTCTTCTCAGTTCTGAATTCTGTCTCTTTCAAGGAACCATACTTTTTGAAATCAGGTTTTCATCTTTGTGTGTGTGTGTGTTGGACTTGAAACCAGTTTTCGTTTTTGCTTTTGCAGTTTCTAAAACCCATCACTCAATCTTTTTCCTTATGAGAATGAGTAGTATTCAAGTTACGGTAGGTTGACTTTGGTAGCTAAAAAATCCAATAGTTTAAAGATTGAACTCATTTTTCATGAGACACAAGCAATGGAAAAATGTGATCAAAGCAGAGTTGCCATCCTGCAATTCTAACTTATTTTACCTGAAAAAAAAAAAAAAAGATGATGATTCTCTGAGCTTCTTATCGCTTCTGTGGATATTTGAGTAACCTAACGATTCATTTAGTAGCCTTATTTACAAAATGTGTACTTTACACTATTCTCAAATCTGTAAGGTATTTTTTTTAATTTGTCATTTGCATATGGTATCACTGCCCTTTTGCTGTTGTTATTGGTACTATTATCTATTAGGACTCTGTATTTTAAAATAAAATTTATTATCAACCAGTTAGATGTCCTGGTTTTCTAAAGACGGATGGATGGAACCAGCTTTCTAAACCTAAGATTTATTTCCTTCCTTGTGCTCCGTGAGGTGGAACTCACTCATTCACCTCTAGGACACCACACCTTCATCCTCCTACCTGTTGCACCATGATGAGGCAGAAAGGTAAGGATGGGATGATCTCTCTTCAGCCCAAACCTAACCTACTCACTAGCCAGGAAAGTCTCTAGACTCTGCTCGGTCTCATTTGGCTCCTCTCTCAAGGCAAAGGGTTGAACTAGATGGGTCTGTTTTCTCTGAGACCAACTCCCGGGGCTCACTAACCTGAAGCGTTCTCCCTCACCCACGTGGATGTGCAGAGCCCTGAAGGCTGTGACCAGCTCCAGCCCAAAACAACTGTCATCAAACCCGCATGCTCCCCATGAGGCTGCGACGGAGACTAATGCTCTTTGCTGGAACAGCGCTACAGGCTTTCACTGACATTCATCACCTCATTAGTGACCCAGTTTCCAAAGTCACCAAACAAAGAAACTTTCTGTTCAGAAACCCGAGAAGCCAAACCGTCTAGAGCTGTTACACATTTGTTATTTCATTAGGAAAGTTCACAGTACCTAAAATAGCCACCACCTCGTCATCCTGGATGACCTCCAGAGATCCCGACACCACGAAGCACAGGGCGTCCACGCTCTCTCCGGCGTGGTAGATGAGGTCCCCCGGAGCACAGTGAATGGTCTGGAACTCCACAGCCAAAGCGCGCAGGCACCCATCGCTGGCCAGTCGGAAAGCCGGGTGTTCGTTAAACACCTTCCGGTTCAGGTGAACACAGATATCAGCTCGCATGTCCTTGGGACAGATGGAGAGGACCTGAGGAAAGTGAGAGATGAATAAATTGAGTGGGCATTTTGGATTTTTTGTTTTTTAAGTTGGGCCAGGTGTGGTGGCGCACACCTTTAATCCCAGCATCACTGGGGAGGCAGAGGGAGGAGGATCACTGTAAGTTCGAGGCCACCCTGAGTCTACATAGTGAATTCTAGGTCAGCCCTGGCTAGAGTGAAACCCTACCTCGAAAAACTAAAACAAAACAAAAGTTATGTAACGACTATTTGTTACCTAAGACCCATGTCTACTGTACGTTGATACATTGTACTGGGCACCAGAAAGGCCAAGTTAATAAGACACAGCCCTGCCCTCAAAAAGCTCAGCATCTAGTGAGACAGGACATTCACAACCACACAATCAATGTATCAGGAAGAGAATGGGGTTTCCCATGGCAAGAACCCTCCTGAATGGTCAGGAAAATCTCTGGGGGAAAAAAAAAAAAAAGGTTAATATCAGAGTCTACAAAAATGAAACATTAAAGGCTGGAGAAATTGCTTAGTGGTTAAGGAACTTGCCTGTGAAGCCTAAGGGCCCAGGTTCAATTCTCCAGTACCCACATAAAGCCAGATGCGCAAGGTGAGGCGTGTGTCTAGAGTTCATTTGCAGTGGCTGGAGGCCCTGACACGTCTACTTTCTCTATCTGCCTCTTTCTCTCTGTTTCTTTCTCTCTCAAATAAATAAATAAATTTTAAAATAAAGCATTACTGCCATTCATCAGTCAACTGATGTTTCAGAACTGTTTCCTAACTACATCAAAATGGAAGCAGATAGACATTAATGTAATTAGAAGGAGATTGCTAGGGAATGACTGTAAGAAAACAAAACAACCAAAGGAGTCCCAGCCCCTCAGCATTCTGGCTGACATAAAATCACCCTCCGTATGTCTTCCTTAGTCTAAATGATGTCTCTTTTACAAACAAATGCATGCGCATAAAAAGGGAAAGTTTTTCACCAGCCTTCTGTGACGCTCAGGCAACTGGAAACGTGCATCAGTAGGACAGACAACATGTCATTTTGCACAGCCGTTTTGGTTTTTTCAGTCTTTGGCTTCCGGGTTATTGAAGGGAAAAAGCAAAATTCAAGGTCTGGATGTCCCTTAGGAGGGACAAAGGGAGAAATACGCACAGAACACAAGGCGTCGACAGTTTTTAAAGACTGTAGTTTTCAGATTGGGCGTTTAAGTACCCAGGTTACAATGGACCTCTCACCACACAGAATTACAGCGTCACAGAGCAAGGCGTGACGACAGAAGTCCGTCCTGCTCACTTTAGAGAACACATCCAAACTTGTTTCAAACCTTTCCTTCAACACCCTTGGTAAAAACTGTACTCTATGTTATTCTTTTATAGGATTTAAATATTCAAGGCTGAAGCTAAGTTGATTCCCCGGCCCCCGTTAACTTACACTACACAATATTTCAATACAGAATACTTTTCTTTCTGGTGCTAATTACATTCTAAGTTTTAATTTTTTTTTTTCCTAAGGCTTGAAATATCCCCAGACTATTCCTTTCATTCTGTATTCACCATCAATGTGAGCCCATGATCGCTTCACTCTGGAGAAGATGATGCATCAGGCAATACAATTAAATTAAATTATACTTTCAAAAATCACTCCTCTTTACCTTTCCAATATTGAGCATATCATTTCAGATCACAATCATCTCTGTGGAGTTTTTTCATAATTTCTCAAATTCCACAGACAGTAGCAATCAACCTCCCCATCTTTCTGAAATATCTCGTTTTTGAGGAAAGGAATACCTTAGAAGAGCTTTAAAAGCAATTTCTACTTTGCCCACACCAGTAATTTTCCATTATAATGTAATGTTTTCTTTAATATATTAACCTTTAAGTGGGTTCAGAAAATATTAGTCATCCCACAGGTACTTTTCGAGCCTCTAGGACAGGTCATACCATTGCATCAAGTCAATGGAAGTAGAGGGTGAATTAAATAGGAATAGACAAGTAATAGAAATGCCGTAGAATGTATTCATGTAGAGAGTGACTGTAGTTTGTTCTATTTATTAGACATCATCCTTACTGCAGAAAAGCTAACCCCGAGTTGAAGAGACAGACATAGAAAGAGACAATTATAATACAAGAGGAAAGGACTGTGATGGGGACATGGCTTGGTAACAAAGAAGTGCATGCTTGCTATCTATTGGTCCTTAGGTATAATTTATAGCATGAGACCGTAAGGTCGGGCTCAGGACTCCATAAGCCTGGGTTCAGGTCCGTATTTCTTACGATGTCTATAGTCTAGGGTGTCTTACATAATCTCTGCATACCTCTTCTGTGAAGTGGGGACAGTGATGGTGTTTTCTTCATATGCTCATGGGAAGAAGTAAAAGGGTCACAGTTTACCCCATTTTGCCTGGCACACAAGCAAAGGCTGAAGAAATGTTAGCTTGTATTATTGCTATCAAGCAATGCATTCCTACAATTTTTTTTAAATTTAGGTATCTATGAAAGCAATTTACTTTTTTGACTTTCCACCCTTGTTTAAAGTGTGAGCTGTTTGATAAGTTTCCAAAGAGAAGGTGATGCATGTGTCTGGACATCAATTACAGTGGCTGGAGGCCCTGGTGCACCAATTCGCTCCCCCCCCCCATATCTCAATCTCTCTCTCTCTCTGTTTATCTGAAAATATTTCAAGAACTGCTTAAGTTTATTTCAAGCAAAACATGAATTAGAGAAAAGCAAAAAAATAAATATTTAAACTATACACAAGCATCAATATTATATCAAATAGCTTAAGCAAACAAAATGCCTTACTGTACTTCTATACCTTTACCATATAGAGCTCTTAATGATTTAGATGCATTTTCCTTTTCAGTCATTTTAGGATTCACATTGCAATTAAAATCTTCCAATACTTATAATATTTTATTTGTTAGAATATAAAAAGAGTTTTTATCATATTTTAAGTACATCTTTCCTCATTTGACTCACTCCATTTATGACACTTATCCATTTAGTATTTTTGTTTATTTTGTTTTGAAACAGGGTTTTGCTATGTACCCTAGACTGAACCTGAACTTACTATATAGCCAAGGCTGTCCTCAAATTCACAGCAGTCCTTCTACATAAGCCTGCTACTGCTGAGATTACTGGTATATGCCACCATACCTGTCTTTTATTTATTGTTTTTATTGATGGCATGTACTTATGTCCAAACTAAGGGTTAAAGAAGATCAACCAGTCATACAATGTGTCTGACATGGTGCGTGTTATCAGAATGCAAATACAGTGTTATTTATCCTAAAACTGAGGCCACTCATGACTTTGTTAGGCAAGGCAAAAATTAGTTTTAAGTGGCAGAATAAAATTAACGTTCAAGGAGTTTGTCTGCAGTGGCTGAAGAATCGGGCGCACCCATTCTCTCTGTTTATCTTTGTATCTCTGTCTCCCTGCTTGCAAATAAATAAATAATTTTTTAAAAAATATATGGACAATTAAAAATATTAAGAAGAAAATCAGCTTTGCCATCATTTAGATCTTATCTATGTGTATTATCGGTTTCATAAAACTTGAATCCCTAAAGTTTTAATTTCTGCTATCATCCCTCAAAATCATAATGGATTTCTATACCATGAACTACTTATCTTTGATGCAAAATTGAAAAGGTATTAATTGAGATTTAATTACAGGCATTAAGAGAAAGTGGGGGAAGGCAGGTGTGATGGTGCACACCTTTTATCTCAGCACTTGGGAGGCAGAGGTAGAAGGCCACCCTGAGACTACATAGTGAATTCCATGTCAGCCTGAGCTACAGTGAGACCTCACCTCGAAAAAAGAAAATAAAAAGAGAAAGGGAAATAAAAAGAGAGAGAAAGTATGGAAGAGGTCTCTGACAAATAGTACTATATGCTCATGAATGGGAACAGATTTCTCATCAAAGAATGGCAATGGGTCTCTCACCAACTAGTGACATGAAGACAGAATTCCAAACGTTGCATGGTATTCCACCGTGTAGTTATAATACAATTAATTTAACCATTACATCATAACCAGATAGCAGGGTTTCCAATTTTCCCCTTTATAAATTGTGTTATAATAAAGCTGGAGTATGAGGTGGGAGGGGTAGAGTGTTCTAGAACTCTTTCGCCCAGACATGACAAGGCCATTGCACTCATGAACTCACAGCAGCTGTGATGACATGATAGAGCCAATAACATTCTGCTGCAGGTAGCAGAGGGTCTTGGAGGCCATTCACCCCTCTTGGGAACTAATGGCAGCCAATGGTTACTGGTGGAAGAGGAGTCATCTTCTTCCATGGCATAGCCCCTGGTAAATGATGAGAATAAGCAGTACACCTGGAAGTAATGTAGGGCATATATGCTCAAAGTGTAAAATATATACTGAAAATGTTAAAAAATAAAATAAAATAAAAACAAAAATTCTCTACCTAAATTTGATCACTAAAGCACAGATTTTAAAACCTTAGTGGGTAAAATATATAAATATCCTTAGGGCTTTTTCCAAATTGCTTCTTAGAAAAGTATATCAAGTTACTCAAACAGCTGTTACATGTTCTTAATAATCTCATTCCTAAATCTCCCACATGAATGTGAAAGAGAAAAGGCAATTTCATCTGCAAGAAAACTAGGATTCACCAGTATAATAAGGCAGAAATTTCAAAAGCTTTAGCCTTTGTGGAGTTCTGCCAATGCTCCTAGCTCCGCAATCACAGACTGACCACTACCAGAGAGTGTGTGTAACAAATCTCTACTGCGCAGATGGGGACCAGTGTTGGAAGGTGCTGAGTGAAACAAAGCTTCTTTCCAAAGTCTCATTTCTCCAAGACAAATTGTTTTATTGATTATCTATAAGATCTTCCAACCAGAGTAATCTATAGTGTCAGCTCTTTTTAATAACAATTGATAAGTAAGAAGTGAAAATAAAATCCCCTTATTCTTCTTCCTTAAGATACTCAAAGGATATACATGCATTAATGGTATCTTGATAGGCCTGACATCCTTCAAAATCCCCCCCTTTGCACACAATTTAGTCATATACTGATAATTACTCTCTTAGTAATTCAACTAACTTGGTACAAGTTGCAGAAAATCAGTGGAAGAGGTCAGGGAAGTGACATTTGCACATAAAACATTCTACAGTTCTTCCTAAAAGTGAGGTGATATAAGACTGAAAACACTTCTTCACTGGCAATTCACTCTTATTCACTTTATGGTTTAAAAAAAAAAGTTCAAGACCGGGGCTGGAGAGATGGCTTAGCGATGAAGCGCTTGCCTGTGAAGCCTAAGGACCCCGGTTCAAGGCTCGATTCCCCAGGACCCACGTTACCCAGATGCACAAGGGGGTGCACATGTCTGGAATTCGTTTGCAGTGGCTGGAAGCCCTGGCGCGCCCATTCTCTCTCTTTCTCTCTCTGCCTCCTTCTCTCTGTCTGTTGCTCTCAAATAAATAAATTAATTAATTTAAAAAATTTTTAAAAATAAAAGTCAAAGACCATATTTAGCAACTGAAGACTATTAAAACCAGTAAAAAGGTGTAAGTTAAGACATACTGGTTTTGCTTTAGAGATTAACTTCCCAGGACAGAGTTCCATATACAAAAGTAATAAGATTTATATTTCAAAATACAAGTAACCACTTCTACCAAGCTTTTCACTCTTTACAGTGAACCATGTAAGAAGAAAGAAACCTGCAGTGGTTACCGGTATTTGCAACTTTTTAAAATTACAAATGTTTGGGAGCAATAGCTTTCCAAAATTAGGGCTTTGATAAGATTTAGTCTCTATTATTTTGCTCCAATCTCATGTGTAGTTTTAATAAGTAGAATTTTGACTAACAGTACTTTTTCTTACATATGAAAAACATTATAAATTTAGAAAGAGTTGTTTTTTCATGTATTTGGTTAAATATCCAGGAAAATGCCAACAACATTTTTCCTACTGGCCACGACTGTGCTATTTCCAGATTCTTTAAAAGAAAGAGCTGCCCTCATTCACTACCATAGACATAAATATTATGAAAGAGAAAAAGAAGGAGGAAAAACAGAGGTATTTTTCTTTTTCATTTTTATTTACTTATTTAAGAGAGAGAGAGAGAAGAAAGAGAGAGAATGGGTACTCCAGGGCCTTCAGCTGCTGCAAACAAACTACAGATGCATGTGCTACTTTGTGCAATTGGCTTACATGGGTCCTGGGGAATCAAACCGGGGTCTTTGGCTTTGCAGGCAAGCACCTTAACCATTAAGCCATCTCTTCAGCCCGAGACACAGTATTTTTTTTTAACTCAAGCCCCAAATCACCCAAACATCTATAATATTGTAAAGATATAAATGCAGGGTGGCATGTTCATAAAATGACTCAGCAATGAGAATGAAGGCAAGAACAACTACACAAAACATAGACAACTCTCAACAACAATATGTTGACTAAAATAGCCTGTCATGAAATATAGAGCCTACGTAACCCATTTATACAAAGTCATGAAATTGGAAAAAGCACATTATGATACTGAAAATCAAGATACAAGTGACTGAGGGAGCAGTGTTGGCTAATGCCTGTAGAGTACATGGAAAGAAAACTTCTGGAGTTCCGGCTGTGAGGTTTCAGGGTGCTGGCTGCACATGTAAAAATTTCTCAAGATTTTCCCTTATGATTTTCAATTTTAGCATTGCATAATATTTCAACTTTAAAAGGTAAAAGGTAAAAATATTTACCTTAAATATTTATTTGATAGTAGCAATCAGATCATATTGCCTGACTTTACCAAAACATCATATCATATTCCTTTAAATATATACAATTTTTATTTACCAATTACACCTTACTCAAGGCGAAAAGGTATGTTGCAAAAATCAAGCTTTCTCTTAGGAAAAAAGCATGATTATACTTATGTAATCTGACACATAAACCTTCTTTCTTCAAATACAGGTAAACTGAAATTACTAGAAATGCACAGTACCCACATTTCCAAACTTATATAAAAAATATGCATAATCAGGGCTATGGGGATGGCTTAGAGGTTAAGGCATTTGCTTGCAAAGCCAAAGGACCCAGGTTCAATTCCCCAGGACCCATGTTAGCCAGATGCACAAGGGGGTGCAAGCATCTGGAGTTCCTTTACAGTGGTTGGAAGCCCTGGTGCACTCATTCTCTCTCTCCTCTCTCTCTCTCTATCTCTCCCTCTTTCTCTGTCAAATAAATAAATAAATAAATATTTTAAAAATATATACATAATCACCCCCAAACTTAGAAAATGTAGATAGTCAAGACATGTCAAAGAGTAGTAAATGAAACAAATGATATGTGGATGAACTGTAGTTTGCATTCCATCCCTGATGTACCTGCCCCCAAGTTAAGATTTTATTGTATAAAATGGCATACATATGCATATTCATATATACCATAAACACACATTTATGTATGCTACACATATAGATTGAAAAATCAAGTATACATAAAATATGAACCAGAAAGATATCTGAAAAATAGTGCAAACTATTAAGTGGAAGAAAACTAAATGTGATTTTTTTTAAAGTACCAACATTTGAACAATTGAAATTACACTGAAACATTTTCTCCACAACTCTAATACTCATATAGATTACATATTTTATATACATGTGTGTGGATACTTAAGTTGCAAGCTTAATCAAAAATACCTCAGGCTATGGGGGACAAATATTCACATTCAAACCACCACAACACACACACACACACACACACACACACATATATATAATCTATAAATTATATATTTATATAACTATTATTATTATATATTTATATATATAATTTCATATTTTATATATATATAATTTTATAGATGATTTAAATAGCTAGCTAGATAGATAAAGGAAAATAAAGACATAGATGTATATGTCAGTGGAGAATGTAAAATTACCATGGCCTGTAAAAGCAGAAAGTTTTAGAGAACACAAGGTCTTTCCTTGATTCTCCAAGTATGCTGACATTTAACAGAGTAGAACCTGATTGATGTTTTTCCTTAGCAAAGTCTGTTATGTTATTATATCTAGTGTAAGTATTACAGCAATATTTGAGCTTTCTACTAAATCAAACTCTTCACTGTTGGTTAAGTTTGCCATAATAATTTAGCTGAGGGACTAGTCAAACAGACAAAAAGAATATGGTTATTTGAGAATTTATGTGAGCCTTTCTGCATCCTAGAATTTTATATGGCTGTAATTCTGCGTAATAGAAATGTAAAAAACAGGGCTGGAGAGATGGCTTAGTGGTTAAGCGCTTGCCTGTGAAGCCTAAGGACCCTGGTTCAAGGCTCAATTCTCCAGGACCCACGTTAGCCAGATGCACAAGGGGGCGCACACATCTGGAGTTTGTTTGCAGTGGCTGGAAGCCCTGGCGTGCCCATTCTCTCTGTCTGTCTCTCTCTCTGCCTCTTCCTCTCTCTGTCTGTCACTCTCAAATAAATAAATAACAACAAAACAAATTAAAAAAAAAGAAATGTAAGAAACAGTATGTAGACTATATTATGATTTGGGAGTTACACAGTATACCTCTCTGTTCATGGTCTTCTGGGAAATCCTCTTGTATCTGTTTCTTTTCTTATCACAGACACAATGGGATATCGAATGCTTACCACAGCTTCCAGGTTTTATGTGGGATCTTGGGAAACCAACTCAGGTACTTGGTGTTACACAGCAAGTACTTCATCTACTGAGCCATTGCCCCACCCCATGTGTGAACCTAACTATGGCACAATAATATTTGAAAAGTCATTATTGTCATATTCTGCAGCCACTAAAAATATTGGCATTGGGCCGATTTGGTTGGAATTAAGTGGCACCATAATACCATACTCCTAATAGTGTCCATTATAGGTGAAACGTACAAGAAAGTACATTAAAAAATGGCTCCAAGTAATTTCTGCATGCAGGTTGATTGTCTATATTACCAGGATGATGAGACAAAAGATTAATCAGTCAAAATCACAGGGGAAAAAAATAACAATATGCTGCAAAAGCAATCTGGCCTCAGGGCAAAAATATCAACTCAGAGGATGAAGAAATATTTTAGCATCAGTGAGCTGGAATGTGCAGGTCAAATCAAAGTGCAAACTAAGTCATCTGACAATTGTTTAATAACTTTATGTCTTCACTTTATGTGGTAGAAATATTTTTCTAAAATAATAGATACAGCATATTTTTTATTAGTACATATAGGACCTTCTGTTTTCATTAGGACTGTACCAATGCTACTGGGTAAGGCCTAACAATAGAACAGTGAACACTGTCAGTGACTGGGTTACTTGATACTTTATAACTTCATGGTAACCTAAATGGAATATTTCTGGGACCAGTCTTTCCTTACTTGCACAATGAAATTTAGTGGCATAGAGAAATGCATTTTTTTATTTTGGGGCCATGTATTGTATGTTTGGTGTGGTGGTGATGGCAGTGGCATGTGTATGTGTGCACATGTGTACGTGGTATATGCGTGTGTATGCATAATACTTGCAAGCACATAGAAGCCAGAGAACAACATTGGGTGTCCTTTCTCTGTGACTCTGCTGTTATTATTTTCTTGAGACAAATTCTCTTCTCTGAATGTGGAGCTGTGGTTTTCATGAGCTACAGCTATTGTCTGGTCTCTGTTCCCCACAACAGGAGAGCTCCAGACATGTGTAGTCTTGCCCAACAGTTTATGTGGATCCTCAGGAATCAAACTCATGTGGTCTCAGGCCTTCTTGGGCTCTCAAGCAAGCACTCTTAACAGCTGAGCCATCTCCTCAGCCTAGAAATATATATCATTTTAAGTTTAATAAATTCCCTTAAAGACTCATTAGAATTCTACAAAATCTAAGATGCCAATTTAGTATCTTTTGCAATACCTTATTATGTTGACATTTATTAAAAGGAGCTTTGCTTTAGGGAGAAAGCTCTAGCTTAAATTTTAGTTCATACATTATTTACATTAATGTTTGTCACCATTGCTTTTATAGCTGAGAAACCAGGCATGTCAACAACACTGTTTATTCAGGAGTCAAACTTGTCACAGCTTTGATCATTCAGAAAATAGCCATCAGTACTAGAACAAGTAAAAGCAATCCATGAGCAGTAGAGACTGTCACAAATATGCAGAATTTACATGTGGCAGAGGCCCTCAGATATCTTAAAGCTTCAAGGATTTCTACTGAAACTCCAAATCCAGCAGAAATGATGTGATTTCTGCCCTTGGCAGATCAGAGGCAGCAGACTGGCAGAGACGTTGCTGCAGGTAATGCGCTGGCAGTAAGGAAATAACAATGGGTGACAAGCCATGCCAGAGAGATGCCCAAACATCTGTAACAGCATAATGAACATATGGAAATGAAAATTAAAATCATAATGTCATTTCTGGTGGTGCCAAAGAAAATGAAACACTTAGATATAAATGTAACATAACATGGATAGAAACTATGTTCCGAGAGCTACAAAATGCTAATAAAAATCAAAGAACGCTTAAACTAATGAAAACATATACCATATCAATAAATTGGAAGACGCAACATCGTGAAAGCATGGATTCTTCCTAAGCCAATCTGAAATTCTAAAATGCTTTGCTAAAGACACCTAGAATAACAAAGGCTACGAAAAGAGGACAAAGGAAAAGGAAAACTCTACATGGTGTTATGAAATTGTCAGTGGCACAGTGGTCCAGGCATGTGGAGCTACCAGAGAGAAAGTCACATAGATCAACTGTCACATAGATCAATTGAAGGAAAGGAAGAACATAGAAACATGTCCAGCCAATTGCCTTTTACAAAGGTGGAAAAGTAATTCATCAGAGGAAAGATAGTCTTTCACAAATGGAATTATTAAAGCCGAGCCATCATTGACTAAAAACAACCTGAATCTCTTTTCAAACTTCACATCTTATAAAAAACTTAGCTCAAAATGCACATGAATTTAAGAATAAAATTCAAAAATGAACTAAAATCCTTTTGGAAAACACATAGTAGAATATGAACTGAAGGCTAACCAGAGTGATGGAGTCAGAAAGGTCTAGGGAATATACTGCCATGTATCCCCTCACTAGAACTTGTACAGATGGGCTGACATGGGGTTGCCTGGACCCTGTGAGCTTGCTACCAAAGCAAGCTCCTTGCTCCACCTTCCTTATGGAAGAGCCCCTGGGTCCCCAACTCGTGGATCCCTTGCTCTAGAGTGTGCATGCACAGAGTGTGCAGGCCAGATCTCACTGTTTCCCCTACCTCCTTCAAGTTCCCTGGTTCCAGTCAGCTCCCCTAAAACTGGCTTGGAGCTGCCTGGACCCTGCAACCTTTGCTGTGGAAGCAGGACCCTTGCTCTGCCTTCCTGATTGAATGACCTCTAGGTCCCCAACTCACAGATCCCCTGGTCCAGAGGGTGCCCACCTGGAGTAAGTAGGCCAGAGCTCCCAGTTCGTTCCCCACCTCCCAGTTCCCTGGTCCCTGTGTGCCTGTTGCTGCCTTGGGGTGACCGGATCCCTAAATGTGGGCTACAGAAGCAAGACTTTTGCTCTTCCTGATTGACTGGCCCCTGGGTACCCAAAACCCTATTCCCTTGAGCCAGAGGGTGGATAGGCCACAGTAGGATCTGGCTTCTTGTCCCTGGCTCTCCAGCTTCTTGGTTCCTTGTTTCTCAACCATGATCCCTGGGTGATGAAGAGTACATGCAAGTGGAGTAAGTAGGTTAGAGCTCCCCATCTCCCCAGGTATGTTTGATGTACCTGCAATCTCCATAGTCTGCACATTTGGTGTTAGAAACCCACTGTACAACAATCAGGTTCACATTTAAAACAGAACCCCCACTAAAGATCCTTCAAGGACAAATAGTTGCTTCCCCCTCGGTAGAATGAATATTTTCCCCCAAGATGAGTAAACCACAATGCAAACATAAACCAAGGAAAGCCAGAAAACTAAGAGATCTCCACCAAAGATTCCTAGTCCCACAATGGAAGCCTCCAAAGAAATTATAGAGAAATCAACAGAAATTGAATCTCAAAATAAAAACATAACAAGCAATGTGACCCTGATCAAAGGAATAGCTGAACTGGACACAAGCCATCAAAAAACCAAAAATCACATAAATGAAATTGAGCAGAATCATTTCTTAGAGCACTCAGCTCTTGACACTAGACTTAACCTAATTGAAGAAAACCTCAGAAACCTCAAAAGAGATATATGAATTGATGACTCAACAAATGGAACATCTCAATAACCAGTTGATTAAGCTTAGTAAAGACTTGATCAAATGCAAGAATGAATTCCAGGAACCATGAAGAAAATCACACCTTGAGCTGAAATTGTACCTCAAAAAAGAGATGGACACAATGCAAAATAGCACAACAAAAAACAAAACAAAACAACAAAACAAGTAGAGCTTTTAAAAACCTCTTGAGAACCCCTCACTAACACAGTTACTCATGTGGAAGACAGAACCTCTGAGTGGAAGACAATACAGATAAAATCGAATTGGAGGCCAAAAACTTTCCTAGGTTCAAAAAATCATATGAACAGGATATGAGGAAACTGTGATAGACCCTAAAAAGACCAAACATCCAACAATGGGTATACCAGGAGAGGAAATCCAGGCCAGATGCATAAAGAACATATTCAACAAAATTATTGAAGAAAAATTTCCCAATCTCAGAAAGAGAGACCAATTCACATATAAGAAACCCACAAAACACTAAATCAACAAGACCACATAAGAAACTCTCCAAGGCACATCATAGTTAAAGTCTTAACAATGAAAACAAAGAGTGTTAAAATCAGTAAGAGAAAAAACATACAAAGGTAATTCCCTCAGATTTCTCAATGGAAAACCTAAAAGCCAGAAGGGCCTGGAATGGAACACTTCAAAGTCTAAAAAACTATGGCTTCCAAACCAAGTTACTGTTCACAGAGAAAGTATCCCTCATAATACATGGTGAAAGATAAACTTTCTATGAAAAATGTCGACTAGATGATCATATGAACACAAAGCCAATCCTATAGAGAATACTTCAGGAAATACTCCACACATAAGAGTCAAACTACCAATCTCAAGAACCTACAAAAAAGTACAAAACACAAGAAAGCACCAAACTCCATAAAGTACCCCATCATGGCACGGATTAAATTAAACCTCACAGTTATATCCTTAAAAATTAACAGTCTTAACTCACCCATCAAAAGACACAAGTTAACAAGATGGATCAAAATAATGGATCCTTCTATCTGCTGTCTTCAAGAAACCACCTTAACACTAAAGACAGATACCTCCGCAGGGTGAAAGGATGGAAAATGATATTCCAAGCAAATGAAGATAAGAAACAAGCAGGTATTGGTACATTAATATCTGATAACTTATACCTCAAACCAAAAGTAATCAAAAAGGATAAAGAAGGTCATTTCTTATTCATCAAGGGAATGCTCCAACAAGAGAACATCATAATCATAAATACATATGCACCAAACACAGGTGCACCACATACTGTAAAACAAAACCTAATTAGCTTACCCATAACTGTGGGCTAACTCCACAATGCATGACCCGTATACCTCAACAAGGAGGGGCCAAGGGGAGGGGGTAGGTCACGGATGAGCCTAATAATGGTACCAAACTGACTGTATTTGCTGAATACAAAACTAACTAATAAAGAAAAAAAATAAAAACATTAAAAAAATTAAAAAAAAACCAAACCTATGTGACAACAAAACAGAAACAAACACCATCACCATCATACTCAGAGACTTCAATTCTCCACTATCATCAATAGAAAGATCATCCAAACAGTAAGTCAACAGAGAAATTATAGAGCTCAACAACACCACAGATCAACTAGACCAAACAGACATCTACAAAACTTTTCACCCAAGTTCTACAGAATACATATTCTTCTCAGCAGGCCATGGAACCTTCTCCAAAGTAGACCATATATTAGGCCATAAAACTTCCTGAATTATATCAGATGACTGTGGTTTAAAGCTAGAAATTAACACTGAGACACGTCAAGACCTCCACCAGCTTCTGGAGATGGAATAAAACACTTTTAAAAAATGAACGGGTTGTGGAAGAAATCACAAAAGAAATTGTAAAATTTCTAGAATTGAGTGATAATGAAAACACAACTTGCCAAAACTTAAGGGACACAATGAAGGTAGTCCTATGGGGAAAACTCATAGCACTAAATGTCTTCATAGCAAAGACAGAGAGTTCCCAAATTAATAATCTAACTGTCCACCTAAAGGCACTGGACAAACAAGAAGAATCCAACCCTAAGAGCTCCAGATGGAAAGAAATAATCAAGATCAGAGCATAAATTAATGAATTAGAAACTAAGAAACAATTTTAAAAAATCAATGAACTGAAGATTTGGTTGTATGGAAAAAATAAATAAAATTGATAAACCCCTGGCCAATTTGGTCAAGAGAAAATTAACAAAACAGAAATGAAAAAGGAGAGGTCACAACAGACCTCAATGATATTAGAAGAATCATTAGGACATACTTAAAAAAAAAACCTCTACTCCACAAAATTGGACAATCTGGAAGAAATGGATGAATTCCTAGACACATACCATCTACCAAATCTAAACTCAGGGCAGATTAATCTCCTAAACAAATCTCACAGCCATGGAGATTGAAAAGGTAATCATAAACCTCCCCAAAAAGAAAAGTTCAGGACCAGATGGCTTGTCAGCTGAATTCTATCAAGCCTTCATTTAAGAACTGAAACCAATTTTTCTTGAACTGTTTCATATAAACATTGTGTAGAGAATCCTCCCCAAGTCCTTTTATGAAGTTTGTTATCACCCTAATACCAAAACCAGACAGACATACAATATGAAAAGTAAACTATAGGCCTATATCCCTGATGAATTTAGATGCAAAGATCCTGAACAAAATCCTTCCAAATCTCATTCAACAACAAATAAAAATCATTATCCATGTTGATCAAGCAGGATTCATCCCAAGCAGGATTCATCCCAGGGATGCAGAGATGGTTCAACATATGGAACTTGGTCAACATAATACACCACATAAATAAACTTAATCAAAAGAAGCACATGATCATCTCAATTTATGCAGAGAGGGCCTTTGACAAAATATAAGACTACTACATGATCAAAACACTGGAGAGAATAGGCATGGCAGGTTTATATCCCAACACAATAAAGGCTATATAGAAATCACATAAAGGCCAAATAATGCTTACTGGGGAATGACTCGAGGAGTTCCTATTGAGATTGGGAACAAGACAGGGGTGCCCACTCTCACCACTGCTCTTCACCATAGTACTAGAAGTACTAGTCAAGCAATAAGTCAGGAGAAAGAGATAAAATGGTTACAAATAGGAAAGAACGAATCAAGTTAGCCCTATTTGCAGATGACATGATCATATATATATACATATTGCCTGAAAGTCTCCATTCCAAAACTCCTAAAGGTGATTAATTCCTTCAGCAAAGTTACAGGATACAATATCAGCATACAAAAGTCTGTAGCCTAGCAATAAGACAGGAGAAAGAGATAAAATGGTTACAAATAGGAAAGGAAGAATCAAGTTAGCCCTATTTGCAGATGACATTATCTTATATATACATATATATGGAACCTGAAAGTCTCCATTTCAAAACTCCTAAAGGTGATTAATTCCTTCAGCAAAGTGACAGGATACAATATCAGCATACAAAAGTCTGTAGCCTTTCTATATGCAAAGGACAAATATACCGAGAAAGAAATCAGTGAGGCTTTCCAATTCTCAATAGCATCAAAAAATGAAATACCTTTGAATAACACTAACCAAGCATATGAAAGACCTAAATAAGGAAAACATAAAAACACTCAAGAAAGAAATCAAGGAGGACTTGAGAAGGTGGAAAGACCTCCCATGGTTCTGGATAGGTAGAATTAATATTGTGAAAATGGCAATCCTACCAAAAGCAATATACTGATTTAATGGAATACCAATCAAAACTCTAGCATCAGTCTTCACAGAGATAGAAAAACTGATCTCAAAATTCATATAGAATGGCAGGAGGCCTTGGACATCCAAACATATGCTCAGCAAAAGAAACACCTCTGGTGGTATCACCATACCCGATCTAAAGCTATATTACAAAGCCACAGTAACAAAAACAGCATGGCACTGACATAAAAACAGAAACATAGACTAATGGAACAGAATTGAAGACCCGGTCCTTAGGTCAAGTAACTACAGCTACTTGATGTTTGACAATAGTACCAATAAATTACACTGGAGAAGAGACAGAATCTTCAACAAATGGTGGTGGACAAATTGGATAATCATATGTAGAACAATGAAGATAGAACCACTCACCTCAGCATACACAAAAATCAACTTCAAATGGGTTAAAGACCTCAATATAAGACCTGAAACTCTTCTTCTACTGGAAGAAAAAATAGTTGGAACTCTTCATGATATAGGAGTGGGGAAAGACTTCCTTGAACAAAACCCCAGTAGCCCAGGAAATTCAACAATCACTCAACCAATGGGATCACGTGAAGCTGAAAAGCTTTTGCACAGACAAACATACCATAAGCAAAGCCAATATATTACCCAGTGAATGGGAGAAAATCTTTGCCAGCTATACCCCTGCAGAAGCCTAATATCTAAAATCTATAAAGAACTCAAAAAACTAAACATTAAAAATCCAAAAACACAGTCCAAAAATAGTGCAGAAAACTGAATAGTGAGTTCTCAGAGGAAGAAATACAAATGGCTAACACACACTTAACATAACCATTAGGGAAACTCAAATTAAAACAACGATGAGATTCTACCTTACACAAGTAAGGATGTCAATTATTAAAAATTCTAACAAAAACAAATGTTGGGTAGGACATGGAGAAAGAGGAGCCCCCATCAACTGTTGGTGGGAATGTAAATTTGTACAAAGACTATAGAAATAAATATGGAGATTCCTGAGAAGGATGAACATAGAGCTACCAACAGACGCAGTTATTCCCTTACTGGGCATTTATCCTAAATGCTCCATGCATCAGTACAGAGATATTTGCTCAACCATGTTTCTAGCTGCTCAATTCATTATAGCTAACTGGAAGCAACCCAGGTAACCATCATTGGATGAATGGGTAATGAAGCTGTGGTACATTTACACAATGGAATTCTACTCAGCAGTAAGCAAAAAACAATACAATGAAATTTGTAGAAACGTAGACAGACTTGGGACAGATCATACTCAATGATCTCACACAATCAGAGAAAGACAAAGGTCGCATGGTCTCACTTATCTGTGGTTTGTAACCTGGACCAGCTGCAGTTGCTGACATACCTTATAGGCAACTCAAGGCTCATACAATAGGGATGGAAGAGTTTGGGAGGAGAGGAAGAGGAGGGTGGGGAAAAACAAACACAAAACTAAATAAAAAATGAACTGGTACCATAGAAACCTTTATCCTTGGAGATAGCCTAAAAGATATAACCCTCAACAGAAGTAAGTGGGGAGCACCTGAAAACAAGGGCTCTGGATATGGTGGGATGAAGCCAAAGCTTAAAAACTATATTTATTTTGTCTCTGGCCTATAACTCCTACTACCAGAAATCAGTTGCTACCCACAATGAGCTGTTGATCAGAGAGACCTACAAGATCCCCAAAAGCAAACATGTTTCTGTCAAAGCACTTTACCTGCCTGAGGCAAATGAAAGATTCTGTTGCTGAGGACACATATGCTACCAACACAAACCATGGAGAGACGTGGCTGGAATCCAGAAGAGAGCCAGTACCCATACAGTAAGTTAATCTAGTGCTGGAAAGTGCTACATGAGCTACAGGGGGAAAGTGGCCAACAATGGTCTGAGAAACCAGAAGTCTAAGCTACTCAGAAGCAAACACCCTGACAGGATGTACACGCCAGTGCAATAGTGTCACATATCCTAGTTGGGTAACCAATAGCTTTCTGATCAGCTAAGAGATCCACTCAGTGTAAAGGGACCCATATCTGGAATTGGGAACCAGGTCAGAATGCTATGGAGAAAAAGAGTATGCTCTCCAGTGTCAAGCTCTCACTAGTCCTTGGCTAAAAGAGGGGTTACATACATCAAATTCTGCCTAAATTAATAATGCTTATCCCATTTAAACTATGCTGATCTGACTCTCCATTGAAGAATCTGTTCTTTTTCAGAAGGTAGCGAGACTTCAGGATCTAAATGACCCATCATACTTCAGCCAAGCTACAGCTAAATACAGAGAGGAATTGGGGATACGAGCAAGAGTGCTGCTTCCATGCTGAACCTGATAATCAGCACCAGGGTCTAGGAGACAGACCCTGAGGATACCAAACAGCTACCAAAGCAGAGATCCAGAGGTTCCCAAGACCTTACCACTGAAGTAGACTTAAAACTCACCCACCACGGCTCAAGGAAGAGGGGTCAGAAAGATTGTAAGATCTACAGGTTGAGACATCATGCCCAGAAACATTCCTTCTCTCCAAAAATAACTGACAACTGCTCCCACAACACATAAACTACAACCCCATGGAGAATACCTGCAACCCCACTAAGGAGTATCCCCACTGGAATAGGGGTAGGGACTAGGGAAAAGAGGGTACCAATACATGATGTATCCATGCAAAATATGTCATTAATAGAAGAAGAAAAAAAGAGGGAAAAACAGAACTTATACAGATGAGAGAATATGAATGATGCAGTCATTGTGGAATTATATGCCTATAAAAACCCAGCAATCAATGGATGTGCCATCTCCATTAACAGTTTAATTAACCTTATGAAGCTCTCCAAGCCATTGCCCACTCCAGTACTTTCCCACTACCCATTTGGCTCCTCCTCTCTTTACTTTTTGAAGTATATATTCCTAATGCCCATCATTTTGAACACTTCAGATTTTTCTGCATTTATAGTATTATCTATGAAAACTTCAGCTCTGATCTATTTTTTTGCTAGATAATAGTATGCAGTTATGTTTGAAAGGATAAATATATCTTAAAATGGTCACTGATTAATAATTTCTACTCTATCACTGTAACATTTACATATTCCCACTTGTCACAATGACTGTCTCATATATATTTCCCTGTTCTCCAACCTTCCTTCTCTAACTGTAAATCTCAGGTAGTGGCTTTCCCTCATATTTGAAAAAAAAAAAAAAAAAGGATCTGGAAGATATCCCAGGTGATAAGCTACCTCAAAACAGAGAAATCTTTCCATTGAGTACATCTATAGACCTTGACAGAGCACAAAACAACAACAACAACAAAATAATTAGGCACCTGAAAACATTAAACAGATATAATGATCCAGGATTTGGAGCTGGAGAGATGGCTTAGCAGTTAAGCGCTTGCCTGTGAAGCCTAAGGACCCTGGTTCAAGGCTCGATTCCCTAGGACCCACGTAAGCCAGATGCACAAGGGGGCGCATGCATCTGGAGTTCGTTTGCAGTGGCTGGAGGCCCTGGTGTGCCTATTTTCTCTCTCTCTCTCTCTCTCTGCCTCTTTCTCTCTCTATCACTCTCAAATAAATAAATAAAAATAAATTTAGAAAAATGATCCAGGATTTAAGCAATCCTAGAAGGAAGAAAAATTCATCAAGGTATGCCCAAAATTATATTTCATGTTTCCCTAACAGAATACACTTAATAACTGACAAGGTATTGAGCAAGACCCTCGGAATTGCAAGCTAGCCTACAGAACAGCCAACACTTGGGATCCTAGAGACCTGGAGGAGAAGGAGAGCACCCAGATGTGAGCAAAAGCCCAGGCATCTTGTCCCCTGAAGTCATTCACTGATTCTTGAGCACTGCAGGCCCAAGACTATGATGTTCAGCAGTTTGTCGACATTTCCTGCACTGAGAAATAAAACATGGGGTTGAGGACTTACAAAGACAGACAGAATAAAATAAGCAAAATTGCAGCTGAAATGCCAGAAGCACAAACAATGGAGTTGAGCACTCCTAAAAGGTTTTAAACACTCCAGCCACCTCAATCTCTGGTTATGAGAACCTGAGGTACCTTTACTCTTACTTGTTTCCAGAGGCAAAGAAAAATATTCTACTATCACTACCATTTTCATATCCTGCATTTAGTGGCATAGTGGTTAAATTGCTTGCCTTAAAAGCCAAAGGACGCAGGTTTGATTCCCCAGGACCCATGTAAGCCAGATGTACAAGGTGACACATGTATCTGGAGTTCATTAGCAGTGGCTAGAGGCCCCGGCATACCCATTCTCTCTCTATTTCTCTCTCTCTCTCTCTCTCTCTCTCAAATAAATAAATAAAAATATATTTAAAGTATTTTTCTATGATTATTTGTATATCTGTTATAACCTGCAATGGTAGGGGAACCAAGTTGAAGGAAGGAGGAAGAAAGTCATTGAAGGTAGGCATTTTTGTATTTTTTCTGTATGTAACCAGGTTTCCCACAAAGACCTTCCTTCTGTCATTATATTTGAAGGCAGTTTTTCTGTCAATAAAGAAGACTGTTGGATCCTTGCAGTTATATCTTGTTTGTTGGCTCCTTTTCTCCATAGACTTCCTCCCTTTCACCATCAGGCTTCCAAGAAAAGCACCAGTCTTCCAAAAACTATCCTTTGCTCAAAAGTATAGCCTAACCAAATGTGTTATCCTCATTCCCTCTCCAAGCCAGATGTACACACCCATACGGTCTGAGGTCTTCCTCAGTATCCCCCACTTAGGAGTGAAATTCTTCCTGTCAGTTGATGATAACGGCACTTGTCTCCCCGAACTAGGAGCAGGAAAACACGCCCCCCCACACACTGTCTTTTGTATAATCCTCTCACAACTCAGCTCTCTTGTGAGTTCTGCCAACTATTTTGCTGAAGGTCAGTTATGTATTCCCCACAGGTCAGTTCTGTTGTTAACCTAAGCAGGTAGTTATACTCTGAGAATGACTACATTTATTCTCACCAATTGCTAGATATAAGGAAAAGATTTTGGAGCAAACCTATGCTACCATGATTATCCTCTAGAAACACATGTCCGTATTAGATTTGTAATTTAAATTTACCTTTCCACACATGATCAGGCATATGTGTATGTTTATTATCTTTGTTTATTTTTCCCTTTTGAGAAATAACCTGTTTGTATCTATGATCTATTTTTCAATTAAGTCATCTATATTTTTTTCTTACTGATCTTCAGGAATAATTTATGTGTTATTTATGCTAGTACTTACCTGGTTATTCATGTTTAAGTATCTCCTGTATTATAGAACACTTTCTCACATTTTTTGTGATATATTTTCCTGAACATAAATTATTAACTCTTAACAGTTAAATTTATTCATGTTTTCTTTGTTTAGCCAAATTTATCATGTTTAAGAAATCTAAAATGCATTACTATGAAAAATTTTGCTTGTATCCTCGAATTTAGGTCATGACAAGAATGTTTAATGTGAGATAGAACCTCTCAAGTAATTTTTGGGTTTACAATAGTAATAACTATAAGCATAATGTTATACAACAGATATCCAGGATTTAGTCATCTAGCATAACCAAATCCTTACATCCAATGAATGCTCAGTATCTATTTCTGTACTTTGTCCCTGTCAATTACTACTATAGTCTCTGTCTATGTGTTGGACTGTTTCACATACCTCAAAATAATGATGCATGCAGCATCTACCTTTGGCATGCATGCAATATCTGTGATAGTCACAATTGGCATATACACTCAAAAGTTCATCACATTTAGCACTTAGGACAGGATCTCATTCTTTTTATAGCTGAGTAATGTCCTGATGAATCCATTTATCAAACTTTCTTTATCCTTTTACCCACTAATAGAGATTTCATTTGTTTCCTAATCATGATTTCTGTGACTAATGCTACAGTGATCATAGAAGTATAACTATGTCTTTAAGATCCTGACTTTAATTTAGTTGGGTCAATACCCATCAGTGTCATTGCTAGTTCACATGAAAGTTCTATTTATTTTTCCTCTATTGGTTCAAGACAGGATCTTATGAAGTAACCTGGAATACCCTTGAAATCACTGTAGCCCATGAAAACCTTGAACTCATGATCCTCTTGTCTCACCTTCTTGAGTCCTAGGAAAAACATTGTGTGCCACCACTCCCAGGCAGTAGTCCTGCTCTTATACTGTTTTAGGAAACCCTTCATACTGCTTTCCCTGGCAACCAAACCACCTCACAGTCCTACAACAGTAAGTATACAGGGAGCCAGTTCCCTCATACCCTTGGCAGCACTTGCTCTATTTGGGAATTGTTTTTGTTCTTGTTTATTTTCTACTGACATAAAAAGCCATCTTAATAGAAGGGAGATAACATATTGTAATTTTGACTTGATTTCCCTGGTGATTGAGAACTTTTCATATACTTGATACATTGGCATTTTTTTTATGACTTCTTTAGAAATATCTATTCTAATCCTTTGCTGAGTTTTGAGTAGTTTGTAGGTTTTGTTATCAAGTTGGAGGAATTACATATATATATATTTTGAACATGAATCTTTCATTAGATATGTAAATTGCAAATATCTTTCGAATTTTCTAAATTCCTTTCATTTATTGCCCACCTTTCTGGGCACAAGCTTTGTCATGTGATGTAGTACCATCCACTTTCCACCTGTGTATTTGTGACATCATATCCAAGACATCATTGTCAACACCAATGCTAAGCTTTCCCTCTGTGTTTTATTCTGGGACAGCTTTATAATATTAGGTCTTATGTTTAAATGTTTAATCCATTTTGAGTTGATCTCAATGCATAGTGTATAAAAGAGTCCAAGTTCATGTCTTCGAATGTGGGTATGACATTCCACAATACAATGTATTGAAGAAACTCTCATTTCCCCATTGTGTGCTTTTGTGGTCCATGCCTTTTTTTTGTTTGTTTGTTTGTTTGTTTTGTTTTGTTTTTCGAGGTAGGGTCTTACTCTGGCCCAGGCTGACCTGGAATTCACTATGTAATCTCAGGGTAGCCTCGAACTCACAGCAATCCTCGTACCTCTGCCTCCTGAGTGCTGGGATTAAAGGTATGTGGCACCATGCCTAGCTTTTTGGTGCCTTTGTAAATGTCTAGCTGATATGTATGGTTGGACTTATTTCTAGGATCTCTGTTTTGTCCACTATTTCATATGTCTTTTATTATCCCAGTGCCATGTATTTTAATTATCATTACTTTTTCATGTATTTTGAAATCATGAATTATGGGGACTCCTGTTATTTTCTTTCATTCTTATTTTTTTTTTAATCAGAGAAAGAGTGAGAGAGAGGAGACAGAAGTGGCATGCCTGGGCTTACAGCCATCGTAATCGAATTCCAGATGCATGTGCCATCATGTGCACATGTGTGACCTTGCATACTTGCATCACATTGTGTGTTTGGCTTACATGGGACCTGGAGAGTTTAACATGAGTCCTTAGGCTTCACAGACAAGCTGCCATAACCTCTAAACCATCTCTCCAGCCCCTATAATCTTTTTTATTCTCAAGGTTACCTTGGCTGTTTGACACCTTTGCTGTTCTTTATTAACTATCGGGTTTTCCCATTTCTGTAAAAATGTTATTGTTTTAATATTTGACTTGCACAATCAAGACTTGATTTATATACCATGAAAGAAAAAAAATCAAATTGAATTTCATCCCATATGGGTAAGCATTAATCCCAATAATATTTCTTGAATGGCCTCAGCTTTCCCACAAATCCTAAATTTCCCATCTCTGTCATACATAAAAACTTCACATATTTTTGGAGTTATTTTTACATTCACCTGATACCATTATCAAAGGTTAATCTGGTCATTTCTATGATGAAATCACACTTTCTCAATGATGTCACATTACTCCTTAACTCTAGACTTGCATTTATTTCCACTGCCCTAGTGAATCTGCTTTCATCAAGTCCACCAGCGACCTAGAAGCAAAGTCCAAGAGGACTTGTTTATCTTATATTTTATTCATCTTTTAGGAGTCTTCAAGGCAGTTGTTTATTTTCTATCTTGGCTTCCATTCAACCAAGTAATTTTGCTTCTTACCTTATATCACCAGCTACTGCTGAGTATCCTCCTTTAAGGTCCTTTCCCATCTGCTTGTCATCTAAATGTAGGAGTGCCCCAAAACTTTATCTTTCCCCCTCATGGCTATAATGTCACTTTGAGGTATCCCAACTAGAAATTCAGTGCACTTTATACAATATTGACTTCTAAACTTATCCTTTAGTACTCTAGGATTCTATCTACAGACAGAATAAAATTCACTGCATGCCTACCATTTACCAAGCACAATGGTGTTAACTACTCAGCAGTGAACAGAAGAGGCAAAAATCCATGCCTACACAAAATAGTTGATAAGAACATAACAAACTATATATAAAGCTTTAAGTTGTGATAAGCTCTGTGAAGAAAGTTCAAGGGCAAGCAAAAGACCTTCAAGATGGTCCAAATAGTAATATTGAATAAGATGGAAATCTGACCATGTGACTAGAGATTTGAATTAAAGGCCAGGAAACTGCAGCTTGGTAGTCAAATCTGGTCTGCACCCTGGCTATATTTGCCTTGGCAGAGCATTAAAAATGGTTTTCATAATTTTGAATACTTGAAAAACATCCAAGAAAAATAACACTTTACCGTCCATGAAAGCATACAGAAATCAAATTACCATGTCCATAAATGAGGTTGCATTGGCATGCAGCAATGTTCATTTATTGATGGACTGTCCATGGCTCTTCTCATGCTTCTTTGGCAGAGTTGAGTAGATGTGACAAACACCATATGGTCCACAAGGCCTAACATATTTACTATCTGGTCCTTTATAGAAAAGTTTGCTAATCCCTAGTCTTAACCAATATGTTCTACTGCCTTCAAGTAAAAAAAAAAAAATCATATGTCGGTGTCCTTTTAAGAATCAATGCCAAGAAAAATCTATATATAACTCCTTGGACAAATGTGTTGACTCCCTTTAGCGGACTGCTGCATTTCTCTTTTAAATTCAACTGTCAAGAGAATAGAAAGCTTAATATGACCAAGTTCAGTAACAATGACACTCCAGGTCCTGGGCACCTCATTGTGTCAGTTCTTTACCTAGATGTGTATGTGCTCATGTGTGTTTTACCATCTCATTGCTTACTGATTTTAATTTTATGTAACACCTAGAACTTTGTGTAAAAGTCAGTACAAATCTGAACCATCCTAAGGAAAAGTTAGGTTTTGTATATTATGTCCTAACTTTTAATGTCTGTATGTCTGTATGTAAATAAGGGATATGAGACTTCGTACGGGCTATGATTTGATATTGGAGATCTTGAGGTGAACAAGAGGGGACAGGAAGTGAGGAAGAACAAAAGGAACCGTGTAGTATGAAAGCAGTAAGGAGACTAAGTTGGAGGGAGGGCACAATAGGGGAGGAGGAAGAAGGAAATGGGGAAGGAAAACAAAAAATGTTTGAAACTACCATAACAAAATCTAATACTTTATATCCAAATGAATTTTCTTAAAGAGGTTATTCTTAGGGCTGGGAAGATGGCTCAAAGGGTAAAGGGCTTGCCTTGCATCCATAAGGACCTGAATTAAGAAGCACAGACCTCTCATGAAATGGTGGCCATGGTGGTGTGTGCCTGTAATTGTAGCACTAGGAAGACAGAGGCAGGGAACCACTGGGGCTCACTGGCCTGCTAGCCTAGTCCAGTTGGTGAGCTCTAAATTCAGTGGGAGACTCTGTCTCAAAGGATAAAGTTGAGAGTAACTGAGGAAGACCCCAGCGTTGACTTCTGGCCTCCACACACACATGCCCAAACACACACACATACATGCACCTACAGAAATATGAACATGCTGAGGATGAAACTCAGTGTCAACCTCTGGCCTCCTCTCTTATGTGAACACACATACATGTACACCCACACATATGTGTGGCCACACATATGAACTGGCATGGAAACTGATATAACACACACATTCAAGGTTGTAGTTAAATGAATGACCAATTGCCTTTCTATGCTATGGAGTTACAACTGGGATTGAAGAGTACAAATCCAACTTCATGTAGTGTTATGAAAGTACTGCCTTAAATTATATAACATATAGTATTATTACAAAGACTTTAAAGAAAATATTTAAATAACCATTTAAAGGCTTTTTAAAATATTGTTTTAAGTTGGGCCCATGGGTACAAGCCATAGTGAACTGGGAATTTTATCTCTATGAAATAATTGATATATTGACATTAATGTCCTCATACCAGTAAAGTCAGTTTATTGTGTGATAATCTCTAGTCACATGTTTTGTTAGAAAGAAAATAAAGACTGAAATATTCATACATTAATATTTTGGTTTTCCTATCAGCTCTTCTGATCTCCTAGAAAACACCTTAAAAATTAATTGTCAAGAAAGAAAACTTAGACTGATGGAGTTTTTTGTTTATTTGCTAATTGTGTTTTATCTTTGCTACTACTAAGCATTTGACAGCAGCCCTAAAAAAGCTAATAAAGGTTTGCTGGGAGATTTTGTTATAATAACTTCCTTAAAACAAATTACAGAATTCTACTAAATGTAAAGCCAGGCCTTTCTGTTGTGTTGTGGCTAACCCACGTGGCAGGCCTGGTGATAGAACCACTATTAATACATCATGGGCTGCTTCCTGATGAGGTACTGTGTGCTTGCTGGCCTAAGATCCCATAGCTTTCTGCCAGTGGTTCATTAAAATAAGTTTTTAAGAGAACTCAATTTCTTAAGGGAATTCAAGAAAATATAATTTGCACATATATTTTAACTGTTCCATACTAATTATACAAATGAAAACAGCTTTATCTAAGTACAATACTAATACACATACAAGAACATTTCTCAATATTGGAAAATGATAATATTAATCTAATATTCATTCCAAGTTAGTCCACATAAGCTCACCAAGCTTCCAAGCTTCATTCTTCCTAGCTGTAATTGTACCATTTCAATTCAATAAAATTACATACATTTTATGAATTAAAACAAAAACAGAAACAGAAACTAGAATTATTGCAACCATAGCTACTACGTAGCTTCAGAATACTTGAAAAGTAGTAACCAAAGATCACATAATTATAATGTATCCGTAAGTGTTTATAGATTTCCACATATTACAAAGTACAATATGCTTTGACTAGTGCATTTCCTTCAACCCCAGTGTCATGAAAACCATTCTTCTCTATGTAAAGGAAGAAAAACAAAGTTAACAAAGAATCCTCTCTGTTACCTCAGATGTCAGCACTGCACCAGCATTCGAAGTTTGCCAGAGAAAATGGAAAATACTATTAACACAATTATTTTCCTTTGTCTCTCCCAGTAAACTGTAAAGTATAAGTATAAAGTAGAAGTTCCACAATAGCAAAGACATGGCTTTATTTCTCATAGATTCATCTCCAGTGCCTGATGCAGTGGGTGGAACCCACTAGGTATGGATTAAGTGAGTTTTGTAGGGTCCCAAGCATGAACTGTAGAGTCAAATCCCTAAGAATCAAAATGACTCATCGATTATTAGCTGTGTCATCTTGGATGATTCCTCTTTCTTACCTTTAAAATGTGGACTAAACCACATAGAATATTTATCATCATAGCCTGAATGGAAGAATATGTAACACTGAGAAAAACTGAGAAGTGAGCATTCTCTGCAGCTATACTCCCTCTAACTCTAGGGCTACATTCTTCCAAATGCTGCACACCTGGAAGCTAGTGACTCCTGGTGTGATCATCAAAACTGCACCAACAGATCTAAGAGAGAAAGGGTTCATTTTCTCAGCCCTGATGGACTGAAAGTCCTACGTGGCAAGAATGATTTTACAGCCACTATCATAATTCCAGAAAATGAATAATGCCTCAAATCTATTCAAGGACATTCCCTATTGAATTCCAAAACAGGGAAGTTGATATTTCAAAGCAAATATCAACCGATGCATCAGCATCTCCCTAAGTACTGTGAATTATTTTCTAAACTTTCTGTCAGATCTCTGCATTCATTTAGCAGTAAAATAATCTTGTGCTTTTGAAGAAGTTTCCATCTTTTTCCTTAATAATAATAAGCCAGTGTTAAAATTATTCTAATCAAAATTAAAGGCTTCATGGTGTGATGTCTTTGACAATAAAACCTTGAAGTGCTGTTTTTAGCTTGCATCCTTATCATACGGAAGGATAATACTCAACTGTGTTGAGAAGGATTGAATAGCGAACTATTTCTAATTACACTGTGCTCTGTGTCTTACTGAATTGCACGTTATTAACATATGTTAAATTGTGTGACCACTGATTTATTACTTTGCAAACCACTCTGAAGAAAAAATAGCTACTAGTCTCTGGATGCACTGAAACTTTTAATTATGTCAAAAGACAAGGGGAAATCTTAATTGAAACAGCTGGGTGCAGCTTGGTGACTGGACTGAGTTTTTTCTTTCAATAGAGACTTGTTTCCCCTAGGGGGCTGCTTCCCATTAACTTCTCATTAATTATCAAAATATAGTTTGTTACAAGGGTTAGAATATTAAACTATTCATGTAAACCCTACCTTCTGATTTTTCCTAGGAAACTACTATTTCTCACAAAAATCACCTCAATTAGTACACGTGTATTTTAACCTTAGAGTTCTTAGGGAAAAAAATCATAAAAAATACACATTCTCAGACCAAGTTTGACTAGTCATCTGGCAGAAGGTGGCAGCCAGAGTGGGAGACAAATTGACTGGAAACCCAGATTCCATACTGAAGCCCAGACTCCACGCTGCAGATGTAGTATCTTATCCATCTTATCCCACCTTCAGGCCCTCTGCTTGACTGCCAAACTGTGGAATACATACTGGCTTCTAAGTGGAACCTCTGGTTCTTGCTTAGAAACCCATGTGCTAGATCTCTGAAATCTCACAAGCCAGTCATAGCTCACTAAGCAGCCACGTTTTCAGTTAAGTCTTTTCTGCACAGCTTAACACTGAGATTACGAGGTGTGATGCCAATCAAAAGTCTATTTATTTAGTGGGCTACAGGATGTAGGTGCCAAATTAAAAAAAAAACTTAATTAGAAGAATAAAAATATTAAAATAAGAACAATTTAAGCATCATAAAGATATGCTAAAAATAAAGATATACTTGTCTACGAGATATCAGTTGCATGGAGAAATGTCTGTGGAGCTATGTCCCTGAATTGAAACAGTCCCTCCTGGAGGGAGAGGGGACAGCTCATGAGACTTAGGAAGTCCACTAAAGTTACAAGGGTCAGAGAGCTCAGAGAGTCACCAGTCACAGTGCACACACACACACACACACACACACACACACACACACACCAGCAATAAGGCTACATGAGAACAAATGTTGGGGAGAGGCAACTCTCTGGTGGAGCTGTCTGCAAGATGGACACAGAGTCCAAGAAATCCAGCACCCATGAGTCATCACATATGCTGGGGTGGGTTTTCAGTGTGTAGCTGCCTTTGATTCATCCATGCTCCTGTTGGTAGACTCATTGGTTCAACAAACTAGAGTTTGGTAGAATTACTTTCTTTGGTCTGTATCTGGGGTGAACAGAATTTTGTTCATGTCTCCCTGAGAAAAGTCACCCAATAGGAAGAGTGGTTATAAACATGGGTCCTGCAAAGCAGAACTGATCAATTGCTACTTTCATTATTTGTGGTCTAAGGTAAGTTATTTACTCTTAAAAGCTAGCTTCTGTAGTATTAAGTGACATCAATTGCAGTATGTATCTGCTGGAAAGAATAGAAAATTAAATGTGCTAATATCATTGGTCTAACCAATCATTTCTCAAAGACTAAAAGAAAACCAATACTTTGTGTTAACATTGTTATTCTAAAAAGAAAAGGATGTGTGCAAATTTATATTGGTTTTGTTTGGTCTTTCAGAACAAATAATTACAAAAAAATGTGCACACCCTATGACCTAGGAAACCACATTTTTTTGCCTGTTTGAATATAATTGCAAGATATCTTAATTATACAATAACAAGAGTATGATATATATTGAGATATACCCTTAAAGAAGAACACAGGCATTTGTATAATACACATTGAGAACCTTTAATTCTAAAATAAAATTTTAAATGTCACAAAAATTTTTAAAAAATGGAACATTATTCAGTAAGTGAAAATTGAACTCTTGACCTCAAGGTGGGTTACAGGTCAAGATATAGGAGCACTCAAACATTGTATAAAATCACCTTTAGGCTATGTGTATAGCAGGCATATGCAGTAAAAATTAATATGACATGTAGACTTAGGTTCCACTCCCAAGATATCTCATTTATGTATATGCAAATATTCCAAAATCTAAAATATATTCAAGGTCCAAAAACTTTCCAATCTCAAGTATTTCAGACAAGGGGGACTCAACCTACATATATTTATAAACCAAGCAGATGTCCACAAAGTCATACAGAATAAATGTGCCAAATACAGTTCTATAAATGGTGGGATTATAAGAGATTTAATGTATTTTCTTTTTTTAGCTCTTATTTCTAATTTTATATAACAATCATGTGTTTCCATTAAATTAACATTTTAGGAAAAAAAATGGTTATATAATTGTGAGGGTTTTGCCTGAAGAAGCACATTTAAGGCCAGCACACATTAATTTTTAAAAAGGATTGTGGCAATTTTCTTCTAATGTTTATTCATCTTGAGAGAGGCAATAACCAAATCCTCTGGTCACAAACATTCCTGACACTTCCCCACAGCTACTTGGAGTGGCCTGTGCCCTCAGAACACATTGAATGAGTGTGGTGGTAAATGTCCCTCTAAGGCAACTGGTCAACAGATGCTTAGCATAGTCTAAACAAATGTGTGCTGACTCAAATCAGATTTGATCACCAATATGCCCCTGTACCAGTTATGATTATTATTGGTTTTAAGTAGATTATTGGGGGTGCATGTGTGCAGAGGATGGGTGGTATAGTGAATGATGCAATGTTTGAGTAGTACATGAACAAATGTGTGCATGAAAATGCATGTGTCCCTGGTGCATTCATGCAGAGGTCAGAGGAGACCTCCTCTTTTCGTTTATCTGCCTGTTTCCTTGAGGCAGCCTCACACTTCACCCAGAACTATTCTCTTTCACTGTTTTTATTTTTTTTTATTTTTCCCTTTCAGGGAGCCCAGAGGTTCTCTAGTCTCCACCCCTCTGCAGAACTGGGGTCAGAAATGCATAGTCATTGCCCACCTGGGTGCTAGAGAATCAAACTCCAGCAGCCTCAGACCCTCTCAGGCCCTCATCCTTGAGCGGAAAGAACTCTTAACTGCTGGGCCCTAGTCCCTATAGTAATACTTTTAATTAACATGAATAAGTCGTTGAAAATATTTGAGGACACATGGAATGTATGCGTCAAAAGCAGTTAGTTCACATTAGATAACTGACGATTTATTAGTAGCTAACAGAGGCCTTAATTTTTCTCCTTTCTGTTCTTTGCCATCTTCAAACCTATTAGCACATGGGTAACTTGAGTTTTATTGTAATAAAAATGTGAAAAGTTTCCATTTCTAACAACCTTTGTTGTCCCATTTCTATTGTTTTTTGTCACTTCCTTTAATAGACATTCTTCCAAACAGAATCAGATTCACTCCCCTTTTCTCAAACCTTATAGAGCCCTCTATATTTTCCTCTCCCATTAACTCTAAGAGACATAAGAGCAGCACTATGCTTCTTTCTATTTATCACTGCACAACAATGATGCCAAACCCTGCCATACAATGTCTTTTATATAGATGCAAATTTTAAAAGATATTTTCCTACTCATAAAATCTAATGTTGTATAGATCCTTCCTTAATCAATAACTTCTATCATCATATATGCCCCTGAAGAAATGAATATTAAAAACTTGCTCAATCAACTTTTAAGAGGAAATGAACTGAGGGTAGGGGGCTGGCAAATTGGCTCAGTGGTTAAAGGCCCTTTGCTTGCAAATCCCACCAGCCCAGATTCAATTCCCTGGCACCCATGTAAAGCCAGATGTACAAAGTGGTACTTGTGCCTGGAGTCTTTAGCATTGGCAAAAAAAAAAAAAAAAACCTCTGGTATGCTCACACTCTCACACACACACTCATAAATAAATAAACAAATAAATAAAATATATTTAAATAAGAACGGAGAGTAGATACTAATGTGAGAGAATAAGAGGCTAACTGAAGGGTTCAAGAAAAATCCAAGCTCATAATAAGCCAAGTACAGAGAAAGCTATCAAGTTGCTCCTCCACATGGCCCTCTCCTTGATGCCAAAACCACACTCAGGAGGCCCCCAGAGCAACGATTAACTATGCAACCAGGGGAATCATTTTCTTACATAGTAGTAGTTGTTTTTTTTTTTCCATCCTTTTAGTCTGTTCACTATATTCTTCACCTTCTTGCAGCCTTCTGCTGTGCCAGACAGAGATGCCCATGGTTATTTGGCACAACTAGCAAAGAAACTAAATATAGATTTTCATAAAACAAAAATGAATACAAAATCAAAAGCAATCACCTTGTGCCAAGAACAGGCATCTTTTATTCATTATCCTAAAAACCAAGAACGAGATGGGAGAGTGGGTACACAGAAGGATGCCACAAAATCCTCGAAGAAAAATAATAAATAATAGCACAGTCAAATAATGACAGTAATAACAGATAATCCCACAAAGGGAAGCATCTTAAAAAAAAAAAACAGTTTATTAGCTCCAACCATCTGCATAATCCTACCTTCATCTAAAAAAAACTCCAAAGATTGTGAGAAAAGTTCAAGATCTCATTCAAAAATAGGGGTTTCAATAGCCATCACAATAAACTCATTCTAGTAACAGTCAGAAAGCAGATCAATCAAGGCAGCTCAGAACAAAATGATAGGCTAGATACAAATACCTACTTGTAGTATGATACTGTCTGCAGGCAGATTTATTCACGACAACTCTTCTCCAGTGTCTGAAGTATATTTACATACTTGTGTTCAGTGTATATAGAAATGCTTTATTCACCTAAACCAAGGTTTATATTAATATTCCACTTTCTTCTCTTTTTTAAAGATAGTGGTACTCAATGCCACTCGAAGAGTAAGAAAATAATGCTTGCTACCCATGTGGTTGTCCTTGTAGTTTATGACAAAATTTGTAGATGTGGGGGTTTTCCTCATATTTGCTACTTAGATGTCTATAGTAATGTCCTGTTAAGTTACATATGGTTACAATAAAAAATTATGAAATAAAATTAAAATATCACCTAAAGATAAGTCATGGCAAAATTAAAAAGTAAATAAAATGGTCCCAGTAACATGGGGACCTGAAGCTCCTCTAGCTACCTATATGCCTAGATGCTTTACTGGCAAAGATGAATGTTCTTCTGGAACAGACAGTTCTAGTCTTTAAACACATTCCTTACTTCAAAGTACCTCTTGTGCTATCCCCAAGTCTTCTCTTAGCCAAACAGAATGTTCATATTCCTTAAACTGTCATATAACATATCACCAGAACCTCATACTATCACATGTATCTTCTAGTAAGTATTCTGCCACATAACAGCATTCCTTTAAAATGTCCAGACAGAAGATGACCTCAGTGTTTTATCTATGATCTGTTAATATGGACTATACTAAGATAATGGCTACCTCTTTTGATGCAAAGAGAACTTCTAATGCATCTTCAGACCAACCCACGGTGATTTATTATATGCACATGATATATCTACATGATAACTTGAGCACAGCATACTTGCCAGACCTCGTCTTGAAGGATGATTTAAAATAGTTATTTTCTACCTGGCATAGCATGAACATCTCATCATCATCATCATGGAACAAAGCTAACCTTGGCCTAGTAGCTATGGTGACAAAAAAAAAAAGCAGAACAACAGAACAGTCACGCCTATAGTGATGGCAATAGAGTTGGTAACACCTCCAGTAGAAGGAAGCAGGGTGGTTATAAGGCCCTCACCTGGGATCCCAGTCACCATGCCTTCCTACCTACCATCCACACACAACCTTAGGAGGTGCTCCCCTGGTAGAGCATGTAGGAGGTGGAAGGTTAACAGAAGGCAGGATGCCATGATGCAGCTTCCATGAGGTCTTCATTTGTGGTGGGGTGGGACTTCTCAGTGATGAAGCTGCTTTGGAGACACTCACATTCCTATAGGTAACCCATCATCCATGATCCTATAAGCTACACCAATAAGCCCTGGTTCACCAAGCTAGACATAAGTGGAATCATTTTCTAAACACATTTGGTGCACTGTTTGGGATGATGAAATGTTTGTTTGTATCTCCCTAGTATGATCTGAAGTTCCTAAAAAAATAGCCACACCTAGCAGGGTGTGGTGGCCCACACCTTTAATCCTAGCACCCAGGAGGCAGAGGTAGGTTGATCGCTGTGAGTTCAAGGCCACCCTGAGACTACATAGTAAATTCCAGGTCAGCCTGGACTAGAGTAAGACCATACCTCAAAAAAGAAAGAAAAGAAAAGAAAGTCCACACCTATGCTAATGATCCTAAAAAGCAAATTGGCTGATTGGAATTTTGTGGTTGTGGAGAGGTGGAATGTTGCAGATACAAAGCCAAATTACCTTGGATGACCACCATTTATTGCCTGCCTCTGTGTCTGACCTAATGTCCTTTCAACTATCAGGCGTAAACATTTTGAGTGTGTTAACTAACAGAGAACTAGCTTATGCCAAAAGATAAGAATGTCACCAGATAGTATCCACAGTCTAAAACAAAGTTTTCCTACTTTGCTGTAATCCACATACCTAATGTCCCCACCGTGTGTGTGTGTGTGTGTGTGTGTGTGTGTGTGTGTGTGTGTGTGTGTGTTTCACAAACGCTATCCATTCATAGATCTCTGCATCCCTATAGGATTGGGGTAATAGGCATGCATGACCCCCTGCATGACCCCTATATGCCTATCATCTGACAACGTGGTGTGTGCATCAAGGTACCAACAGGCAAAGAACTCCAGATACTGCCAGGAGCTTCAGCTCAGCTCAGATTCTTTCCCACTGCTGACTTACCTAATGCAGTTTTACCTGTCAGTTCATCCACTAGTGCATGGAGCCCATCCTGCACCTCACCTCTGCAGCTCTGCTCAACCCACAGGTCAGGCTCAACCCTGTACCCTGCATCCCCTGCAGCTGGCTTGTGTCTGTATCAGCTCAATATCTCTGTCCCCAGTAAGGCCTCTTTGAACTCCTTAAACCCTGAAGTGGCTTCTAAAAGTTTTTGTAGCTATTCTATAGCCTACATATAAATAGGTACATAGATGATAGACAGATGACAGATAGTGCTAGATAGGTAGATAGATAGATAGATAGATAGATAGATAGATAGATAGATGATAGATAGATGATAGATAGATAATAAATAATAAAATTACTGGGTGATTTGAGAATTCATGTTGGCAGTAACATTTAGAATGAAAGAACCTGTGTTTGCCAAAGATCAGCTGTCATGGGATAGCAGGGCCACTAGGCAAATGACAGCCAACAACCCCTATGTCTTTCATAAATTTGTTGTCATTCAACAAATTCCAATATTACGGAAAGACACAAACATGTCCATGTATGTTTGTAACCAAATATCATTTTGGCAACTTGTTAAATAGGCTTTATAAAATCAATTTTTAAAAAGTATAAAAGTAAGCTGATAAACAGTATTTAGCTTGTAATGGAAAATATTAATTTATTACTTTGCTCAGAAGAAATGAAGGGAATATGTGATCAATTTGGTTAAAAATTCAAAATTTGAAGACATTCAAAATCTCCTTTTGTTTAAGTTATGAAGGCATAATTCTACCAAAATGTTTTGCAAAAAATTTCTCAAACTATTTTATTTAATAGCAAATTCCTATAGAATTTTTATGTTTATATAAAATGCATAAGCAAAACTGATGATCAAAGAGCTTTTCTAGTTGAATGTTAGGGGAAAAAAGAATTGCAAATTAAAAAATTATAAGTTCCAAGGCTTTTTCCTATAAACCAGGCTTGAAAAACAAACTAGAATGATGAGAAATATATGGTCTGTTCAACTTTATACAAGTTATACATTTTTGCATGGTCCTAAAAACTGTAAATAAATATCTAAACTATTTATTTCATTTAAATTATTTCCCAGAAAAGTTATTTCAAACTGCAGAGTAGAGTTTTTGAACTTTCTATGTTTTCCCATAATCTTCTCTTCCACCTATAAATCCTCTCTCATTCCACCCATTTCTCAGTCTTTTAAGTACATGGGATGTTTGCAAGTAGCAAAGCACAAGGGATGGATTTGCTTATTAAATTTAAAAAGAATCTAAGATAACTAATAGTTAGTAAAATATTGTAAACCACATAAAATTAACCTGGGCACCATTCAATTTTTGTATAAAACAAACTTTCATGATAGAAATGTTACAATTGCCACATGACTATAGATTTAAACACTACTGCTGTATTAGACACAGCATCAACGTAAGGCAAGTTGAGATTGAATTAAATCACGGTGATTAATTTGCCACAAGCAAATTAAAGAGTTAAAGCTAAATTCAAAAATCTATAAAACTAAATATGTGGAAACGCCAGAAGGAAATCGCAGTAATTGGAGCGAAGGTTTTTTCTCTAATTAGCTGTAATGCGTCATTAAATTCCATTGTACATAGAGCTGGAAAATACATAGCTGTTTTAGAACTAACATAGAAAGAATAGAAACATTAAAATAGATTTTGTGCTTCGTTTGATGGCATTTCTTTCTTGATTTATACGAATTCAAATTTGAAAACTTTTGCTACTAACCAAATACTTGAAAGAAACTACCAGAGGAATGTGCAATCAGAAATACATGGAAAGACAAAGTACTTTGCTTGTTGAGGAATAGAGGAACGGCACATGACATTCTGAGTCATTGTTAAAATTCAGGAGACGTTTACTGAAGTTGTACCCTAAAGTGCATCCATCCATAATTCTCAGATCGAGATAATCATAAAATTATGTGGCCATTATCATCAGCTTTTATTTTAATTATTTCTATGCTTATATTCAACAATTTCTATATTACCATTAGCAAATACCAGCAACAAAAATTAATATGTGCTTGATTAGATAAATAAAAGAATGATTGACCAAAAAATAAAAAATTTTATAACAAAACTGTATAGGCTCATTACTGCTGTGTGGATAATAGACTATAAGGGAACAAGGTGGGAACACAAATAACTATGACAATAACTCTGAGACATGACAATGACTTGGACCAGGTGATGGCAACAGAGGTGATGAGGACTGCAGGTAGGTCCACAAAGATTTCATGAGGATTGAAATGTAGGGAGTTTTGTCTAAACATATAAAGGGTGAGGTTACATTTAATTAATTAATTGGGAAAGATTGTCTGTAGAACAGGTTTTCTGAAGATCAAGGGAGGCTCTAATTTTGGACAGGTTCACCGGGCATGAAAGGCATTTAGAAAAGAGAGCCTATATGTGAAACAAATTTGATATGAGCATGCACATGTGTGTGCATATATTTTTAAAAGTCATGAGATAGAATGAATCCACTGGGAATTAATATAGAAAGAGAAGGGGAAGGACACTAGGTTGCCCTCCCCATGTATATTATCTTTGTCAAGTTTCCTTCTCAATATGATATTCTGATTTACACCCCTTTCAGAATTACACAATAGAGTCAGGCAACATAGACTTTGCTAAGATTGGGTATGATCTGTCTCCATCTGAAAATGGCTTCTTGCTGTTTCAATTTTTACTGTGGTATCCATGAATGTAATAAGCTTTGTTATCATATTAAATAATATACCAGCTCCAATTTTTCCAACCTATCCTTTGACTTACATTCAGTTCCCATCTTCGGTGAATTCTAGTTTACAGATTTTATTCCCTCTCTTTTCTTTCTGTCAGTATATTAACATTTTACAATTATATTTTAAAGTTATATATTATGTATACTATTTGCTTTTTAAGTAACTGAGTGACTAACAGGTAGGTGTCTGAGTCTTCTGTTTTACATTCTCTACTTAAAGAAGTGGATGTCAGCATTTTCTTTGTGTTTAGGGTATTTTAAAATTCAGACTCACGGAGGATATAATTACTGGGAATCCCTATAACTATTCTATAAGCCACAAATCTGGTATTTGTCTTTTCTTCTTTCCATTTATAGCAGCACTCAAATTATTCTGCATCTAGGTGAGGATCTTACTAAGGGGCTAAAAGAAATAGATAATCATGAGCTGTTTTGTACATTCACAGAACTTGTATACCTACCACAGTAACTTATATCTGTTTTTCCTATTGTTCTGAACCAGTCTATGTGCGTTTTAGGACCTTTACCAAATCTCCCTCAAACTTTCCTTCACCTTCCCTGGCCTTTTCATTCTCTAATAATTATTACTCTGCATTCAAACTGAATTTTTAAAACTTCTCTATATGAGATAAAACATGACACATTTGTCTTTCTAAAACTGACTGATGTCACTTAACATAAGTCATTCTACTCCTCCATCTTGTACACACAGCAGGATTTTATTCTTTTCGTGCCTGAATAGCATGCCGTTATTTGTATATAGCTATTTCCTCTCTCTGTTTCATTCGTTGATGGGCACCTCAGGTTGATTTCATATGCCTGCTGTTGTAAATAGTGCCACAGCAAACACAGGAATGCCAGCATCTCTTTGATACAGTGACTCCATCCTATTTCATACATACTGAGAAGTAGGACCTCCAGATCTTTATGGTTGACTTGCTTTCAGTCTTTGGAACCCATGTACTATACTCCAGAGCAGTTGCACTAATTTACATTCACACCAACAGTGAATAAGATATCCCTTTCCTCAACATCATTTATAGCATTTAAATTTTTTTTTATTTATTTGAGAGAGCAAGAGAAAGATTGGGCATGCCAGGGCCTCTAGCCACTGCAAACGAATTCCAGATGCATGCACCACTTTGTGCATATGGCTTTATGTGGGTACTGGAGAATCAAACCTGCGTCCTCAGGCTTTGCAGGTAAGTGCCTTAACTGCTGAGCCATCTCTCCAGCCCAGAGATTTTATTTTTTCATTTTATCTTTTTGTTGCCTTAATGAGGGTTTGATTTTTTTCTTTGGATCCCCTTCCCTACTAACCACATATTAGCTCAGGTATGTATTAATCAAACTCTGTAGAAATGTAGTTGGCATTTCTTTTACTTCTGTGCTCATGTGTAACAATCCAGGTGACCATTTACTAGGAGATTTATACTGCATAAAATGTTGACCAGCTCACTCCTTTCACAAGGCCTCCATGTAGCTATCTGGGTTTCTCGTGTACACTCCCTCTACCCACTGTGGCTCAGCCCTTAGATTTCATATCCATGTATCAATGCTCCTCAAGCCTCTGTCCTCACACACCTGTTCCAGCTTGTGCTTTGTAATTCCCCCACATGAACATCTACTTTGATCACCTGTGATTTTTGTCTTGGTATCAAAATATACTTGTTGAGCAGGTCTTTAGGAAACAGACATAAGTCAACACCATAAGGTTAAAAATAAATTTGTTGAAAATGACAAGGGAGGTATTTTGCCATTTGCCTGCCATAGTGCCACCCTATATTTTATGCCACAGTGCCACCCTATATTTATAATCCACTATATTTTATGTGGATCAGGTGGGTATAGAAAGTAAAATCTTTTTTAAAATTTTATTTTATCTGTTATAAGGAATATTTTAGATACTTCTTTGCCCAAATAAAAGACAAGTGGAAAAACTTAAATGCATAAACCACAACACCACCGGGAATACCTACAACCCTACTGAAGAGCATCCCTAACAGAATGGGGCAAGGATGAGGGAAAAGAGGGTACCAAAACATGACATATCCATATGAAATATGTTGTTAATAATAATAATAATAATAAGCAATTTTTTTACAAAGCAGATCCATGAGAAGCCAAGGAAGAAATTAGAAATGATGGATGACTAGAAGAGGAGAGCAATCCTTTTCCTACATATGTGTAAGACCCAGAGGGAAAATTAAGAATTGCAAGATACTTTCTAATATATGTGAAAAGGGGGAGAAATTTCAAGGTAAGATAGCATAGAAGACCCATAAACTTTTCATTTATAGCATGGAAGTTTCTTCCTAATTCTAAAGTGGAAAAATTCAAAGGAGAAATCAAGAAATACCAGGAGAAATGACAGCCGTCATGAATTAAGGGCAATCCGACATATTTCTTAGTGGCAATGAGGTGTTCTGGAGACAGTCATGAGTTGTTTTCAAGAACTGAATTTTCTCAGTTGAGTATCATAACTGGTACTAATTGATGCTTAATGATTAATGGTTGAGTACTTACACCTTCTAAGCACTCAATAAATATGATGAATTGAAATGTCACAAAACAGAGTAGCATTTATGAAGCAATTGTGTGAGAAAGTTGTATGCATCTAAAATGCAGTTAAATAGAATAACAACAATGGTAGCCATGAACCATACCTTCTCTGTGTCGATGCCTTTTGACATGGACCATGTTGAAACAATATAATCCATGACTCGTTCGCTAAGGCCTTTGGGGACCTGATAGAGTTTCAGAAAGTCCCGAACATTATTCAGCATCTCGTGGTATCGGTTGGTGTTGGCATACATTTGCTGGAAAATTGTGGTGACATTTCCAAAAATAGTTGCATAAAGAAGAGCTGAAAGAGAAGAAATCATGAATAGAGAACAAATGGCCAAGGTAAAAATAAAATAAAATTGGCTAAATCAGTGACTAGTATGACAGAAATGTCTTTATAAACTGACAGGGGTTAATGGATACTAAGCTCTGCCTAGACTGCCTGGCTCTTGGTATTATCTTGGGAAATTTTACCTTCAGAACAATCATCATAAATTCTGGGAGCATCTCTACTCTATATCACATGGTCCACCATGAGAGTGATTCAAAATTTTATAAATGATCAGATGATGCTAAATTATACTTTTACTAAGAAATTCTAGCCTCATGATTAAAATTTTCCTCCAGCCTTGTCCTCCTGAGTGAAGCCTAATCAATTTTAAATTTGCCAGGAATTAATGATCTTGCTTAGAAATGCATGTTCCTTCCTACTGTTTATACCTGCCAGCTTTTGGAGTACTTCTTTGGTTATAAATATTTTTTGACAGAACATCAGAACAAATTAAAGTGCTCCATTTTGAAAACATGTGTAGATAAACAGGCATGGAATTAAAAGCTGATATAAAACTTTGAGAATGTCTGAAGTTAGTAGACTGTATATATATATATATATATATATATATATATATATTCTTCTCCATGGTATATATAGAACAGTTTTGATCCAGTCATTATAAGGGTAAAGACAGCTGATGACCATTGTGATTATATACACAGGACCATGAATGGGAATGACTGTTACCCAATTCTAACTACTCTCTGGGTCTACTAAAGCTACTAATACAGACATGCTATGGCAAAATTTTTTCAAAGTGTAAATGTTCAACTAAACTGAACATGCATCCAATCTTCCGTCAAACAATCCACACCTCATTCACTTCCTGATTAGCAGGAAGAGCTTTCGCAAAGGAGACAGCACTTGACTCATTGCAATTCCCAGCAAACATAGTGTTTAGCAACTACAGCACTTCCACAAGCATTTCACAAGTAAACAGAATAGCCACAGAATGTGGTAGTTCGATTCAGGTGTCCCCCATAAACTTAGGTGTTCTGAATGTTAGGTTCCCAGCTGATGGAGATTTGGGAATTAACACCTCCTGGAGGCAGTGTATTTTGGGGGGCGGGCTTGTGGGTGTTAAAGCCAGTTCCCCCTTGCTAGTGTTTGGCACACTCTCCAGTTGCTATTGTTCACATTATGTTAGCCGGGGAGTGATGCCACCCTCTGCTCATGCCATCGTTTTCCCCTGCCATCATGGAGCTTCCCCCTCGAGTCCATAAGCCAAAATAAACCCTTTTTTCCCACAAGCTGCTCTTGGTCAGGTGATTTCTGCCAGCAACGCGAACCAGACTGCAACAGTAAAGCTGTGTGATCATGCCCATCCTTCCACCTCCAAGAATTTGAAAAATTACACCTTGAAACAAAGTACGGGCCACTTCATTTTACAGTTTCATCATCCAAATCCCCACATTCCATGGAAATAATACAGTGTCAAGTTTATGAAGCAATTTAAGATTATTTTTCTGATATGTTGACTTGCAGTTAAGAAAGGGGAGGGGAGCAGGAGAAGAAGGGAATATGTTCAAAGTTTTGTACACACTTGCATAAAAATTGCCTTGGATAAGCCAGTCTAATGATTTTTTGTTTTTAAAAAAGACCTTGTATATCATTCTGTGGAAATGATTTGGTGTTTTCCTCTGAGTCTAACACATTTGAACTTCACAACAGAAAGCTATCACATTATAAATGCTTAATCAGCTTTTCTGCTCCTACTTGGGGATATGGTTACCAGAGCAGGATAACTTTTAAGATAAGTGGTATTTTGTTAAAATTGGGGAGAAAGGCAGTATTAAATTTCTCAACTGGGTCTTTAAATTTTTGAAAATTCATATATAGAAACAAAACAATTAGAAGTAATCACCGACTTAACAGGCTTAACATCCTCATTCCACCAGTTAAGAAAGAAAAAACAGGCTGGGCATGGTGGCACACCCCTTTAATCCCAGCACTTGGGAGGCAGAGGTAGGAGGATCACTGTGAGTTTGAGACCACCCTGAGACTACATAGTAAATTCCAGGTCAGCCTGAACTAGAGGGAGACCCTACCTTGAAAAAGCAAAAAAAAAAAAAGGAAAGAAAAAAAACAGAAATATAAACAAATTGGTGATAGAAGAATCATCTAAAACATGCAATCAGATGTTTTCAGAAAAGAGAAATGAGGGAGAATGCATGCTTTAAAAAGAATGAATGTTTTAGTGGTTAATAAGATGTTCTGTAATAATTACTGTTTGACATAATGCCCAGTTGTTATAACATGTCAGTCAACATTACAGAACTATCTATTATTTTAGCTTTCTGAAAGGCTTCTAATATGCTGCATTTGTGAGATGTCTTATTACTGCCTTTGAGTATAACAAATTTCCACACAGAGGCAAAGCAAGGTGGCAGGAGAGTGATGTCTCCTGCAGAAATATCAAGTTAAATAACTATTCATACCAAAACCACCACTGCAAGAGCTAAGGACACCAGGCAAAAGATCACACTACTTAGTTTTAGGTTAGTAAGAAAAGACACATTAAGAAAACAGAAAGGGATGACTTTCTCAGGACATCTCCACCAACTCTAGGAAGGTCAGTATATAGTAACACTCCTTCTACTTTGAGGAAGAGCTGGAGAATAAATCTAGGCCTTAGATTTAGAAACTTGTACTAGGCCTTCCATGGTAAAACCAAGTCCTTCAGAGCCCTTGGACCCAGCCCTAAGGCAGAGGGTCTAGACCTATGTCCGTGATATGGATTGGGAGTAAGGTAACTTTCTTTTCCAAGTAGTTAGCTAGGGACACAGGCCAAAAACACACAGCTCTCACCAAACTAGAGCTCCAGTTTAATTCAGTCTCATCCAAGATGGTGAGGAAGAGCAGCTTTCTGGTTCTTCCCCAAAATTTCTTTCTAAACTTTTCCAAAGAGCCCTTTCTGAGTCTACACTCACCTCCCAGTCCCATTAAATTTCAGGTCCTTCATATATATTTGAACTTGGCAATGAGGTTCATCCCCATTGGATGCTTATTTTTCTTTTTTTTTTTTTTTTAAAAAAAAGGCCTGTTCCACGTTGCCTGCATCCCAGAAGAAACAGAGGAGTTATTGTTGTGGGAAACAAAGTATAGGTAAATGTTGTACTTCATGAGAGCTTTTGGTCAGTCCCTCTACCATAAAATACAGTATGAGATGGAATTCTATGGATTCTGATCAAAGATCAATAACCTGAGATGAGGTCTCTGGACTTACTCCAGCCCTACACAGAACACCTACCCTTTTATAGGCACCCTTCCCTTCTAGTCCATTCTAATGGATAAGCCAGTATTAAACTTGGGCCTGTGGTACCCTGTAGTGCTCCACCCATGGACTTGTGATAAACCTGAGCTTAGGGTCCCATTAGTGCTGAAATGCAGCAATGATCACAGACTCAGAGAAAACAAACAATCTGCTTAGAATCTCTAGGACAAGTAAAAACAAAACTACATTATGATGACTGGAATTTACAGCTCATCCATCAATGCCCAGACATCATTGTATGCCAACAAGCATCAAGAACTTTCAGGCAACAATGTCCATACCTAGTAGACAAAACTAAACACCAATAACTGACAAATCAACAGCTACAAACTCATAGAATTTTAAAATAGCCTTAAGGAAACTGAACAGGTTTCAAGGAAACACAGAGAAACAATTCAGTATTATTTCAAAGAAGCTTAAGAGAAATAGTGAAGTAATTTAAAAACTAATAACAGAAACCTTTGAGCTGAAAAATAGATGAATTGAAAGTTTTAAGAAATAGTAGAAGACATAAATAGATTTAACAGAAGAAATAATCCATAAGCTCAATCAAGGGCTAATGGAACATACAGTCTGAGCAGAGCATACAAAGGATTGGAGGAAACACGTGGGATCTTTGGGACAGAAGTAAGAGAGGAAATATTAGGTTAGTGGACTCAAGACTGCCATGGGTAAGCTCACTCCAAAAGAGCATAACACAAAACTTTACAAATGCAAAAATTATACTAATATACTAGTACAGAAATGTCAAAGGTTAACATGATCAATTCCATTCACTCAAGTGTATCCCAAGGTATAATATGATACAGTTCTCAAAAAGGTTAAATATGAGGAGATTACTGATAGCAGGGAAAAGAGGAAGAAAAAAGATTAGCAACACAATTGCCTACCCTCAGTAGAAACCTCATAGGCCAGAAATATCAGGAAGAGATTTTTTTTCACATACTGGAAATAAATAGAACAAAACTGCTAGTAAAAAAGACTATATCCAGGAAAGCTTTTCTTCAGAAATAAAAAAGAGATAAAGACATTCTCAGACAAACAAAAGGGACTGAATTTACAACCACCTGATCTGTCCTACATGAAATGCTAAAAGTTCTTTAAGCTGAAAGGAAGATGCTGTCAGAATAAAACACTGGAAGATTTAAAAAAAAAAATAAAGCTGTTGATAAGAGTAAGTCCACACACTCAGAATGCCCTAACACGGTAATCAATTTATGTCTAGCAAACAAACTAAAACACAAAACTATTAAAATAATAAGTACATTAATATGCTGAGATAGACAATATGGAAAAATATAAAATAGAACATCAAAATTTCAAAATATGGGGATGAGTAGATGTAAATCTAGAGGTTTTCTGTCTATCTGTCTCTCATCCCTCTCCCATTTCTTGTCTATCTTTATCATCAATGTTTAAGTCACCAACATTTCAAAATGGCTTATTATGGTCAAAAACATTTTTTAAGCCTCATGGTAATCACAAAGCAAAAAAAAAAAAAAAGTAACTGACAGAACAATGACAAGAAATCAAGCCAGGCGTGGTAGCACATACCTTTAATCCCAGCACTCAGGAGGCAGAGGTAGGAGGATCACCATGAGTTCAAGGCCACCCTGAGACTATATAGTTAATTCCAGGTCAGCCTGGACCACAGTGAGACCCTACCTCAAAAAACCAAAAAAGAAAAAAGAAAAAAGAAATAAAGGAGACAGACCAATAGTGCATCAAGGAAGTAATACCCTTCATCACTCAGCTAGGTGAGGTTGATCTTCTGATCTGGTCAGAGAGCTTTGGATTGAAAGTACTACCTGCACCGCTCATATCAGGGGTATTGCTAAAGAAACAACACAGGGAAAGAATAGTTAAAAACCCACCCAACCAAAGAATACATACTGACTCTTTAATTTTTAAAAAATATTTCAGGGCTGGGGAAATGGCATAGCAGTTAAGGTGTTTGCCTGTGAAGCCTAAGAACCATGGTTTGATTCCACAGGACCCATATAAGCCAGATTCACAAGGGGGCTCATGCATCTGGAGTTCATTTGCAGTGGCTGGAGGCCCTGACATGCCCATTCTCTCTTTCTCTCTATCTGCCTCTTTCTCTCTCTCTCTCTCATAAATAAATAAATATACATTTATAAAAATATTTCATTTTTTATTTGCAAGCAGACAGAAAGAGAGACAGGAAGAGAAGAAAAGTGGAGGGGAGGGAAGGAGGTGAGAGGAGAAAACAGGAGAGGAGAGGAGAGGAGAAAGGGAGGAGGGGAGGGGAGGGGAAGGGAAAGGAGGGGAAGGAAGAGGAAGGGAAGGGAAGAGAAGGGGCATGCCAGGGCCTCTAGCCACTGCAAAAGAATTCCAGAGGCATGTGCCACTTTGCACATTTGGCTTTATGTGGGTTCTAGGGAATCAAACCTGGGTCATTAGGTTTTACAGATAAGTACCTTAACTGTTGAACCATCTCTCCAGCCCAGTACTGACTTTTTAGATTGGATGTTCATAGTATACTTTGCCTTTTTAAATTGTGTATGTTAGTTACCTTTTGACATTTTGATATTATTTTTGTGCCTTTAAAAAAAATCACTACTCATGCATATATATTCCATGGTGGTTTTGCTTATGTTTGTACATCAGTTGGATTTTAAGTTGGTTCTGCATTTTTCTCCACCCAGTATACTACTGTGATCTCTCTACTACTCTTCCCTTGAAACTCCTATATGCTTCCTCTTTTCAATCTTATTTCCACATTTTCCTCTCCTTATCCCTTTTTCTTCACCTCCATAACTACAGCCTTCAACAACCTTTAAAATCTGGGGAACCGAATTGTATTCCAGTTTACCTCCTGCACATACTTTGGCCACTTCAGTCTTTTTCAATGTTAACACTAGTCCCCAATCTAACTCACCCAATTCAAAGTAACTAACATCCTAACATACTCCATACCAGCCTTTTTTGTTAAGCCACCAACTGTTATTGAAGTCAAATGCACAATTGTTCTTCATTTGCTACTATAACATTCACATAGCAGGAATGTCCACCAGGTTTGGTCACTTCTGCTTCTAGTATTCTACTCTGCGAATAAAAGAGGCTACACTTGATTTCCTAGTCTTAGGTTATAATTTCTGAACTACTTGCCTAAAAATATAGTGGATAATAACATCAGAAAATTTACACAATGAAATTAAGTTAGAAAGAGTATTTCCTACTGCCTCAGCTCCATTCATACACATGTATGCATGCACAGTCAAATTAGTTATGGTCTCATTGGATGACTAATGATGGTGACATAGAGCTAACTTTCAGAATAGTCCCAAATTCTGATATTGAATTTTATTTTTAAAATACAAAACAAGGAAACTAACATGGGTGATATTTCAGACACTATAGCAGTCCAGTATTTTGATAGAAATATCCCTATGCCTTTAAACTTATAAAATAAAAAGACTATTTGCTTCAAGTCTAGTTTAACCAACTATAAAATGAAAATATAGAGTGAGTCAATAATGGCTTTACTGTGATTGAGAATAAAATTTTATTTATCCTGCATGTGTTCCATCTATTTTATATTAAGGAAATGCTTGAATTTGAAACCTACACAGCTTTGCTTTGCAGTAATAATACGTGAAACCCATTTTACTAACCTATTGCACCAGAATGTTAAAATAAACAACAAATTCAGAATGCAATTAAACTACTTATCTTTCATTGATCAACAGCATTGTTATCACTCTGGCATACTTTAATATGGAAGCATTAATATAATAATTGAAACACCATTTTGCCAACAGGAGATGTATTGTGGATTCAAGATCCAAAGACTGACGTGGTACTGCCTACATCTAAATAAACTATTAGGGGTACTGAGGCTGGCCACATGGAATGGTAGGAAGCTTCTTATATGCTTGAAAAGTAGTGTCATAACCTCCCTTCTTGCTGGTTATCACTTTTGCATCCAAATCTTTGTACAGTTCCTTTCTGGTAGATTTCAAAATATGATCATATTTTTTCCCATCTTATGTGCACGTCTTTCTGTTACAAGTCTTTAGTGTTTCTCCTGCCAAAAGAAGGAGATCTGTTCCCTCTGATCTACACTGGATTTGTAACTTTCTTTGACCAGAAGATTGTAAGAGAGTTGATATTCAACTTTCAGAGCTAGACCTTCGGAAGATTTGTGGGTTTCACCTTCACTCTCCTGGGATGCTGCAATAAGACCATCAACTTTAAGGAATTCCTGCCTGACTTGTCCTGGCCTATTTCACTCAACATCATGTCTTCCAGTTCTATCTGCTGTCTGTCACAAATGATAGGATCTCATTCTTGACAGAGCATAATAGTGTGTGTATATACATATATGACATATGATATATATATATATATATATATATATATATATATATATATATATTACATACTCAGTTGAAGAACATGTAGGTTGATTCTATTCTGGGGCCACTATGAAGAGTGCTGTCATAAAAATAAGAATGTGGGCTGGAGGGATGGCTTAGTGGTTAAGGCATTTGCCTGCAAACCCAAATGACCCAGGTTCTACTCCCTAGGACCCACGTTAGCCAGGTGCACAAAGGGCACACGTGTCTGGAGTTTGTTTGTAGTGGCTGGAGGTCCTGGTGTGCCCATTCTCCCTCTCTCTCTCTCTCTCTCTCTCTCTCTCTCTGTTTCTCTCCCTCTCTCTGTCTCTAATAAATAAATAAAAATAAAAAAAGAAAAATAAATATAACTCATATGTAATTTACTAGGTAAATATTTGATCTAAGCTCATCAAAACAACATGCTTAGACCACATATAGATTTACAGATTAAATTTGTATACTATTTGACCTAATTACATCACTTTTTAGAAAATTTACTGACATTATGAAATGAGTGCATAAAAATGTTCACTGAAGTGTTTTTATGAAAAAAGTAAAATGGTGCAAAATAAAAATTAGCTGACACAAATGAGGACATGAGTACAAATGAAAATTAGAGGGCTGGAGAGGTGGCTTAGCAGTTAAGGCACTTGCCTGCAAAGCCTGGGGACCCATGTTCAACTCTCCAGGTCCCACCTAAGCCAGACACACAAGATGACTCAAGTGCACAAGGTGACACATGCACACAAGATGGTACATGTGGTCTGGAGTTTGAGTACAGTGGCTGGAGGCCCTAGGTACGCCAATACCCACCCACCCCCCATAAAAAAGGGGCAGTCTGTTGGGCTTGCCTCAAAAAAATAAAAAGAAAATCATCCATTAACATGATGATGACAGTGATTTCAGGGTCCAAATATGAAAAGAGTAATAACACATTTATAACAAAAATTACTAACTCTTTTATATGTACTTCTCAGAGACACCTCCAAATATGTGGGGAAGAGTGGTTTATGGATGGACCTAGAACTACGACAACAAGAACATCAATAACATGTTAACAGTTGTTCTCTTTGGCTAACAAGATGTATGGTGTGGTTTTGTTTTTTTCAGAAATTTAAAGTTAAAAAAAGTTACAAAGTTTTCTATATTACCTGGTTTTTAAAAATAAGAATTTATCACTTTATTAAAAATAACAAATTAGGGCTGAACAGATGGCTTAGTGGTTAAGGCGTTTGCCTGCAAAGCCAAAGGACCCAGGTTTGATTCTCCAGGACCCATGTAAGATGCACAAGGGGGCGCATGCATCTGGATTTTGTTTGAGACAATAGTGTGCTCATTCTCTCTCTCCCTGTCTCTGCCTCTTTCTCTCTCTCTCTCTCTCTCTAATAAATAAATAAAAATAACTTTTAAAAAAGAAAAAATAACAAATTATATGTAGAAGTCATAAATACTATTAAATAGCAGTTAAGTCAATTCACAGGTAACATTTATGAATGAGTGTTAAGAAACCTGAGAATGGGACTAGGAAATTAGTTCAGTTGGTAGGGTGATCGCCTCCCACGAGAGAGGAGCTGAATTCAATCTCCAGAAACCAAGTGAAAAACAACCACTTGGGATGATGGTGCACCTTTATAAACCAAGCCCTCTGGGGAGATGGAGACAGGAGGATCCCTGGAGCTCACTGACCAGCCAGACTAGCTGAAATGGCAACCTCCAGGCCAATGAGAGACCCTGTCTCCAAAAACGAGGGACAGCATTCCTTAGAAACAACGCCCAATGCTGTCCTCTGTTCTCCAAACACATATGCACACACCCCTTCACACACACATATACATGTGCACATGTGTAGCACACATACATACACACACACTTTAAAAAGCAACCCAATGCAAGTCTTCACTTGTGCTTATTATGAACCTTATGCCCACTATCTCTTCAAATCCATACAATCAAACTCAGTCACTATATCCTCAGTATAAATTGAATGAAACAAATTCACAAGATTAACCTGACCCAAGCCAGAGCTTGACAGCGCTTCTGGCCATCTACGACACAACCTAACATTATGACTAGTGCTATATGTAGTAATCTTTCTACTACACTGAAAGCCACTGCAGCCAATGCTGTTTAATATTATGGCTATGGCCTAAAGTTCTTCTGTTGAAATAGCAGATCTCCAAGAACTACTCTCAGAAACTAGCATGTAGATGAGGTGGGAACAGTGTGCACCTACTTAATGATATGTGGCGAGGGGCCGAACCTCCACTAAGCTGGGAATGATGCAGACAAGGAGGTGGTACATCTATCATAATTGCCACTTTGCCAAAATTGCCAGTCAATGCAGCAGAAAAGAAAATTCATGGATATCTTTGTAATACAAAAGGAAAATTAGTGTTCCCTTTGCCTAGGCTGAAAAAGACAGCTTATTTCATCAGGACACATATCAACACTAATTGGACATTAATCTTTATTTTAATGAAAAAAATCAAGAAATTTGGATATATATTTGGTGTCAGAATGAGATGTCTAATTAGTGCATCTTGGAGGGCAAAGTGCCCAAAGAACATGAAGAATACAAATCTAACATTTATAGCCTCTCATCACCATGTTCACAGTCTCTGTCATTAAATCCTTGCTACATCCAAACCCTCCATCACAGTCCAGTTAAGATGTTGTGCATTGGCTTATGAAGGCAGTTTCCCCTTTAACCTAGCTCATACATACATAAAGGCCAGGCCACTGAACTCAGGAACACAAGCATGTCTTCACCAGCCGACTTCCAACTCCTTTAAAGCACTGGGGAAAATACTAGCACAGGTCCAGACATCCATCAAATTATCATCATATCCCTTCATCCTTTCTCATTTAAAAGCTAAAAATAAGTTTTCAAACCAGATAAATAGTACTTGGGGTAAGGGGAGTTCAGGCTTTCATTTTAGAGCTGGGGAAGAGAAATGAGCATTCTGTGGGCATTGCCTCAGTGTGTGAAATCTACAGACTTTTTGCACAGTGAAACACAGACCACCCCACAGTTTTCACACTCCGTATCAGATCAAGTGCACAGTTGCTCTCCTCTAATCCACCCTGGCTCCTCTTTCCAGGGATCCTCCTTATTAAATCATGACTGAGTTTTTCATTCTTTCAGAATATCTTGGGCTCATAGCTTTCTTTCCATTACCATCTCAGGATCTAGTCCTATTGCCCTAGAGCCACATTACCACAGCAGTTTCCTGGCTGTTTCCTCTCCCTCCCTCCCTCCCTTCCTCCCTCTCTCCCTCCCTCCTTCTCTCTCTCTCTCTCTCTCTCCTGTTATGATACTGTCTCCATATAACTTATATGGGATAGTACCTAGCATAGTAATTTCTGCTTATTTTCCTCCTAAAAAAATGTTTCCTCATAGCTTATGAAGTAAAGGTGTTCTTGACAAAACCTTTATATGAGATCTACAGAATGGGGGAAAGTTTCTGTCTGCCAGACTCAGTACATTACATTTTTTTCCAAAAGTGTATCACTTCCTTACCTAGACTCCTAGAAAGAAGAAATTTCATCCCTAACTTCCTTTCTAACCAAATCAGAGTTTTCCCATTGAATAAATAAATAAAAGTTATTTTAGCTTGGCTATGTAAAAAAAGGTGTGAAGCTTTTCCTCCCCACAGAACAGCACTAGCACAACTCTCCAGCTGCTTCGTATGGAGTATAAATTATCTTACAATCTATTTGCAATCTCATGGACAACACAGCACTACAATTCTTGGGTCAATTTATTTTCTAAACATTTTAAGGGAGGGTCAACATCTGTTTCCTTCAAAATCACCAAGAGTTGTGACAATGATCTTCAAGAAAGACTTACTAACATGAAATAATACATTATTTGGAGAAACAGAGCTAGTTTATGTAAAAACAGACTCACTGGATTATATGTACACAATCTAAACTTTATTTGGAATTTTAGATATTTCATTTAGGCATTATATGTAGACATTAATTTTAGACATTATATTGAAGTGTCTTTGCATTGTCCAATAAGGTGTGGAGGGATTCCTTCATGCATTGATAATTCATCGCTTTGTAAACACAGTGCTAGGCAATATGGGAGATACATAGATTTACAATTTCACATGCCTGTTTTCATTTTATAAACTAGTGCTTGAAGGAATTCAGTTACAAAATTACATGATTATGAATTTCTTCATAGTCCTTAAAAGTGTTCAGACCAATGCATTAGAATTATGACAAAATACCAACACAGTAAGAAGTCAGGTCTTTAAATAATACACTTGGCAAAACACTCTGAAAGGGCTAATAAGGTCAAGACTGAATGAGTTGACCTTACCTTCCCACTGGAACTGATCCACACAAACCTTATCACTGCTAACTTCCCATTACCCTTGACAACTTCCATTCTTCTTCTTTAAAGCACTACTCTCTCTCTCTCTTTTGCTTCTGCAACACACTCCTCAACTTACTCTTGTCTCTTCCTTTAGCTGAGATGCCCTCACCATCAGTTATTCAAAATTGGCAACTTTTGGGGAGCAGAATGTGCTCTGAATAGTTATTGCAGAGTAAGGTGGCTGCCCAAGGTTAACTTCAACCATCATCTTACCCTATTCCAATTCTTGCTGTGGCCCTCTCTCCTATTAAAGAAACCAAAGCCTGTGGGCATCTGCTTATCACCTGCCCCAGTTACAAGTACGTTCACAATCACTGTACTAGAATGAATGTGTCTCTCAAACTTCCTGATGTGATGCCTAGAAGAAATCATGTCACGTTTCTCTCAGTCTAGAATATTATGGTTCCCAAAATTGCTTCTTGGACTCATCTGTATGAGACAAAGTATAAAAACAAGGCTTGGAATCTGAAGCCACTGTGTTTTTTCCTTGCTGGACCTGTATGCAGATTAATTAAGCAGACTCTGAGAATTTTAAACAGATAACAAATTCTGGAAAAAATATGGGAGAACATAACAGTGTGTTTAAATAAGGCAAAATGAACTGGTCAAGGTGTAAAGGAATTTGATTTGATGGAACAGCCAACATCTGCAAGCTGCAGTCTATTGGAACATGGTCATAATTCTCTGTGATGGTAACAGATGTTTTTCTTTAAAAAAAGTTTCTGAATCAAGTAAATTTCATTAATGTTGCATATTAATTCTTTCTCTTGGAGAGTCCCAATTCACATTAGCATATCACAACACACATTAGCATAACAAAAGCACAAAGAAGCCTTGCAGTAAAGACACCATTTTTCCACACTTGTTTGTTTTTGGAACCTGTTTTGATCGTTGCAAACCTGCAAACAGTGTGCAGATCTCCGTGGAAAACTACTTCACAACCCTCACAGTAGGCCAGAGGGAGCAGGTGCAGACATTAGAGCATATGGGAGGCTGGTACCAGCATCCCAGGGTGCTAATGCAGGCCAGCAACTGAGGAGCCTATTTTAGCAAATCCAACACTGAACTATTGCTTCTTACACTGTCGATGATTGGCACTAAAAAGGGACTAGCTATGGATGGTAATGCCAACCACAAGCGAAGCACTATTAGGAGTGCTAGGTGGTAAGGCCCAGCTTGAATTTGACCCAGAACAACACAGACAGTGAGAGAGATTAAGGAGAAGAACAGCATATGTAAATTAGCAGGGTTTTTTTTTCTATTAAGCTGTTGGGTTTTTAGACTCCCCTGCTAATGCACTTTGGGGGTAGCATCCATTATTAGGTCTTAATAATGTGTTTGATGCATAACAGATACAAAATAACTTATTTTGCAATTTTAGACAATTTGATGAGTAGAAAGAAACTAAAGACAGATAAGCTATCCAATCTCTAGGAAGACAGGTAGAATGAAAGTCTAGAGTACAGCAGAAGAGAAAAGTGAATGAGCCAGGAGGCATGAGGAAGAATGTGCAGGACAAAGAGTTTGACATTGAGGGCTCTAACACAACCACATCCTTGCAGTCTTGAAAAGCCTGCGAACTCTCTCACACTGGTCATCCACATGTTCAGTCTGTGCTGTATCCTTGATGCGAGTCTGAACCTTGTTCATCCTTTGTGACAGTCACTTCATGTGTATGTACTGTTAGCTTCTCTGCATAAAGTAAAATTTATTATAGGCTAGAAACACTCTTCATCATGTGTTTCCTGACAATCTCATGCACTGATTAGAACACTACTTTAGGGGCTGGAGAAATGGCTTAGCAGTTAAGGTGCTTGCCTGAAAAGCTGAAGGACTCAGGTTCGATTCTGGACCTAGATTTGATTCTGGATCCAGGTTCGATTCCCTAGTACCTACATAAGCCAGATGCACAAAGTGGCACATGCATCTGCATTTCATTTGAAGTGGCTAGAGGCTCTGGTATGCCCATTCTGTCTTTCTCTCTCTCCCTCTCTTTCTCCCTAATAAATAAAAGTAAAATGTTTTTAAAAACAACACTACTTTAGCGCATATTAGTTTAACTATTGTTAAGCAAACACTATGCATTATTGCACCTATGATGGGGACACTATCCTGACTTAATAATAATATCCCACCCTGTATTTAAACAAGACTGGCTCTTGTAAAGAGTAATACCCAAGACAATGTTATGTGTATAACAAAATATGACTATCTAATAAGAGGAATATATACATATTCATATATGTGTGTGTGTGTGTGTGTGTGTGTGTGTGTGTGTGTGTGTGTGTGTTGAGAAAGAAAGATGAAAACTCTATCATCTGGAAACTTAAGAATAAGAATATGCTGCCTTACTTAAACTTCCTAGGAATGGAAGTTTAAGAAACCAAGTAATTTGCTACCCAAACTTTTGACTTCTGCCAGACAAAAATTAAAGCTTAGTTGTTTATGATCAGTACAGCCCATTGAAACCTACCAGAAATAGCACTTGTTTAAGGTATCAAATAATATAAATCCTGGCTTGATAAAACTGCTTTCACATTCCCAGTTTTCAAGGCAGTATATGCCATGAAACACTGGGCATCCCCCTATATCATACATTACTAAATCTCCTCTCTTACCAGCTACCACATTACCAGGTTTTATTCTTGTCTAACATTTGGTCCCAAATGCTCACCTTTTCAATAAATTATTGCTGCCAAGGTTTGACATGTATGGAATAAAGCCATATCAAGTTCATTCTACTGGGCACATCATTGTGGCAGAAATGTCAACTATAATAAGCATGTGATATAAAAGATCTTTGGGGCTCTTGTCAGGCGGTGCATAACCTGACAGTAGGTGAAAACTGAACATGTACATGAAGACATTGGGTGAGTGAGGCTGACAGCTGTCATTAACAATGCAAAGCAGTAACATGCCATCTAAGTTCCCCAGCTTTCCCAATTTACACATGCCTTCAATTCCTATCTAACCCTTCTTACAAACATGTGTTGGCCATTCCTTCAGGACTCAGCCTCTCCTTCCAATCTACACGACCACTGCACCAGCTTAGGTCCTCACATTTCTAAGATGAATTACTTCAATGCCTCCTAGTGGATATCCTTGCCAACAATGCCAGGTTTTCCAAGGGAATAGAAATGGAAGATGTGGTGGCCTCATATTATTGCCACAATAAATGTGGATCACATGGGCTTCCAGAACAGGAATGCTCCCAATGGAAACTCAGAAATCCTGCTTCCATCTGTGACTTTGCCTTCTTCCTAAGTGTGCCCGAGGGTCATCGTCAAAGAAGAGAGGATTAGGTCAAGTGAACCACTTTCTCCCATCTCTCTAGATAAAGAAGTATGAGAATACATAGAGTATTTAATAAGTAAAAACCAAAGTTCAGGGAAGCCCAGTAGATTGATTAAGCGTACAAACGCCATTCTTAAATTTCAATTTCTACAGTGCCTCTTTGATAGCAAAGATCTAATCTCAGCCAAAATTCAATCTCCACAAGCCCAGAACTGTTGGCTTCCTATCCAAAAGTCTACATTTGATGTTTGATGTGCTAACAAAACAATACAATTGTGATGACTTCTAACTGCATCCACGGGGCCCATTCTGGGTGAACCTATCTATTACCTACATATCTGTGTATCTTCCTACCTGGTACTTTATTTCTCCCTTGCCTCTGGTAGTATATTCCTAACACTGCAGCCAGTACATTGCTTTGAAGTAAAATCAGGTCATGCCAGTGGGCCGCTGAGATGTCTCATGGGGCTCCTGTTACAAGGTGAATAAAAATTAAACTGCACCTTCCTGCTCCCATGGTCATCTTTTACTGGGCCCTCCAGATATGTTTGTGCCTCTCAGCACCCTCCTGCCTCAGCAGCTGCTCCATTTTCTAAGTCTGCTCTCTAAAGCATGTTTACAGGGCTCTTTCTCTAGCTTCATGCAGGTTCCTTAAATGTCACCATCCTTAAATGCCACAACAGGAGCCCACTTATGCCCCCACCCTTCACCTGCATGATCTTTCTTCACAACAATTTACCTCTGCCTGACCTTGCATTGTGAACTGTTTGATGTCTGTAACACCAGGTGACTTCCAGAGAATGAAGGCTCTGGGGTTCATATCCTATCTGTCAGATTCAATGTACTATGCCCAGAACTTAACCCAAGCTACAGTAAGTGAATTAATGAATGAGTAACTGAATGAATCCTGACCCTCTGTGCCTATTACAAACTTTTTCTTTTTAATTTTTTAATGACTGATTTTGAAAATATTTTATTTGTTTATTTATTTGCAAGCAGATAGAGATAGAGAGAATTGAGACAGACAGATAGAATGGGAGCACCAGGGCCTCCAGCTGCTACAAAGGAACTCCAGACACATGTGTATCTGGCTACACATGGGTACTGGGGAACTGAATCCGGGTCATTAGGCTTTTCAGGCAGGCACCTTAACCACTGGACCATCCCTCCATCCCCTCTTTTTTTTATCAATTATGAACTTTACTGCATGAAAATATTGTTTACTAGTCATATTCCCATTGGGTTATAGTCTATGTTTCCTCTTGCCGAGCCCCATTCCCTTTGAGGGCCTTCCTCAGTGGGTTTGTCAGTATTTCCCATGAGGTCATGAATGCACTAGTTAGTCTCTGGGAGCCAAGGGGGATAATGCCTCAAAATACTCAGCCCAGGCTGGCCTCATACTTGCCCCACAGACAACAATGACCTTGAACTCCTGATCTTCCCTGCCTCCACCTCTGGAGTACTGGAATTTCAAGTGCATGCCACTGTGCCCAGTTTGTGTGGTGCTGAGTATCAAGCCCACAGCTTCAGGCATGCTAGGCAGATTCTCTAGCAACTAAGCTACATCCCATTCCCAGTATGCTTTTTTTTTTTAAATCTCAGGGTGGCCTCGAACTCTCAGAGATCTTCCTACCTCTGCCTCCCAAGTGCTGAGATGAAAGTTGTGTGCCACCATGCCCGGCCCAGTGTACTTCTCAATCTGACTTGGTAGCTACTCTGTCTTCAGGTTTCAACAGAGATGAACTCAAGCCTTCCACATTCTTCTCACCATAACTCCCCTCCCTCGCCACACACACATTCAGTGCAGTTCTCCCACTCTTACTTTAGTCTTTAGCACCACACCTGCCACCCTGTGGCATATGTTCAGCAGGGTCATAACAACACTTAAGTGCTCAAAGGCAATAAGGCCAAAAGGAAGTAAGTAAGAAAGCAGAGAGACAAACCCACCAGTTGTTTAGGTCCATGGCTAGTTTGACTTTATGCCACAAGTGCTGAGAAATAGACCTCCTACAGCCTAAGGTCAGGACTCAGGGCACACTCTCCTGTCTTTGTAACATATTTAGCATTTTGGTCAAGTAAAACAAATACTGAATGATGCATCTGCTTACACAAAGTTACTAGAAAAAATTATCCTTCATAAATTTCTTTGGCACAGCTGGAGAAACACTTCAGCAAACATTTTCATGCTTTTCCCAGAGTGAAGTGTTTCTGTTGTTGTTGTTGTTGTTGTTGTTGTTGTTAACTTGACCCTTTAGGAAAATAGCATATAGAGAATTTCATTCAAAAATTGATGTCACGGGCTGGAGGGGAGTTATGGCTTAATGGTTAAGGCATTTGCCTGCAAAGCCAAAGGACCCAGGTTCGATTCCCCAGGACCCACATTAGCCAGATGTACAAGGTGGCACACATGTCTGGAGTTCATTTGCAGTGGCTGGAGGCCCTGGCATGCCCATTCTCTCACTCTCTCTCCCTCTTTCTCTGTCAAACAAATACATAAATAAAAATAAAATATTTAAATAAAAATTGATGTCACTCATTTAGTGGAGCAAGCCTTTGGCATTTAAGAAAGGGAAGTGGTGGATCATTTGAGTAAAAACTCATTCATATCAAGTAGCTACATATCAATGACAAGGATCAGAGGCAAGTGAAGGGCAACACCCCACCTAAACGTCAGCACAGACTGAATTATCCATTAGCCAAAATACTTGGGACTAGAAGTATTTCTGATTTCATATTTTCCAGATTTTAAAATATTTACATATGTGAGTGTGATGAGACCCAAGACTAGACATAAAATTCATACCTTTTTCCTATTCATCTTATACATACAGCCCAAAAGTAATTCATGCAAAATTTGTGTGACTAGCAGTTGATTGCAGCCTGTCACATGAAGTTAGTAGGTAAGTTACCTCTTTTAAAACCATGTTGGCACTCAAAAGATTTCAAATTTGGAACACTTGGATGTGGACTTTTAGAATAAGGATAATGTGGTGGTTTGATTCAGGTGTCCCCCAGGGGGTGATGTCCACCCTCTGCTCATGCCATCATTTTCCCCTGCCATCGTAGAGCTTCCCCTCGAGCCTGTAAGCCAAAATAAATCTCTTTTTCCCAGAAGCTGCTCTTGGTTGGGTGATTTCTACCAGCAATGCGAACCAGACTGCAACAGATAATTACATATTTTAAAGTAATTTTTTATTTTATTTTATTGTTATTTTTTAATGAGAGAGAGAGAAAATTGCAGTGCCAGGGCCTCAGCCACTACAATTGAACTCCAGATATGTACACCACCTTGTGTGCATGTATGACCTTGCATGCTTGCATCACCTTGTGCGTCTGGCTTACATGGGACCTGGAGAGTCGATCATGGGTCCTTAGGCTTCACAGTCATCTCTCTAGCCCTATTTTTTTTAATTTTAATAAACCTATTTCTTACTCTATTTTTATAGCTCTTATTATATTTAAAATTAAACTAAGGGTATGAGGTGATTTTTATAAAATGCATGCAAGCTATATTCTATCACAGCCAAATAATCTATTTTTCTAATTTTTAAAATTTTTTTATTTATGCTGGGCATGGTGGTGCATGCCTTTAATCCCAGCACTAGGGAGGCAGAGGTGGGAGGATCACCATGAGTTCAAGGCCACCCTGAGACTACACAGTGAATTCTAGGTCAGTCTGAGCTAGAGTGAGACCCTACCTTGAAAAACCAAAATATATAAATATTGACATGCAAGGGCCTCTAGTCACTACAAATGAACTCCAGATGCACGTACCACTTTGTGCATCTGGCTTTACATGGGTACCAGGGAATTGAATCCAAGTTGTTAGGTTTTGCAGGTAAACACCTTAAGATTTTGGGCCATCTCTCCATCCCATTAAAAAATATTCTTATTTTTTTTATTTTCAGGCAGAGAGAGAAAGGATAGGCACACCAGGGCCTCCAGCTCCTGCAAACAAACTCCAGATGAATGCACCACTTTGTGCATCTGGCTTTATGTGGGTACTAATGAATCAAACCTGGGTCATTAGGCTTTGCAGACAAGTACCTGAACCATTGAGTCATCTCTCCAGCCTCCAAATGATCCATTTTTATTTAACACCACAAATGCTGTACAGGATGCTATAAAAAGAACTCACAAGAAGGCACCCCAAACAATCATGTGTGCTTAGAAAAAACTTCTTCTAAATATTTTCTGAAGTTCTTGGTGTGACTCTAATATAATGATAGAAAAAATTCTGATGATAGTGTCAATTGAGTGACTGTTCAATTGTTCTACATCCAAGCGAGATAATAAGTCTCTCCATATATAAAACAAGAAAAGTCCTCATGGAGAGATTTGTCTAAACCATAGAGATGGGTTGAGAATTAGCATTTTAGATCTGACTGCACAATGAATTAGCTGTGATAAGGACTCTGAGGAATGCAGAACTGAGATAAACAGAACCGAGCAAGTCTTAGGTAAGGTCATTATGTTTTTTCTATAACATGTGAGAATAGATGGGCAAGGACACAGAAGATGAGGAAGGACTCCACGGCTTCCACAAGCACTTGGCTCAGGTATGAGCAACGCAAGTTTTGGGTTGGCTCAGAATGGCTCTGTCTGCAGAAGTCAGAAAGAGCCTTTTCAAAAGCAGACGTGTATGTATTAGAGAAATGTCAAATGTGAAACTGAGTCCCTGTTGGTGTTCGCTGGCCTCTGTCAGGACAGAGGCCCCAGTGCTCGGATCCCTCTTCCTTCTCACTCTACAGCTGACATGTGCATCTGTGTGTAGTGCGCACAGCCTCTATGTAGGCACAGTTGTATGTGTGTCGGCAGTTCGAGTGCACATGTGTGCACGTGGAGGCCAGAGGTGGATATCTCATGTCTTCCTCAAAAACTCTCTAGCTTATTCACGGAGGCAGAGTCTCTCACTTGAACCCAGAATGCTAAGCAATCCGCCCTGCTCTCACCGTGCGTCTATATGGATGCCGGGGCTAAGAGCTCGGGTCGTCGTGCTTGCATGCTACATGACCCAGCGAGCCTTCTTCCCACCTCTCCTGCCCACAAATGAACAGTGAAGAATATCACATCTGCCAACTAGCTTCGGAAGTATCTGACAGTTTATGAGAAAGGAAAAAAAAGGTCTTGTTTTTCTCTTTTCCTATTTCATGTCCATTCATTAATTTACTCAAAAAAATACTGTTGGATCACTCCGATGTGCCAGATACCACAAGAGTTGTAGTTAATGCCGAGGTCAACACAGTGGTCTTAGTCTGTGCTTGATGCTGATAGTTTATATTACCTGATTACAGAAGAACAACAAAACCAGAATTCAACTTTGACCTTTAAGATGTCACTGGCAAGTATAAGCAACATGAAATATCTGTGTTAAATAAAAGGAACAAAGAGAAATACAATTTCTCTTCAATCCTATGTCTTAGCTTGATGCCCACAGAGTAGGCCATTGAGGAATAGAAGTTTATGACACTGATTTATAGAAAATTTCCAAGAACTTGTACTCTAATCACTGACAGAAGCAATGCAAAGAGATCAAATCACCAGAGAATGATGAAATAGCAATGGGAATGTTTTTAAAAAGGAGAGGAAGGGAATGAGAAAACATAAATTTATAATCTGGCACATTACTACATACTGGTATAAAGAATGAAGCTGGGCATAGTGGTGCACGCCTTTAATCTCAGCACTTGGGAGGCAGAGATTGGAGGATCGCTGTGAGTTCGAGGCCACCCTGAGAATACAGAGTAAATACAGGTCAGCCTGGGCTAGAGCGACACCCTACCTCGAAAAACCAAAAAGAAATTGTTGTAACATATTAAAGATGGGGAGATCACTCAGAGGCTAAAAGAACTTGCTTGCTAAGCCTGTTGGCCCAGGGATTAATTCCCCAGTACTCACATAAGGCCAGCTACAAAAAGGGGCTCATGCATTTGGAGTTCATTTGCAGAGGCAAGAAGCCCTGGCATGCCCAATCTCATATTTGTTCATTCATCCATCCATCCATTCATTCATTCTCTTTCTCTCTCCTTGCAAACAAAAAAATTAAAGAAAAATAACTGATTATTAGGCCTTGGGAGCTGGTTCAGTGGATAATGCTCTTGCCAATGAAAGCATGAGGACCTGAGTTCAGATCCCAAGCACCTCCAAAATGCCAGGTGGGTATGGTGGCCTGCCTGTAATCCTGCAGTCCAGAACTTGGGAGGCAGAGGCAGGGAATCCCAGGAGTGAGCTGGCTAGATACGCTAGCTGAATCAGCAAGCTCTGGGTTCAAATGAGAGACCCTTCCTCAGTAAAGCAGGTGGAAAGTGATCGAGGAAGACACCAGACATTGACCTTGTGCCTCTATGCCCATCTACATGCATGTGCACTCACACACATGTGAACATGCATACATACCTGCACATATAGCACACACACCTACACAAGTGCACACACAAGAACTGACTGTCTCAAAACAGTAACAATGAAAAGGCGTAGAGCGTACATGAAAGGTACTGTAATCAACTTACAGGCCTATAAAGTAACTGTTGATTAATGAGACAAAAGTCTTTTGTCATTTTTTTATAGTCATTGTTTTCACTCATTAGGCAAGCTCCTATGATTTATCTAAAAATGAAAACAATATACAACCCAAATCCCAGCATGTACCAATATGTCATCATCATCAGACATTCAATACAAATGAATTGACCAACCATTTAGATCACAGACAGCACATTTGGGAATGATGACTCCACAATAATCCAGTGCATTGAATTGCATTATCTAGTGTTTGGGGAAACAGCAAGATTACTTATGTTTTTCATGTTTTTCTTGTTTTTCATAAATGCCCCTTAATACTTCTCCACGGTTTTCCCCAAGTGAAAAGATCAGCTGTCAGGGTGTAAAAGTAGCTTGAACAGACTACAGTCGTTAGGCTCTGTCAGCCACGTGGCTGACTGTCACCACTGTGCTGCTGCCAGGCCCTAAGTGACACTTGCGGAGCTCAACAGATGGTCCCCTCAGAGACTTGATCAGGGTCCAGATTTTCTATCTTTAATTATAAGCCCAGGTACACAGCATGATGGAGAACTCTTGGAGATTCAATATCTACTGATCTGCTAAAACGCGTGGGCTGATGATGGACATAATGTTTATTTGAAACAAACAAAAGCTCCCATCAAGAAAAGGAACACACACTGGTTAGCCTCCTGGGTTTCCACCCATGGTGAAGTAGGGGCTTTGCGAGTGACTTTCTTTGTGTTTTTGTTGCCACAGCAGTTCACACACATACACATACAACTAAAAACCCATAATAACAGTAACTGGGTGCCTTGAATATAAATCTTCCTTTAACTAACTGGCAAGATTGGAAGTAGGAGATATGGAGCAGTTGAATTTGGGTCCAAGTCGAGAATGCACCACACACTAATGTGTAACCCTGGAGAAGTTATGAATTGTCCTGGAGTTTCTTTCTGCAGCCTTCTCTCATATTAATATTGATATTAATAATTATTATTAAAACATAATAATACTAAATATTTGGCCCAGTGGTTTTGAGGAGAACTAAATGAGATGATGAACAGGAAATGGAGAGCACGTAGGCTGGCACACACAAGGCACTCAAGGAAAGTTATTCATATTCTCTCTCCCCTGGGCAATGAACCTATAGCTCACAAGTCCAGGAAGATGCTCCACCTCTACTCTACATCTTCACTCACTACTCATTCCCTTGACTTGTTTTGAAACAGGGTTTCACTAGGTTGCCCGGCCTGCCAAATAGTTTTGCGCCATAAGACCAGAACTGAAGTGGCTAAAACAGATTAAAAAAAAAATCTCTAGAAATCGTTGCCAGTCTTCATCCAGATGCTATGCTGTACATGGATAGGGGGAAACTCCTTGAGGAAAAGGGCTACTATTCTTCCCTCCTGACAAGCCAGTGAAGGTTCCTCACACGGTATGGTGCACACTCTTTAGAACACTCAGAAGAACTACGCTTTATAAGGGCCAAACTAGTAAAAGAGAAAGGCTACTTTAAAACAATGTACTATCGCTCTTTTAAAAGCCTAAAATGTCGATCTGTAAATTATTCAATCATATCTTGCAAAGATTAAACTCTTTAAAGATACTCAACAACCATGCAAAACTGACTAGACATATAAAAATTAAACTGAGACACCTACTCTGGGAGCAAAAATAATATTGTTCAGACTAGACATGTAGCTCAGTGGTAGAACATTTGTCTACAAGCCCAAGGCCCTGAACTTGCCCGCCCCCTGCCCCCCAACTACACAAACAAACCTGTCTATTTAAGCAACTCCAGAATTACGAGATGATGGGCGTGCTGGAGAGATGGCTTAGCAGTTAAGGCCCTTGCCTACAAACCCTAAGGACCCAAGTTCAATTCCCCAATATCCATGTAAACCAGATGTACAAGGTGTTGCATGTGTCTGGAGTTTGTTTGTAGTGGCTAGAGGCCCTGGCGTGCCCATTCTTCTATCTCTCTATCTGCCTCTTTCTTTTGCATATATATACATATATATGTATGTAAATATACACACACACACATATATATATGAAGAGATGATGGGGTTCTCACACAAAGACTTCAAATGATTCATGTAAATAGGTTTATGAATTTAAACTAAAACATGATAAAGAAGAGAAACAAAAATATAAAAGTTAAAAGTTTTGAAGTTGAAATTATAAAGCCTGACATGAAATTTTACTGGAGAAAATTTACAGTTGATTCAACTTTAGCATAAAAAAGGACCAGCAAGCTTGAGTGGAAAGAAGATAGACATAAAATTTTAATAGAACTTAATAATTTATGAGACAATGTTATGTACTTTAACATATAAGTAACTAGAATCCTAGGGAAAATGGAAAAGAAGAAATATATATAAAAAACAGCTGAAATATTCCAAAATTATATAAAAACTCATAGCTCCTATTACAGAGCTTCAATAAACCCCAAGCAAAAATAAACACATTGAAAACCAAACAGGCTCATCACTATCAAACTGCATAGCCACTGACAAAAGTAAAACGTGCCATCCTACAAGTTTCTATCCATTGAAAGTATTACTGAGAAAATAGAGACAAAAGTGTTATCATAACAGCTGAAGAGATGGCTTAATGGTTAAGGCATTTCCTGCCAAAGGACCCCAGATTGATTTCCAGGTGCTCAGGGTGATGAATGCATCTGGAGTTCCTTTGCAGTGGCTGGAGGCCCAGAGTGCCCATTCTTGCTCTATCTCTCTATCTGCTTCTCTCTCCTTTCTCACTCAAATAAATAAAAATATTATCATGAACACAAGAATTAGGAGCTTCATCACTAGAACAACTTCACTAAAATATGTCAAAGAAGTTTATTTAGGCTAAAAATAGCTGATATGAAATGAAGAGGTTTAGTTGAAGAGAGATGAACACTAGAAAGAATAATTACAGGTATATGAGAGATTGCTAGCAGCAAACCCTACAGTATATCTAAAGATTCATGATATATATGTACACATATATCTATATCTATACATATATATATCAGTCACCAAAGAATTGTGATGGGATGCCCCTATATACTGTGTTAAGATTTTTGCACTTGATTTAAATTGGCTAAATATTATGTGAAGGTAAAATATTAGGATAAAGCAAGACACATATTGTGAACCCTAGAATTATTAGCATGTTTAAGGATGTTTAGCTTAAAAACACGTCAATAGATGTGAATGAGGCTGGAGGGATGGCACAATGGTTAAGTGCAATTTATGTAGAAGCATGAGCAAGCACGAGGGTAGGAGGGAGCCTGAGATCACTGAATTCAAGTTCCCCAGAACTCAAAGTAACAGCTGGGTGTGGCTTATAGGTCTATAATCCCAATCCTGGGAGTGAGGGGGAATGAAGACTAGAGAATCACTGGGGTTTGTAATAATGACAAATCTCCCAGAATCAGTGAGGAGACGAAACAAGCAGATGAGCAATGAAAGAATGCATCCAGTGCTCTCCTCCGGCCTCTGTGCATGCACAGGGCATGGCATCATGTGAATACCCCACATACGTCACACACACACACACACACACACACACAGCATTTTACAAAAAAAAAAAAAGTCGTTAGACATTAAGATAGAAAGATGGGAAAAGAAGAAAACAAAACCAAATAGATCATAAAATGAGAGCTTGAAATATGGCTTAGTGGTTAAGGCACTTGACTGCAAAGCCTAAGGATCCAGTTTCAATTCCCCAGAACCCACATAAGCCATATGCACGTGGTGGTACATGCATCTGGAGTTTATTTGCAGGGGCTGGAGGCCAAGGTGTGTACATTCTCTCTGTCTGCCCCTCCCTCCCTCTCTCTCTCTCTCTCTCTCCCTCTCATAAATAAATAAAAATATTTTTAAAAGATGACTAAAAAAATCACAAACATAGTGATAATATATTAAAACAGCCTAAGCATCAAATGGAAATGCAAAGACTATCAGATTGGAATAAAGCATGCTATTGAACTATCAGGTGTGTATGAGAAGTATACTTTTAAGATGACGGCACATGTAGTTGGAATTAAAGGATGGTCATGTTTACCATTATCATTAGAAGTCTGCATGAGCTAAAGATATTAAGTAGGCCTTCATACAAGGAGTAGTTTCCGATATGCAGAGGAACACTTGGTGAGAATGCATTAGTGAATTCATTAGAATCACATAAAACCCTAAATGCATTTATAACTGAAAAATAGGATTCAAAAATGCATTAATTGTGGAAAAGAAAAAGCTAAAAGAATAAATATAATATAGAAACAGACAATCTCAGAAAACAGAGTTGATGATATTGACTATTCTGTCTTGGAAATTCACATGACAAACAGCAAGTCAATATTGGCACATAGACCCTGAGCAGCCTTTCAGCAAGCGTGGGCAGGAGCCTGAAGAGCACGGCTCCTCACAAGGGCTGGATAAATACATTATTTTCAGATGAATATAGATTTTCCATCTGGAAAGGATATATGTCAGGAAAGGATTGGCCTCAAAGAATTTTATAAAACACTGAAATACCACAAAGTATATTCTCTATATATGTTTTTTAAGTTGAGCTAGGAATAAATAACAATACCTGAAAAATTCTTCAAACATTGAAAAATCAAGCTGCATGTTTAGAAGCAGTCTAAAAATTTTAAAAGAAACAACAAATAAATTAAAGCATATTTTAACTGGATAAGAATTTTTACGTAGTGCTTTCATATGAAAGAAAGCAGTGCTTAACTGAAATCTATAATTTTAAAACTTATATGAAACCAAACAGAATGGGTATGAGTCATTATGGAACTTACTTATGATCTGAAAAAATAAACCTAAGTTATGTTCAAAGTAGTAAAAGAAAGAAAGGATATAATTTAGTAAAGGCAGAAATCAATGGGTTTTTTTAAGGGAGAAAAGAAAAATACAAAAACCCAAAGGTAGTGATTTTAATGAAGGCAGTAAAATTGACAAATTCCTAGGTTAGGAGTAAGCACAAATAACAAGAATCATCAGCATCAGGTTTACAAGTAGCAACTTTCATTAATAATAAAAAAATATTTAAGGGCTGGAGAGATTGCTTAGTAGTTAAGGTGCTTACCAGCAAAAGCCAAAGGACCCAGGTTCTTCCCTAGTACCCTACGTAAAGCCAGATGCACACTATGGGGTATGTGTCTGGAACTTGTCTGCAGTGTGTAGAGCCCCTGGTGTACTGATCCCCCCCATTAATAAATAAAGTATTAAGAAAAAATTTAATAGACACACCTCTATGTCAAAAATAAAATAGTTTAGACCTCACAGTGGCTGATGCTACCTATACAAGATCTGCATAATAGGAGAGAAAAAAATACTGACATCAAAATAAAAGAGAAGGCTAGTTGAAAAGAAGAGATTCTTGAAGCAGGGAGTGGTGGAGTACGCCTTTAATCCAAGCCCTTGGGAGGCAGAGGTAGGAGGATCGCTGTGTGTGTTCGAGGCCACCCTGAGCCTACATATTGAATTCCAGGTCAGCCTGAGCTAGGGAGAGACCTACCTTGAAAAACCAAAAAAAAAAAAAAAAAAAAAAAAAAAAAAAGAAGGGATTCAGTAGAGGGAACTTGGGAGGAGATAATGGAGAGTGGTGCAAGGGTATTATGATCATGGTATATTGTCTATGTGTACAGAAGTTATCAATAATAAATTTAAAAATAATGCACAGTCAGCTAAAAAGTTAAGTAGATACATATGGTTGTTTGAATGTGTGGTCCCACAAACTCAGGCTTGAAACTTGAGTCTCCAGTAGGAAGAGCCTGACTGGGGAAGAGGCATATCACGGGGACGGAGGGGGCAGTCTTAAGTCTAGCCCCAGGTATATTAAGAGCAGTTTTAGTTCCAGCTGTTGATGTTTGCAGGCTGTTTGGTGATGTCTCTCTGCTTGGATCTATGAAACTGAACCAGCTTCTTCCACCACTGATGGCATTTCCCCAGAGTTTGTAAGCTAAAATAAATCCCTTTCCTCCTATAATCTGCTTTTGGTGGGGTATTTGCCCAGCAACACAATGCTGATACAACAACATATATCTATTAATGATACTAAATTTACATTTTAAAGACTTTCTACAAATGAATCTCCACATTCTGATGAATTTAACAGATAGCTTCAGGCATTTAGGAAAGCAATGGTGGCAATCTTCAGCAACCTTTTTTGAGGAGTTTGAAATGCTTCTCAACTCATTTGGAGCACAGCTGACAGTACTCTATGACCAAGACCAGTCAAACATACAAACACTGTAAACCAGTAATGTCCAACAGTATTTAAAGAGGACAAATGTCAATTTAGAAAGTTAGTGTTCATCACAGTCACAGAAAAAATCAAATTATTGTCTCAAGCAGATTCAGAGAAAGCACATTACAAAATTCAATATTCACTACTGATAAAAATAAAACTGTCAATGGGCTGGAGAGATAGCTTAGCGGTTAAGCACTTGCCTATGAAGCCTAAGGACCCCTGGTTCGAGGCTCGATTCCCCAGGACCCACGTTAGCCAGATGCGCAAGGGGGCGCACGCGTCTGGAGCTCGTTTGCAGTGGCTGGAGGCCCTGCCGTGCCCATTCTCTCTCTCTCTCTGTCTCTGCCTCTTTCTCTCTCTGTCTGTCACTCTCAAATAAATAAAAATAAAAAAAAATAAAAAAAATAAAACTGTCAAAAAAGCTAGAAACAGGTGGAAATATCTTCATGGTAGTAAACTGACTCCGTTAAAAGCAATAAATGATTACATATATAGTAGTAAAAGATTTAAGATTATCCCCTAAGATCCTAAGATTTGAAGTAAAGCATATATTTCTATATTAGGTTGAAATCTTAACCAATACAATAAGGCAAGAAAAGTAAAGGGGACACACTAATCAAAAGTAAGGAATATAAAAGCTGGAGAGATTGTTCGGTGGTTAAGGTGCTTACTCACAAAGCCTACCAACCCAGGATCAATTCCCCAGCACCCACATAGAGCCAGATGCACAAAGTGGTGCATGCATCTGCAGTTTATTTTTAGTAGCTAGAGGCCCTAGGATGCCCATTCTCTCTCTCTTCCTCTTCTTATCCCTCTCCCTCTCTCTCTTTCTTTCTCTCTCTTTCTCCTTGAAAATGAATAAATAAAAATATTTAAAAGCTTTAAAAATAAGAAATATAGTCTATATTATCATGATGATTGTACAAATAAAAACTCTTCCAAATTTACCAAAATAAGAAAAAAAAGATTTTAGTCATATTGTAACACACAAAGAGAAGAAATTAAATTCTAATGTTATTTCTTAAAACACCAAAATATATTCAAAAAATTAAATAAGAAGACAATGCCATTTAAAAACCATGTACTGCCGGACGTGGTGCACCTTTAGTCCCAGCTCTTGGGTGTCAGAGGTAGGAGGATAGCTGTGAGTTTGAGACCAGCCTGAGACTACATAGTGAATTCCATGTCAGCCTGGACTAGAATGAGACTCTACCTAAAAAAACCAAAATAATTTTTTTAAATCAAGTATCTTGAAATATTTAATGATAAGTTTAACTAAGTGTGTGTACATCCTGGGCCATATAATACAAAAAAATCATATAGTGTATAATAATATTTATCAAGATAAGACAGTGCTACTATAAGGAAACTCATATAGATCAAAGGAACAGAATATCTGAATACAGAATCTGTATTCTACAACAAAAGAGGTCCACACAGAATTTCCACATGAAACAAAATGAGTCTTGATTCTTACCTCACACCATATGTAAGAAATTCAAAAATAAAATAAACATAAAGGTAAAATAAAATCTGTAGTTACACATTTAGTTATATAACAGACATATTCAATATACAATAAAAAGAAAATCCCATCTATGTCATGGCAACCAAAAGGAAACCTCACTCAAAATGTTTATTTTCATGTTCCAGAAAACTATATCAATTTTTAGACTACTAAAATAATGCATTGATTACAGATTAAAGTCAAAAGAAATATTTGTTTCAGAAAGAAGACTTCTGGTGATGACAGAAAAAATGATGGGGAAGAAATCTGTCACTGTAGAAACCTTATCTTTGTGCTCTCTACTTTTCACTCTTGTTGAATAATGAATGATGGCTCTAAAGTTACTATAGTATCTTTTCATTCGCAAACATCTCAGAAGCATGGCCTTATTCTTAGGAGAAGATAAAAATAAGGCCTGGATATGCCAAGCTGCACTTGGAACCAACAAAGATTCCACATATAGCCTAGGTACGTGGCTTGGTCCTTCCCTTTGTTGAGGCAAGGGCAAAGTGTACCCATTTTTAAGAGTTGAATTTGTCACAATTTGTCACTTTTAATTGATGCTATTGACAAGATACAAAAAAAACATCTTTAAGCCATTTATAGAATGCTTCTGCACCAGGCACTATTGAAGCCAAATAATAGATCATATTTTGTTACCCATATCTAATGATATGATATGGTTCCAAGAGCTTAGATTTAACATAAGACATGTTGAAATATATAATAATTAAAAGAAACTAAATGCTCAAGACCTGTTGAAAGATCTTCCTGGAAGACTTCTACCACATATAGACAATTTCATACTATCTACTTTCAAAGCCCTAGCTTTTGATCAAAATTTTATACTATCTCCTTAAATAACATTAACATCCCATAAACTCCTATCATCCTTAAAAAACATATTTTAAACACTTTAGTGATCATTTAGGAGCCTTCTGGAATCCACTGAAAATTATTCTATATCAGTATCATTCTCCCTGCCATCTAAGGAAGACTAGCAATCTTTTTCAGGAAAATACTTATTTTCTCTAAGGGTAATGAGTGGAATTACAGAATTGCATACTGTATGTCTATGCTGTAGGAAAAGTGTTCAACCATTGGGATGTAGCCAAATGTCACAAGCGATATGTCACATACTTTGTAACTATGGTAAAACTCATGTGTACCACATGACACAACTAGACAGTGTCCACATTACTGAGGTTTATATATCACACGATAGACTAGAGCTGCATGTTTTCATGTTTCTGATCCATAGTGTAATATGGTTCTAATCCACAGTGTAATAGGATCTCCATTCTGATCCACACTGTAATCTTCTCATAAAAATGTTTGCAATCCTCATTCTCTTTACTTCTTTAATAGCTTAGTATATTTGCCTTTCCATTCAAATACATGATGACCATTTTTCCCTGGGTGAATCATAATTGAGCAGCATAATTCTTCAGAATTGGACACAGATGCAAACTCATGATCAACGAAGGTTCCTGCTAATAAAACATGCAAGTTTAGCTCATATTTTTAACTTAATTGGCATCCAGACAGCTGAACTCAAGAAAAAGGTTGAAAGTACCTTCTGCACAATAAAAAAAAAATCTTACAATATTTTCTTTCTATTTGGGGGACAAAAAAAATCTTTCTACTATCTTTGAAAGTGTTATCAATAGCTTATAATAATAAGCTTCTGCATTAAGATTTTTAGTCTGAATATCAGCTCAATCCAAAATTACATTGAGTCGCAGTGGGAAATGGTTAGTGAGTTAATTAGTGCTCCCTCTTCAGTAGAGCAGTACTCATCAGTCTGGTAGATAAACAGCAGATGCTCGCCTCCTGCTTTCGAAGCATCATTCTGTTCTCTAGTCCTTATTGTGTATTTAACTATGCAACACAATCTTTTTTTAGTAAGATTGGATATATTTTAAAGTACTGAAGAACTAAATTACCTAAAATGTATCTAAGAACATGTAGTTACCCTTTTGTTTTGAAAGCAAGCAAAAGAGTTCGTATCTTACTTAACCCAAGAAATATAATGATTTCCTCTGAATAAAAAAAAAATCTTTTCTCTATATGAGGTGATTATAATTTACGAGGGACCACTGTTGGGTTTAGGATGGTGATAAATCTGCTGCCATAACTGTTCACAGAATATACATTAAGAATATCAAAATTCAGGATTGGGAATTAACTTAGTGAGTAAAGGATTTGCTGTATAAATGTGATTCCCTGAATTTGGTCCCCAGAACCCACATAAAGCTTGATATAGTAGCAAGTGTCTGTAATCCTAACCCTCCAAATAATAAAATGAGAGGCTGAGACAGGAAAATCCCAGAAGCTCATGGTCAGCTAGCCTGATGTTCACAATAATGCATAAGAGACTTTGCCCCACACAAGGTGGAAAGCAAAAAACCAACACTTGAGGTTATCCTCTGATCTCCACACACACATGGACACACACATGTCCACAAATACACACACACACACACACACACACACATCATGCAAACACACAAAGAGAATAAGAAGGATATAAAAATCCAGGACAGGAGCTGGAGAGATGGCTTAGAGGCTAAGGTGCTTGCCTGCAAAGTCTAACGATTCCTAGTAGACATGTAAAGCCAGATGCACAAAGTGGTGTGCGCATTCGGAGTTCATTTGCAGCTGCTGGAGGCCCTGACATGCCCATTCTTTATGTCTCTCTTCTATCTATCTCTGCTTGAAAATAAATCAATAAAATATTGTTTTAAACCCAGGACATATTATAACTGGAATTCTGGCAATCTAATGCTCTTGACACCTCACATGTGAGTGGCACAGAGGAAAAAAATGAAATTGAGATAGCATAAATGAATTTTGTTCTTGTAAATGTATAAAATTTCCATTGGATTATTCAAGAATTAATTAATTCCAATTCCTCCTGGCAATTAAAATGATGTCACAGAAAAGAGGAGTGGAGTTTAACTCTTACTTTATACTCGGCTGTTCTTTTATCCACCATGGATATATATTATAATATTCTGGACAAATTAATAATAATAATAAAATTGGTCTATAAAAAATGCCAAGCATAAAGTTGAAGGGGTATTAAGTTGATAACCTTTCATATGGGCTGGAAAGATTGTTCAGTAGATAAAAGCACTTACTGAGAAGCATAAAGACCAGAGTTTGGATCCCCAGAATCCATGTAAGAGCCAGACACAGTAACAAGTGTCTGTAACCCCAGCCCCCCACTTGGAAGATGAGAGACAGAAATAGGAGATATCTAGAAGTTTGAGAGTCACCAGCCTGGTACCAGGTCAGTGGTGAACAAAAAAAGAGACAGCTCTCTCTCATACAAGGTGGAAGGTGGGAACTCATACACACACACATAGCACAAGATAAAAAAGAATCTATGCCATGAAGGTAATTGGTCATTGCTCTTAATTTCTATATTTTCTCCTACTTTGCTCCAGTCTATATTATAACAGCTAGGTAGAGACTCACAGTCATTAGGTTTGTCTTATTCAGACACGGCAGCATAAGAAGCTTTGAGTCTCTGAAGTTTTAAATCTGATAGTCAATAGCCCTTTCTGCCACTTACAAAGCTAACAAGATTAGAGAAAAGTGACATTTTCTTCAATTACTGCATTAGATTTTAAAATACTTTCCTTGCTGAAATTATAATAAAATAGAAAATAACTCAAGAATATTATTTAATTCATAATATACCTATGTTATGATAATAACTAAATTGTGTCTATAGTTCAAACTTCAGGTCTGACTTCTCACCATCTATGCTCTATTACCAAACAATTAACTTAGGAATAAAAATTACAAACAAAAGCAAAAAGAGAGAGAGAGAGAGACTACTCTAATTTGCCATTTGCACAGCATTGAGGAATGTATATATAGGGGGTATTTACAAATATGTTAGCTGTCTTTTTAAAAAAATGTAAATGGCAAGTATGAAGGAATAAAGGTCTACTTGAAGAGTTAGTACAATAGACAATATTGATAATGAAACATTAAAATCTAACTTTGGAATATTATAAATTCAAACTAAAAAAAATTCTCAGTGGAACTCAAAATCATATCGCTTCCAGTCTGGAGGACCTGAATTCAGATACAAACTAAATGTCTTAAGTAAAGCACTGAATGTGAAGGTAAATGGCCAGTTTATGAGTTTGTTGTATAACTTTATAGGATACCAGTATACAAAAAAGTAACAATAATCTCAAAACCAGAGATCTAAAAATATTCGACCTTAATTAATTAAAAAAAAAAAGGCCAGTTCTTTAAGAAGGAATTAAAAAATAATAGTGGTTATAACAGTTCTACATTGCATTTTCAGGTTCTTTACAAGATTCTTAATATGCTTGTGACATATAATCAAACAATCTACAACTAAAAGAGAACACCCTCCAATGTGATGCCAGGGAAGACACATCACCACTCTACCCCTTAATTAGCTCTCCTTTTGGCCTTCATGACATCTAAATTCTTTTTTTTAGCTCTCAGATAATTTTATTAATTACAACAATTATTCTATCCTATATGCTGAGAAAATTAAATGTAAAATAACTAAGATGATCATTTTTCATTGCTGGCCAGGTTCATAAATAATCATCAACGAATTATAGTTTAAAATGTTTTAAATGGTTAGACAAGGTAAGAATTGGCTAACAGAGAATTATGTTACATACAAGAGGTGAAAATTAAACATTTAAAAGTTTAAAACACTAAAACATACAGAGCAAATAGTAAAAAATATGACTATCTATTATATATTTCCCAATCACCTATGTCTGCGGTACCCTATAAGCCAGAAAAAGCAAACTAAAAGATATCTGAGGACTTTGCCCTTGAGGTGTTAACTTCCAACCATATAAGTTACTAAGGGCTTTGTTGAGTGATGGTGAATAACATTACCTAAACCTCATTTTACATTTGCATTATTTACCATCTAGTAGATAGAAAGGGCATAATTAAAATACAGAATTACATACAGAAAGTGTATGATCCAATGTGGTTTGCAAATAAAATGTTGAAATCCTAAATAAAAATGTTAAAAGAAAGACCTGCATCTTTAAGAAAAATCTTCATAGCTCAAATCCCATAGCACTTCTCTGATGCACTAATTTCTGCTTTGGGTTCTGTGCTGCCAATCCTTGTCTGTTTGCAAACAAACCTCTCACAATTATAAGTCATGTTTGCTCATGCTGAACAATTCTCTCCTTGAAAATTTTAACACCTGCAGAGAAAACATGCATGCACTCACAAGTGTACACACACACACACACACACACACACACACACCACTCCCTGGGCATCTTCAGTCTGCGATTTTGGCCTAAAACATCTCTACTGCATAACTGTGTTCCTCCGAAACCTATAACCTTAAGAGATGACAGCCAAGCATGAAGCAGTTTGAGCAACCACGGCAATACTGTGCAGCACATAAACATTTCTGCTCTGGTTTTTGCATTGCACCAGGTGGTCTGCACTTGAAACTAAGAGAAAACAGAATGCAGCAGGGGGTGTTTTCAAGAACACACCTAGCCGCATGCTCTCTGTCAGGGCCATGCTCTCCAGTGCGCTGGCATAGCAGCCCTTCCTGTGACCTCAACTAGGAGTGTGCCACGAGTGTGTGTGGAGGCCAATAACGATTGTTGATACCAGCTGAAATTTTAAAACAAATATTTCACATTTGCTATATGAAACTCTTCATGCTGTCAAGCTTGATTTGAACCTTGAAAGAAATTGGTCGTGAGCTCCTTGTCTGAAAAATGACTTCATCAATCGTGCTTTTAAGGGGAAATCTGGTTCCTGTCGCCATGAGCGTTATAGTAACATGCACATTGAAATGGACGTGTCTGATGGCTTGGCTGTGGGTCAGAACAGGTTTTGAGAGGAAGTGTATGGATTACTGCATCTCTGTATTAAAGCAAAACGAAATACAACTAAGGGAGCAACTAATACCCAACCAGCTGTGATGTTGTTAGATGATGTCAGTGGATACTAGAGTGTTTAGAGATGAAGCTGTTAGTGAGTGAGATGAGAAGGGACTGTGGACTTTTCAAGAGTGGTATCATAATATTTCTTGACACAGTAAGATGCCACACTAAATGCCGTATTTGATTTATCTAATCTTTCATCTCTTACAATAGCAGAAAAGGGTGTTTAAAGGGAGAATATATTGGTAGCCCCCTTGTTCCTAACTTCCCTTAAATACTTACTTAAAAGGAGAATGACAGCTGAGATGATTTTTGATATAAGTCACCTCTGCAATTTTATGTTTTTCTGCTGATTCTGTGGGCATTTAAAATTTTCTCCACCTAAAAATGATGATTTTTTTAAAAGTATGGCATCTAGAGCTAGAGACATGGCTTAGTTGGTAGCATGCTCACCTCTTAAGCCTGAGGATCTGGGTTTAATCCCCAGTACCTCTGTAAAAATGCCAAGTGTGCTGACACATGCTTGTAAATCCAAGCACCAGAAAGGTGGAGACAGGAGGATCTCTGGAGCTCACAGGCTGGTCAGGGTGACCTCCTTGGTGAGTTCCAGGCCACTGAGAGACCTATTTCAAAGGCAATGTGTGGTGTTCCTTAGACTGACAGCTGAGGTTGTTCTCTGGACTGCACATGCACACAAACAAACACGCAGCTAACCAAAGAACACACACGTGAACACAAATACACATCTGCACAGATGCAAACACACATGAGCACACATTTGCATGTGTACAAACACATGCATCTGCACACATGAACACATACACACATGCACACACTTGAACATAGATATACATGTGCACAAGCACTTATACATATATATGCATGCACATACATGAGCACACATATACACATGCATTTTTTTAAAGTATCAAATTACATCTCAATCAAGCCTGAGGCTTAAGAAGTGCCTCTGAACTTGTGGTATTTTATTAGCTTTCTGATGCCTTGTACCAAGAATATAAGCCTTCTGCCTTAAAGAAGAAATGAACTTTTCCTTGAATCTCTATGAGTTGAAATTATAAAGACTGAAAATGCTCACATAGTGTGAGAAGACGTGTTTATGATGCTGCAGATTGTGGTGGAAGCTTATGAGGAAGGGAAATCTACACAGAAATTATAAGAAAATCACTCCATTTTCAGCTCTACCCTGCCAAATTTGGTAGGAAAGTATCCTCTAACTCCAAACCTACCCACGGACATGCATCTAAAGGAGGTGATATCTTCAGGTTCCTTCCAGCTCCAAGACTACCGAGACTATCTTTTCTATAGCTTAAAATTAGAAAGCAATTTCATATACATTTCTATGAGAGCCCATCTTAAGGCTCCCCTCAGAGAACTATATTAGATTAATTCAAGTTGCAGAAATAGTGCCAGGAGATATTAAGAAGCAAGGGTATGTGCATATCTTGATCCACAGAATAGCATCATTATAATCCGTAGACTTTCTAAGATTTACAGAGTTCCTGTTACTCATCTGCATAACCCATCTGGATTTGTGTCCCTCTTCCCAAAGATAAGTTTTAATGTGATAGATTACATTCATACCTTCAATCCGATTACAGAGTAACAGAAATATCTCTGCTTATCTAATCATTTTCTGAAATTGCTCTTTTATAAAACCTAAGAACTCTTTTGTCCTGAAAATATCTAGCTTTGCAAAACTCAAAGCCACTTACAGACAAATTTATCCTTAACCAGAAACTATATTCTTTTGGGAGATAACACCATACAACATTAACACCCTGGGCTAGAGAGCACAGTAGATTGTCATGAGCTAGAAGAGGGTGGCATGCAGGAGCTCTATGAAAGAGGGAATTTTTCCTGAAGTTCTGATACTAGCTCCTACATGATATGCAAAGTGATAGTTAAAGAAAAACAAATGACAGAAACAGAAGTCATGGAATTTCACTCAACAAGAATTTATTGCTGGAGCGTGCGTCACCTGTCAGCACTGCTATAGACAGTGAGGACACCACATTGAACAAATGGAAGTGGAAACCCTCCCTTTACGGAAGAGGGCATCACACAGGGACCAGTCAGAAAAGGCAGAGAACACACCCAGGAACTTGACTGCGGAGCAGCAGAGTGTTAGGAAGTGACAAGGGAGTGGTGGGAGCCAGTCACTATAGGCAGCTTCTCAGAGTCAGGGATAAGGGGCTCCAGATGACTAGAGAACAGCCTGGGAGCCCAGGGTTGCAGTCTTGAATGCTGGCTCAGCAACCAGTGCTAAGAGTCTCTGATTCATTTTTATTAGTATCATAAAACTTGATGCATATTAATTTCACAAATTAACAAGTCACTGTGACATTTCTATATTTGGATACTTACTTCTTGCACTTCCCTTTCTCCCTCTTCCCCTGGTCTCTAACCCTTCCCTACTAGACCTTCTTTCATTTACAGGTTATGTGTTCATTTGGTTGTTGGTTTATTTCTACACATAAGAGGAAGTTTGAGATGTTTATCTTTATATGTATCCTGATTATTTTTCTTAGATATGATGGTCCCATGTTCTATCCATTTTCCTGGAAGTGACATAATTTCATTATTTTTTATAGCTGAATAATAGTCCTTCATGTATACACCCCACACTTTATTTATCCATTAACATACAGACGAGTACCTAGGTTTATTTCATATCTGATTATTGAGGATAAAGTTACAACAAATATGTATGCATGTGTCCCTTTTCATGCTGACATCATTTCCATTGAATCATCCCGGTGTGATATAGCCATTATGGAAAATGATTTTTTTTTTACTTAAATGATTTTTTTTTTACTTAAAATGATTTATTTCTGGGGCTGGAGGGATGGCTTAGCAGCTAAGGCATTTGCCTGCAAAGCCAAAGGACCTTGGTTTGATTCCCCAGGATGCACATAAGCCAGATGCACAAGGGGGGCACATGCATCTGGAGTTTGTTTGCAGTGGCTGGAGGCCCTGGTGTGCCCATTCTCTCTCCCCTCTGCCTCTCTCTCTCTCTCAAATAAATAAAGTAAAATGATTTACTTCCTTAAAATAAACCTGATTCTTAAACAGATAAGATCCCAAAAAGTTAAGAGTCCAAGGAAAATTCTTAACTCATTTTATTTTTTTGCCACCTGCAATATTTTGGTTGTGAAATAAACTTGGCTCGTGGAATATCATATCCTGAGTAATAATGCTAATTTATCCTATGTGCATGTCTGTGAGAAATTAATTAAGTTGGGAAGCTTCACCTTAGCTGTGGAGAGCACCATTCAATGGGCTTGGTTCCTGGACTATATAAAGAGAGAGAACTGCCTGAGCATCACTTTCATCACTTGATGCCGAACGTGACCAGGTGCTTCAAGGCCCTGCTGCCTGCCTTCCCTGCCACATGGACCGTAACCTAGAAGTATAAGCTAAAGTAAACCATCTGCTTTAAACTGAATCATGTCAGCCATTTTGTCCTAGCAACGAGAAGTTGACTAATAAACAAAACTTTCCATAAGTTCATGGTGAGCACAGCAAAGAACAGCAGCAAAGCAAGTATCCAGAGAGACCCTTCATCAAGTGACGTGGAAAGGCAAGGACCGACCAAAGGTTGTCTTTTGATCTCAATACATGGGCTATGACACATGAGCATGAATGCACACAAAATAAAAATTTTAAATGACTTGAAACTGTAGATGCCCAGTCATATAACCACGTACTCAGAGCATACAACACACACACACATACACACCACACACACACACCACAAAACATGCACAAAGAATCTACATACAAGTCAGTTCAATACATCTACATCCTAGAAAGTGTAAGAGCAGGAAGCGAAGAATTCAGACTGGTGAGTACTAAAACTGTCACTAGTCAAGGAATATTAAGTATTGCCTTTTATTTTCCTTTTGTTTACCTGTGAGAGAGCATTGTGAGTGTGTGTGTGTATATACACTCATCTACCCCATATAGATTTTCTCCATCTTGGGTTACAACATCACTGAATTAATACAAGATTCTAATTTCAGAAGATTATTCTATATTTTCATCAACATATTTGGCAACTGAATATTCAACTTGTATCACCAAGCACACATGGAAGTTCAGGTTGATTGCCAATGATTTCCTCTGTGGTAATATCCAACCACCTCTAGATAGCTTTTGTGTGACTGAAACATTAGAAGCAAAAGGTTAATTATAAGGCATTCTCTATTCTTACTGTCTCTGCATGGGGTATTACTTCCTTCTGATGGCCTTCACTAAATGAATCCACCTTTGACTTTCATTAAACGCACTGAAATTAAGCTCACCAAGGCTCAATAAGCTTTTCAGATGTTTCAAATGATAACTCCTCTTTAATTTAATTTCTAGAACTCTGAATAAATGCATCCTCTTCCTTTCTACAGCTGAGAATCTGTAGATAACCAACCCTATAATGTCCCCTAATGATAACTTAGAAACAGAGCAAAGACCTTAAATTCATAACACTGAATATAGCCGTGGAAGGGAATTTGACATTTACCCTTTCTCTGGTTATGTACTCAGTTAATAAAATTACAAATAATATATAATTCCCATGTGCTCCATAAACTTTAAATAAGCCTTAACATTTTGAATAGTATATCTATTTTTGAAATATTTTAATATATTACTTTAAACTAAAAATATGTTTTTGTTATTTCATTATATTGATAAGCATAAGTGCATTTACATATATTTCCAACTCACTTTTGTAGGAGGGAAAAATAATAACTGAGGATGAATCCATGAAAGGAAAAATAGGGGCTGGGGAAATGACAGTGGTTAAAGGCACTTACATGCAAAACCTACCAGCCTGGGTTTGATGCCCCTGTACCCATGTAAAGCCACAAGCATAAAGTGATGTATGTATGCATCTGGAGTTTGTCTGCAGAGACAAGAGGCCTTGGTGTGCCCATATGTGTATGTTTCTCTCTCTCTCTCTCTCAAATAAATAAATCATTTAAATAAAAGGGAAAATAATTCTTTCAAACCATAAGTTCTTCTAGTAGACAAAAATGATGAAAATCTCTACTGTGTCTTCAAGTCAATATCAACAGGCATATCAAGAATCAAGGAACAGTCCCAAGAATATTGTTTTCCCTCAGGATAGCATTCCAGGAGAAGGACAGATGTAATCGTTATCAGTAACTTTAAGGAAATCCTTCTTTCTGCCTGAATCATCAGTAGGTCACCTTCAGCTATAATTTATGAAAGAATAACATTTATATTGCATTTGTATAAGAACTGCTATATTAATACAGTGAAGCATTTTCACTTACTTTTATCAGCAAATCATGATCAATGACTATAAAACATGTTCGGGTACGGAAGAAGTCCAAGATGGTGGTCTACTATTGACATAGGCATTTAAATTCCTCAGTTCACATCGCCAGTGAATATCCAAAGTATGAGAACCTCACTCCCACATTCCCTTGGCATGGAAATTACCCTTATAGGAAAAGTAGATTGATCAACATGCTTTCAAAATAACTTTTTGTGGTAGTGAGCATTGTGCATGCAATCTCTTCAAAATTCTCTTTGAGAAAAATTCAGAGTTCAGTTGTATAATCAATATAGCACTCTACCCATTCTCTACCCATCAACAGATGCTGACACCATAAACTGCTGCTTAATCTACAGACTATGGACTGAATTCCTGTAATGGTTAATCTTGATTGTATATAGAATCAACTAAGAGGCATGCCTGTGAGCAGTTCTGGGAAAGCATTTCCAGGATGGCTTAACAGAGGGTGGGGCCTTTCCCCAGCCCTTCTGACAGCAGACCAGACACAAAGAGGTTCAAAGGAAAAACTCTCCTGTCTGCTCACCTGTTTTGGCTTCTTGTTAGTGTGTCCTTCCTGTCATTGCTAAAGTTGTCCCACTCTTCCCCACCCTCAGAACCCAGGTTCTTCAACCTTCTAACATGGACTGAAAACCAGCTGCTCTCCAGAAGTCCTCAAGGTCTTCAGTGCCACATGATGACTGCTGAAGCATCCAGCTTCATGGGCTGAGTGGCCCCTGGGTCCTCAGCTTTTCTGCATGTAGACAGTCATTGTTGGACTGCAGCCTATATCCCGTAAACCAATCTAATTAATCCTATTCATAGCATATATTCATTCTAACAGTTGTGTTCCTCTAAAGAACCCCTGACTAATACAATTTATTTTTTTCTTTATAGTCATTCTGATCAAATTTAACACTTATAGAAATAAGGCTCTAGGAAGCCCTGTGGTGAATCTTTATTTGGTCCCAGCAACTACATGCAACTTAACACAATTAATAGTTTCAACGGAAGATTAAAAATTACTGAGGATTTTATCTTGGAGATTGCATGCAGCCAGATAAGAGAAATGGACATAAGTAGCCAGTTTCTCTTTAATGGAAAGCAATGACTGAAAAATAAGAAATACAAATTTGCTCAACAATTCAGCAAGATAACAAACTGTCATTGTGAGAGCAATGGTGAGAGCTGCCTCACAGTGATTGCCTGCTGGAGCTTCGTGGTGGCCCCTGTTCTCCACTCACAAAGCCTTTGGTGTTTTCTTTTTTACATTTTTTATACGAGAGAGAGAGAGAGTGAATGAGAGAGAGAGCAAGTGAGAGAGAGAGAGAACTGGTGCACCAGGGCCTTAGCCACTGCAAACGAACTCCAGATTTGTGCACTACCATGTGCCCACGCACAACCTATGTGCATGTGTCACTTTGTGCATCTGGCTTATGTGGGTTCTGGGGAGTTGAACCTGGGTCCTTAGGCTTCACAGGCAAGCACCTTAATCACTAAACCATCTGTCCAGCCCCCTTTTGTATTTTATTAACGCTTCACTGACATCACCACAAAGCAAAAATGACTAAAGAGAATGACTGGGTCTTCCAAGCAAGCACTCTGAAAAAAGAAGCACTAACTCATGATTGGTGTGCCTTCAGCCATGAGTTAGATATAATGAAGAACATGTCTGATTTTAATTACATTACATTAAGTGAGGTTGGGTTCATTTTAAGCTATTCTTGAATCAGTTATGGTAAGACAAGAGTGATTTTCTTGGTAGAAAATAAATGTTTCACTAAATGAACCAAGTGGAAAAGATAAGACTGAAAAATTAACAAGGGTGTTGAACAATGTTGAAAGAAGAGGTTTTTATCTGAAAGATGCTGGAATCTTGGGGAAGAATAGCATGGATAAAAAAGGGAAAAGGCACAAAATGTGACTTAGATCTACTGTGGCTTTCTATGACCCAAAAGAAGGCAAAAAAAAAAAAAAAGGCAAGTGAATATTATAAGAACTCGCAGATACCCATATGTAACAAAGAAAAGAATATAGTTAAACTAGCAGCAAAAGAAAAATGAAACCATATTAATCTTACTGCTATCCCCATAGTCACAGTATTTTTTGTATTCCTCAATGTTTCTTTCTTTCTTCATACCAACTTGGCCTAGTAACAAATTTCCAGTGGAATCAGTCCCATAGAAGTGATGAATGACAAAGCAGTACTAACTACAGAAGAAAAAAAAAAAACTCCAAATGTTTTAATTTGGATGTTAAAATTTCTCACTTAAGGAAAAATCATGAGTATAATTGTATACAGAATCAATGAGCCAGAAAGTATTTATTAAGCACCTGCTAAGCACATGGCAATTGTCTACAGCACTGCAGATTAACAAAGAGTAAATTACACCACACATTTGTCCTTAAGGAGAAAATATTTTCCAGATAGACACTAAAAATAATAATGTAATTTATAAATCACAAAGGGTCAAATTCAAAGGTTACATGTTAAAATGTGAGAGATAAAATGTTCATTATGCTTATATTTTAGCCACTGTGATAATTAATGTATGGGATTAAAAACTAAACAGAACTGTAACAGAGGGAAACAATAGCATAAAAGTTCAGGCGGAAATAAGTAGATTTGATTTTAAAACCCTTGTGTTGCCCTGGAAGAAGGCAAAGACAACAACTAAGACTTCATTAAGCATATACATTGAGAGCTCCAGAAAAATTACTACCAAAATAGACACTTCATAATGTGAAGGGGAAAATACAAAAAAGGAAGCAAAGCAAGAAAAAAATAAACTGAAAAATTAGGACTTGAAAGCAAAAGGAAATATTATAAGCATGAATTTAAATGTATTGGTAGGCCTGGAGAGATAGCTTAGTGGTTAAGGTGCTTGCCTGCAAAGCCTAAAAACTTATGCTCAAATCTCTAGGTCCCACGTAGCCAGATGCAGTGATGAAAGCGCACAGTGTCGCACATCCACCACAAGGGGGCAACCACACTGGAGTTCATTTGCAGCCGACTGAAGGTCTTGGCACATCCATTCCCTCTCTCTATCTCTCTCCCTCTTTCTCTCTCTCAAAAATAAAAAAATAAAAATTAAATAAATGTGTTGGCAAAAAGCAAAACTAATGTAAACAGGCTAAAATTTTTGGTCACAGATAAAGATTGACAAAGTGAGCTTTTGAAACATATATAACTGTGACTGATAATCGGAGATGCAATTGAGTATTTGACCAATGAAAAGTAAATGGTAAAAGTGATATGTAGACAATTAATTATCAAGCAAAATAAAATGATAATAATAAAACAAGAGTTGAAGAAATGGCTCAGCAACTAAGGTGCTTGGCTGCAAAGCAACACAAAAAGAGTTTGATTCCTCAGTACCTATGTAAAGCCAGATGCACAAAATGGTGCATGCTTCTGGAGTTTGAATGTGGTAGCTATAGGCCCTGGTACACCCGTATTCATTTTCATTTTCTTTCTCTCTCTCTCTCTAATCTCTGGAAAGAAAAACAAAGAAATGAAGGGAGGAAGGGAGGGAGGGAGGAAGAAGGAAGGAAGGAAGGAAGGAAGGAAGGAAGGAAGGAAGGAAGGAAGGAAGGAAGGAAGGAAGGAAGGAAGGAAAAATAAAAGAAACTATCTGCAAATCAGACTTTCATTTACAAACACTGTTAGATATAAAAGTAAATGTTGCAAGAAATATAATAATATGAAATTATTGACAAAAACATTAAATTATTGGTAGAGATATAGCAAACACACACACACACACACACACACCCCTACCTCATACTACCAAATTTCAATCTATTCCTGGTTTCTATTTTGGTGAAAAATATTTCATAGTAAAATACATCTATTTTCAGTTTGCTAATTAGATTCCTTAGGGAAAGATAAGGAGTGACACCCAGTGAAGAATCTATCCATGTAGAAACAAGAGGGAACAGTATTCTTCCCAGACAGAAGAAAAGATGAGAACTGGAAGGGCCCACAGCTAAAGTGGATGCAGAGGAAGAGGTCTAGTGTAACTCTGTGTTGCTTTGTATCTTTGGGCTTCTGTTTCAAGAAAAAGTTTACAGTAGGGTCTTACCACTAACCTTTGGTGGGTCATCAAGTACTCTGACAGAAATCTGTCATTCTTTTAGGAAAACTTGTAGGTCTCTCTGGTCAAAAGCTCACTGTAGATGATAGCCACCTGCTGGTACTGGGAATTACAGGTCAGTGCCCATGAAGAGAAGGAAGAAAAAGATAAGTAATATAAAAGAGTTAGAGAGAAGAGAGAGAGAGAGAGAGAAATAGAGAGAGAGATGGAGAGAGAGAGAGAGAGAGAAGCAGTCTACATTGTACCCTCTCCAGGGCCTTGTGACTCAGGTGTTCCCTCTAAGGGCCTGGTGAAGGTTCAACCATTTGGTCTGTCTTTTAGGATGTAAAATTTTATGGTACCATTGCCGTTTGGGCCCAGATTTGTGATCCCCCCACTGCCTCCCTTACCCTCCCCTCCTTCCCCAACCACCCCACTGTCTGGTCCTCAAGATGCTTTCTGGGTATGTCGGCATCTTGGGTAGATTCAGGTTAGGTGCCGTAGATGAGTGAGACTATGCGGCAATTATCATTCTGTGATTGGGTGAGTTCACTGAGAATGATCTGTTCCAGGTTCAACCATTTTTCTTCAAATTTCATTGTGTCATTTTTTTCCTACAGCTGTGTAGAATTCCATCATGCAGATATATCACATTTTAGTTATCCATTTGTTTAGTGATGGACATCAGGGTTGATTCCAGCTCTCAGCTATTACAAATTGAGCTGCCATAAACATGGTCGTGCAAACCTCTCTGGACTGAGGCTTGGAGGTTTTAGGGTAGATGCCCAGTAAGGGAATAACTGGGTCTGTTGGTATCTCTCCAGTCAGCTTTTTTAGGAGTCTCCATATTGCTTTCCACAGTGGTTGTACCATCTTACATTCCCACCAACAGTGGATGAGCGTTCCTATTTCTCCACATCCTCACCAGCATTTGTTTGCATTTGATTTTTTGATGTTTTCTCTCCTTACTGGGGTAAGGTGGAATTTCATAGTAGTTTTAATTTGCATTTCCCTGATGATTAAGGATGATGAACATTGTCTTAAGTGTGTGTTTGCCATTTGTATTTCTTCCTCTGTGAACCAGTTCTTTACCCCATTTTGTGAGTGGGTTGTTTGACTTTTTATCATTTAGGTTTTTGAGTTCTTTGTAGATTGTAGAGATTAGGCCTTTGTCAGTTGGATATTCAGCAAATATTTTCTCCCATTCTTTGGGTAATCTATTGGCTTTGCTTATTGTATGTTTGTCTGTGAAGCAACTCTTCAGCTCCATGTGATCCCATTGGTTGAGTGATTGTTTAAGATCTTGTGCTACTGGGGTTTTATTCCAGAAGACTTTTTCCATTCCTATATCATGTTCTTCTTATATTTTCTTCCAGTAGTAGCTGAGTTTCTGGTCTTATATTGAGGTCTTTGATCTATTTGGGCTTGAGTGTTGTACATGGCAAGATGTGTGGATCAAGTTTCAATTTCCTGTATATGGTTATCCAGTTTGTCCAGCAACATTTGTTGAAGATGCTGTCTTTTTACCAGGCTATATTGTTAGGGCCTTTGTCTAATATCAAGTAGCTGTAGTTGCTTGACCCAAAGTCTGGGTCTGTGATTCTATTCCATTGGTCTATACTCCTGTTTTATGTCGGTCCCAAGCTGTTTTTATTACTATGGCTTTGTAATGTAGCTTTAGATCAGGTATGGTGATGCCTCCAGAGGTATTTCTTTTGCTGAGGATATGCTTGGATATCCAAGGCCTTCTGCTTTTCCATATGAATTTTGAGATCATTTTTTCTATCTCTGTGAAGAACAATGTTGTGAATTTAATTGGAATTACATTAAATCTGTATATTAGCTTTGGTAGGATTGCCATTTTTACAATGCTTATTCTGCCTATCCAGGAGCATGAGAGGAGGTCTTTCCATTTTCTCAAGTCCTCCTCAATTTATTTCTTGACTGTTTTTTTGCTTTTGTTGTATAGATCTTTCACATCATTGGTTAATGTTATTCCAAGGTATTTTGTTGTTGTTGTTGCCATTGAAAATGGGACAATGTCATAACATGGAGTGACATGGCTGGAAGCTGGAAGAGAGTCAGTCTCAAGACAGTCAGTGTGTCTAGTGCCAGAAGGTGCTACATGGGCTACTGGGGGAAAATGACCAATATCTGTCCAAGCAACTCATGGTCTAACCTTCTTAGCAGCAAATAACCTGTCGTGATGCTCACACAAGTGCAATAGTGGTGCATAGCCATGGTGGGAAATCAACTGCTCTTGATTTGGCTAACTGATCCGCTCAGTGGAACGGAAACCATAGCTGGATCTGGGAAACAAGTCAGAACCAGATCCAAAAATGAGGCCGGCCGCTCTCCATTATCAAGCTACCACCAGTTGTGGTATACAAGAGGGCCTACACCTATTAAATTCTCTCTAAAAAAAATAATGGTTATCCCATTTATCTGGTGCTGACTTTACTCTCTGTCAGAGAATCTACTTCTCTTTTTCAGATAGATGCAGATCCTAAGGAGAGAACCACCCCGTCATACCCCAAACAGGCCCCGGCTGAAACTAAGAATAATTGGCAAAACAAGCAAGTGTGCTGTTTTCTTTGTGAACCTGGTACCAGCACAAGGGTGAAAGAGATTGACACAGAGAACAATCAACTCCTACCAAATCAGATATCCAGAGACACAGAGGCTCCCAAAACCTCATCACTGAAGCAGACCTAAAATGAACCCAACATGGATCAGGGAAATTTGTGGAAGAGGGGGTGGAAAGAATGTCAGAGCCACACATTGAGTCATGATACACAGAGACATTTCCTCCTACCCATAACTGAGGGTTAACCCCACAATGCATGACCCATATACCCCCAACAAGGAGGGGCTGAGGGAGGCGGAGGACAGGGAGGAGGCTAAAAATGATATGAACTTGACTGTATTCACTGAGTACAAAACTACTTTAAAAAATTTTTTTTTAAAAAATAAGTTCAGCTATACAAAAGTTTTATCATTCTCTTAGATTATGTAGGACAGTTATTGGGAGCTCAAAAGCTGAATCTAGAAGTATCAAGGAATCTGCCAGGATTTTGGTGATGAGTAAGCAAGAAGGATGCTGTACTATAAAAAAATGTTACTGGACTGCATAATTCATGTAGTTCAAGGAGATGTCTGGAGAAAAAGTAGTAGTGAATGGATGATTAACACTACTTTTGGAGTTATCAGAGTTATAGAGATTGTGTGATCACTGTCACTATCATAGCTTTGATACAAAATTATTGATATGTTTTTGTATGTAAATAATTTTATTATGTTGCAAATCTTTTTTATTTTTCAAAAATACTGTTTTTTGATATAATAGGTCACTTCCTTTAAAAAAAAAAAAGTATCACCATTACATTGTTTTCACAGGAATTGTAGCCTTAATTTTATAATTAAGGAAAGGTGATTTTTCCCACATGTTAGGAATTATGTATCTTTATAAGCATATTCAAAAATTTTTTCAGATGACCTTGTTATACATATAACCCACTTCATAGCACATATCATCTTATTAAGAATATGGATATGGGCTGGAGAGATGGCTTAGTGGTTAAGGCATTTGCCTGCAAAGTCAAAGGACCCCGGTTTGATTCTCCAGGACCCATGTAAGCCAGATACACAAGGGGGCGCATGGACCTGGAGTTCATTTGCAGTGGCTGGAGGCCCTGGTGCACCCATTCTCATTCTCTCTCTCTCTCTCTCTCTCTCTCTCTCTCTCTCTTTCTCTCCCATAAATAAATAAATAAATAAAAATTAGAAAGAAACTTAAAAATATTTTTTAAAAGGAATACGGGTATGTGGGCTGGAGAGATGGCTTAGTGGTTAAGCACTTGCCTGAGAAGCCTAAGGACCCTGGTTTGAGGCTCAATTCCCCAGGACCCACGTAAGCCAGATGCCAAGGGGGCGCACACATCTGGAGTTCGTTTACAGAGGCTGGAAGCTCTGGCGCACCCATTCTCTCTCTCTCTCTCTCTCTCTCTCTCTCTCTCTGCCTCCTTCTCTCTGTCGCTCTCAAATAAATAAATAAACAAAAAAAATTTAAAAAAGAATATGGGTATGTCAAAAAGTGATTGTTTCCACATTGGCATATTTTTTTTACACATTGAGAATAAAATAACATTCAATTTTATCTTAATCACTATACACCTTTTCTTTCACTAGCATAAATCTGTTATGCTCCACAAATGCAGTCGTCACACTGAATAGAGCTGTTGTGACTTGCATGCGATGAGTATAGAAGCAAAAGCAGGTGGAACACATACAGGAGGACTCTTTCATGGGCAACAAGATCACCCCATATGCCCCCATCTGATCCTCAGGGAAGTCAATGATTTCCTCAAAACTGCACCTAGTTCAGTGTAGGAAAGCTGATTTGGATCACCCTGCCCATTACCCACTGCCCCCCGCCCACAGACTTAGCAGGGGTAGGATTTCATCAATGTTACAATTACTATTTTCCTCTGTGTGTGTGTTTGTGCATGTATACAGAAATGTGTATGCAGGAGTGTGTATGCTTTCTATATATAATAAAAGAAGAACAAAAGAATGTAAATACCTTTTTACTACTGAAATTTCTACTGAAAATCAGTGATGAGTATGAAAAATAAGAAAGCCAAGACACAAAGGGCCATGGAAGCTTAAAAGTAAGCATGTCTGCTATGAACACCAGCATTATCCTGGTATTTACTCCATAGTGATTGAGATGAAAGTTTGGACCCTGTCCGTTCTATTTTCTCTCCTTTCCTAAGTCTCCTTTTTCCCCCTTTTCCTACATTTTGAAGGTAAATAAAATAAAATATGACACGTAAGAAGGTCTCTTGAACTTTTCCATAAATATAAATCAAGAAGTCTTCAAAGGTTAGAAAATTATTCTGCTAAATCAATTCAATTGCTAAGAAAATCCCTACCACCTTTCCTGCTCCTCTGAAATCCCAGCCTACTGCCCCAAGAACCAGTCAGCTAGTCGTCGGCAGAGAGGAAGGAAGAGGAGGATGGGCCAGCCTTCCAGTGTGAGCCAACAGCGTGCAGCTCTCAGCGTTTTGATCACTTCCACTTGCTACATCAAAAACGACGTGCAGAGTGCTTTGAAGTAGGCTTCATGGCATGACAAAAGAGAAACACAGCCCAGTAGCACTGATTGAAAATGGGCCAAGCTGGTCTGAGACAGGCTAAACTCAGCCATTTACCACCCAGAATGCCTCAGTAACTGTCTCTTGCCTAACACCCTTCCTGTTCCATATGTTGGGAGATTATCCCTTCTGAAAAAAACTAGCACACCTAATATAGAAGGGTGAAGTTAAAACTAACAGGCAAAGGCTATAGTTTTATTCAACCTCATAGGATTGCTGTGAATTTGTTGCTGATTGCTGTTGTTCTATGTATTTGAATGCACAGAGTGCATTCATTTACTCACTGGCTCATTCATTTATTGAAATTCTACTAGGTGTTGGCCACCATAGTAGGCTTTGGAAAGAAAATGGTAAGCCACAGATCACATAGACCCTGTGCTCAGGAGTTTCCAGTCTATTTCGTGAGGAAGTTGTCATGAAAGAGTCACAAATATGCCATATGCATGTCAATGTGTGTCACCACACAGACACATACTTGGTATTCTGAGAGCTTATTTTATTTTTATTTTTACTTATTTATTTGAGAGAGAGAGAGAGAGAGAGAGAGAAAGAAAGAGAATGGGCACACCAGGGCCTCTAGCCACTGAAAACGAGCTCCAGACTCATGCGCCACCTTGTACATCTGGCTTACGTGGACCCTGGGGAATCGAACCTGGATTCTTTGGCTTTGCAGGCAAGTGCTTTAACTGATGATCCATCTCTCCAGCCCTGTGAGTTTATAAAAAGGCTTAACTGGCAGCATGAGAGAACGGAGATTGTGACTGAGCTGAGACTTGAAGGAAACAAACTCGTTCTAGAATAACACTGGTCTCTTCTACACAAAGCTCTATTTCACTTGGATCAATACCATTCAAAGTTTCTGTTGAAGATAAGCATAATCCATCTTCCCTTTCAAAAAAGTTTAAAAAGGTTGAGTACTGAAAACGTAAAATCCATTGTGATGATTAATCTCTGGTTGTCAAATTAAAAGGATTGAAAATCACCATGAAATAGAATCTCTGGCCATATGTGAAGGCTTTTCTAGATTAGGTGGCATTACTCCATGGGATGAGGGTCCTGGACCACATAAAAAGGAGAAAGTGAGCCAAACAATAGCATCTGTCCTTCTCTGTTTCCTGACTGTGGACATAATGTGATTCACTGTTTCATGTTTCTGCCACCATGCCTTCCCCACCATGAGGGGCTGTAACCTTGAACTGTAAGCTGAAGTAAACCCTTCCTTCCTTTGATTGCTTTGGGGGGGGGGCATTTTGTCATAGCATTGGGAAAAAAAACTGATGCTGTCATCTATTTCTCAGTTGAGCAAGCAACTTATAAGAGCTTCCCCCCTTTGCTCCCAATCAAAATTACTCAAAACTATAACAGGCTACCCTGTAAATATGTAATGTTACTTATGCATTATCAAAAGGGTGCCAACCATGAGTGCTTTTTATGTGTTTCTTTGTTTTTGTTTTTCTTTTGCCCCTTCTGTGATCACATTCATATTCTTTCTCATTCTACTTTTCCAGATACACTTATAAAGCAGTCCGGTGGGCTTCAGATTAATTTAGTATCTAACGCACCTCAAAGTATTCAAGAATACTTCACCCAAGGTTCCTGAGAAAACAGATCAACATTTTGTCCCACACTGAGGAGCTCTCACTACTACCTCAATTCTTCCTGGATGCTCAGGTTAAGATACAGTTTAAAATTTCAAACATCACAATATCCTTAACTTTATAATCCCAAATCCTCCAGGTGTTCAGACTACAATTCTCTACGTGCAAAAGATTTTTGTGATCTTTCTAGGCAGTCTTCTCTCTTTTAATTCTTCCTTCATTTCTGCTGTCATGAATTCTGCTGGCACAACTTCCCCAGCATATTGGGGGTAGAATCTCAGGAAAAAATGAAATAGATTCATCAGGCCACCTTGGCAAGGATGCTGTTTGTTTCTGTCTGAGTAGAAACATAAAATATGGCCCCATCATAGCTTGACTGTTTCAGGAGTGATTACAAGGAAGCAAGACGGATCTTGTCCATCACTGCCCCTGGTTTACGAGGCCTGTCGCTCTATCAGAGGAGAAAATGAAGGAAGTCTGCCATGATTTGTCTTCGTGCTGCTTGCTGGTTTATTGGGCGTTTTTATTCTCTCCCACCTAATGTTCTTTTGCCAACTTCAAGCAAGCATGGGAGGAGAGGGCAACTGCTAAGATTAGAATATAAGAAGGGACCTGAAATTCAAGGCGATTGGCATTCAGCAAAGGAAAGCAAGGGGCTGCAATCCAGGAACCCCCACAGGGTTTGGAAAATGAGGGTCAACTACCTAGACAAATAGTCTGGGTAACAAGAAAATACAAAGAGGGCCTCAATAATAAGTCAACATGTTTGTCATCCTTCTTCATAGGTCCATTTCCTCTAAAGCCAGCAGTTCCTGAGATCTGCTTCAATAACTACAGAAATGAACGGTAAGTACAGAGACGAGGTGTAGCTGGAACTATGGAGAATACAGAGCAGAGAAAGGCTGCACTATAGCTCAGGGGTAGAGCTCCTGCCTAGCATGCACAAAGCTCTAAGTCTGACCCTCAATACCTCCCACACACATACCTTAATCAACTAATAATCAGTGTTATATTGCCATTTAACTCTCACAAAGATGTTGTGCAAGATGAAGTCAACTTCTACCAAAATGCTGTCTTCAACATCCCAATGATCTTTTCAATGTTCCTGTAAGAGCCTGCCACAAAAGACTTCATTTATACTATTTTCAACATAAATATGTATATAGAGTAGACAATTAGAGACATTATATTCTGTTGATAGCAATTTGGTTTGTTTTAAAATATCCGAATTCATTTTATCTGACCTAAGAGGACAAAAATGTTTGTTAAACATCAACTAAAAAAGGCTGGTGTTTGTGATTCCTTAACACATTTCATCTTATAAGATTGTTAATATCCTGCCTTTTTGCAGTTGAAGAAACTGAAACTCAGCGAGGTCAACAACATAATGAGCAGCTGAGTAGCTGACAGGAGCACAGATATGATAAACTCTGGCTTGCAAACATTTGCCTGCCTTCTATTCACACAACTGCCTCTTGCTTACACACATCCACTAGATAATACTAGTACTTGATCAAAATATTTGATGCAGAACTTGCTACAGTCTCTCCCTCTCAACCCAAATTGACAGAAACTACAAAATAGCATGTTGAAACCTGGAAGAGAAACATTCTTAACCTCTCTATTGTACTCTATATGGTCAGAAAAAGCCAGTTCGCTAGAAGCAGATTTCTTCACTCCCAGTATCATCTACATCTGTCTCTTTCCATCAGCTTCCTCCTAGATAGTTATAATGAGCTATTATATGTCTCCCTTTTGTGTTAGCTATATGTTACTATAATGAAATACCTGAGAGAATTAATTTATAAAGAAAAAATATGTATTTTGCAGGCTCATGTCTAAGACTGAGCACATTCATCCCTTGAGCCTCTGTTGGGTCACTGCTGCAATGGTAGGGAATGGATGACAGAGCAAAGTCTCCTTGTGAACATGAGCAAAGAGAAAGGGGGAGATATCAGGGCTCCCTTAATCCTCTTCAAGGTCACATTCTCAATGACTTAAGATTTCCTGCTAACCTCCCAAAGATTCTACTGCCTCATAGCACCACCCCCCCCCCCAGGGACCAAGTCTTTGACATATACTATACTTTTCTAACCAAATGTGCAATTTTCTTATCCATTCTATTTTTTTAATCTTCTGTCATTATAGTCCAAGTGCTGTGAAACCAGAAATGGTGGGGTGCTTTATTCACCCATGTTCCACAATAGAACATGAACCTACAGACCCTTAATGTTGTTCACTTAATGCATGGCTAAGAACGTAAAAATATGTAACAAGGATGAAGAAGTAGAACAGTTCATACAGTGCTTGCCTTGTGAGCACAAGGACCTAACTTAGATCCCCAGAAGCCACATTTAAAAAAGAAAGCCAGGTGTAGCAATAGGCAGTTATAATCCCAGCACCGGGAAGGCACAGACAGACAGATCCAAGGACTTACTGGCAACCAGTCTACCTACATAGGAAGTGTGAGGCCAGTGAGAGACCCTGTCTCAAAACAACAACAACAAAAAAAGGTGGATGGCACCTGAAGAACAAACCAACATTGTCCTCTGGCCTATGCAACTGTGTGTGTGCGCGCGCACACACACACACTCACACACACACGCACACACACACAAGGAAAAATAAATGTGTGTAAGTTTTAATAGAGTTCATTATACTAACATGTTATATATATGTTTCACAATAGATACTTCTTCAAAAAAATCTTACCAAATAATAAATTTTAAAAATCCACTTCACTAAAGAAGTAGCATACATCAGGCTTTATTAGAGAAAGGAAATTAGAGGAAGGAAAAAGCATTTTAGAATGGAGGAGACAGTATGATAGTAGTTATTTGAGCAGATTGTCACTTAATAGAAAAACCTAGTGGAATCACTGCTAAAATACTATCACTGCACTAGGGTATTAGTAATTCTATACACCAGCAATAACCAGCTAGAAAACATCGGAGATGGTTATAAGACAATTATAACTGTTCCTCCTCTGACCATCTTAGTCATACTTGGCTCTATCCTGTTTTTACTGTTAGTGGTTTGTTTATTTGTTATGTTTTAAATGATGTCTCAATATGTAGCCTAAGCACACTTCAACACCCTGGTGCTCCCTCTGGACAGAAGCTCTTTATCAATATCCTCTCATGTTTCACTTCTCCCTGCTCAAGTGTAACTTTATCTGGGTGCACATATGTATATGCACATGAGTACTCACAGACATTGTTGTCTCACTCTACACTCTACTTTATCCTATCACAATGGAATACATCATATATTTGCATCTTATTTGTTTCTTTCTTTCCCAACTGAAACATAAAGTATTGCCTAAGAGCAAGGGCATTTTTAGTTAGCATTGTATTGCCAAAATATAGTATAGTGCCCTAAAAATAATAAGTGCTCAGAAATACAAGCTGAGTGAAAGTTACCTAAAAATACATGAATACATGGGGAACTTCATGTGCAGAGAAGGGAAACAAGATACTATAAATGTGCCAATGAATCCAGTCCAATGTATAAATTTAACAGAATCATGAGAGCTAAATCAACAGTTTTCATGGAATTTAACAGGACAATTCTAAAATCCATATAGAAGAATGAATGTTTAGGAATTGTTAAAGCCTGGAATTGTATCCTCCCTAATGTTATAATTTATCACAAAGATTCCTTGAAATTATCCAAGCACAAGGATGCATGGTGGTGCATGCTTCAATCTCAGCACTTAGAAGTTGAGAGGCTGAAGAAGGAAGATCACAGTGAGTTCCAGGTCAGCCTGGGTGGGGGGAGAGGGCATGCTACAGAATGAGTTCCCAAGACATAACACCATTGATTCAAGAATAAACAACGTAATGGATTAAATGCAAGATAAGAAAGTGGATCTATTTTTAAAACTCAGCATTTCAGATTAGTGGAGAAAAATTTTTAGTAAATTTTTATGACTAAAACAATGTAGCACTTTATACATTTCTTTGCTGTCCTACTGAGAAAATATGACTCAAGATTATTTTTATCAAAGCCTGCCTAGCTGCTAAGGTTATTGTGAGGGATAAATGAGATGACACATGTAAAAGAACAATTAAATATATTATAATGCCCTTCATGTAATAAACATTCAACTCTGCTTTAATGTTTGTTTCACAATCTTACAGAAATACTGAAAACTACCTGCAATATCTCTCATTGATGACAGCTACCAAATCTTACTCTTCATTGTGTTTTAGTCCTTAGAATGTTCATAGAAATAATTCACAACCCAGTCTTCCTAATTCTACTGTCCTTTACCTATTGATAGTGCCTTTTGCTTCCTGTTATATCTTCTTATTTCTCTTAATAGTTGGCTCCAAAAGCAGTCCTTTATGCTTAAGTGCATAAAGGATAAACATAGTTAAAGATGAGATTAATGACTTTTATGAGTCACTGTAAATGTGGACAATAAAGCTTCCCCTTTTTAACGCTGAAATGGCTAACAGGTAGTCACAGGTAGAAACAGTATGTTTCCCTCTAGTTGCACAGATGGTTCTCTGTTCACCTGAGAAGAACGCCCTGTTAGGAATACAAAGTACCTCAGGGAGCAAACTGGGCAAGCTGCTTTCCTTAAAAACTGTATCTCTCTATCTCTGTTTTCTTATAGCATCTATAAATGGCTGCTAAACCTGTATTTAAAACATTCTTCCAGGAGTAAAAAAGTACTGGAACGTGGAGGAATGGATTTGACAAGACAAATGAACCCACCGATTATATCTAATGCATCTTCTGGGGCTTGGATTTACGATGGCAAATAATAATCAATAATGACATAAATCATATGTTAAAATATATTTGAAACTTTTATATTTGGGAGCTTGGAATGGGTGATGAATTTCAAATGTTAGCTATTATAGCAATGTTTTGATGTTTAATTAGTAGGGTTATTTTCTAAATTTGATTTATATAACCAACTAGAATAATTATAAAACTCAGGAAAAACTAAAACATCAGAATGCTATAAAAACCCACAGTAAATTGGTTTTGGGTATATAACTGGAAAATTTTTTATTTCTTAATTATTCATAAGGATTACCTAAAATTAAAAACTTATATTGACCACTTAAGCAAGTGTAGGTCAGTGATGCATCTCTTAGGTGAAAAAAAAACCTGCTCTTGGGTTTTTCCTAGTTTACTCTCCAACCAAGGAGCAAAACGTGAGCCTGAAACCTCTCCAGCTAAAACCAGTCACTATTTGTACAAAACTTATGAACTAGACTCACTTTATCCTCAAGCCTGGGAGAAGGTACTAATGGAAAAACATACTACAGAAATTCTACTAATGGAGAAAGAAAAATTTGAATAGTTAATAAAGGACATTCGAATGCATTTTCTTAAAACGAAAAACATACCAAAGGTTACTACAAAAATTAAGTTTGCTAATGATATATAAAGAGCTCTTGGATGTGAACCATATTCCTTCTACAAAAATAGGATCATTAATAACAGCCTGATTGAGTTACTCGCAGTGAGTCATCACTTCTGTGGGCTAATGTAGTCTGAGGTAGTCTCACTCACATTTGTGTCTTCTGGAGACTCAAGTCACTGCTGTACCTTGAAGGAGACAGAGGGAAGGAACAGAGACAGAGAATGCTGCAGGGACTTTCTATCAGCATACAGCTCCATGCACTGAGTCAATTAGGGGAAATGACTCTACCAGAGACAGAAACAGATGTAGGAAATAATGATTTTATATGAAACTTCATTACAAAGATAGAGAAGGGCTCACTGTAGCTTTATAATATGTGAGCAGAAATATTAATGTTTATGGAATTTTCCACTGGAAGAAAGTGAAATTTATTTGTCTCTCTTCTCACATTTACATACATTCTGCATGTATACAAAACATATTACATGCACGTGTTTCCTTAAAGAAATATGTCATAGAAGGAATGTTTTAATGCTCAAATTTGGTGGTGAAAATAAGTTGTTAGATCTTGTTGTTATGATGACAGAATAGTTTGGTATAAAGCCCTAGGATCTTTCTTTGCAAGGATTAAATAACAAGATCTAGGCTAATTAGTAGTCACTTCCTATGGCCTATCTTTTCCTTAATGTACGCCTCAACACCACTGGTTCTACAAAAATAGTTTCATGCCTGCCACAGTCAGCCCAGTCATCCCACCTTGTAACAATATAAATATTCTTTTTTTTCCCTTTTTATTTTTTCAGAGAGAGAGAAAAAACTGGCATCCCAGGGCCACTGCAATCAAACTCCAGATGCTTGCACCACCTAGTGGGCATGTACAACCTTGTTGGTGCCTCACCTTTGTGTGTCTGGCTTACATTGGATCTGGAGAGTCAAACATGGGTCCTTAGGCTTCACAGGCAAGCACCTTAATTGCTAAGCCATCTCTCCAGTCCTAAGTATTCTTTATTATTCCTCAGAAACTTATATTTTCCTCTTGGCCTTAGACTGCTGCAGCCATACTGATCTCCACATTATCCCTCCGATTTTGACAAAGCAGACACAATCCCACAATTCCAAAGGGCTCTGCACTAGCTGTTTGCTCTGTCAGATTTCACCAAATGATGCACAAAGCAACTCCCAGTCCATCTTCAAGCCTCAAACATTATCTTTTCAATAAGCTTACCATCCCTAGTACCGCCTTGACACCTTTATTTCTGGATGTCCATATTCTACTCAATCACCCTTGCCCACATTGTAGCTATTAATCATCTGCTAATGGTCTACCAGATCCCATGTTTGTTATGTCTATTATTTACTTCCTGACTCCCCTTTTGGAATATAATTTCCATGACCATATGAATCCTTATCTAGTTCACTATTAATTATATTCTAAGAACCCAGGTCAGAAGATGACACACAGTAAGTAGGTGTTCAGTAAATCTTTGATGAGTGAATGAATAAAAGTGGTGAGTCCTCAATATCTGAAGTTTCCATACCTACTGATTCAACCAACATGGCTCCAAAACATTTGAGGGAAAAAATATGTCTATTTTGAATATGCACAGACTTGTTCATGTCATTTTTCCCTAAAAAAAATAACAACTATTAACACAGCCTTTACATTGCATTAGTGTGACAGTTAGTCTTGATTGTCAACAGGATGGGATCAGGAACTAAGAGACACATCTCTGGGAAGGTCTGTCCAGGTATCTCCTGGATTAACAGAAGGGGGAAGACCCTCCCCCACAGTGGGTAGCACCTTCTCCCAGTGCCCCAGATACACAGGTCTGAAGGAAAAGCATAACTACTTTTGCCACCTTTCTTTTTGCTCCTAAGAGCCTCTACCAAGTTGCTGCCTCTGCCAACCCTTGCTGACATCAGCACCCATCTGCTTTGTCCTTCTACTGGGTACCGGAGCCCAGCAGCTCTTCCGGAATCATCCAGTCCTTCAGCGCCAGATGGGAAGTGCTGAGGCACCCAGCCTGGTAGACCAAGCATGCAGACTTTTCTACCATGCCGACAGCCATTGTTGAATTACCCCACCCATATTGTGTAGTATAATCTAATAAATCCCTTTAATACATCTTCATTCTTTTGGTTATGGCCCTCTAGAAAACCCTGACTAATAGAGTTGGGTATTATAAGTAACCTAGAGATTATTTAAAATACACATGACAATATGCATAATTATATGCCACACTGTACCATTTATACAGGGGACTTAAGCATCAACAGGTTTTGATGTCTGAAGGGTCCTAGGACACATGCCTCACAGATAGTGAAGACTAAAGTTATATATTTCTAACCTTCACTACAATCCACAAGATAAGTGCTAATCTTTTGTATGAAAGAAGGAAACAAGACCTTGGAAAAGTCAATAAATGGCCTGACGTAACCCAAATAGGAAGTACAGTATTAAGGCACAGTATCACTAGCCTTTCTTTTCAATTTTTAAAATATTTTATTTTGTTTATTTATTTTACAGAGAAACAGGGAGAGAGAGAGAGACAGAATGGGTATGCCAGGGCCTCCAGCCACTGCAGACAAACTCCAGACATGTGCGTCCCCTTGTGCATCTGGCTAATGTGGGTCCTGGGGAATCAAACCTGGGTCCTTTGGCTTTGCAGACAAATGCCTTAACTGCTAAGCCATCCCTTCAGCCTTTACTTAACTTTTCTTGTTGCTGTGATAAAGTAACTGACATAAGTGATGTCTAGGAGGGGCATTCTTCTGATTCAGGGTTTCAGCACATCAAGACAGGGGAGGTGGGACAAAGTTTACGGTGGTAAGAGCATGCGGGGAAGGCTCTTCACATCACATTAGCAGAGAGCATACAGAAAGCAAGGTGGATTGTGACACTCAAAGGCCCACCTCTAGTGGCCCAGGTCCACAACCTACCAAGTGGTTAAGTTATTTTCTGGCAAAGCTAAGGTATCCAGGTTCAATTCCCCAGTACCCACGTAAAGCCAGATGCATAAGGTGGCGCTCAAGTATCTGGAGTTCATTTATAGTGGCTAGAGGCCCTGGCATACCAATTCTCGCTCTCTCTCTCTCTCTCCCTCAATCAATAAATAAATACACAAATAAATAAATACAGTTTTAAAAAAAGAATGCTACCAGCAGGCTGGAGAGATGGCTTAGCAGTTAAGGCACTTGCTTGCAAAGCCTAACAACATTACCCATTGTCTATATAAAGCCAGGTGCACAAGGTGGTACATATATCTGGAGTTCCTCTGCAGTGGCTAGAGGTCCTGGTGTGCCCATTCTCTCTCTCTCTCTCTCTCTCTCTCTCTCCTCTCTCCTCTCTCCTCTTTCCTTGCCAATAAATAAATTAAAATATTTTTAAATGCTACCATCAAGGAACCACGTGATCAAACACATAATCTGGGGAACATTTTTCATTCAAGTCATAATAGACAGATACATTGTAACATACACCTTAGGCCCCAAAGGAACATTATAGCTGTATATGCCCCATTTTATCTATGAAGAGAAACATATGATCATTAAACACTGGAACATGAAGAAGGAAAAGATTAAAGCTATTACTATAAATTTTCAGAAAGTAGTGTATTGTTGCCGTCAGGTTCACATTGCTGATAGAAATCACCGAACCAAGAGCAGCTGGTGGGAGATTTATTTTGGCTTACAGGCTTGAGGGGGAAGCTCCACGATGGCAGGGAAAACAGATGGCATGAGCAGAAGGTGGACATCACCCCCTGACCAACAGAAGGTAGACAACACTGGCATGGGGAAACTGGCTATAACACCCATAAGCCTGCCCCCAACAATACGCCTGAATCAAACCACCACATTCTGCCCCTGGTCCCCATAAACTGATAACCATGCATGATGTAAAATGCAATGTGTTCATCTAATTTTAAAAGTCCCCATAGTTTTTTATCAATTCTGATGATGTTCATACATCCCCATAGTCCAAGATCTTTCAACTGAGCCATAATACCAAAAAATTACCTCAAAAAACCCCATAATGGCACAGAATAAAACACTTCACACTGCAAAAGATGACATCTCTTGGATTCCTGAAGAGTTGCCTCTATTGTTGTCCTTTGCAACCTAATGTTGAACACACAGATGTCCCTTAATTTATGTTGAAGTGAAAATATAAATGAGGAAAAAAATTATATTCCAAGAAGCATTTACAAAGGTAGGCTACTTGTAGAAGAGCCAATGCTTTGTAAGCAATAAATGCTTAAAAATAGTGGATAAAGCTGGGCATGGTGACACACGCCTTTAATCCCAGCATTCAGGAGGCAGATGTAGGAGGATTGCTGTGAGTTTGAGGCTACCCTGAGACTCTACGGTGAATTCCAGGTCAGCTTGGGCTAGAGTGAGACCCTACCTTGAAGCCCCCCCCCAAAAAAAAAATAGTGAGTAAACACAACTCCATGGTGAATACCAGCAATCCCACTAAGGGACCCTCAGTGAAGTGGGGGAAGGAGGAGGGACATGAGGCTACCAATACACGATATATCCATATAAAGTTTCTACTTAATAACAAAAAAACTGGGTGAGAGTGTTTAATGCAAGCACAAAGTGCCTGAGAGGGCCTGACACACCCTATGTTTGATTCCCCAGGATCTATGTAAACAGCCACGCACATCTGTAACTTTAGTCCTGTGGAGAGCAGAGACCCAACAATCACTGGGGCTGCAAAAACTGCAGCTCCACATTCACAGAAAGACTCTGCTTCAAGGAAATATGCAGATGAACAAGAAAAAGGACATCACCAGCTCTCCTCTGGCCTCTGCACCTGTATGCAAATCTGCACATACACAAGCATACATTGCACACACACACAAACACACAAACCCCACCGCCACCACAATGTACACTACACAAAAAATGTAAAAAAAAAAATCATGTAGTTTTCATTGAACATTTATTTGTTTGATGCAAAATACTAAGAAATCATTCTATAGTCATTACTTCATTTAATCTCAGCTACAATTTTTAATGAAAGGCACTATAATTTCCATATGATAAATGAGGAAAGTATGCTCTAGCAATGAACAACTTTCTGGTATCACCTGCAAGATAGCTTAACCAGGATTTGATGGCAGCTGTGGCTGATGTCATGTTTTCACCCACACCATACCTGTAATCACTGGGCAGCTGGAGGAACTCCGCGGAAGAAGGATACAGCTAAAACAAAGGACAGGACCTTTCTTGGACGTTCAAATTTGTTAGTGTACTCTTCTCAATGTTGTCAAGTAGTCAGTGTCTTATTTGGATCCCTGCATTATTCTATTAGACAGAAGAAAACCTGATGCGAGAAGTAATTAACTTCAAGGAAAGCCCCTGGCTCAGTGGAACCTTTTGATTAGAGTACTAAAACAATTAAGTTTGTGGCACCACTGGGGTGTCTTTTCTGCTGTTCTGTTGAAAGAAGAAAAAAAGGAAAACTTTCCTCCCTGCCATATAAATCCCTGAAAATTTCCAGGCCAGAAAACATTATTAATGGGATCTGAGGACACAGACGGTCCCTAGCAATTGAAAGGTCTGCTGGGAGAAAGAAGTATGATTCAACAGTGGGTCATGCCAGTAAGTATTCAGGTGTGGCACAGGTAATAAATGGTGGGACCCTGAAAACAGATTCTCTCCCTGAGTGCTTTCAGTGCCAACAAAGGAGTGATTGAGTTCAACCATAAAACATGGGGTTTGGATGAAGGTTAAAAAAAATGCAACACCCAAGTTGTATAGAGACAGGTAATTTGCGGTCCTCTTGATCACTGAGAAGAGGTGAGAGAGATCTAGAAGGAATATGTGTGGGAGGTAAAGAAGTTTATTATTCTAGAGATGATAGAAATTAGATTGAGGTTCACACCAGTGAAATAAAAATATAAACTAATATAAAAATCACAGCTTCTGCTACTGTTCAAAATATATTTAAATACTGCAAGAGTATATGTTAGAAAATAATGACACTGTTTTGTCAGTCCTTGGAGGATCTGCTTTGCTCCTGGTACACAGCATTATCTTGTCTTGCAGTGAATCTTTTTTGTTCCTTAATGAAATTGAGCTTTGTTTATATCTTTGCAGGACCAGAAAATCATGCTTACTGTTCCCTATTTACATTTATTCTTGGAAGGAGACAAAAAAAAAAAAAAAAAGCTCAACCTACTTTTACCTTTTTGCTTTGCTGAAAATATCACTATATCCACACAAATGCTAATAATTAATGAATGATATGATACCAGATAAAATCTACCTCTCTCTCTCTCTCTCTCTCTCTCTCTCTCTCTCTCTCTCTCTCTCTTTGTTCTAATGGTAAAAGCTGATGTGATGTATAAAAGTGTTCTGTGAATTTATCTGTGTCAAATTCCAGTATAATACTAAGCATAAAATCCTTTCTAATTGTGCATGCAAAATCCTGCATAATACTTGCTCTATTTATTGGAAACCAAATGAGAAAAGAATCTGTTCAATATGCCTTCCTGAAAGTAGACCAAGCATTCTGATGTGGTACCATCTCATTGACCCATTTTCACAAATTCATTTAACTACTTGGACATCATCCTCTTAATTCTTAAACCCCAAAGCAAACCCCACGCTATTCTCAATACCTTTTGCAACAGCTCTTTTCTCTTATCATCTAATTGCTTTTCCAACAAAATTCCTCCAAAAGACTGAATTGGAATCCGATTACTGCAAGAAAGATCATATTAACAGTCAAGGGTTCTGCTTCTAATCTTTCTATCAAACAGGGAATGCTCCTAAGCCCAGGGCTGGCCATTGAACCCACCCTTTTCTCTGCTCTCCCACATACAGATCACAGTGCACAGTGACCTGGACATCTGTGGAACCTAGATTCTAATCCTCTACATATGTGATTTAAGTTCAGTTACTTACTCTTTTCTTCCCCCTTCTCATTTTCCTCATCCAAGAAATGTTAATAGGAATGTCTAATTATTGACTGAGTTAAACAGGAAAAGTGTTTGTGGAAGTTCTTAGTACACGTCAAAGTGGAGGAATACCAATGATGATCACACACCCTGGCTCTGTGTCCTATTAGGAAAAAAAAAAAAAAAACAAAACCACTGCGGCACTGGAAAAAGAAGGCATCATCAAGGTTGGCCTGAAAAACCATAAATCTTAAGAGGTTTGTTTGGCTGCATAATTTTTTTTTATTAAATTTCTGTGTGGCAAGTAATGAACTACTAAAACAAGCTGAAGAACTAACAATTATCCGGAAAAAGTACTTGTGACACATAGGATAAAAAAAAATGTCTATTTCTCTAATAAACAAGAAAGACCATAAAACAATGTATAAAGAAATAGGATACTAATAAAAACAATGAACGTAAGACAATAGCCAATCTTCCAAGTGTGCAAATGGTTAATAAACCTAATGATTCCATTCAACTCCAATAGCCACTGAAGCATTAGAAATATTTTTTCAGCTACCAAACAGGCAATGATACTTTAAAATGGACAACATAAAGATTTTCAAGAAATAAGAAGAGACTTTGGGCTGGAGAGATAGCTTAGCGGTTAAGCGCTTGCCTGTGAAGGCCTAAGGACCCACGTTAGCCAGATGCACAAGGGGGCGCACGCTGTCTGGAGTTCGTTTGCAGTGGCTGGAGGCCCTGGCGTGCCCATTCTCTCTGTGTCTCTCTCTCTGCCTCTTTCTCGCTCTATCTGTTGCTCTCAAATAAATAAATAAACAAACAAAAAAGAAGAGACTTTAATATGATTCACTTTAACTATAGCATCTCCAAACCCAAGGTAAAAAGAAAAAAGATTTTGGTAAAATCTTAAGTTATTGCAATCTTCAGTACTTCCAATACACTGTCAAATAAAAATAGACATAAATGTTGTTCTCCAATCCTACTTATGGGTTCCCAAATAACCATTTAAGAAAAGGCCTGTGGAAATCACATTTATTATATTGTTGATAATGCTGATACTGGAAAAAATTAGTTTTTTTAAGTATGAGATTGCTTAAAGTTTGGTGTAGTCAGAAGGCAGCACTATATAACCATTCAAAAAATATGAGTTATACTCATATTCACTGCTACAGAATAATATTCTTTGTATATTGTGAGCATAGAAATAGATTATAATCAACATGCATATCATATTACATATCTTCAACATCCTATCATAACACATCTTCTCCTACATAAAATGCTATATGTATATGTGTGCATGCACATAGAGAAACATCAGTTCCCTGATGAATATGATTTTTCATAGATATTTTCTGTATTATTTAATATTTCCTCACAGGTATGTGTTATTCTTATAACCAGAGAACAATATAGCTATTTTCATTTTATTAGAAAACAAATAAAGCTACTTCCCCAGAGAGGTTATTTTAATAATATGTAACTGTTCTAAATCTATTTCTATACATTTTAAAATGCTAGAAATGCATTCTGTGACAGATAAGAATAACAAAAACACAAAAGAGGAAAGCACAGTACTGCTGAGTTGATTACACTGAGAACACCTCACATTCCAGACTGGAGCAAAACTGCCCCACCAAGTTGCACATCTTACAAGCTAGGTTACCACTGGGTGGCTTCCATGAAGTTACTAAGTCTCTCTGTCATGTTTCCTCTCATCTGCAGAATATGAGTGATAATATCTCTGATCTCATAAGGTTATTAAAAGATTAAAGTAATTCAATATATGTTAAGAATTTTGACATCCTAGAAGGGTGTCAACTGGTCTTTGTATAATGAGCTACTATAAAAAGTTGTCCTGACTCATCATAGACATACATATAAGTGATTACTACAAGTCTAACCTACCTGCTGTCATACATTTTCTCAGGACACTATGAGAGGACAAATTATTTTTCTCTGCCTCAGAGTCAAACAGTCTACTTAACATAGTTTGCTTTAACGATAGCATCACCAAACCCAAAGTAGAAAAGAGAGGATGATGAAGGAATAGGAAGGCGCACCACATAGCCAAAGTCCCAGGAGGCCTGAAGCTGTCTGATTTTTGTAGGATAATACCAGTTACTTTAACAAATCAATAAATCCCTACATAAAATTGGTAACCAACACTTTTATCATTTACATTTATAAAAATATTGACTGATTTATATTATATAAAATAATCTGTATTATTCCCAGTGGCTTTCAGCAAGCTTGCCCACGCACTCAGCCAATCTAGTAGGTGAATGGCAACTATGTTCAAAAGCACGTTAGGGAACCAGCTCCACTGGAGGAAACAGTACAGCAGTAGGAGGTTCAGAATGGCGAGGATGAATGGGGGACAGAGGGCAGGTGATGCAATACTAATAGATGTGCATAGCAACCATGAGTCAGCAGTCCTTGTTACATCATCTCTGGAATTCCTCTGTTGATCAATTTTAGAAAGAGGGGGAAAAAATCAGAAGCTCTCAGGGATAAGAGAATAACTGGAAGTGCCATGTTCGCCATGCAAAAAAAGGTGCCCCTCTGAGCTTACAGCACGGTGCTCTGCCTGCTCACTTCTTTATCGGTTCCCTACTCTGAAGGTGAGTTCTCTGGGATCTCTGATTGTTCAATGCAACTCAAACATGACCAAATTTAGTATTCTAGGTTTAAAAAGACCTTGAAATAAAAATAATTTAGGTTATGTTTATTATTAAGAAATAAAATTATGTGGGGGAGGGGAAGGGAGAGAAATACCTTGGTTTGTTGTCTGTAAGTATAGAAGTTGTCAATAAATAAATATATATATATACATATATATATATATTTTAAAAAGAAATAAAATCATGATGTTACAAATAAGATTCATTAAATCATGCAATTTGAAATGCTAATGTTATTCAAATTTGTTAGACTGTTAAAAATAATTTCAATTTCCCACCTTCCCTAATTACCTATAAAAGTCATGTCACTGGGAAATTTGATCTGGATTTATACAACTTGAAAAGAAAAACACTCCTAAAATGAAAGGAAAATCCCCTAAATCCAAGGTCATACATTCATTTATAAATTTATAAAATAGTCTTATTACACAAAGAAGTTATGCAAACTTCAAAAGAGCCTTTTGTTTTAATAAAGCAATTAAATGCACTAATTGCCCCGTGTTATCACCTAAAGCAGCACAACTAATTTGCCACTCCTCCCCATGCCTCTGTGCTTTTCAGGGCTCTCTATCTTTAGCTATCTCACAGTGCTTCCCAAACATTTATTTTATTTTTGTCCTTTGTTCCAGAGCTGCAAAATATTCTGTGGCAGAGGGGAAAGCTGACATCAGTTGAGAAACAAACAAAAAAAAAAAAATGGTCAAATGGAGCTCAGCATGTTCCATAATTAAACAGGGCGCCAGGGACAAGAGGGTTCATTTTTCACTCACTTGCTACCAAAAAACTATTCAATAGTCCAAAGCATTAAAAAAAAAATGAACTAAGGGCCCATAATCTTCTCTAAATACAAGTAAGAAAAAATAAGCTTACCCTTGAAAATAAAACATAAAAAAAGAGGTGATATTTGTGTTTTGTGTTGCTGTGGTAAAATCTCAGAACCCTAATGGAATGCATAGGCATGAAGTACCAGGAGAAAGTACTGTGGCCCTCACCCCAAACTGCATGTGATGGGGAAGGCTTTGAGATGGCCTATGGCTGTCTTATCAAGTTCTCAGTCAGCAGCGCTCTGGGAAATCTTGACTAAGGCGTGATTTCTCCACAGCCTATATGATAACCCAATAAAGCCCCATATGCCTCAGGCAGGAAGAGAGACGCTCCACAGGAAGAATCAGCCAGAGCAGAACCCTGAAGCAGCCTCCCGGGTTCTTCTCAAAGCTTTATTGAGTCAAGACTGACCCGTCTCTTTGATTCCAGTGCCTGGTTCTGATCTCATGTGAGAATGAGCACAAGTAGAGGTCCTTCCACCAGCCAGCCTTATAAACCAAGATGGCTTCCCTTGCTGTCTTTAAGCTGCCACAGACACAAAGGGACTGAATTTTGTGTATTCTGACAGTACTAACAATATTATTTTGCGCCTAAATATTTAAAACATGCTTGTAGAGTGTCCTTTCAGTTGATTTTATAGCAACTCCGTGGCACAGAACTATGTGATGAGGTCTATAATCAGAGCTCTGCTTGGTTTATTCCAAGGATATAACAATGCAAAATACATAATTTTGAGGTTCCACCTTATAAATACATCTAGGTATTTAATTTTTATGCCCAGAATCAGCAGCATAAGATTGTTATCTCTATTACCTCTGAAGTTTTGGAGACAGAGAAATTATTTGACTTGATTTTGAATCCTTAGACAAATGTATTTATGCCTACATAAATCTACATTTTTATATCTGTACCCATCTGGATAGAAAGACAGATATATTAAGGAACTCAGGATACAAGTGTGCATGTGTGTGTTACAGATATACATATATTGTAATATGTCTATTATATATAAACAGATATTTTAATATATGCTACATATGTACATTTAATATAATAAAATATTTATCTTTACATTATATAGTATATATGTCTCTTCAATAAATGGTGCTGAGAAAACTGGATGGTCACATACAAAAAAAAAAACCCTGAAATTGGCATGTAATTTCAAACCATACACAAAAATTAACTCAAAATGGATTAATGAGTTAAACATAAGCCTGGTGAGGTACCTCATGCTGCTAATTCCAGCACTTGAGATACAAAGAAAGGAAGATTTCTGTGAGTTTGAGGCTAACCTGGACTACCTAGTAAGTTCCAGTCCATCCATGGCTACAGTATAAGACAAACAATGACAAAAATGACTTAACCATAAGAACTGAAACTAGAAAAGACCTTTAAAAATCTTAAAGAAAAAGCTACTCAAAATTCATCTTGAGCAATAAACTTTCCTTTTTGCTTGACACTAAAAGCATAAGCAAGAAAATAAAATACAAACAACTACATTAAACTAAAGAGTTTCTGAACAATAAGAGAAACAAGCAACAAAGAGGGGGTAAAAGGCATAAAGCGGGAGAAAAAGCTGCAAGCTGCTATCCAGTGGGGGATTCATGTCAAACACGTATCAGGAACTCAAACAACCCAACAGTGGGTAAATAACTAGTTTGAAATGACAAAGAAACTAAACTGCAAAGAAGACATACAGATCGTTGACTGGTGTAGAAAAAAAGTACTCAACACCACCAATCCAGGGAACTACAAACCCAAACCACCGTGAGTTATCTTCCCATACCTGGTAGAGTGGCTGTTAGCAACATGAAGAGATAAATGTCAATGAGGATGTGGAGAAAGGGGAACTCTTAAATATCATTGGTAGAAAGATACATTGGTACAGCCATTATGGAGATTACTATAGAGAGTTCCTCACAAAATTGAAGATAGAACTACCATATGACCCAGCAATCCCCTTTCTCTGAGTATTCATTTACAATAGCCAAGAAATGGAAAAAACCTGAGTGCCCATTGATAGATAAATGGATAGAGAAAATGGAGGAGGGGTGTAGAAAATTGTTTGCCCCTAAAATGGAAAGAATTCCTGCAATTTGAAATACCTCTAATGAGCTTAGAGAAGGGCATACTGACAGAAATAAGTGAAGCACAGACAGCCAATGCAGGATCTCACTTATATGTGGAATCAATAAGTCAAACTCAGGGCTGGAGAGATGGCTTAGTGGTTAAGGTGTTTGCCTGGAAAGCCAAAGGACCTCGGTTTGATTCCCCAGGACCCACGTAAGCCAGATGCACAAGGTGGCATATGCATCTGGAGTTCGTTTGCAGTGGCTGGAGGCCCTGGTGTGTCCATTCTCTCTCTCTCTCTCTCTCTCTCTCTCTCTGTGTGTGTGTGTGTGTGCCCCTCCCCCCAATAAATAAAAGAATAAAATTTGAAGAAAAAAAAATAAGTCAAACTCAAAGAAACAGAGTAAAGGGGTAGGTGGTCATAAAAGCCTGGAGTGTAGGAATTTATCAAATAAATTTTGGAGACATGAAATACATCATGGTTACCATAGTCAATAACAGTGTACTTAAACTTCAAATTTCCTGCAAGAGTTATCTTAAGTAGTCTTAACCTGATGTATAAACATACAGGATAAATGTGATAGTTGTGTTTTCTAGCTTTACTCTGGCAAATTATTTAACAATGGTGTTTATATATTAAAACATCAACTTTTATACCTTAAATATACATCTTATCTGTCAAATATACTTTAATACAACATGAAAATAATTAGCAAGCATATGAAAAGAGACTTGATTTTCTGTTCACTGTGCACTATATTTTGTTGGTTAGCCAGAGTTTAGATTTATAAATAAGAAAAAGGAAAAAAGAATATGCAAATGACTATTTAACTAAAGGACATATGCTTTTCCTAGCCTGCTTCAAAACTAATTAAGGAACACATTCATTTCAAATAAAAAATAAACCACAAAAGGTTCAAAACAAGCTAATGTATGGCATTAAACCATATGGTCTTTCTTTTGGGTAACTATACTTGCATATTTAGCTTTCCATTTAAAAGGCTTTGGAAATTCTCCAAAAGTACACCATTTTTTCTCTTTAATATCATAATAAGTTTTCTTCATCATCAGTTTGTGTGTGTCTAAAATATACATTTGTAACATAATCTATAAAGATCTATAAGGATGCAAGAATAAATATATAGTCATTTTGCATCTTATAGTAATAGACAGAGAAATAAAAATAGTAAGCAATCCTTTCCTATAGTCTCTACCATATGCCCCTGGCTTAAATTCCCAGTGAGTAGCTCTTCTCCTTCATGTCCATGTGATAAGTAGAGTACATATCATGGATCATGTGGTCACCATACCATTGCAGACTTCACTCTGTAACCTGCAGTTAGATTTCCAATTATAGATTTCCATAATATCTAATTAAAAATCTTTATGTTATTTCTGATATATTAGGGGGAAACTCTCACATTAAAATATAGTATGGACTAAGGAAAGGAGAATTGTTATAGGTACCAGCATTTTGGATCAATGAATAAAGCCAGAAGTATCAATAAGATTTTTCTTTTTTAAATATTTTATTTTTACTTATTTATTTGAAAAAGAGAGGGAGAGAGAGAGAAGGAGGCAGAGAGAGAGAATGGGTGTGTCAGGGCCTCCAGCCACTGCAAATGAACTCCAGACGAATGTGCCACGTTGTGCATGTGGCTTACGTGGGTCCTGGGGAGTTGAACCTGGGTCTTCTGGCTTTGTAGGCAAGTGCGTTAACCACTGAGTAATCTCTCCAGCCACTCGATAAGATTTTTCCTTTTGCCTTTGTACACCTTCACACACTTTAAAAATGACAGAACTATGCAGTGATCAATAAGATACAGTAACATTTCAAAGTGCTCTGGCAAGAAATATTGCAAGTGGATAGAACAGAAGGAAAATTGCATGGTGAGAAGAAAGGAATGGATGCAATGAAGACAAAGGGTAGGCTTGAATGAGTTCCAAGTCTATGGAATTAAAAGTCAATGCTATGGCTCCTGATGAAAAAGTACACCTGCATGGGTGCTCTGATAAATTCATAAAATGTTTAAATGGCCTTTGGCATAGAAGTACTATTTTGGATTTCAATTAAAGAGGTTGCCAGTAAATCAAAGCCTAAGTAAGAAATAATAATCCAGGGGCTGGATAAATGGCTTAGTGGTTTAAGGCACTTGCCTACAAAGCCAAAGGACCCAGGCTTGATTCCCCAGGACCCACGTAAGCCAGATACACAAGGGGTGCAAGCATCTGAAGTTCATTTGCAGCAGCTGGAGGCCCTGGCATGCCCATTCTCTCTCTCCCCCCCCCCACCCTGTCTGTTTCTCTCTCTCCTAAATAAATGAAGGCAAATCAAAAACAAAAATTTAAAGAAATAATAATCCATAGTCCCAAGGAAACTAACGGTTGTCAAATAATAAGCTAAGGACAACAAATAGGAGAACCATCTCTGCTATCTTCATCTTAATTTAAACAACAGAATTTTATGATTCACAACTCTAGAGACTGAAAGCCAAAGGTCAGAGTGCCACTAATCTCTGGTATTAGTGGAGGCTCTCTTCTTGTTTTGTAGATGGCTGCCTTCCCATGTGTAGTGAGAGTGAGCCTTTCTATGTCTTCCACTTCTTTGTTGTTATTGGTGGTGGTGTTCATGGGGTGGAGTCGGGTCTTGGTTATGCTAGGTAAGAGCTCTACCACTGATCTACAACTCTTTTTCCTATTATAATGACACCAGATCCATCAAGTCTAAGCTTCACATCATGATCTCATTTAATCTGAATTACCCCATAAAAGACCCTCTATCTTTATTGCAATCATATTGAGAGAGAGAGCTTCTTTTGCATGGGTCGATGCTGATGGATGACAGCAAACACGTGTCTTCAGTTCTTACCCTATCCTCCACATCCAGTAGAATAATATTTAGACTAGAATGTAGATTATTATGAGCAAAGCTGAGAGGTTAAACCTTAGAGGAGACAAGAAGATTTAAAAAGAAACAAATCTCAACATTTACAAAAGTATCCAAATTCAAAAGCAGTCAAAGGATTTAGATAGACTTTGTGTAAGGAACAAACAGCCAGTAGTCATGAAAAATTTCTTATCACTCAAAACTGCAATTAAATACCTCCTCAAACCTTTAAGGATAGCTATTTTTAAAAGCAGAAAATAAAAAAATACATGTAATGAAATTGAAACTCTTGTGCAGCTAAGAGCGACTGAAGAAAATAGTAGAGTTGTTCCTCAAATAATTAAAAATATAGTTACCATGGGATCCAGTAATTCTGCTTCTAAGATTATATTCAAGAGAGTCAAAAGCAGAGTTTCAAGGAGATGTGTACACATTCTTATTCATAGCAGTATTATTTACGATACAGAAACTGTGGAAGCAGCCAAGTGTGCATTGGTTGATAGTGGAGAAACAAAACATGGTAGATCCAACCTTGGGAAAATTAGTCTACCTTTAAAAAAGGATATAACCTAACAAAGGCTACAGCATGGACAGTCAGGATAGTGAAAGGACTAAGCCAATCAAACAGACAAGTCTTACTTCATTTATAATATGGTGCCTATGGTAGTCAAAATTTATCGTGACATCTATTAGAATGACATCTACTAGGTATGAGGGCATAATCATTATTGTTATTTTTTTGTTTGTTTTTTGGTTTTTCGAGGTAGAGTCTCACTCTGGCCCAGGCTGACCTGGAATTCACTATGTAGTCTCAGGGTGGCCTCGAACTCATGACAATCCTCCTACCTCTGCTTCCCGAGGGCTGGGATTAAAGGCGTGCGCCACCACACCCAGCTCAATCATTATCATTTAGGCATTAAACAATTCAGTTTCACAAGATGAAAAGAGTTATAACAATGGATAGCAGCTATAGTAGTACAACATACAAACATATTTAACAGTACCAAAACATAGAATCAAAACTGTTATAATGGGAAATTTTCCTTTACATGTATTTTGCTACAAGAAAGTGAGGAATATGATAAGAAAACAAAACATTTCTAGCTCTAATTAACTTCATATATTCCAGCTCCATCATATTTCATCCCAGGAAACTGGAGTACAAGACACAACTGCTACTGCCAGCAATATACAGAAAACACAGAGTTGACCAGTTGTAGTTTTCAAATAAGCATATACAGTTAATTCCAGCAGGGGACCAGACATAGAATGGATAAACATCAAGAAATGAGAAATGACCTCTAAAGCCACAGTACCTGCTCCTGAAGAAGAAACTGTGGTAACACCATTTCTAGCTCAGTGCTGTTATCACATTGTTCATATTTACATATACATCCCGATGACAGCCTGGCAGGATCATACACAGATCTCGTGCTCCTTCTCGTAGGTAGATTGCTAATTAGCTACATAACCTCATCATTGAGCTTGACTGAATGACAGTTATAAAGTACCTGAATAGCAGTCTCTAGAAGTGATAATACATACTCACTTGGCATTTAAAATGTGCCAAACACTGTTCTAAGCGTTTGGCATGAATTAATCTAGTGGTAATGGTCTTACTACACTTGACAGATGAAGTAATTGGGGCTCAAAGATATTAGGTAGAGATTTTGCTCCCCAAGATTACTTCAGATCTGCTCAATGTCACCAATAACCAATCCCTACACACAAAATATTGATTCTTATGTAGTGTCCTGCTTAGTTTATAAGTAGAGCACCCTGAAGCTGCTTACTCCTTCAAACACTCTTCCCAGCTGGCCTACAACAGACCTTATTATTACTGCATGACTCAGTGAGTCTTCCGTATCTGTCTGTTTGCTGATTGTCCTCATCTTAAGGACCACTAGCTATAGGAAGTTGTCAGGGCTAAGAGCTAAGATGTCTTCTGCATATATTCTAGCATGAAGAGAATTTGACCAGTCTCTTAACTATAAAATCACCTCTATACCAACATTTTCCAAATGGGTTTCCAGCCAGGCTCTCTCTTCTCTAAAGTGCAAATTTGTCTGTTCAAGCACCTACTAGATATCTGCATTTGTACATCTAGCAAGTATCTCATCCTTCACCTGACTTTTCACAACTTATTTTCAAACTCTACTGCATCCATCCCTCAGAGAAATTGAGCTTCCCCTTCCCTGTAGACATGTAGACAAAACAAATGTCGGCATCATCCTTACTTGGTCTCTTACTTTAACCCACATCTATCCGTCAGCACATCCTGCAGGCTCTCCCTTCTAGACGCTTCTCACCATTTCCATCCTGCTTCCTTGGTCCAAGATACCCTTATTTCTCATCATGACTCTTGCAATAACCTCTGTGAGTTGTTTCTTCCCATCCCACTTTGTCATTCCAACATTTACTTTCAATGTAATAATTAGACCCTGTTAAAACAGATCAAGTTATTTTCTTCTCAGAACCTTTATTCTCTAGATGTACCCATGTATAGAATTAAATAGTCAACAAGGCCCTGCTTGATCTAGTCATATTGCCTTTCTTCTTCATCTGGTACCATTTTCTCCCTTCCTTACTCTATGTCAAATACTGTTGATCAATTTATAATGTGAATAGAGCCTCTAATCGTGATACTTTTAAAACTTTCTTTTTTAATGTCTGATATATGAAGAAAGAGAGACAGAGAGACAGAGAGAGAGAGAGAGAGAATGAGCATACAGGGCCTCTTACCCCTGCAAGCATACTCCACATGCATGTGCCATTTGTGGCTTTATGTGGGCACTGGGGATTTGAACCTGGGCCAGACTTGGAATAGCAGGCTTATACAAGTACCATTAACTGCCAAGTCATCTCTCCAGCCCCCTAAAACTTTTTTTTTAATTACTAGCCATGATGACCTTTATTAGTCATCCTTGACCTACTTGAAATTTCTGTAGGCCAAGTTCTAACAACAGAAAAATTCTAAGTACCACAAGGAAACATTTCATTTTCATTCCTACCCAGCCAGTAGGCTCATACTATATAAATCTACCTCCTCGTGACTAGAGCCAAAGATTTTAAAGGTAATTCTTACATAACAATGTTCACAAGCTACTTCACAGGAATGCCAGTGGTTTTAGCTGAAAAGCAGCTTTCATCAAAGGCACATATGTTCTCACCCCACACTACCAGCCTCACAACAGTATTCTAGTCCAACAATATTTCTGCCCAAACACAAAATGAAAAAAAAAATTATAATTTATAACATAACCTAAACAGTACCATGCTAAATTCCCCAGAGATTACATAATGCTCTTTAGTAAATGCTGATAGAAATTTTAGCCCTAATTGCTTTAAATTCAGCCACTGAGCTCGGTATTTACTCTCACTTCTTTAGTGCTGCCCACTCGCAGTCCAAAGAGAGTAACAGAATGTTGGTTTTAATAAACTGAAGCTACTTAGTTCCAGCCTCATCCATCCGTGACTTCACAGTGCCTGTCAGCTGTTGTTACCTCCACCAGACCTGCACAATATTAACCCCATTACAATTTCAACATGCATGATGGAAGAGAGAGAGATCAAAATAGAAGAGGGAAAGAAGTTCAGTGGAATGAGACAGGAGAGGACAGAAGTTGTTACTGGGAGAAGGTTATGATAAAATTATAGTAGGTTCATGTACTTAAATTATCGATAAAAGTTTTAAAACAGAAAAATTCTTCAAAGTTGAAGGCATAGGACAATTAACAACTGATGGTAAATACAAGAAAGCTGAATCTTAAACCTTCATAGTGGAAAGACAAAAACAGCCTGATTTACACTATCAAGCCTTCAAATAGCCCACAAATTACCAGCAGCAAGTATCTTTGAGGGGAGGGAAAATGGGACTGAAGCTGCAGATTTATTCAGTGATCTTACAAAGCAAGTAGATGCCTCATTCCGACCCTTCTCTAGCTCCACTATCTAGCCAATGTCCTTTCTCAGAACCTCGGTAGCAGGTTGCGGAGGGTCTCTGGACTGAAGCAACAGCAGAACAGAAGGCTCCCTCTTGACATCAAGGGATGACGTCAAAGGTTATACACTGAATATCACACCCTAAACTCTGTTCTCCGTTCAATTTCCAGAAAGGAAAGTTTACATTCTCCATGCAAAAATTGGACATGCCTTCAAGTCAGTTGGCTACCAGATAGAAATGAGCCAGAGATAATGACGTTAAGGATTTCCCTCCTGGATAGATCTCTAGCCATAAACACATCCAGGATTTCCAGGCATATGCATAAAGACTTCAGAATTAGAAACAGACCAAAACCAACCCACACACTAACAATCATCGTGAAAGAAAAAGACTATGTGGGGATGCACAAAGTACACGTGGGCTATCTCACATCCTCTGTGAGGGACGAATTTGTAATCAGGGAGCAAAAACAAAGGAACACGGAGAAAAGCACAAGAGCCCTTGAAAATTAACATATGCTAATGGAAAATAAAACACAGTAAAATGACCTGCAGGAAAACTCCCAGGTAATAGAGAAATCAAAATCAAAGAAAATTATAGAAAAGGGTAAGAAAAGTACAAAATCAGTGCAAACGATCCAATATCCAAATAATTTCATAATAATAATATAGAGAGGGGGAGAAAGAGAAAAGGACAAAGTAAATAGAAAAGGGAATACCTTGGGAGTAAACTTAAAAAAATCAGTACTTCCAAATGATGAAACATGCCCAATTAAAAGCCTCAAGTAGGTAAAAACTGACCCATATGAAGAGATATTGTCATAGCATTTCACAATACTGGGAACTAAAAGAAAAGATAGAGGTAGAGAAAGAAATTATTATTCATAAACATTGGGACTGGGGTAGAATACATGGAATAGTATATTGAAAGTTCAAAGAAAACTTAAAAATTTTTTGTCATAAGATTATTTCTAACATTTAAATCTCTATTCAACTATCAATCAAATTATGAGGTTAAATGAAAGGTATATTTAAACATGCCTATGTAAGCTACTTACAAGAGGGTTACATCCAGATAAGCTCATCATATACTGAAAATATCTTGTTAGAAATACATTTAATACCCAATAAACCCATCCTAAAGTATAAAAATTTAAAGTTCAACCACCATTAAGTCAAGGACTGTCTATAATTTCAGAACAAACTACCTTTTGTGAATACTTTGTTTGATGGCTATTATAAGAGATGTTTCTTCCAAATAGGTATGGGAAATCAAGGTTCCACCAAAAAAGTATGCAAACAGACCCTCAACGGCCAATGTTCCAGGCAAAATTCTGCCGGAGCACTGTGAATAAGACTTGTAGACACACTGGCCGGAAGACATCAAGGCTGGAAGATGTCAGAGAGCACCACCAAGAGAAATGCAGCCAAAGACAAAACTCGTAACTCTGCAAAATGAGTTCACTGAGATTAGGGTCACATGATGGAGGAAAATCCAGTGAATGAATTAAAAGAAGTATCTGGGGAGATTGCTCAGTGGGTAAGAGCACTTGCTGCTTAAGCATACAGGCCGAAAGGGTCTCAGACCTCCCAAGTTTGATTCCCCAGCATCCACATAAAAAGCTGGGCATGGCCATACACAACTGGAGCCCTTGTCCTGGGTTTGGCAATAGGAGGAAGACCCAAGAATCCCTAGAGCTCACTCAGTGACAAAATGGCAGCTCTAGATTAAGGAAGGGACTTATCTTGAGGAAATGAGTGGTTGAATGATGGAGGAGGGCACTCAATGTTCTTCTCTGACCCCCACAAACGTGCGCACAGGGTGCATACATCTGCATACACTTATGCAGGTACACACACAGACATCACACACCATACCACACATACTCTGCACACAACAACAAAAGAGGAAGCATTTGGAAAATAAGAATAAAAATCAACAATAATCATTAGTGTATAGAAAAACAAACGTGGCTCAGGAAAACCATCACCGTATAACACATCACTTGACTGTAAAAAGTGTTTGGATAAAGATGATCATGAAAACTAACCTAGAGCTGGAGAGATGGCTTAGCAGTTAGAGTGTTTGCCTGCAAAACCAAAGGATCCTGGTTCAACTCTCCAGGACCCACATAAGCCAGGTGTACAAGGGGGCGCATGCATCTGGAGTTCATCTGCAATGGCTGGAGACCTTGGCGTGCCCACTCTCTTTCTCTCTCTCTCTCTCTCTCTCTCTCTCTCTCTGACCCTCCCTCCTTCTCTCTCTCAAACAAATAAATAAACTATATTTTAAAAAACTAATCTAATTCAATCAAAATGAGAATCTAAATGCATTGAGAAGGTAAACTGGACAACACAAGGGATAGGGAAAAGAAGAGAGAATCTCACCTGGCTGCCTGTGGTACTCACTGATGAGTGCATTTTGCCTGGCTTCCCCACTATTTCACTCATACTTACATTTACCCTGTTTGGCTATTCTTCATGGAACTTGGAAGCACATTTCCTCAGCCTTCCAACATGGACTAAAGACCAAGAGCTCTCCAGGAAATCCCCTGGCCCACAGTATCAGATTGAGACTGCTGATGCATACAGCCACATGGACTGAGCAGCTACTGGGGTTCCTCAACTCTCAAGTCTGCAGACTGCTGTTGTTCGACTGCTGTAAGCTAATACAATAAATCACCTTTTAATATCAATGAATTCTATTAGCTCTATTCTTCTGAAGAACCCTGACTAAGCCAATCATCCAAAGACGGAAAACAATCAACAATAACAAAACCTAGAAATCCCCTCTCATAATCATGGCATGAATAATGAGATAGAAACCACCAAAAGATGGAAAGTGACTTGAAAGTGATGGGAAAAGATATGGAAAAAAGAAAATTTCTCTTCTTCAAAATAAACCTTAGAACACTATTTGTCTCTCTAGCTATGCGCATGTGTGACTTTGATCCAGAATTTAATTTTTTCTTACCATATGATAATATACAAAGCAATGAATTTCATCATGACATGTCCCTACACATATGTAACATACTTTGATCTTATTCACCCCTTTGGTTGCTCTCTGAATTGTCATACAGTTGAAAAAAGGGTGGAGACAGACTACCTACAAGCCTGAAAAGTATTGGGAATTTCTCTCCCTCCCTCTGAGGGCTGTTGGTCCCTTCCTATTTCTCTGGGCCACTGTCCTCTAACCAAATCCCACTAGTCATCTTGTGTTTCTCTGGAGACTTCTCTGTGATAATTATATTAGCAACTAGAGTAAAGCAGCCACAAAATCTCCTCTTGGGTGAAGACACTTTTTCATGATACAAGTGTTTTGAAAATATAGTGAAATCGCTATGTTTCTTTTGGAAACAGCAAAAAAAAAGATACTCATGTTGCTAGTCTAAGCTGAAGCAATCATCACCTTTAGTTGCCTTCTTAGAAATGAATATCCAAACTTGATAATCAAATTCTACCTGTAGTTCAATGTTTCCAAGCCATTGAAATACCCAAGTGCTTTTCTCCTACAACCTATGAACAAATATTTAAAAGAAATAAAATAAAGCCGGGCGTGGTGGCACACGCCTTTAATCCCAGCACTCGGGAGGCAGAGGTAGGAGGATCGCCGTGAGTTTGAGGCCACCCTGAGACTCCACAGTGAATTCCAGGTCAGCCTGGGCTAGAGTGAGACCCTACCTTGAAAAACCAAAAAAAAAAAAAAAAAAGAAAAGAAAATAAAAATGATTAACAGTGTGGTCAATTTATTTATTCCAGGATTCAGTCATTATTGAAGATAAAAAAATATGTGTGTGTATGTACATGTCTCTCTCTCTCTCTCTCTCTTTCTCACACACACACACACACGCACACACATTTCCATTCCTGTAAATGCCTTAGTTCTTCCTAAAGGCCTCTCTGGTCTTCTCCCATTGAAAGTGACAGTCACTTTTCATGAGCAGGGTAGAACAAAGGTAAGAACAAAAAAAAGATCTTAGCTTTGAGTTTTAAATTAGACATTTTAAGCCTATAGTCAAAACAATCTTGACAGCATAGATTTCTTTTGCAAGTGCCAAGCCCTTGAGACAGCAAATGACTTTTTTGTTGTTCTTGTCATACTATGCTTTTACTGCTAAAATCTTAGCTCTTTCCAAGAAAATACCATGGAGAGTAGATAAAGTGAAATATAGAGCACAAAACAGAAGGAACTGAGGAGGTAACAGTATAAACTAAAATAAGTTGACCCATTCTCTCTGTATTCTCTCTGTATTCTCTCTTCTCTCCCTCTCTTCCCCCCCCCCCTTGAAAATGAACAAAATATTTTTTTAAATGGGCTGGAGAAATGGTTTAGCAGTTATGGCACTTGCCTGCAAAGCCTAATGACCCAGATTCGATTCCCCAGTACCCATGTAAAGCCAGCTGCACAGACTGGCGCATGCATCTCAAGTTCATTGGCAGTGGCAAGAAGCCCTGGCTAACTGATTCTTCTTGTATGTTTCTCTCTCTCCTTGAAAATAAATAAACTATTTTTAAAATAAGTTGAGGGCAATCCAAAAGCAACAACTAAGAACATGCTGCTTCTCAGCCAAGTCATCAAGACAGAGCAGTAAAGATGACTTCGAAAGACAGAAAAGGGGATACCCCACACACACATACAATGACTGACTGCTGCTCTCACAACTCCTAGCCCACAACTCAATGGTGAATACCAGCAATCCCACTAAGGAGGGCTGTCAGTGGACTAGGGGTAGGGAGGAGGGAAATGATGGTTAACCAACACATGATGTATCCATACAAAGTTACTACGTAATAAAAAAAAAGAAAAAAAAAGAAGAGGAATAGGGACTTATAAACCAAGCTGTGTTATACAAAAATGACATCTATGTGTTTATACATCTACATTTTATTGTTTAAATTTTTAACCTGCCACTTAAAACTACTTAGATATGAAGAGGTAGTATAATTTTTCTTTCTCTCAAATTACCACCCTTCAAATATGGAGTACCAAAATCCATTCATTTCTTCAATAATCACCTTTGGAGTATTCACTATGCTCCTGTCACTTCAGGGATACAGAGTCGAACTAGGCAGACATATTCCCTGTATTTATGACTTTATGTATTTATGACTCAACGTGAGTTGTAAAGGCAAGCAGTAAGTATATAAAAAAATTATCAGGGCTGGAGAGATGGCTCAGCAGTTAAGGAGCTTGCCTACAAAGCCAAAGACCCAGGTTCAATTCCCCAGGACCCCCATAAGCCAGATGCACAAGGTGGTGCCTGTGTCTGGAGTATGTCTGCAGCAACTGAAGGCCCTAGCATGCCTATTCTCTCTATATATCTGCATCTCCCTCTCTCTCTTTCTCTCTCTCGCTCTCTCTCTCCCAAATAAATAAATAAAATTTAATTTAAAATATTATCAAAGGACATAATTACAGACTATAATAACAGAATAATGAGATACAGAGTGGCAGGGTCACTTTAATACATGAGGGGGAAAGGACTCCTGGCAGTAAACCACAGAAAAAGGTGCTATGAATTACTGACTATTATTTTTCCCACCAAAAAGTTAAGCATTACCTGTGGCCTTAGTTCTTTCCTGCCCCATCCACAGAGCAGTACCCTCTGCTACTCATGCTTCCTTGAAATATCATCACCTGTTTTTGCTTCACTGTGACTAAGGGCTGCTTGTGAAACTCAGTCCATGCCATTATGCTGGCCGGAGCTTACACATGTTTGGGAACAATATAGGAGTTTCAGAGGGGTCTTCTGGAATCAAGGACACAGAAAGTGAGATTTCTAATGGTGGTGCCATTAGACAAGGTTATCAAAGAAATACTTGAGAATTTGCTGGCACTGTGAAATAACTCATTGTGGGCAAAACTGCTCAACCCATGAGGCAACCACCCTCAATCTTTCAATAATTCGTTTCCAATGTGACAGCTCTCAACATTTAAGAGGAATGTAACCTAGTGGCACGGGACAGAATAGAAATAGCAAGAGAAGAGGGAAGAGAAGAAAATCATCAAATAGGTGCTTGCATATGGGTGAAAAAGTGTCTAGGAAAGGTAGTAACTCTTCTTTGGGAGCAATGGTAGAGGGAAGTTCATTTCTGATAGGAAGCAAATGGAGATAAGAAAGTGAAGATGTATGTTTTAGGAAGCATCAAAGGGTAAAGACTATGCAAGGCCAAGGGTTTTATTCACATATGTGAATAATTTCAATTTGAATATTGAGGACACATAAGCATACTTACAGGCAATGAGAAAGAGCCACTAAAGAAAGAGAAATGAACCCAGAAGAAACAAGGGCAAGCAAGTGAAGGTGGAAACCTCAGCTTCTGAGCAAATCCATCCACACACTGGCTCACTCCTCTAAGCTCTAGACTCATCTGTGTAACAGTTCACATATGTGACATGACAAATAACCATCCTCAGATTAGCATAGCCGTGGTTTATACCAACAGCCATTTTCATTCTCCCCCCCCCCTCTCTCTCATCCCTTCTTTCTCCCTTCCTCCTTTTCTACATTTTGTTGGCCCTAACCATATATATGAAGTCTAACCAGTTCTAGCTCTCTTACTTTCTCTCACCTTAACTATTAACCAACCTGACCTTTTCCCTCCTCAGCCCCTTATAGCTTTTTTATTGACATTTATAGCATATAAGATAAATCATGAAACCCTTTGACCCACAGTCCTTAAAATTCTTTTCTACCAGGTGTGATGAAACAAACCTCTATACCATTCCAGCACTAAGGAGCCTGAGACAGAAAAATAAAGAGTTCAAGACCAGCCTGCGCTATAGAGTGAGATGCTATTTCAAGACCAAAAAAAAAAAAAAAAAAGCCACATATGGTGGCACACACCTTTAATCCCAGCACTTGGGAAGCAGAGGTGGGAGGATCACTGTGAGCTCGAGGGCAGCCTGAGACTACATGGTGAATTCCAGGTCATTCTGGGCTACAGCAAGACCCTACTTCAAAAAAGAAAACAAATAGTCTTCCTCCTTCACAAAGGAAATGGGACCACCATATATATATATATACATATATATATATATCAGTAGTAAAACCTGAGGGAGAGGTGCCTAAGGAAGAAAATAGATTCGCACAACTGAGAGCTGTACATTTTAGAGGTACCTGCTCCCAGGACTGTGCACTTGGTTACAATATCCACTCAGATTTCCTGAAATGGAAGAGGCAGGTGGCTCATGATGGGACGTTTGAAGGCACTGTATAGCCAGAGGTCAAGGAGTAAAGGAACATGAATACAATGCACAGATGACCAAAGGGCTGTTGTTTTCAGCTGGGCCCTCAAAAGAGAGGAAGTTGTGCAAATGTACCTATAAGGGTTTGGGGGAACTCTCAGAAAACTGATAGGCAAACTCAAAGGCAGCACAGAGTTAAAAAAAAAAAATTCTTCAGGCCTATGGACTCCCACAGCAAACACTCTCAGTAAGCATCCATAAAGGCTTCCTTTGCCAGTGCCTGACAAGAGACATGCCCGTCAGTGTCTTTCCCTTGCATTTATTCTAAATTTCTGGTTCCTAAATTAGACTTAGATCTCCACAGATTAAGACTTCTGGGCATTGTTAAATATGAATTCAACTTTAAAGAAGGTAGGATCTAAAACGAAAACTACAAAAAAAAAAAAAAAAGCTTTTTTAAAAGGGTACCTGTAGGTTCAAAGAGAATTTTTGAAGCCTCTAGTATTTCCTGAGAGTCATTCTGGACACATTTCTCATCACTTACACACACAAGCTCAAAGCAGCACTGCCAACGTGCTCCTGATCTCCTAGGGAGCCTTCACGGAGTCCTCACAAGCTATAGAGGGAGGAAATAGGTAAGTAAGAAGCAGTTACTTAAAATATAGACTAGGAATTGTTCCAAAGGAAAAGCCAGCCTCAAATAGATTATATATGGATTTATGAGTCCTTCAATGTATGAAAAAACAAATTTCATTGCAGCCAAAAGTAAAATATTTCTGTCCATTAATGCTTCTTATCACATATGCAAGGATCACATAGAGTTGGTTTTTGAGAGAAAGAGAGTACCACTTTTCCTACCAGGTCAATCTGTTCTGATAAATATATATTTTGTTGGGAATCCAAATTAAATTTATTGGAAAATCATAAAATAATCCTGTAGTCATTAAGAAATAAAGTTCTCCTCTGACTAAAATGCCTATTCTTACAAAGTGAGATTTCATTAGGATATAATTGCTCCAACTCAATTTGATTCTCTATTTATAACACCAAAAAAGTCCAAGCTGATGTTATGTATCTAATCAACTTTAAGCACATTTTGTTGAACCTGAACATTGATTCAAAGAAAAAGAAAATATTAATAGTAAGATTTACTGTATTAGCATAATTTACCTCCACTATGTTAATGGCTGATAAGTAAAATGATTTATCTTCATATGGAAAAAAACAATGGTTTGAATTTCATAAATCCCTTGTGTGGTCCTTTCTTCTCAACTGTCAAATGAAACTTCTTATGGAAAGTCTCTGATCACTTCCTAATGTCAGGCAGATCACTGCTGACCTACTGTCCCACCTGACTTGTTCTTTCTTCCATTTCAGGAGGAATTTCATTCTTTGTTAGCAAGACACTCTACTTAAGGATCCATGCTTTCTTTCTAGTGCCCTGGGTTATCTTAGCACCTCTGTGTCTCTCCTTTAGAACGCACTCCCTCAGCCAGCTCCATATCCCTTATAGTCTCCTGACATTAATTACTTCCTAAACATGGTGATTTCTGAAGACATTTCTCCATGGATTATAACCCTGAAACCCCAAACCACATTTCTGACCACCTAACAAGCAGCTCTAGCTTAATGACCTGCATGGTCTCTTCCTTAGGTACTGCTGATGCCTTCTTTCTTATCTCTGAAAACTGCTTTGTTGCTCATTCAACTGAATTTGCAGACATCTACAAGTGTTTCTGAAGTCTTCTATAATGTTCCATACATTCATATAAACTTATCCACTTTTCATATACCCCTCACCACAGTTTGTCTTCCTGGATTACCACAGAGGCTGTCTGTATCTATCCCATATACTCATGTATTTTTGGTATTTAATCTTCAGCTGGTGGCAATTTTGAACGTGGAGGAGGTGTCTTCCTGGGAGTAGGCTTTGGGGTGTTATAGCCAGCTTCCCCTTGCCAGAGCTCACATCACTCTCTTGCTGCTATTTGCCACCTGTGCTGGTAAGAAGTGACATTCATCCTCCTCTCTAGGACCATTTTTTCCCTGCCATCATGGAGCTTCCCCTTGAGATGGTAAGCCAAACATAAATCCTTTCCTCCCATCAGCTGCTTTTGGTCAGGTATTTTGTTCCAGCAACACAAAGGTAACCACAACAAACTCCTAACCTGTTTTTTTGTTTGTTTGTTTGTTTGTTTTTTTGTCCACAGGAATTATCTTTTCCAATCTATCTTCCACAATGAAGAAATAAATTTTTCTTCCTTATCCCACAACTTTTTAAAAATTTTTTTGTTTTATTTCATTTATTTGAGAATGACAGACAGAGAGAGAAAAAGAGGCAGAGGGAGAGAGAGAGAGAGAGAGAGAGAGAGAGAGAGAGAGAGAGAGAGGATGGGAGGATGGGCATGCCAGGGCCTCCAGCCACTGCAAATGAACTCCAGATGCTTGCATCCCCTTGTGCATCTGGCTTACATGGGTCCTGGGGAACTGAGCCTCAAACTGGGGTCCTTAGGCTTCACAGGCAAGTGTTTAACCACTAAGCCATTTCTCCAGCCCCTTATCCCATAACTTTTAAGATAAAAGTCAAACCCTTCATCCAGCTACAAAAGGCCTTTTGACATCTTGGTTCACCTCCTCCTCCCCAGTCATATCAACTTTCTACTCAAACCAAAATGAAATACATGAAGTTTCCCCCACCCTAAAAGTCCATGCTCTCTCATTCCCATTTTCTCATGTGTGCTCCCTACCTACAAAGTATCTGAGTCTTACCTGGTTCTGTATTTTGAGTTAGGTGAATGTATGTATCATTCATTCACTCAACATCACTATGTTCAAAGAGCACAGTAATCAACCAGGAGATAATGCTTCCTGCTGCATATACAAGGACAAACACTGTAATTAGGAACCCAATTCTCTTATTGCTTTCTTTAAAGGCTTAATTCAAGATTCACAGTGTAGAGAGACATAAGCATGCAGTAAAGGCAAAGATGGGCATTGGGATGGGTATGGAGATAGAGACAGCGTGGGAGAGATGTTGCAGTGCTTTTCTTGTCTGTCACTCCTACCACATCACAAGCTCCTTGAGGGCCAAGAGTCATCTTGTACCTTCAATACACCAGTGTTTCCCAATACCTGGCCCAGTGCTGAGTGGACTAAATAATTCTGAGTGATTCACAATTGAGATCCAGAGACCAAGATCCTTGCATCACGTCCAGGCTTGCTTATAGGCCACCAAGGTTTCCTGCTGCTCTCTGGATTATCTGTATAAATTCTGAGGGAGCTTGGGAAATGTGACTAGGCATAAAAGGAGACACAGGCATAAATGAACACTCTTGAAAAGGACAGTTCTATTTTGAATAAGGGCCAGAAACTAGAGTGTGCACTGTCTTTGTTCAACTACTGGACTACATGTCTGAAACTACTAAGCCATAAAAAGATACCTATAACCCTGAACTTTGGGCTCCATGAAATAGTTTTCCTCATGGGATACTCAACTCATTAAACAGGAGAGAAGATAAAAGAAAAAAAAAAAAGTCTTTCTTACAAGTGAGGGTAAAACAGGCACAAAGAATTGACCCAGTTTCCAAAATAAACATTAGGCTTAAAGCTCTCTCCATCTGGCAAAAAAAAACGAAAACCTGAAATGAAAGCCAACGTGTTCACACTCGATTTCCCACCAACACCACAGGAGCAAGGACAGGAAAAGCTTTAACATATAACTTAATGTCATGTCCGAGTTAACTGAAGTGTCACGTGAAGATTGGGAGGATTCTTTTTAATATTGCAAAAGAATAACAACTCACTTTTACGCCTTGCTGAGTGTCTATCTCAGTCAGGTAACCTTCCAGTTCCTCACCCCAACCTGGTATATGCAAAAATGCTTTTCTTTTTTAATTTTTTAAAAACATTTTTATTTATTTACTTGTGAGAAGAGAGAGAGAGGAAGGGAAGAGGGGAGGAAGAAAGGATGGGCTTGCCAGGGCTTCTTGCAGCTATAGACAAACTCCAGATACATGTGACGCTTTGTACAGCTGGCTTTATGTGGGTACAAAGGAGCTGAACCTGGGCTATCAGGCTTTGCAAGCAAGTACTTTTAATCACGGAGCTATCTCCCCAGACTGCACAAATAGTTTTTGTGCCCTGAGTGAAATGTCTTTCAGTCTTACTAGCTGCTTGATTTCTACATGGAAAAACATTTCCCTTTCCAAAAGTTTACTTCCAGTATGTTCCCTGACAATCTTCCCTCACAACCCTTAATTGATATCTTCCATAGACACTTTAATTCTCCGTAAAACAACACATCGCTATCTGTTAAAAACTCTAACCTCTGTGGCGTCATCTCCTTTCCATAGTAGTTTCATCTCCAACAACCAGCCAACTCCATAGTGATGTGACTGTTCTGAGGGACTCCTGGAATCACACAATAGCAGCACTGAAAAAGTAGTTTACATGTCATTCACTTCAGCTTCTGCTCTTTATGTTGAGCAAAATTAAAACTCAGAGAGGTTTAAAGACTCTGAGATGTTTTTTCAAGCCTTTGCCAACAATTTAGTTATAATTTCCTAATCCCTGGGTCTTACCATGCTCTATTTCTTTTCTTTCCCAATAAGGAAGGTTCAAGGCAAAGCCCAAAATCTCAGCTTGACTTTTAACTGAATCCCACAGAGAAAGTAAAGTGAACTCACCCAACTGAGAACAGGATGTGTGCAATGGCCTCCTGTGCACAATACTGAGTGGCCAGTGTGTGACAAAATAAATGTTCCCAAATGACCATTAACCACCTGCATGAAGATTCAAATTTCCTGTAGCACACATCACACTGGCAGATGTCCTTCTATACTTTAATATATATAACAAACCATTTTCCTGCAATCCATACCACACCAGTCCACCACAGAAGTTTCTAGACTGCTGAAGCTATCATCAATTACATCCTTTTTTAAAAAACATGCTTTTAATTATTTATTTGAAAACAGAGGGAGATGGAGAGAAGAGAGACAGACAGAGAAAATGGTCATGCCAAGACTGCTAGCTGCTGCAAATGAACTCCAGATGCATGTGCCACTTTGTGCATCTGGCTTTATGTGGGTACTGGGGAATTGAACCTGGGTCTTTAGGCTTTGCAGACAAGCACTTTAACCACTGAGCAATCTTTCCAGCCCCATCCTTTTTGAAAACTACACATATGCATCAATATGATCATGTTTCTTACTTACCAACTAGGAGTCAGTAATTTCTTGATAGTTATGGGTTTTACACTTGCCTTGCTCTTAGCTTCTTAAATCTGGGACCCCATGGAGTCACCATGGAACAGATTCTGACTGTCATATACCATGTGAGTCAGGTCAGCTCAATTTAGCAGCTAAGCCAAGATCAATGGAAAACAGTAAGTAATGCTTTCAAGTAAGTTACACACTCAGTTCCAATCTTGTAGACCTCTGAGGCATGTTGTCTATATGTTGAATAAGGTATTTGCTAGACTATAACAAAGGCACATATAGAGACATGTACATGTAGAGGTAAAAAATCTATGCTTGAACATAAATTACATATGGACATGTTATCTATAGCTTGCAATTTTTTTATATATGCTACTCTGTTTTATAAAATTGTGGTGAAAGATGCAAATTTAGAGCACTTTATGATGGTTAGATTCAACTAAAACACAAGTTATGTGATCATTTGATAATCAAGTAAATTGCTTTCTGATGAATCTCCAGAAAAGGATTCATAAAAATACATTAAGAGGATAATCACATTAGAAGAAATCCACACTTGTACTTTGTTGTGTAGCCATCAAAACAAATTATCAGTGTACTAAGGTGCTTTCTGAGTAGCAGCATAATTAGTCAGTGTGCTAATCTTTGGAAAATGTAAAATTATTAGGGAACTCAATAAAAATATTATATAAATGAAATGAATTAGAAAACATTTCACAAAGACATCATTAAGTATTTACTGTGCAAATTAGCAAAGAGATTACCCACATCGTGATCTATAAAAAAATTCTACTATTTCCACAACTCCTGGAGAACTAAACTGCAAAATGATTCTCTTTCACAGAATCCCTTTGGCAGAACACTTCATGAATGCCAGCAGCACAGTGAGAGTCATTCATGAGTGACCACGTACCGAGGATTGGGAGAACGTGACTGTGCCATGGGGGAAATGCCCACCTCTGAGCTGTGGAGGTCACTTCGGGCAGAAAGCAAGCCAAGACAGGAAAGAAACAAAACTGAAGCAAACGAAGTGTGACTGAGGACACATGTGGAGAAGAATCTAGCGATGGGTTCAGGAATCTGAACTGGTAGACTCTCCACATTGGGCAAATGCAAGAAGGAAGGGTTTATGTCTGAAAAATCACCAGGTATCTGTGAAGGGAAACGTGCTACAGTGTGGTGACATGGGAGGAATCTGGAGGGAACCTCTGAGGTGGATCGGGAGTAGGTCCCTGTGGGGCTGTAAGTCATCTAAACCAAATCATTCTGTCCTGGAAGGAGTGGGTAAGCCCATTAGACTGTGAAAACTAAGGACGCTCGTGAAATACTGATTCAGGAAGCCAATAAGTTACAAAATTCCGCAAGACTTCTCCAAATGTTTATAAAGGCTGTACACAGTCGCTAGGGAAGGGAGACTCTCTAGTGAAGCTGGTGAAATTTGGCAGGGAAATCAGGTGATGCAACTTTTGTGAATTATCCACGTTGTGGTAGGCTTTCTGGAGATGCCCCTGTCCATGCTCCAGTGAGTGGCCCCTCACCCAAACTCACTGGTTCACTAAATGAGACACATATGGGATCATTTTTTTGTCATCAATGCCCTATGTGGCATGATTAGAATTTGTTTCTGTCAAGTCAGCCATAGTCGTATTTTTTGAAGATGTTTCTCATACTTGCAAGAAGAACCATTTACCTAAATTTCTGGCAGAGTCCACATGAAATGTGGAACAAAGTAGCAAGACCCGGGAGTCAGAAAAGGCATGAAAGGAAGTAGGGCCTCATAGAGAAGTGAGGAACTGAATGAATTGCCAATGACTTCTCTAAACTTTGCTGCAAAGCTTGAACAGAAATGGCATTCTCCAGAAAAAAAAAAATTCATAAGTAGTGATTCTTTTTCTCAACAGAATATAGGCAGTAGGTGTCTCCATCAGCTTTTTGATGAAAGGGTTGCATAGTTATTGAATTATAAGATTTGAAGTGGTACTTGTCAGACAGCTAATACAGGCTGACAGGATTCTGAGCACAAATGAAAGTCTAAACCTGTTTTCCACTTTCTCCCTTTCCTTCACACACACACACACACACACACAAAATCTTTTAAATCCTTGTTAACTATGGACAGCACATATTCAACTCTAAAACACTGGACATTTATTTTTGCTTATTTTCCTTAGGATTATTACAAGAAAACCATAATAGCAACATTATAAATAGGACTTTTGACTATTTTATACATGCCTGTATAATGAATTTTAGAACTGTATATGGTATTGTAACATTTCATGATTCTAGACAGATTTCTATAAACTTTTCAGTTTATTTGAATGGAAATATGCCACAAAATCACCACAGATCCCAAAACTAAAGAGAATACTAAAAGTCATTTTTCCCAGAACATTTTGTACTTATCCAGGGACATAAAAGGAAAATGAAAGCCAATAGACAGAAAGATGCCAGATATTGGAATATATGCATAAAACTATACTCTGGGATTAAAATGAGATATCAGAAACTTTTGGAAGAAGATGACCAAGCTTAACACTAGGTCTTCATCATAAAATCTCTATAGAAATTGATAAAAAGAGAAGAGAAAAGAAAATGTAGACCTCTAAGACAAATCAACCATACACAAAGTACAGAAGAAAGAGAAGCAACTGTGAATCAAATAAAGTTTGAAAACATATGTTACGATTTTCCATAGAGGTAGATTATGAAGGGACAGAACTAAAAAGCGATCAGAGAAAACACTGTTGCATCTTTCACTGACTATTTTAGAACTTATATCAACAAACCAAGAGAGAAAAAGAAAGACATCCAAGTTGGGCAATCCAGTGGAAGGAGCTCCTAGACTCCTAAAGGAAGACAATATAGGCCATTGTACCAGAAATTTCCCACAAGAATCAGTGTCAAGACTGCAAGCACACATTTTCCTAGCAGGCATCTTTATGTGAGCCCTAGGAGATTCTTATCTGGGTCTCTTCAGTCTCCTTCCTTCATGCCATAAATTAGGATCATGCGTAGAATGGTTAAGAATGGTTGAGATGTTGAGATTTTAGAATGTTCAGAGGCTCTATAACTGTTTCAGAATAAAGATGTTTTTAACATCTAGTTTGCATAAGTACAAGGCAAAGCATATTTGAGAGATACATACTAAAGAAGGTCATCTTCAGAATCTATAAAGTGGATTTATGCAAAAAGACCTTAATGTATCTTAATGGATGTATCAGTTTAACTAATTAGGAAGATCATTTTTTCTGTTTGTTTATTTATTCATTTGAGAGCGACAGAGAGAAGGAGGCAGAGAGAGAGAGAGAGAGAAAGAGAGAGAATGGGCGCGCCAAAGCTTCCAGCCTCTGTAAACGAACTCCAGATGCATGCGCCCCCTTGTGCATCTGGCTAACGTGGGTCCTGGGGAATTGAGCCTCGAACCCAGGTCCTTAGGCTTCACAGGCAAGCGCTTAACCACTAAGCCATCTCTCCAGCCCATAGGAAGATCTTTGTGTGCATAGAACATTTCCCTCTTGAAAGCCGAAAACCTCTTGGATTTGGCTTCCCACTCATTTCTCTCTCTCTCTCTCTCTCTCTCTCTCTGTCTGTCTGTCTGTCTCTCTCTCTCTCTCTCTCTCTCCCCTCTCTGCAAACTCTCACAAATAGATCCAAGATGTGTTTGGTACACACAGGAGAATTAGAGTGGTGGCAACCAAGTAGCTGCCAACAACTGGTGCTCCAATACCTTGAAAACATTCTAAACTATGAGTGCTACCTGCTTAGACCCAACATATTCACTGTCCACGTACCAACCAATGACTCTGGACGCAAATCTTTCTCCCCAGTGTCAAAATTATAACCTCTAAATATATGGAACCTAAAAAACAGATGGCTTATGCCAAATACCAATAACCATTATTTAAAGACTCATGAGCTGTACTAATCACACTTTCAGCCCAATAATCATACTTAGTCCAAGTATCAGAACTCGACTTTACAAATCACCTAAAGTCAACATGAAGGGGCACATGCACCTGGAGATCTCTTAAGAGAAGTGCTCAAGGTGTGTGCCTCCCTCCCATTCTAGACCCCTGATGCCATCCAATCTCGGATGGAGTACAGAGCACATGGTAGAAATACCCTTGAAAGGGCAGTCTACTTCCAAGAACATCATCAAGACACTTTGCACTCAGTCATACATGCTACATCTTGTACATATGTCATTGCTAGTGGGCTTAAGTTTACTAACCCTCTCATTCTCTTAGTCATGTACCCAACCTACAGTGTTTGTAACAAAGACTAAATTTATTACAAACTGTTTTTACTTGTCTTCATTTTTAAAAAAATAGCATAAAACTGTATCCTGAGGATATCAGCTTTAATTCAGATGTCTAGTGATTAACTAAATTACTTCCTGAACTATGTTCCTCACATTAGACCCTGGCTGCTTTTTTAGGAATTTAACATATTTCCAACAAAACTTATAGAACATGCCAGATGCCTCTTATGATAGTTTCTTCACAAGAGGCACTATGTATAACAACTTGTACAGAATTAAGTCACAGGGTGCCCATTCTAAATTTTATCTCATCTTTTCCACAGCCTAATTCTTTCTAAAGAGTAAAATACATTACTTTGCATTTTTATTTTCTAAAGGTGGATAAATATTAAACCAATTGCAAACAATAATAATCTAAACACCTCTATGAATATAAAATAGCTCACTTAACCCTATTGCAGACTGGAGCCACAGAAACTGCACACACCAATATCATTTTTTAAAAATATATATATTAAAAAACACGATACTTACAGCCAACCATCATCATGGCCACTGAAAACATCTTCTCCACATCTGTGGTAGGAGCTATGTTTCCAAATCCTATGGTAGTAAGGCTTGTCATGGTAAAGTAGAGAGAGGACACGTACAGTGAGTCCTTGCTGGGTCCTCCTTCCCAGATCCCTGCACTGCTATTGTATCGATATGGAGTCCCAATGCTCAAGGCCAGCTGGTAGAGCCAGCTGTCTATTTGGATGGTGTTGGTGACTTCATCAATGACTTCGTAGTCTCCAATGCTATACCATATGCAGGCCAGCCAGTGGGCAACAAGGCCAAACACACACACCAGGAGTACAAGGACCGCAGCTCCATACTCCAGATAATGGTCCAATTTCCTAGCCACACGGCCCAGTCGTAAGAGACGCACCACTTTTAAAGAACTGAAGAGACTGCTGATTCCCTGTATAAAACAAAAGAAATGACAACACATTTTCAGGGAAGAAAAGGACAGGAAAACAATACAGCAGGTCATTTCTGAGAACTTGTCCACCCAAATGTATACCAACAAAAAAAAATGCACAAAATGAATTATGATTTTAAGTTTTAAGAAAGGACAAATGATAAACCTTTAAAAAAAATACAAATGTCCAAAATAGGATATTGTTTTAAGCTTTCACTAGCTAAAACATATTTTCATTTGCTAATGAATACCCAATTTATTTTCACACATGGAGTATAAAATGACCAAAAAAGGGAAAAAAAAATTCAAATGCAATATGGCAGAGTTTAGATAAAGAGATGATGAAATCATATCTCTATTTTTTTCTTCCAATGAGATTTCTCCTCTACCCTAAAAGGTTTAATTTATTTCTTATTTTATAATAGCTAAAAATAGCCAAGTTTTGAATAAGGAAAGTCTCACCAACAAGGAAACAAATGCCTCTGGGCTCATGAGAACAGAGAGCAAATATCTGTGAGCCTCCATATCCACGATAAACACAAGATCTTCGTAACTGAAAAACCGAACAGAGCTAAACCTCTGAGTAAACCACACCCTAATTCCCATCATCTTCTAGTGTGAACCATAAAAATGAATACCAAATGGGAAAAGCAGCCAGAAAAATTCATATTGTGTTGAGATGCTTAAGACACCTAGCAAAGGACTGTACACATGAAAACACAGCAGAGGCTTCCCTGAAACCACTTTGGGGGTAGAAGCGGGTGGGGGGACAGCATAAATGTTCTTCTGATGCAGATTGCAAAGCAGGCGGGGAGAGAAGTTAAAGCAAAGACCTGGGAAGCTCTCCCCTACAAATCAAGTGAAGCCTGTGGCTTCCTTGCTGCGAATTGTCTCCCAGATGTGGACAGGGAATCCAGCATAGCCGAACAGTTCTGCTCACCATGGAGTCTTGGTGACTGCAGTGGAATGGATGTGCCATTCACACAGCTCTAATTATGGCATGGGAAACTTCTTGAAAGTTAAAGTCAGAAACAATAAGACTGCATCTGGTTTGTTATACTGTACTCCATAGCTAGCATGGGTTTAAATTCTTCACGATGAAAGTTTGGGAGAAAATGAGGAATAGAACACAGAGACTAGAAATAAGAGATTCTAAGGTGACAGGTAGCAGAGTTATTCTGAGTTCCATCTCAACCTTGATTTCTTCAGGCCGGCCTCAGTTTCAGCTGCCGGCTCTCAGACGCTGTGTCATCTAAGCCGCCTAACGAAAAGTACTGTTTCAGTTGAATGCTTTTGGTGAAAACAAGTTATTTAATATAGGTATTTAAAAGAAGTAGAATTATTAAAATGGACAAGACAAATAGCATAATCCAATGACAGAAGATAAGGTAAGAAGGTTCAAGTCAGCTTGGAAAAGCTCAGACATGGAGCTGTGTGACTGTGAAGAAAGACAAAACAAACATTTGTGGAACATTTCTGTAGACTGGGCTCAGGGTTGAGCCCTGGGGATATTAAAATAAATATATATTGTTTTTGCTTTAAAGGAACCTGTAATTGAAATGTATGAAATACACAGAGTTCTAACTAAAAATAAAAACGATGTTACTATAGATATTCGTTTTTTTAGGTAGCTTGAATTGGTAAAGAAACAGTGGGTTTCTCTTTAAATATCACATTGAAATATCATTTATTTTTTTTCTTTGGAGCATAATGGCATGCTTTATTTCCCATCATGCATATAAAGGAAGACAGACATGCCAACAGTACATACTTCTACTTTGACAGACTAATCTTATAAGTATTGCACAACTTAGAAAGAGGCATATAAATTACTAAATTGTTACCTGAGCAGACTATCAAGTCAATCAGTTAAGCCACACTTTTTGTTGTTGCTTATTTTTGCATGAAAACAATTAATTTGACAAATCTGATAAAGAGCAAGCTATCTAAACTGTGTGTCTAAGAATCTGGTTTAATAAAAACTGGTTGAAAACTGTCAGAAATATTCACTTTAGTCTCAATATTATACACAAAAGACTGTTATTCTTCCAAGTGTTCCCAGGTGAAAGCAAAAGAAAATATGTACAGTTTTGTTCCCCTAGTAGGCAGAAACAAATATTTACTAAATACCAGGGCACTAAGGACACAATATCAATCTCCCACATACAAGTCACATATAAACCAAAAAAAAATCCTAAATTTGCACTTTCTTTAAAGAACCTGTTTATATGTAACATTTCAAATTCCCTCCAATTTTTCTACTGCAATTCTAAGGAAACATTTCCCTCTAATTGCCATTAATAGACTAAGACGTCAAGATATTGCTATCTTATCTTTCTATAAGACTTCAAGTCATTTCTATCTTAATTTTTTCTCAATAAAAACAAAACAATGACAAAGAATAAATCTTTTCCCCATTTGAACTAAAAGAAACAGCTACAAGCCGTCACTAGAATGTGAACAATCACAATCTACTAGCTTCCCCAGTGTCCAGCGAGCAATGTCTCCAAAAGGAGGTGGCCCAGCCTGAAGGGCACTAGTTCTGGAGGGAACTTTGTCAAAGGTGTGTTTTCCACAGCTAGCCCAACATTACTTGAATATGTGAACATTGTAAACTTTTTGTCATAGGTTCTATGACTACATTGTTACCTAGTTGTTTTTTTTTTTTTTTTTTTTTTTTTTGGTTTTTTTGGTTTTTCGAGGTAGGGTCCCACTCTAGCCCAGGCTGACCTGGAATTCACTATGGAGTCTCAGGGTGGCCTCGAACTCACGGCGATCCTCCTACCTCTGCCTCCCGAGTGCTGGGATTAAAGGCGTGCGCCACCACGCCCGGCTTGTTACCTAGTTTTTAACCAACTTCCCAACAGATAGCTTTCAAAATCGTGTGTGCGTGTGTGTGTGTGTGTGTGTGTGTGTGTGTGTGTGTGTGTTTCTGTGTGATTGTGGGCACATGCCCACCACAGCACACTTGTCAAGACACAGTACAACTTTAGGACTCATTCCTTGCTTCCACCTTGTTTGAAGCAGGGTATCTCGTTGCTTACTGCTGCATTTGCCAAGCTAGCTGGCCTGCAAGCTTCCAGGTGATTCTCTTGTCTCTGCCTTTATTCTTCCATAGGCACACCGCGATTACAAGATGCTAGCACCATGCCTGGCTTCACATAGGTTCTAGGGCTCTGAACTCAGATCCTCAAGCTTGTCTAGCAAGTATTTTTTTTTTTCCCCACTGAGCCATCTCTCCAGCCCCCAAAATCATTTTCTTAGATTACCCTTCTCCATTTTCTGTCACAAGCTAGGATGCTCACGAGTGCCTTCAGCCTCTTCTAGTTGACCGATGGCATATTCAGGTTGCCAACTGTCTTCTGTTTATGGGTGACTCACAGGACCACTTCTCAGCAGACAGACAGACAGGCACACACACACATACGTACACATTTGCTCTTGAGTTTCTTAAACATAAGCAGACTCTCCATTAGACACCTTATTTCATTCTCACTTCTAATTCACAGATAATACTACACAAGCGACTAGCCTAGAATTTTTTTAAAGACACATTTCATGTCTTTTTCTGATATAAAATAACTTCCTATTAGTCTATTATATATGGGATTGAATATCAGTATCCCGTGATAAATGTGAGGCCCATGATGACATGGTCATGCTACTGCCTTGCTCAGCTCAGCATAGAGCACAGGATGCCCATGCTACTTCTTACTCTGTTGGAAGATATTCATCCCCCACTTAAAGCATTCTTCCCTCCTACTTTCTTGGCAGCTAGGATCTTGGTGGTTATGACTAGTGCAAACATTCTCTCCTCCATGAACATTTTCCTGTCATCTGTCTGCCACCACTATCTTCATTGTCATGCTCTCACCTTCTCTCTCACCTAGAATGATGTGTCTTTCTTTGTGTTATCAAACACTCTAGGCACATTTTCATACCACAACAATTATCACTATCACACTTTATTATAAGTCTATCTGCCTGCATGGCATCTCAAGAAATTCTAAACCCCTTGAAAGCTTTATCTAATGTCAGTTATAAAATTAACATTCAGAAATAAATAGTCAGTGTATCCAAATTTTATCATACAAGTAAATGTCGGGGTACACTTAGGGAGCCTTGATTGATAAAAAAAAAAAACTATGTGATTTGACAGTATACTATAGAAAAGAAACAGTCAGTGTAACATTGAGTTGCATGAGTAGAGATTGCCATTGAGAATGAAAGAAAAAGTCTTGATTTCTGGACTGACCAGAAGAGATAAAATGTACATATTCATTAGAAGACAGTCAGAAAAGAACTCAAAAATTACATATTGGGGAATGGGGAAGGAGCTGAAAAAAGAGAATGGATCAGGGCACCATTACCATTCACAGGTCATGGATGAGGGTTGAGCTCATTCTATAAAATTCTAGTGTGAGGGCTGGAGAGATTGCTTAGTGGTTAAGGTGCTTGCCTGCAAAGCCAAAGGACTGTGGTTAGATTCCCCAGGACCTACATAAGCCAGATGTACAAGGTGGCACATGCATCTGGAGTTCATTTACAGTGTCTGGAAGCTTTGGCATGCCCATTCATTCTCTCTCCCCCTTTTTCCCTCTCTCAAATAAATAAATAAATAAAAATAAAATATTTTAAAAATTTTTAGTGTGAGAATCGTCACTTAAAGATAAGGAGCAGCCAGATGCACCAAAGCTTTAACAAGCTTGTGCCATGCACTTTCATGCAATTAGGCAATCAAAATTATAGCTCATTGACTGCCACTCAGAAGACAGAACAGGGAGGTAATCACTGAGTGTTCACTACATGCCAGCGCTAGGTACTGTTCTATGTGATTTCTGTATATCAGCTAAATATTCTTCAAAACAATTCTACAATAAGGATCAAGAAAAGATGGCTCAGAAAAGCTCAGTAACATCATTAAGTTTTCATAGCCAGTAAATGAAAGACCTAAGATAAAACATGGGCAGTATGACTCGAAAGCTCACTCTAGCTACAGCGTACACACACTCCCACATTCACACCTACAATATTAGGTTAGATGTGGGGCATTGCCTACACGGCTGAAAGAAAGACTAAATGCCTAAGCTCCCTTCTCACCACTTAGTCAGGACAGGGCTCCACAGTGGAGGAGAGTGTGCATGGAAACGTGCAATTCTCTGACATGGAATGACTCATTTCATTCTCACAATAGCAGGACTGCGACCTTCATTACTCATACCAAAGCCACAGTAGGCACCAACGAAAATTCCATTCAGACCCAGCACTCCAGATTCTTAGCACATTTTCCTATCTCCCATCTGCTTTGTCATCTTCCTGATCTTCCCCCAAAACTTCCTACATAGTCAGCACAAGACGAATCATCCCTCAAGGCCAGCACTGAGCACATCCTCTGAGGGCCCATCTTGAATGTAAGGCTAAGCATAAGCTCTTCTGTAGGGCTTTAATACCCATATCCTCATCTCTGTCTACACCCTGGAGCGCATTTCCTACTATTCCTGATTCAGAGCAATCATGTTCCACTCTCACCAATCCATTCTGCTGCCAAACACAGTGGCAAGTTTCGCCCCTGAATTTTCCCAGTGTTCCCTTCACCTCTTTATCAAATCAGAAACTTATTCAAAATTTATAATACACAAATAACTAAGTTTTTCTTTGTCTGGAAAATCTCAGTCTCCATCGTTTCGTATTTAAGAAAAGGGAATTTAAAAGGAATCATTACAGATCAAAACTCAAAATGACCTAAAACCAAATGTCCATCCCAGTAGAATGGATAAATAAGTTATAGTACATTTACTCAATGGAATGCTCGCCAAAAGTAAGCCTCAACACACGAGAATTACAATCAATATAAATAATAAATAATAAAAAAGCATACTGAACAAGAACAAGACACAAGGAAGTATGCACTATATGATTCCATGAGTGAATATCCAAACCTAGGTAGAACTACTTTGTGAAGCTAGAAGTGAAAACAGTAGCTCCAATTGTTGGGGAGACTGCATGACTAGGTACGTTCACCTGGTAAAATTCTTTGAGCTGTACACGTATTTAAGTATGCTACAATTAAATTAAAAGATGTTATAGAAGACGCAAGAGTGATTGTTCTATTGTTAATGTATCAATAGAACATGGTTTAGATTAATCATTTCTGCCCCATCATATGATTATATCCAACATCTAAAATCAGATCTTTCTGACATTTTCTGAATCATTCTAATAACCTTTAGATTGGGCCACAAATTGGTTTTCATTGACCATTGGAAACTTTATCTCATTCCTGTGATATTAATAGATACTTTTAAATACTGTTCTTCAAAAAAAAATGTCCCTCCTATACTTCCTATACTTTTTATAAAAATGTCTTGATGTTCTACTTCCTACCAGTTTTATCTGTGGGATTCTTCTGGTGGAACAGAATATCAAACACACCAAATGTGTAATAGAACACAGTGGGGTTAATAGAGAACTTTCACCTTCCTAGAAAATTTGACAAGCCCCCCCCCCCCCGCCACCCTGGCCACAATAGCATAAGAAACAAGATCCAGGAGATGTCCCTACACTTTTGACTCTTCCCTGTTAACTTTTTCAGTTATACTTACAAATAGAAGTTATTATCAGCACAAAAATAATTTCTTATAATGATAAATCCATCTAAAATACAAATCAATACTGTCATTTGATCCTCATTAACAAGCAGATAATTCAGCCAATATTGTTTCCAACTTCTGCCCCTGGCTTTATAGCCATGAAAAGAATAGTCAACAAACTTTTTCATCCAAGGACCCCATAACAACTAAGCGAAAGAGTAGAAATTGAGATTGCAGTGTCCAGTTGTATGGATTTTCACAAAACCACATGGGGCAGTCTTTCAACACAAGATTTTTGACACAATATTCTTTTTAAAAGTAACTGTAGTTGTTTCCTTTTCTGTGTGAGTACCTCTTGGAAAAATGAACCTGCAGCCCAGTGATAGATATATTTTCCCCAACCTCTCAGTCCTCCTCATTCCCTGCCTCCTTTATTATACAGAAGCGCAAACCCAACAACACCAGGACCATGAATTCCTTGTCATCTCTGATCCTCTTGTACCTTCTGCCAAAACCTGTATCATCAGTCAGTTATTTATATTTATTTATTTATTATTTTATATTTTATAATATTATGTAAATATTTATTTATTAAAGTTTTATTTATTTGAGGTAGAGACAGTATGAGTACATCAGGGCCTCTTGCCACTGCAAACGAACTCCACACACATGTGCCACTCTGTGCATTTGGCTTTATGTGGGTAGTGGGGAAACAAACCCCAGCCACAGACCCAGCAAGCAAGCACGTTTAACCACCGAGTCATTCCCCCAGCTCTGTGATCACCATTCTTTACGCCTGCATTGAGAACTGCTTAGGAAAGCCACGCATTAGAGATGACTTGCATTATATTCACTACCATCAACCTTAAAGTACCTTTCAACTACTTATCAATTTTGGTATTTTTACCTGCAAGTTCATCTACTTCGTGTATTTTAAACTGTCTTTCCTCAAAACTTAAATCATTCCTCACTCAATTAGATTTTGCTGTAGACATTTAAATACTTTATATCCCTGTCAGTAAAAATAATAATACACCTCTTTCCTACCGTAACATCAGTTATCTGATTAAGAAAATAAGAACCCAAGAAGTATCCTTATAATCTTTTTCTAGCATACCCTATTCCTAACCTACCTTTAAATTTTCTGAACTTTAATTCCTACCTCTCAAATTTGTCTACTTGTCTCCATCTCCACTGTCAGCACCTTTGAGTGTCTATGCGCATCTTTCTCCTAAACCTTCAGGATTTTCCTAAGGTTCAAGGCATTTATTTGGACCCATTTAATCTGTTCAGGTCATTACAAAACTATTGCCTATTCAAAATTGCTACCAGTTTCACACAGTATAGTAGCATTTCATGAGTACATGCTGCTTAGTTTTATAGACTTCTATGATTTGGCCTGGGCTTATCACTATAGCTTTAGTCTTCACTCATCTTCTGCTCCTCCTTCTCCACCCTACTTTTAATGTTTTGAATATACCTGGTTCCCTCAAGCACAGGGACTGTGCCCTTGCTGTTTGTTCTCGATGGAATGTTGTACAACTCTTTCATGTCCCTGTCCTAGCCTACATGTTTCTATTAATACTTTATAGCTCAGCACAGTCATTGCCTCCTCAGAGAACCTTCCCTTTCCAATCTAGACCAGGTCATTGCATTATATAATCTCAAAGTGTCCTACATATTCCCTTCCTGACATCTGTCTCCTTGTGGTTATATGTGCTCATCATATTTTCTTCATTCTTTTATCCCTAGCAAAGTCCAGCATTTTGAACACACAGTTGGCACTCAAATAGTTATTGGAAGAATAAGAACACCATTGAAAGAATAAAATAATAAGTGCATAAATCTCTCAGAATAATTTCTGACCCCTCCATGCTGATATTATAATAAATAATTAATAGATATTTAATCTTCACAAGCAGACTCCATCAGGCGACTGGATAGAAACCACAAAACAATAATAAGCTCTGTTTCATAAGCACTGGGTTCTTATTCTAAATAGATTTTATACATGAATGGCTACACAGTCCATTTCAATTTCCTTTTGTCGAGTGCAATTTAAAGACTGAAAGAAAATTGGAAACTATGTTTGTTATCTGAACCTCTAGCCCAGATAACAAATTCTATTGCCTCCTTCCTATTCAGAACTCACTTCTCTGACTCATGCTACCAAGAGCTCCACAGGGAAATAATCCTAATTACTCCAAGCATTAGTGGCATCCTTCAGCAGGGGATCTGAATTTAAATAACTTGTCCATAACACCTGCTTTCACCAATCTACATTCTTACTGAAACACAGTGTCTTGGATTAATACAATACGTATGTACATATGAACATACACAGATACATACTAAGAAGGTGATGAGAAAGGAAGCGATGGTATTTCCTTTAGAATAATCATTTAATAATATTTGATGCTTCTTATGGTAGAAGAGACTTTTTTCTTTGACATTCACTGAGTCCACAGTAAATATAAACCCTAATCAAAATATGTAACCTGAGCCAGGTGTGGTGGCACACGCCTTTAGTCCCAGCTCTCAGGAGGCAGAGATAGGAGGATCACTGTGAGTTCGAGGCCACCCTGAGACTGACTACATAGTGAATTCCAGGCCAACCTGGACTAGAGTGAAACCCTACCTCAAAACAACAATGACAACAAAAAAATGCAACCTGAAAAGGAATATATTACTTAAAGCCTTGACTTTTTCCCAAAATTATGATGTATGTACTAGCAAACTAAATCTTGGGATGTTTGGAGTCCTTCTTCAATAAATTTTTCCAGCCTTTAAAATAAAATTAAAGGCTGAGGAGATTGCTCAGTGGTTAAAGGCACTTGCTTGCAAAGCTTACTGGCCAAGCTTTAGCTCCCCAGTACTCAGGTAAAGCCAGATGCACAAAGTGACACATGCATCTGGAGTTCATTTGTAGCAGCAAGAGGACCCAGCAAGGCATTTCTCTCTCAGTATCTCTGTCTCTCTCTCAATCTCTTTCCTCTCTCTCTCTCATAAGTAAATAAAAATATTTAGAAGAATAAAATGCTACCACAACCCGCCTTGGTCTCACTCTGCTTTGTGCACTCTGTTCACAGGGAATGTCCATCCTTCCTTCAAAGCGTCCATATGCTCCGTCACTGGGGAATCTCCAAACATGCTGTTTAAAACAACTTCTTTAACCCACCAAATGCTTCTTTTGCCTGATAAAATTCTTACTCATCTTCAAGTCTGAGATGAAATCGCATTATTTTAGAGAAACTTCTCTTTAACTACTTCCTCAAATAGGTTGACACTTTTTTGTTTTGTGGCATTAATAATTGGCCTAAGAAGTGGTGACTGAATGAAGCATCAAGCAATGAGATTTGAAGCAGAGAGAGGCTTTAATGCTCACAATAAACTATGTAAGCAGAGATTAATATTAAAAAGAAAGGAGAGACTGGGAAGGTGGTTCAGTGGATGAAGCATTTCATTACACATGAATACCTGAGTTTGAATCCCCAGACTCCATGTAGATGCTCAGAGGCCAGATAGCCTGGAGAACCCAGCAGTAAATAACAAGAGATACAACCCACATTACCCAACAAGGAGGGTCCCTGCAGCAGGGGCAGAACAAGGAGGAAGCTAATGATGGTACTGACATGGCTGTATACACACCGTGTACATAACTAATAACAAGAAATAAGAATAAAATATTTTTTAAAAGCAACTTACATAGTCATCAAGAAGCTGGAAAAAAAAGAGGCAGAAAGTAACAACCGACCCTGGAAAGTTGTCTTATGACATGCACATCACATGACATACACACACATATACATCATCCTCATATACACATATCATACACGAGAGAGAGAGAGGGAGAGATTAAGTGTATATGTATCTCAACACTCTCCAAGGAAAGAGAAACAATGGCAAAGCTAGACTTAGATCTTTAATACAGAGATCTCTATATCTATTGAGAGTTCTACTTATAATAGATATATCTATCTACTTCTCAAGATAGAGGTTTATCTTGAGAAATTAGCTCACATGGCTACAGGGACCATACAGCCCCATAAGCTGCCATCTGCAAACCAAAGTTCTAGGTAAGCCAGTAGTGTAATTCAATCCAAGTATAAAGATTGGGGAATAAGACCTATTTTATTAATTCCAATCCATGGACAAGAGAAGATGAGATGAGATAACCTGATCAAATAGAAAATCAGAAGAAAAAAATGAAGGGAATTCCTCCCTTCTCCATCTTCACTCTATGCAGATTCTTAGCACACTGAATGACACACATCCACATAGGGTAAGGTGATCTCTTCGACAAAATGCATTGCTTCAAATGCTAATCTCATCCAGAACTTCACAGACACACTCACAAATAATTTTTAACCTGGTAGCTTTGTGTTCTAGTCAAGATGAGTCATAAGGGTACCCACTGAAGTGAGAGAGAAGTCCAGGAAGTCAGAGAGTGATGGAACACTCAAGTGAAGCTCTCATAGGATGACAGCTAATGCAGCCGAGTGAATAGTCATGTCTTCAGAAGCAATTTTCTCAAAATGACCCTTTTATAATGATTAAATAAAATATGACAATGTGTTTGCAATGGTTATTATAAAAAGATATCAGAGGAAACGATGTTAAAGCAAGATCGTGAGACATAAGAAAGTTGTCAAAAACTAACTCCAGGGCTGGAGAGATAAGGCACTTGCCTGCAAAGCCAAAGGATCTTGGTTCAATTCCCCAGGACTCATGTAAACCAGATGCACAAGGTGGCACATGCATCTGGAGTTCATTTGCAGTGACTAGAGGCCCTACCACAACCATTCTTTCTCTCTTTTTGCCTCTCTCTGTCTCAAATAAATAAGCAAATAAAAATATGTTTAAAAAATGTAACTCCACATTGATATGCCCTCTTCCCCATGAACACTACCTTCTTCCTTATGTGATGGCTCCTAATTTGAGACTCATTTCCCTAATATTACAATTTAGTTGTGCATTGGGGCAAAATCTCTTTAGTCATCTTGATCTACTACCATATTTTAGGTCGCAAGCTATCATTGTTGTTTTCCTATTTCTTAAAAATGTTCACCTTACATGCCTACTTTTCATGCCTGCTTATTTTTTCCTTTGTCAGAATGTAAACTCTGATCAAGATGGTCTTAACTTAACTTTATCCCAACCTTGGGCCTCAGACTTCCCCTTCCTTAGAGTGTTTACCACAGAAAACATTCAAAATAAATTCTCTCTCTGGTCTTTTAAGAAGCAAATCTCTTAGATAAGCTCCTGATGGTTTTACAAACCAGGAATGTCTTGATCAAGGACTTTGGGGACATCCCGTAAGATGCAATCATCAAGAGAAACAGGGGCTTCCCTATTGCCTGGTCTGGCAGAGCTTAGGCTAACATCAACAAGCACCAATACAAAAACACAGGTAATGTAATCACCTCATTTATCTCAGCAAAGCTTTATTCAGTCTTTCACCATTGTTGTAATAGTCTCTCTCCACTACTACAATAACCCTGAACAAAGCAACCTTTACTGTTACCGAAATTCCTGGCAGAATTTATTTTTAACAGTTCCATGAAAATAGGAAGATTTGGTCAGGCGTGGTGGCGCACACCTTTAATCCCAGCACTTGGGAGGCAGAGGTAGGAGGTCAGCTTGGGCTAGAGCAAGACCTTACTTTGAAAAAACCAAAAACAAAAACATAAAAGGAAGATTTATTTGCTCTTCCACTACTCCCTGTTGCTTAAAATAAAGAAGTTGGGGCTGAGAGATGGCTTAGCACTTAAGGTGTTTGCCGGCAAAGCCTAAGGACCCAGGTTTCCCAGGTTTGATTCCCCCAGAACCCACATAAGCCAGATGCACATGGTGGTGCATGCACCTGGAGTTCATTTGCAGTGGCTAGAGGCACCGATGTGCTCATTCTCTCTCTCTTTCTCTCTCTGTCTCTCTCTCTCTCTGTCTCTCTCTCTTCCTCTCTCTCTATGTATGTGTGTCTTTCTCTCTTATAAATTAATAAATAAAAAATAAAATAAAGAATGAACACAAGGTATATTTGAAGGTAAATTAATAAATGAAATGAAGTAAAGGTATTTTGCTTTTTGCAACCTAAGGATGACTTTGAGGAGAAAATAAATCTTTTTTGGGACATCCTTATCCATTTCAAAATGTACCATTGTAGCTTAGAAGTCAATTAAGCAAGTAGTTATAAACTGTATTATGTATCAGAAATACAACTAAGCTAGTAATAAACAACTCAACTTTGTCTTCCTAGAGGGCTTTATTGGCTATTTAAGGCTATACATCTTTTGACAACCTCATTCCAAGGATCTCTCTAGTCTACTAATACTTTTGATAGCAGGAGCACAGGCATAGGTTTCAGAGGCCCATATGGTATGTTCAAAGTTTCCTCATTCAAGGAACTCCCTTATACTTTGGGGACTTTATAAGGTTATTTATAGTTAATCTAAGGTGTCTTGCATTTAGATACAATTTGCTGATGAATTGTGTTCTTTGAAAATGAGGTAAACTTCCTAGGAACATAAGTGATAAGAAATGAAAAAACAAATTAAATCCAAAGTAGAGGAATAAACTCATAAAAATTAGAAAATAAATAAATGATATTGAAAACAAAAAAGTCTATAAAAACAAAGCCAAAAAATGTTAATATAAAAGCAATAAGCACCGGATATGCTAGCACAGGCCTTTAAACTCAGCACTTGGTAGGCAGAGGTACAAGTTCAAGGCCAGCCTGGGACTACATAATGAATTCCAGATCAGCATGGGCAAGACCCTACCTCAAAAGCAAAACTCAATAACTGGCTAACCATGCTAGCAAAAAAAAAGGAGGAAAAGAAGAGGGAGGTAAGGACAAAGGAAACAAAGAAGCAGGAGGAAATTATTCACATCTGAGATGAGAGAGTGCCACTACAGAATTATAGATCCCATGGACATTAAAAAGATAGCTATAGACTATGATAAGCAACTCCATTCTAGGAAATTCCATAACCTTAATGAAATGGACCAATTTCTGAAAGACATGCCTATTAAAACTCACACAAGAAGAATCAATCTAATTAAGACTATATTAAGCAAATTGAGTGAATAATTAATAATCATTGAAATGAGAAAGCACCATGCCTAGAATTCAGAAGTGAATCCTATCAAGCATTAAGGAATGACTCCAAATTCCTTAAAATCTATTCTAAAAGATAAAAGCAGAAGAGAATATTTAACTCATTTTATGAGATCAGCATTGCCCTTAAAGCAAAGCATTACAATTATAGATTAATATCTCTCCTGGACATATACAAAAATTCTTAACAATATAGTAGCAAACTAAATTTAATAATATTCAACGGATATTATAGATGAAGACCAAATGGAATTATTCCAAGAATATAAGACTGGTTCAATTTTGAAAAACCAATATAATTTACCACATTAACATGCTAAAGGAGGGAAATGTGGCAGCATATCAGTAGCTGACAAAACCATATACCAATTCATGATTTTTAAAAATATCTCAGAAAAAGCTGGAGGGATGGCTTAGCACTTAAGGCACTTGCCTGCAAAGCCAAAGGACCCTGGTTTGATTCTCCAGTACCCATGTAGGCCAGATGCACAAGATGGTGCATACATCTGGAGTTCATTGGCAGCAGCTGGAGGCCCTGGCATGCCCATTCTCTCTCTGTCTCTTTCTGTCTTTCTCTCTCTCTCAAATAAATAGATAAATAAATAGAAATACCTCAGAAAACTAGGACTAGGCCAGGCATGTCTTTAATCCCAACACTTGGGAGTCAGAGGTAGGAGGATCAGCATGAGTTCAAGGCCAGCCTGAGACTACACAGTGAATTCAAGGTCAGCCTGGGCTAGAGTGAGACTCTACCAGAAAGAAAAAGAAAGGAAAGAAGGAAGGAAGGAAGGAAGGAAGGAAGGAAGGAAGGAAGGAAGGAAGGAAGGGAGGAAGGAAGGAAGGAAGGAAGGACAAAAAAGGAAATAAATATTACACCATTTTAAAAGTAATAAAAGTCTTTTTTTGTTTTGGTTTTTTTTTTTGGTTTTTTTTGTTTGTTTGTTTTGTTTTGTTTTGTGAGGTAGGGTTTCACTCTATCCCAGGGTGACCTGGAATTCACTATGTGTCTCAGGGTGACCTTGAACTCACAAGGGTCCTCCTACCTCTGCCTCCCAAGTGCTGAGATTAAAGGTATAACCCTAACACCTGAATCACAGGGCCCTGGAGAGGGTATGATGAAGACTAACCTTAATCTCCTATTTCTCTCTCTCTTCTCTCTCTTTTATATTACCTATCTTTTTCGTCCTTCTTCTTCCTTGATGCTGGCCTATAACTCCCAGTACCAGTATGCAGTTAACATCCACAATGAGTTGTTGATCAGAGAGAACTACAAGGTTTCCCAAAATAAGACCGGTTTCTGTCAGAGGACATGATGACCCACCAAAGGTTAATGGTAAGACCCTATTGCCAAAGACACCATATGCTGTTGGTTCAGAACATGGAGTGACCTGGCTGGAATCTGAAAGAGAATCAGTCCCCATATAGTTAGCTCATCTACTGCCAGAGGTGCTACATGAATGACTGGGGGGAAAATGACCAATTGTCCAAGCAAGTCATGGTCTAAGCTACTCAGTAGCAAACATGACGTGATGCTTACACAAGTGCAATAGTGGCACATAGCCATGCTGGGTAACCAAGTGCTCTTGGTTTGGCTCAGTGGAACAGAACCCATAGCTGGAACTAGGAAACAAGTCAGAACCATATCCAATAGGTGAGCCCACTCTCCATTATCAAGCTGCCATTCATTGCCTTTTTTTTTTACATTTTTTTCTTTATTAGTTAGTTTTGTATTCAGCAAATACAGTCAGTTTGGTACCATTAAATATTTACCTTACATATAAACTTATATTATCCTGAAATCTAGCCATAATCTTTTTTCCATTTCATTTTTGTCAAGTTATCCAGGTTGTCAACTTAGAGAATCATGTAATTGTTGAGCAAAGTGTTTTATTTATTACTTGTTTTATTAGTTATATACACAGTGTGTATACAGCCATGTTGGTACCATTATTAGCCTCCTCCCTGTCCTCCCCCCTCTGAAGGGACCCTACTCATTGAGGAATGTGGGTCATGCTTCGTGGGGGTAGCCATCACTTATAGGGAAAAGGCAATGTCTCTCTGCATAATGTCTCAACTTGTGGATCTAACAATCTTTCTGCCCCTTCTCCCATGAATTTCCCCGAGCCATGTTGGGTTCGTTGTAGGTCTACTTCAGTGATGAGGTCTTGAGAGCCTCTGTGTCTCTGGATATCTGGTTTGGTAGGGGTTGAGTGTTCTCTGTGTCTATCTCCTTCACCCAGTAGGAGAATGAACATGTAAACTGGTACTTGCAGACAATGATATATTATCAAGCACTATGAAGAATGAGCTATCAGACTTGAAAATCCACAGAGGAATATTAAATTCATATTATAAAATGAAAAAGAATAATATGAAAAACCTGAAAACTATCAATTCCAATGATATTACACTTGAAAAAGGCAAAACTATGAAGACACGGAAGATATGGATAACAGTGAGGAGTCTGCAGAGATGAATGGATGAATAAGCAAATCACAGAGTATTTTTAAGGGCAGTGAAATTAATCTGTATAATACAATAATGGTGTGTTCATGTCCCAGTACACTGTCAAAACTCATAGCAGAGTAAACCCTCAAGTACATTACAGACTTTGAATGATAATGATGTATCCACATAGGTTCATAAACTATAACTCACACAGTACACTGGCGTGGGGTTTTGATAGTAGATGAATCTATATGCATATGGATAACAGTATATGAAATATATCTGTACCATCCCTTCAGTTTTCCTATAAACTTAAGCTGCTCTTAAAAATAAAATGCATTTTAAATGCTTAGATTTCAAAGGATTACTTATGACTGAAAGTTGGCATGGTGGTCACCCACTGGGAAACACTCAAAAGGAGGCTTGGGTAGTGTCCAATGATCTGAACGGTTTTTGGCCCCTACAAAACTCATGTTGAAACTCAATCCCCAGTGCTGCAGTGTTGGGAAGTGGGACCTAATGGGAGGTATTTGGTGCATAAGAGCTCTATCCTCATGAATGAATTAGTGACACAAACTTGCCAGTCTTTTCCACCTTCGGCCATGTGTAAACACTACAAGAAGATTTTCACCCTGGACTTCCAGCCTCCATAGCTATGAAAAATGAATTTTGGTTCACTGTAAATTACAAATTTGTGGTGTTTAGTTATTATACCACAAAACAAAACCATAGGGAGTGATTCCATTGATTGAATAACATTAAAGCAAGCTAAAAGTTCAATGCATTCTCCATCAAAATTCCAATGTCATTCTTTATAGGTATAGAAAAATAAATCTTAAAAAAACTCATATAGAAGCACAAAAGGCCCTGGCTACCCGATACAGTCCTGAGCAAAGAGAATTAATGCCAGTTATATCACCATACTTGATTTCAAGTGTACCACAGAACCACAGGAACAAAAATACCATGGTACTGGCACAAAACAGACATGTCAGACCCATAGGATATAACAGGGGACCCAGATATAAACTCATGAAGCTATAGCCACCTGATTTTTTTATAATGTGCCAAAATTTTGCACAGGGAAAAGAAGACAGACAGCCTCTTCAGCAAACTGCTGGGAAAACTGGAAACCCACATGTAGAAAAATAAACTATTTTTTGTAGCTGTGCAAAAATCAGCTCCAAATGGATTAAAGATCTTAATATCGGACCTGAAACTAAAATTGTTAGAGGGAAATGTTGGGAAAATACTTCAAAGATATAGGCAGAATCAGGATTCAAAACAAAATAGAAATCAAACAATCAATCAATAAATAAGATAATGAGTAAACAGACAATTCTCTAGCATAGACTGACCTGGAATTCACTATGTAGTCTCAGGGTGGCCTTGAACTCATGGTGAATCTCCTACCTCAGCCTCTCAAGTGCTGTGATTAAAGGTGTGCACCACCACACCTGGTTTGAACAGACAATTCTTAAAAGATAAATTATGAGGGTTGGACAGATGGCTCAGAGGATAAAGAACTTCCCACTCAAGCTCACATATCTGAGTTTGATCCCTATGCCTCATGTAAAAAGCCAGAAGCTATGCAGTCTTCTCCAATCCTAGCCTACTCACACTGATGGCAATATTGGAGGCAGAGACAGGAAGATGGGAAGCAGACTCAGAATTCCCCAGAGGTTCATGGTGAGCATAGCAAAGCATCGCAGAGCTACAAACCAGAGCGACAAACCCTGCCTCAAAGGAAGTGGATAGGCAAGGCCCCGGCCCAAAGTTGTCCTCTGACCTCCACATGCATGATAGGACATGTGCATGCGTACACACGTGCACACACGCACACACACGCTCAAGCACAATAGCTAATAAAAATGATGAAGTACAGATAACAAATAAACAGATGAAAAAATGTTCAACTTCACTAGCCATCAGAGAAATGCAAATTAAAACCACATTGAGATTCCATGTCACCCCAGTCAGAATGATAATCATTAAGAAAACAAATTCCATCAAGAATGTGGACAAAAGGGAGCCCTTACACACTCTGAAATACACACCACAGAAATAAGTACTAAAGTTTCTCAAATAGCTAAAATAGATCTACCATTTGACTCTTGTGTATTTACCCAAAGAACTCTAAGTCACCCTATCACAGAGATACTTGCACATTGATGTTTACTATGCCACTATTCACAAAAGCTCATTTATGGACCCAACCTGTGCTGGTTTGATTCAGGTGTCCCCCACAAGTTTAGGTATTCTGAATGGTAGTCTCTCCCCAGCTGATGGCAATTGAAATTAAAGCCTCCTGGAGGCAATGTATTGTTGGGGGCAGGCATATGGGTGTTCTTGCCAGTTTCCCCATGCCAGCGTTGTGCACAGTCTCCCGCTGCTATTGTCCACCTTATGTTGACCAGGAGGTGATGTCCACCCTCTGCTTATGCCGTCGTTTTCCCCTGCCATCATAGAGCTTCGCTTCAAGCCTGCAAGCCAAAATAAATCCTTTTGTTCCCAAAAGCTGGTCTTGGTTGGGTGATTTCTACCAGCAATGTGAACCTGACTGCAACACAACCTAAGTGCTCAACAGAGGAATGGATAAAGAAAATGAACATACATACACACACACACACACACACACACATTTCTTCAGCCATAAAGAACAAATTTTTGTCATTTGAATGAAAATGAATACAACTGGAAATAGTCATCCTAAGCAAATCATAAAAACAAATATTGCTTGTTTTCTCTTGCTTGTTATTCCTACATTTTAGTAGTTATATGAAATTTGTGTGTGTATATGACATGAAAGTAGAAGTAAAACATCTAGGAGAAGAAAGGGATTAATGGAGGGAAGAGGGAAGAGGGAGGAGGATAAGGAGCTTGTGTAGAGTTTATGATCCATGCACAATATGTACTGTATGAGAAATTGCTTGTGTGGTACAGTACCATGTAAAATGAATATATGCAATGACTATTTTTTTTAAAGGTGGGAAAAGAAAACCAAAATTCTAATGTGATTCCTACCAATGCCACCCAAACATTACTTTAAAGTACCTACATATTTTAACTTGATAGATAATAGCAACTAACCTATGAAACGTGATAATTTCTAACATTACTATCCCTGGCAGAAGATCTGAAATGGCAAAAGTGACAGAAAAAAAAAACTACACTGATAAAACTTATTAAAAACTGCAAGTGTAATTACCCTTTCTGACTTCTAATTCTTAGTTTGATAATTAGAAATAGAATTATTAATATGGACATATAAGGTAAATGAAATGTGCACGTGGCAGCTAAACAAGCGCAATTCATCATAAAACAATAATTTAGAAATTGTTTTAAATAAACGCCTGAAAATTAAAAATTACATATGCCTCCACTTAGTCATTGTTGTTGGTCCATTGACTTTTTTTTTTTCTCTGAAGAATCAAGGCATGGGTAATGTTTTGTCCAGTTTCACTTTGTTCTGACCCCATTGCCATGTAGACTGATTGCAGTAACACTCATCACCATCTCTGTTCTCTGCATGTCATGTTTCCAGCATCCCCCCTGCCCTTGCTACTGGCCGGCATAGTACCTGCAGGTAGAACACCTTTCGCACTGTAGCATGACTCATCTTCTCTCTCTCGGGAGTCGAGCTCTCTAGATCACTGAATTTGATCCAAACATATACTAAAAGGAATAATTTTCATGACAGTATCCTTTTCAACCACTTATGATTTCTAGAAAATTTGTCTCCCTTCTTTTCAGATAAAAATGCTTTCTGTAACGGATTCTGACCTTTCCCGCCTCCTGGTTTTCTTTAAAAACTCACAAATCCAGCTCATGAATTCATAGCAAATCAAATTATCTCCAGCGAGCATGTCAATGATCTTGAAAACAGTGTTATTCAGCCCTCTCAGTCAGTCTGCACATGAACCATACCAAAGTATCATATTGTAATTTTCGGGCTCAGACTCTTTCTTATTCCCAAGTCACCACTAGTGCAGTCCATCATGCTTAAGCTCCATGTCATTTTATTGTCATTGTACAATTCACTAAGACCCTGCTAATGCTGTACTGCTCATGTCACCAGCACACATCAGTGCAATGAAGAGATACCACAGAGATAAAGAAACAGCCTTCACCACAACAAGATTTACTTCCAAAGTATACAGATTTTCTACAGGAAAAAGCCATTGGTCTTTCCATTCCCATGTATTCCTCATAACTACTTGTGATATAAGCAAGGCAAACTTCCCCTTTTTTATGGGGAGGGGTTCAAGGTAGTGTCTCAGTTCTAGCTCAGACTGACCTGGGATTCACTATGTCATCTCAGGTCGCCTTGAACTCATGGCAATCCTCCCCCCCTCTGCCTCCCAAGTGCTGGGATTAAAGGTGTGTGCCACCATGCCCGGCTCCTTCCTCTTTTTTCACAATATGGAGACTGAGAGGAAGAACAACTACCCAGAGCCTCGCAACAAATCATGTCCTGCATGGCGTGGAAGAGTCCAGATGATCCAAAAACTACTAGTAAAACTGAAATAATTTAACCAGGCTGGAGAGATGGTTTGATGGTGAAGGCACTTGCCTGCAAAGCCTAAGGACTCATGCTGGATTTCTCTCCAAATCCCATGAAAGCCAGAAGCACAAAGGTGAGGCAAGCTCAAGGTTGCACATGCACACAAGGCGGTACAAGCATCTGAAGTTCGAATGCTGAGGATGAGGCCCTGATGTGCCAATTCTCTCTCTCTCTCTCAAAAAAAACAACAACTATATTAATATATGTGTATGTGCATAAGTTAAAATGAAATATGTTGAAAGCATTCATTAGAACTGCTCAGGAATGGTGTAGGAAGCCCTTCTTGGAAAAGAAGCCAGATTCTATGTAATGGATAATAAAGAGCTACAGGAAATGAGCCAGAAAGAAGGCCAAAAATGCATTAAATATAATGCATTATATTTAGCAAGGAAACTGATCAACATGCTGATTCTATTGACAACTAAGTAAAACAATAATAATTAAAAGGGATGACTGAGGCTTGAAAGATGGCTCAGTTGGTAAAGTGTTTGCCCCGCAAGCTTAAACACTTGAATTCCATCCCAGAAGCTACAGGAAAATGCTGGGCATGGTGGCACCTGCTTGTAGTTCCAGTAGTGAGGAGGTGGAGACAGGCAAGTCCCCAGGACCCACTGACCTGCCAGCCTTGCCTAATTGGTGTGTCCAGTCCAGAGAGAAACCTAGTCTCAAAAAAAAAAAAAAAGGAAAGAAAAGAAAAGATGGGTATGGCTGAGGAACCACACCCAAGACTGTCCTCTAGCCTCCATATGTACTTAAACATATGCACACACATACCTGCAAACGTACCTGACACACAAGCACATAAATGTGCACAAAGTGGGTGGCTAAAAATAATATGGAACCAAAATATAAGACTACGTTAATTTCATGGGTTGAAGAGATGACTCAGCAGCTAAGGCACTTGCCTGCAAAGCCTAAAGACCCAGGTTCAACTCCCCAGTACCCATGTAAAGCTGAATGCACAAAGTGGCGCATGCATCTGCAGTGGCCAGAGGCCCATTCTCTCTCTCTCTCTTTCTCTCTCTCTCCCCTTGCAAATAAATAAAATATTTAAAGAGATTATGCTAATTTTAAATATGGTTAGCAGAGGTTCTGGACTACTTAGGTGCAAAGTGAAGTAAGCTTTTGGTATTTAAGTCAAATACTTATGTGAAAAAAATTGTAAAAGCATTCAAACCAGTAGAAAAAGTCCAGTTGATTAGAGAAAAGCTCAACTAATACAAAATATGGTATAATACAAGGTGAGGCACTGAATAAAAGCAAAGAAAAAACATTTAAGATTGAAAAATATTATGTACTAAAATAAATCAAAATGGAATTAATTACAATAAACATAAATAGTTGAAATAGACAGTTTGCAGATTTTCAGAATCTATCTGCTCTTTATAAAATCTATATGAGTATAATAATATACAATTATATAACATAAAAGGACAAGCATATACATGCCAAAGTGCATAGTAAGCGTACAAATGCTAATTTACTATATTCCTATGAAACACAACTGATTTGAAGCCAAAGCAGCCTTATTATGGTCAAAGGAAGCCAGAAACTAATGCTAAAGTAATGCCCCAGGGGATACAGTGGTAAGGTAGAGGATTGAAAGTAGTTGAAAAAAAAAAAAATAGCGAAATTAGAGTCCAATAGGTTATAATATCCAAGTAAAGTGAGTTCTAGAAGGTGAGAAAATGAAAAAAAAAAGTAGGAAGGACTGGAGGAAATCATCTTAATATTAAAATGTCACAAGCAGAAAATATGATTTTTTTTTCAGTTCAAATAGGGCCACCCCGTCAATAATCATCAGAATGTATGAAAAGGACCTGTAAGACATACTATGAGAAAGTTTCCAAACCCTGGCAACAGAGAAGATGTATGAAAATTCTGAAAAGAGAAAGCAGGTTTCATGTAAAGAATCAGATGTTACAGTGGCTTCAAGCTTCTTGAACAGGATTTTTTTTTTTGCATTCTTTTTTTTTTCTTTTTTTCTTTATTACTTAGTTTTGTATTCAGCAAATACAGCCAGTTTGGTACCATTATTAGGCTCATCCGTGACCTGCCCCCTCCCTTTGGCCCCTCCTTGTTGAGGTATATGGGATTTCAAAAGGTAGAATTCAGAGAATCTTTATCTATTGAAATCCTGAAAGAAAGTTATCTCAAACCTAGAATATCACAAGTAGCCAAACCACCAGTTAGGAACTGGGGAGATAGGGGTATAGGAGGAAGAATAGTAAAGAGAGGTTTATTTAAGAACATGATGTGGAAAGAATATTTTTTACATTATTATATGAGAGGAGATATAGGCAATGACCAGGCTGTTTAACGTTTTAGTATATAGAAATCAGCAAACAATAAACGTAGACAGTTATCAACTCTTGGGAAAACAGAAAGTGCGAATGAGGCAGTATAACCACAAATGCACCAATATTAGTTTTAAACACTCAGTAGTTATTGAACCAAAAGGCTGACCTACCCATAATGTGAAAATGAAGTGGTGGAAATAGAATGCATATAAAAAGGAAGCTAAAAATTTTATATTCCATTGTGAGAAGTTAAAGATGAAGCCAAAAACAGAAATGCCAAAAGAGAAGCTACATAATTGTGTCATTTGGTAGCCCAGAAGCAGATAAGAACCTTAAAGCAATTTCCTCTGGAGTCTGCTCTTTTTATAAAAAATAAGCTGTTGCCAATTGTTCTTCACATAGGTTTTATCTATTCATTCTCCCTTGAGCAATGCATGCAGGTTTCTTGTCCCAACTGTCAACTCAGGTCCTGTGAGAAGCAAGTGGAGAACTAGAGTAATTGGTGCAAGAATTTCACTGGAATAAATTTCTGGAGAGGATAAAGGATGGAGGACAGGAAACAGTAGTGTATCGTCAAACTGTAATGCAGATCTGGCATCTACAAAGGAGTTCAGGAAGATCTGGATAAGAAGAGAGAGCCTAGTAATGGGGAGTCCCACAACAAACATGATAAGAGTGGACCTATTTATCTTCCCACCTTACTCCACCAACAATTTAGAGCAGCCTGGGAAAATGCAACTTCATTGTGTATGTGTACATGACTCCAAAATTTAGCCACCTTTATAAAGACAACTATGTGTAAGCTGTTATCAACTGGCTCCACGGAGAGTGAAAGGGAGGAGGCTTGATTTGAAGCCCGTGTTACTTTCTGCAGTGGAAGGACTCCCACAACGGCCAACTTCACACTACCAGCAGATATCACTGAATTCAGAGCTTGAAAGAAATGCAGACAACTGGCTCTCCTAGCCAGGAGCCTGACCAGAACGCCAGTGACCATGCTCCACACAGCAGGGATCTGTGCCCGAGGATGTGTGCAGCTCACCTCTTCAGCCACTGTACTGACCACTCTAGAGCTCTACCAAACTTTTGATCTTTGTACTGTGATTACCCAAGATGGTATTCCATGATAGTTTTACCTTGTATTTTCTTTAATATGTATGAGGTTGAGTGTATTTTAATATATTTATCTGCTAATCTGATGTACACACAAGTATAATTGTGAATGCATTTATTATTATTTATATGTTTCTATGAATTATTCTATTATTTATATACTTTTCTGTGAATTAAGTCGAACTTTTGGTTTATTTATTTTTAGTTTTTAATTTCATTTATTTATTTGAAAGTAGAGGGAATGAGCACTCCAGGGCCTCTAGTCTTGGCAAAGGAACAGATGCATGCACAACTCTATGCATCTGGCTTTATTTGGGTTCTGAGGAATTGAACTTGGGTCATTAGGCTTCGCAGGCAAGTACCTTAACCACTGATCAAGCTCTCCCCAGCCCCTTGGCTTATTTACTTTAATTGGCAAGTTGAATGCATTTATGATGGATAACCATGCTCTTTGAAGTAAGTAGCATATATGGAAATGACTAAATCTTGCTAATGAGCATAAGCATTACCTCAGTTAGTCATCATATTTGGTAAAAACACTTACTCCTTGCTACAGTTTGGAGATGAGTGTCCCCCCAGAAGTCTATATATAAGGACTTGGTTTCCAGTGTGGTAGGGCCTAAAGAGAGGTTCTTGGTCACTGGCAGTGTGCTTGTGAAAGTGAATGTAGGTCTCTGAATGTCCCTTTTCTCTTGTTCTATAACTGTGATGTAACTGCCTATACATCCACTCTCTTATGTCTCATTCTCCCAGCACTTTTCAAGAATACAGTCCATTGTTAACCTTGTAACAATGTTGAAAATTTGATCTGCTGAACTTACTTCAGCTACCTAAATAAGATTTTATAGCCTTTGGCCTACATTTCCCATTAAGAAGAGTCATGTAGTAATATTATAATTACTGAAACATTGTAAGAAGATATTCTATATTGACTCATTTTCTTTCACTAGTGAGATTATTGGTTGCATTCAGTTACCTTGGTATGGCAACTTGTAAGTAATTCCCTATTAACAAAGACTGAGAAGCTATGAACAAAGTAACATTTTAAGACACTACATATTTTAAATATTTCTGTTTTCAGAGATAACATCATAGGAACAAAACCTTGAATTAGACTGAACATCAAAAGTCATCAAATATACTTTTTACTCATAAATATCTTCCGACAACATTTAAACCAAAAGCAGAAATCAAAATGGCAAAAATTCAAAAAACAGTTCTGACTGTTAATCCCCTCTAATGACATCACTATATGTGTATGGAGGGATGGAGCCAGAGACCCATGCATGGATGCATAGCTTTTTTAAATTCTGCATTTTTAAATTTTATTTTTATTTATTTGAGAGAGAAAGAGGCAGAGAGAGAAAGAATGGGTGTGCCAGGGCCTCCAGCTGTTGCAAATTCCAGACACATGTGCCACCTTTTGCATCTGGCCTATGTGGGTCCTGGGGAATCGAACTTGGGTCCTTTAGCTTTGCAGGGAAGTGCCTTAACAGCTAAGCCATCTCTCTAGCCCTAAATGCTGTATTGTTTTCAAAGAAGCATCGTCTTCATACCCTCTGAATCCATTATCTGATTTGTAAGTCATATTGATCCAAATGCTGCCATTTTTCTTCTCCTGCTCCTTCTCCAATCACAACTTTAGCCACAGCTGTTCTTCCTAGTAATTAGCATTTTCAGAGAAACCACAGGAAAGGCATGGATAAAAATTAATGTAAAATAACCAAATACAACTTGTGGCAACTGATTACTAAGGTAGAGGCTGTCGAATCCTTTGATCATGTTGTTTTCAAAACACAGAATCCACAATACTCCAAAAAACAAACAAAAAAAAAAAAAAACATAAAACTTACCTCATCCACATTCTCAAAGGCATTGATGATGTCATAAGGTAAACAAGACAGCAGATCGATCACAAACCAGGTTTTCAGATAGTTCATCCTTATGAGTTTAGGGTCAGAAATGACCTCTCCACCAGGCCCCACAAACGTCGTGTGAAAATTTAAAACGATATCAACCAGAAAAATAACGTCCACCACACTGTCCAGCACCAGCCATGCTATATTGTTCTGCTTCGTTTTGAAAGAAACATTGTAAGGAACCATAATGGCGGTGTAGAAGGTAAGAATTAAAATCACCCAATCCCAGGTAGTTTTAAAAGCACAGTAGTGTAAAATAATGTGCGGTGGCGTCTTTGGCGCTTCTTGTTTATACTGAGGAAGGATGTCAGATCCCAGCTGAAGAACCTGAAAAGAGAAAATGTTTTTAGAAACGAGTGGGATGTTTATGCACAGTTAGTAATGAATTCGATCTTATCAGGAGTTGGATCATGGTACATTTCTCATGCTTCTTGATTTTGAGGCTTAACATGTTCTACCGTTTCATCTTCCTCTTAGGATCACTCTAAAGTTTGCTCAAAGGAAGCTATATCAAGTCCAATCACTCTACAAAAGTTGCTTGGTCTACTGTTCCCTTCTGGCTTGTCCTTCAGGGACCAAGCCAGACCCACATCACTACTGGATGTCCACTTCTGGAGATGCCTCTGCCTAGAGGTATTCTGCAAGCCCACCTAGAAACACCTATCTCACTGATTGTCCCACGGTTACTTTGGTGACCCACCGTTATTCATCCTTCTCATATATCCAACAACTTAGGAAACATCCCTGTGATTCTGAAGGCCTCCTGAACCCCAGAGCCCCACTGTTGGTGATCTTTCTGTTGACTGATACCCTGCAAGGGTCCTGAGTGGTCCTGAGTGGTAGGGTAAGAGCTGTGGTATATAGCCTGCTTTTTCCCTTACACCAACATTTACAGAATATTGTGTTTCCAACCAGATGCAAATTCCCTTCAGGAAAAAAAAAAATGCTAAATATCAGGTTTGCTTCTCCATAACTTTTAGACAAATGAAAAATTTTCAATACAGGTTAGTTAAATTTTCACTTGATGTCATTAGGTCTGATTAAAGTAAGAAACATGGGGCTGGAGAGATGGCTGGGCTGGAGAGATGGCTTAGCAGTTAAGCACTTGCCTGTGAAGCCTAAGGACCCCAGTTCGAGGCTCAACTCCCCAGGACCCACGTTAGCCAGATGCACAAGGAGGCGCACACATCTGGAATTCATTTGCAGTGGCTGGAGGCCCTGGCGCGCCCATTCTCTCTCCCTCTCTCTGTCTGCCTCTTTCTCTCTATCTGTCGCTCTCAAATAAATAAATAAAAATAACAAAAAAAATTAAAGTAAGAAACATGGAGGAAAACCAGATCCTGGTGCAAGAGTAGTGGGTGGGGTGCAAACCATACTTCTAGCCAAAACACAAGCACAGGATTTAGCACTGCCTATTAGAACCTGAACACTGTGGAGGTTGAATGAACACATCTGGCCCCCTTTCTCCATGCCCTCAGTGAAGCGAAGTGTCAATATGTGTCAGAGATCACTAAGTGCCAACTTGTTAAGTAACATTTCCAGCAGCCAATACATCTGCTTCAATCAACTGTCCGTGTGAATGTATGCAGTCTAGAGTTTGAGCTCAAGAGTTCAGCATCGTTTTAGTTTGGCTCACACTGGAATCATCTGAAGAGGATCTCAGAAGTATGGTGCATGCCTTTAATTCCAGCACTCGGGAGGGAGAAGTAGAAGGATTGCCGTGAGTTCGAGGCCACCCTGAGACTACATAGTGAATTCCAGGTCAGCCTGAGCTAGAGCGGGCCCTACCTTGGAAAAAAAAAAAAAAAAAGAAGAAGCAGCAGCTAGACCCCACCCCAAAGGATGATGAAAATGGTCACTGTGGGTTCTCAGAAATATCTCTACTTTCAAAATCTCTCCTTTGGATACCTTTGTGTTCTATTTCATTAGACATTTCCAACTTAATTCTTCAGACAGGAAGAACCGACACGTGCAAAGTGCCCCCAACATGCTCGATGGGAAGGGAGAGGAAAAGGAAGAAGAGGAGGAAGAGGAGAGGAGATTAAGGAGGATCAGGAAGGCCAGAAGCAGAACAGCAATGGGAAGAAACACGGAAACAGCTCCAGACATGTCTGGGTTTTGAGCTCTCATGATAAAGGTCTGTGCTCATCTTAGCTCCGCCATGGGCTCTTTCAGCACCACACAGCAGCATGGCCTCCCTTCCCTTCAGCGTTCCTTCCCTTGCACTTTCGTATGCAATGCACCTCAGGGTGGGGGGAAGGATGAGCTCACATTTTCTGTTTGTTTTTTTAATTTTTAAATTTTTTAACTTTTTATTGAAAACTTCCCTAATTATAGAAAACAAACCATGATAACTCCCTCCCCTCACCCACTTTTCCCTTCACAAATCCAGCCTTCATCATAGCCCCTCCCCCTTTCAATTAGTCTCTTTTTCTATTTTGATGTCATCATCTTTTCCTCCCAGTATCAAGGCCTTGTGTAGGTAGTACCAGGCAGTGCAAGGTCATGGATATACAAGCCATTTTATGTCTGGAAGATTGCACTGTAAGCAATCCTACCCTTACTTATGTTTGTTTTCACTCACATTCTTCCCAACCAAAGGTCTGAGAACACTGACTCTAATGGAATCGGGCCTCTGACAAGGCAAGGGTGGGTATTTACCAGAACAAGCATGAACCAGGCAATCAGTACAAGGTCACCATGTCAATTATACAGAAGAGCAATTGACGGCTCCCATGGAGACTGGAACTTGGAAACTGGGGATCAGCTCCAAATTTAGGAGATCAGGTAGAATGGAGGCCAAATTTATGTGTCTTAAAGAAGTAAAAATTCCTAAAATTCCACAGCAAAACAAGATCCATAATTTAAGCAAATTGTATGAGTGTTTGAGTAGAAATGAAGAAAAGAAAAACATTCTTAAGATTTGTTTTCATTTGGTTCTCTGTATAGAAATCCGATAGCATCCACTGTACTATCACAGTCTAAATATCAGCTGAAAGCCTGGTTATTTCTTCATTTTCTCTGAAATCAAGCCTTAGACCTGGGAGAGAGCAGCTCTGTGACGGAATCTGATTTATGAAACCTCATTCGTTGACTGATTCACAAAATAATAGCCAAGTTAGTCAAAATAATAACCAAATAAGGCAAAGCAAAAAAGAATCAGATGTGAAGAAATAAGAATAAGAATTCCTCAGACATAAGAACAAAAAGGATGAGATATCAAGGGCAAATTAGCTTTAAAAAAAAACTGAGTAGCTTCGTGCAGTGTGTCTGTAGTCTGTCTCCTCTGCTACCAATGTCCTGCTTAAGGAGATGATCATTCGAGTTAAACAACCACTAAGACTTCCTACCCGGTTTCCCTACCTGCTTATTCTCTATGGATCCATGAGTTCAAGCAAGGGATCTTAATCAGCTTCTTTCCTTGGAGCTCTTTAGTAATCTGTTGATAGCTATGAATAATTTTAAATGACCACAATAAAGTCATAGGATTATAAAAGAAGCCAGTTGAGACCAACCTCCCTTTGAGAGATTTTTTCTGAGGTGTGAATGTGATCACATCATTTTTCTGCCATATGAGGTGCATCCATCACCACTACCTTACTGCATACCTCACCTGCCCATTATCATCTGAATTTGTCCACATGAATTTATATTGAAGCCCTCATGCTATCACCTCTCTGGGCCTTTTCACATTCTGGCCTCCCTTCTACAACTATCAAACTCCTATGTTTTCCTCAATATTCACTTCATCAGGTATTGCCTCACTCAAATAGCTATCCTAGATCTCTAAGTCTGGGTAAATACCACTGCTTCTTACATTCTATTATCAGTTTCCTCTTCTGTGTCTTTAACCCCTTGATAATGGACCGTTTCTTATTCATCTTTAAATTCTTTGTAGACAGCCAAGCACAGAGAAATCCTTCAATAAATATTTGCTATGCAAGTAAATAATTGGATAAATTAATTCCCCATTCTGTGTGTTCATTAAATCTCACACAATTCAGTATCAGCTGAGATACCATGAACTACACTCCATTGCAAACATTGAAAGGGGTGAAAATAAATATTTGGAAATTTCATATTTCTCCAAGGAAAAATAAATTATCATTTAGCGTTCATAATATGGTAGCCATAAATATTTACATTGAATAGTTTCAGGTGAAAAAATATACCAAGACCACCATCGTGGGAAACTAAGTCTCACACTTACTTCAGCTAATCTCGAATGCTTGTGGACCACCTCCGCTTTATTCATTGGTGTAAGCTGTTGCAGAACACTTCGGCTATTTGTCAGAGCCCGTGTCAATCGGGCAAACTTTGTCCAACCTTAAAAATAAGAAAAGGAGTCACAATTTTTCATGCATAATGATTAAGGAGTCCAACGTTCTTAGACATATTCCAATGACCTCAGTAACCCCATGAGATCCAGAACAAATGAAAAGTTTCCATCTAAAGCACTTTACTTCTATATAGACACTGTCACGTATTTGAAGTCTGGCTGTTAATAACGAACAAGTTTTATGTGGGACCCTTTTTCTTTGATCATGTCTATGATACAGTACCTATAGTCAAGGCAGATAACTGGTCACAAAATCCTGTGGTCCAGCTGTGTAGTCAGCAACCCATTTCCCAGTATCCCTTGCATCTACGTGTTTAATGTCCCTAGTTCTCACCAGTGGAATGTAAACAGAAGTGATAAGTGTCACATCCACATGTCTGCTTAAGAAGCACTGTGGCTAGTCCACACTTTCTCTTCCTTTGACAAGCTAGATGCAAACAACAAGATTGGGGATGGCAAAACCATTGAATCACTGCATTAAGAAATGTCATATAGGGCTGGAGGAATGCAGGAATAGCCTGCAAAGCCAAAGGACCCAGGTTCAATTCCCCAGGACCCACATAAGCCAGATGCACAAGGTGGTGCATGCATATGGAGTTCGTTTTCAGTGGCTGAAGACCCTGGCATGTCCATTCTCTCACTCTCTCTCTCTCTCTCTCTTTCTTGTAAATAAATATTTTTTTTAAAAAAATTAAAACAATAAAAAAAGAAATGCCATATGTCAGCCAAAACTACTTGCCTTGGACTGTGTGTGTTTGTTTGTTTGTTTGTTTGTTTGTTTGTTTGTTTGTTGAGGTAGGGTCTCACTCTGGCCCAGGCTGCCCTGGAAATAAACTATGTAGTCTCAGGGTGGCCTCAAACTCACGGCGATCCTCCTACCTCTGCTCCCAAGTGCTGGGATTAAAGGCGTGTGTCACCATGCCTGGCTTTGGACTGTTTTTAAGAACAAGAAATACACTTTCGTTGTGTCAAACCAATATTATTTCCCTATTAGTATAAATAATACATCATGAATTCTATTTGTAACAGCAGCTGCTAGACCCTAATGAAAACAGGGCTGCTGTGTACTTGTGTATGGGCTGATATACAAACAAAATATAAAAGGCCCAATTTCATAAATCTCAATTATTTTGGTTCATATTACATACATCCACCTTCCTTATAGCATAGCAAAATGACATTTCTCTATTAGCAACTGCAGTGATATCTAAAAGTTATGTTCAGAATATCTACAAGCCTAATAATGTTTTCTGAAAGAGCAGTCAGTTCTGGGAGAAAGGAATGCAAACTTAATGGGAAAAAACTTTCTTCTGGGGCCTCAAATTGCCATTATTAAAATCATTAATTTCAGAGAAATGTCAATGAGATGCGAACAAATAGAACAAAACCAACCATATTCTGGCCCCATCTCAATTATCCTAGGTATCTCCAAAGCTCTGCTCTATTAAAGAGTCCATTAGAACTATTTGATAACTTCCATGGTATTGCTCATTGTGGGAATATTCACCAAAAGAAATTCTTAAAAGTTCAAACTTGCCGGGCATGGTGGCGCACGCCCTTAATCCCAGCACTCAGGAGGCAGAGGTAGGAGGATTGCCGTGAGTTCGAGGCCACCCTGAGACTCCATAGTGAATTCCAGGTCAGCCTGGGCTAGAGTGAGACCCTACCTTGAAAAACCAAAAAAAAAAAAGTTCAAACTCTAGGGTCTGAGGAGATAACTCAGCAGATAAAGTGCTTTACGGGCAAGCATGAGTGACAGAGGTTAGGTCCCCAAGCCCCACGTAGCATACCAAAGCTGTGGTGGGTTTCTACAATCCCAGCATGCCTATGGTAAGAAGGGAGGTGGAGACAGAAGCTCACTGACCAGTTAGCCTGGCTAATGCAGTGGTGAACCACAAGATCCGGTCTCAAACGAGGTGGGAGGTGAGGAGAAACCTGACTGTCCTCTGGCCTCCACTCATGCTACGGCACAACTGTGTGTACTTGCATACATAAGAACATGCACACACACACATACATGCACACACATACACACACACCCCAAAAAAACTGAAGCAAAGAAGGAAGGAATAAAGGAAGGGAAGAAGGAAAGAAGAAAAGGAGGGAAGGACGGAAAAGAAAACTCTGACTGGTTCAAAGGAATAATTCTAATGGCATGATGACATTTCAGATAATATGATAAAAATTGAAGGAAGAAGTCTTGGGCATATACCAGACTAATACTTGTCCAGTCATAAAATCCAAAGACTGCTATTATTCTTCAAGCTCATTTTGATTTCATTTAAGTTTTGGATTGCTCCCACCAATTTAGCTCCTTCTATGTATTCGGTAATTAGATTGGGAAAGAAATAGACGGACAACCATTGATAGAAGGATCTTCTGTCTTCTTCATTAATTGGCCTCATCCTAGTGACTGGAATAAAACAAGGTTAGGTTTTGGAAATTATATGAAACCCAAGGTTTATCCTGTACAATGTACCTTATACCAGCTCCATAAAAATTCTACCTCAATGTAAAAACACATGCATTCTCTGTCACCAACCTAGGCTTGCCTTCTAAGTGCCAAATTTGCATATCTGTGTGTCTTTGGCCACCTTTATATTAAGATATAAGCATCTGATACTCAGCTTCTCCAAAACTTGTCACACTTTCTACCCATGTTGGCAAACCTGAATCATTCTGATATCCCTGATCTTGGTCAATTGCTAAGTGATATTTCTAACTGTTAGATTTAAACCATAAACTAGGCATTCACCACCTTCCATTTACTCTAACCTAACCATAAACTCACCTATTTAGTTGATTCTAAGCCTTCTAGATAATTATTTATCAATAACTATCTCTCAGATTGAACTACCTCCCTTCATCCTTATTCTCTCAATAAGAATCTTTCACCTGAGTCAGGCACCCTAATGACCATACCCCACATGCTGACAAAATTCTTTGTAAAAGACAAATCATGTCCTTACCCTATTTCAAAATCTTCACCACAACTTGCAGGCTTCCAGGGTGTCATTAAGTGGCTGTATTTAAATCCCTAATATTTACACTGTAACCATCTCTTGTTCAAATTGAAATTCAGTCGTCTATGAGTTCTTGGTATGCTCTATGATGTCCCATGTTTGTGTGTTGTCACAGGTGATCATTCTACTTGCCTGGAATTTCCACCATGACCACCTTTTTAGCTAACATTTACTGTAAATTCAGACAATTTTTTTTTCTGGAAGCTTCTTTGATCTACCCATAACATGAGAGTGCTCTCTTCTTTTACACCATTGTACACATGCTTCTCATGATGTCACCAACACTGATGCCATTGCTGATTAGCACAGTTATTTTTGCTAAACTAATGTCCATCTGTCTATGCTATGAGAGTTGGCAGATAATAGGCTACAGATAAGTAAATAAATAAAGAATAATTAAACTTTATTTGTAACGATAAACATTAAATTCAAGACTCAGTCTCATTTTGTTTTTTTACAGTAAACTTTGCTATGATGGGTAAAAGTAATAAAGATGTCCTCAAATGACTGTAACTATATTAGCCACTGGCATATTGAAATATTACCTGATAACTTCCCTGTTCTACATCAAGTGGATCTAATTGTATAGGCTATTTCTGGAAACTTCCAAGCCAATCTTTTTTTTTTCTTACTGAAGGCTCATATTTCTAACATAAGGAATGTTATACTCCTGTATATCTGAGTGGAATTAAAAAAGAAAAATATTTTCACTTCATGTGTACAATAAAGTTTACCTAGAAAATATTCTGATAAAATGGAACTAAATGAATAAATTCAACAACACAATAAATAATACAATCAAGTGTATTTTCTAATCTCCTAATATTATGAGGGAAAGATTTTTGTGAGGAAGAAAGTGAAAGCTTATTGTCATATTCTAATCTTCTATGTGGAGAATATTACATACAGTACTTCTAATTTAAATACTCACAAAACATGTATTCAAATATGCCTGTGTGTATTTGTGTATGATTTGATTGAAAGAACATACAATGCATGTAATATGTATGTATGTAATGATCATAGGTGACATTCTCAAGGGATATCTCTTTTTACCTTATTTTAGTTTCCTAAATAAAAATCTAATGAATAGAAACAAAATATGCATTTCTAGTATAAACAGGAGTATTGTTGAAGAGCTATAGAAAGAAACTAAAGGAAAAAACTATTAACTAATGTAAACATTAATTCAAAATTTTAAAACGTTTTCAATCTCAGTGTATTCTGAGAGAGAAACAACCTTTAACACAGAAGAGAGATGTCTTCATTCCATCGGTATAACTTTTTGGCATCACACCGTTTCTGTCCCTGTTCATCTAGAATGATGACTGGCACACAGGGGGCACTAAATATGTTTCTGCTGAATAAATAAGGAAATGAGTGAACAAGTTAAATAGGAATGAGTACATCATCTGCCTTATATAGTTAAAATATAAAGAAAAATATGCTTAGCTTTTAGCGGGTATTAGTATAATTTGTGATATAACCGGAAGAGCTTTGGACTGAAGAAAATAGAATATTCTGCTTTCAAAAACAAAGCTGAGCCGGGCATGGTGGCCCACACCTTTAATCCCAGCACTCAGGAGGCAGAGGTAGGAGGATCGCCTTGAGTTCAAGGCCGCCCTGAGACTACATAGTGAATTCCAGGTCAGCCTGAGCTAGAGTGAAACCCTACCTCAAAACAAAACAAAACAAAACAAAACAAAAAGCTGTGGGGGCTGGGGAGATGGCTTAGCAGTTAAGGTGCTTGCCTGAGAAACCAAGGGATACCAGTTTGAATCTCTAGGACCCACTTAAGCCAGATACACAAGGGGGCACATGCGTCTGAAGTTTGTTTGCAATGGCCAGAGGCCCTGCCACACCCATTCTCCCTCTGTCTGTCTTCTCTCTCTCTCTCTCTCTCTCTCTTTTCTATCTAAGAAAAAGCTGGAGAGCTACTAGCTGAAACATAAAGAGAATGGTAAATTATGAACTGACCTAGGCATACAGCAAGAAATTAACACAGACAGAGGTGGATAGGTCTCTTTCCTCCCAGCGAAAACAAACCAAAGGCATTTAACAGTGAGTAGTCATTTAGGATCTTGCTATCAAAATGCACTATGAGGCAGAGAACCAACACAAAGCTAAGGTATGTCTCGTGTCACAAGAAAATCCCTGGTAGCACATGAAGACCAGCTCCCTGAGCTCTTGCCGAGGGCCTTGCTGCAGCCCTCAGTTCTAATGTAAGCACTTCTCTCAAGACATCCAATGATGCCTATTCCTCACTCCCATACCTGTCCAAATACTTCGTTGGGGGAAAAAATAGGAGCCATGCAAAACACAATAACTTTCAGCTTCCCTTCTCTCCATGCCATCTCTACACAAAATGACTTCTAGCTCTTGCCGGCTCCTCCATCACCTCAGAGATTGAGCATCTGCTCCCTCCTGATCATGTGTATGTTCCTCTCGTGCACACTGAAGAAGTTTCTGGATTTACAATATTTGCCATTCCATGCTGAACTTCCCTACGCTTACGCCTCTGGAATGGCCTATGTTATCTGCTAAATGAGGTCATTAGATCTCTTACCAACCCCCATTTTACAGTCAAACTTTGCAGAAGTTGAGCAGCCACACTGTCTAGGTCAGAGGAAAAAAAGAAACATCAGCAGTTCTAACTTTTCCCAGCGATACATTTACTGGTCTCACCTTTAGAAACCTAACTAGTGCGAGTGATTATTCAGCACAGTTTGCTGACGTTACTTAGATGTGGTCGATATGGGGTAATATGAACAGACAGCTGAATATGATGAGCCGACTGCTTGCTCTGTAAGTTGTTTGTGGCATTATGAGAACATTTGTTCTCCTAAAAGCTCAGGATGCCAACTCCTTCTTAATAAAACATTAGTTTAGCTCTATTGGGTTGCAATTAACCTCTTTGTCATGGACTGCCTAATCTTAAAAATAAAAGGAAGTCACAGAGGCAGTTCAATCAATCTATTAGACTGCAACACAAGATTCTAATCTATAAGAAAAAAGCTTAGGTAAACAATTATGCTCTTAGCCAAAGAGACTACGTGGTCTAATTACTCATATTTCATCTGTCATCTACCCTCTACAGAAAACCACTGTTTTTTTTTGCAAGAAGGTTACTATTTGTGCTGTTATTTTTATTCTGGAGGTTTTTTTTTTTTTTGGTCTCAGTTATTGGCAAGAAGGTGCCATAACTATTTGGCACAAAATATTTCACACTGTAATTATCTTGGCAGTTTTTAGAGTCTGTTTGAAAATACTGTACAGTGTAAGTGGGCAGAGATTTGAGCCGTCTATTTCAGAACACACAAAGATAATCAGCAGAATAGAAGTTTCGGGCTGTAATTTGTTTTGCCTTTGTGTGTCATTATAAATAAATATCAGATACTATTGATTAATTATTTGAACAACAGTTAAAATACCTCAATATCACAGGCACCAAAGCTAACAGTAATACTCCATCCCTGCCATTATTATCAGGAAGTTTCTTTGGTTCAAAACAGCACAGCTCTATCAGAATGAGAATGTTCTCACCCTGTGCTTAGCTCGAGAGCAAGGGGTTAAGGCGGCTACCACCCAACTGTGAGTTCCCAGTGCAACAGCTGAAGCAGCACGGAGCAATCCAGAGAACGTGAGGCATGAAAGCCATCAGAAACTAAGTGGCAGGTTCTTCATCAGGAAAATGGAGATAATAATGCTAATTTTCAAATTTGGAGGAATGAGCTGTAATGAATATAAAGAGCCTGGTATATGTTAACTGTACCATCAAAGCTGATATCCTTCCCCTCTGATGATTTCTGCCACTGTCTGTTATGGTAGAATTCAAAGGTATGGTTGACATCACTCATTACCATCCATTTGAAAGGGAAAAATAATTCAGAATGAAATCTGGGTGATCAGAGGATTTGCCATCAGGAAGAGTTGTACTCGGGTAATGTCTGCCATCACATGCTACAATGACTATCCCACATAACACTCAGAAACAAAATTTCAAAAGTAGTTCATTTATTCAAATCTTTCAACCATATGTCTGAGTTTCTTGGTTAAAAAAAAATAATAATGATGATAAAATAAGTAGGAGTTTGTCAACTCCAACCAATCACTTTTGGAAAATCATCAAAGGACATGGCCCCTGGCTCTAATCACTGTCCCCCTTTCACTGATTCTTCCCCATGACACCCAATCAAATCTCAGCTTTTCATCTGCTTCTGCAGCCACACCTTTCACAATGATGCTCAGATGCTAGTGAAACTGGGGCCATGGGCCTTGAGAGGACCTCCACACTGCCAAGCAATCATGCCATGTCCCTGGTCCACTCTGTGTTTCCCTCTTACGTAACTAGTGCGTACCCACTCACTCCTCATTCACATCCTCCACCATTCTCACACTCAGCCAGTAGATAACCAAGAAACAGGGGTGACTGGAGGAAAGCCTGATTTGCTTGTCTTCCCATGGGAATGCTGACGAAGGAACTTTGATTCCCAGGAGTGTCTTGCCAAATCAATTTTTTGGTTAGAAAAAAAATTAGATAAAAAGTAAGATGGGTGGGAGGGCTGGAGAGATGGCTTAGCAGTTAAGATGCATGCCTGCAAAGCCAAAGGACCCAGGTTCAATTATCCAGGACCCACATAAGGCAGATGCACAAGGCGACGCGTGCATCTGGAGTTCATTTGCAGTGGCTGGAGGCCCTGCCATGCCCATTCTCCCTCCCTCTCTCTCTCAAATAAATAAATAAATAAATAAATATAATATGAGGCTACTCAGATATTCCTATAGGAGTCATGAAAAGGCTAATGTTGAGTAACTGTAATGGTAAAGACTGAATTGAAAGCAACTGTACTGTATTCTTGTCCAATGCTCACAACCTTTATCATTTTGAAACTATGTTACTGTCATGAAACCACACCTGCTATGGGAGTCCCATGGTTTTTATTCCACTTTAAAAGTATAGAGATATATTATTTTACCAAGATTTTTAAAGAATGCTTTCCTACTTCCAGCTTCAAAGATATGGATGATAACATTGGTATAAATATTTCATTTCTTTGAATTTTTCATATTAAATGCACAGCTCACATGAATAATAAAAAGCAGCTCATACAAAGCATTCATAGTTACATTATACAAAACTTTTTAGTGATCTATAATGTACATGTAAGGTGTGGAGGAGTACCAGAAAAAAAATTTTTATAAAAAGAAGCTCATCCTCTAGAATTTACAGCCCTAGAAAGAGATATTTTACATTTATACTTTTCACAAAATTTTAATTTGCATATCTATTGAGGCTATAATTTGAAAATCAAGTGGTCTGAGTTGTCTGGGGCTGATTTAAATGCTTTTAATAAAGTAAATATTCTACCCATAAGAGACTGTGCCTTGCAAAGTACTCTGAGATTCTTATGTGGGGATTCAGAGATGGAGATGTGGGCAGATGAATGGGGAAGCATCAGTTTCCAAAATAAAAGTCAACCTTTCTATATCAGCACCTTCCCCCAGCTCACTGCAAACTACTACCAACTCTCTGCTTCCATGAATGCATGGTTATTGACTCTACCGCTAATGTTCAGCATGTCAATATTGTAAGAAAGTGGTGCCCTTTCCTGGGCCAGGTTCAACTGTGTCACAGCATCTCCTAAAGTCAGTGTGAGAGAACATCACTCATCTAATACAAATATTTTAGGGGTGAGAAATATGACATAAAAACTTTTCATTCAGATGAGTTGTAATTTATAGATGAAGACGACAAAATTTATTTGAAGAATATTTTAGGTCACAAATCATATATCAATCATTTTATCTTTTATTTTAAATATATTTTGAGTTATAGTTCATGTGACACATCTTTACATACTGACACACCTTTCTGATATTGGTGGCTTGTTTCTTCTTTTTGTTCTTTGTTATCTTAGCCAAAGATTCATTACCTGTAATGATCCTTTCAAAGAACTGGCCTTGGGTTTTGGGGCTTTCTCTAAAGTTATCCTGTTTTCTATGCCAATGATTTCTGCTCTATGTTTATGATTTGTCTTCGGCTTGCTTAGTTTAAAATGTTCATCCTTTAGGTTCCAGAAACTCAGATTACCATTTTATCTTTCTTCCTTTGTAATGTATGCATCTAATGCTATATATTTCCCTCTAAACACTGTTTTTATTGCCTCTGCCAAATTTGAAATTAGTATATTTATATTTTGTTCAAAACATTTTCCTTTTAAAAATATTTATTTATTTATTTATTTACTTATTTACTTATTTATTTTATTAGAGAGAAAGAGAAGCAGAGAGAGAGAGAGAGAGAGAGAGAGAGAGGGCATACCAGAGCCTTCAGCCACTACAAACGAACTCCAGAGGCATGTGCCACCTTGTTCATCTGGCTTACGTGGGTCGTGGAGAATCAAACCTGGGTCCTCTGGCTTTGCAGACCAGCACCTTAACCACTAAGCCATCCCTCCAGCCCTCAACATATTTTTGTACCTCAAGAATTTTTTGAGTCACACATTTAAAATGTGCTGTTTATCTTCCAAATATTTGGGAATTTTTTCCATGTATCTTTGTGGTATTGATTTCTAATTTAATTCCATTGTGGCCTCAGAATATTCTTTCAAAGGCAAATATTCTTCTTCTTCTTCGTGTGTGTGTGTGTGTGTGTGCATGCTGTGTAGATATACTTGCAAGTACACAGAGGCCAGAGGAGAGCATTGGATGTACTTCCTCTTTCGCTCTTCTACATATTCCCTGAGACAGAGTCTCTCTCTGGAGCTGTGGTTTTCACAAGCCCGGGTGTTTCTGTGGTCTCTGCTCACTATGGGACTGTGGTTACAGAAATGCATGGACACACACAGTCGTTAACATGAGGAACTAAACTCAGGCAGTCTCAGGCCCTCTCAAGCCCTTATACTTGTAGCAAGCACTCTTACCTGCCAAGATACCTCCCTAGCCCAAGATAGCTCTTGTTTTAAATTAGTAGGAATGTGTTTTATAACCTAAAATATAACTCTGGCTTTGGGATGAGGCACTATGAATTTTCAAAGAAACAAATGAACTGTAGGTGAAAAGACTATTACAAGTATGTTCCATTAAAAAAAAAAAAGGTCTACTTTGTATTTGAGTTAAAGATGCCAGAGGGTAATATTTAACTGCAGAATTTAGTTTTTCATAATTAAAAACAGTCCTCGATTAATATAGTATAAAATACCTTTCAAAATTTAGGACTTAGTTTTTAAAGATGTCTAATGGATATTTTAGGATTTTCCTGTAAACTCATTGCACAAAGTTGAATTACTTTCCAAAAGGCTTAGGGAATAAAAATATGTATGTTGTAAGATGCATTGAGTATTGTAAATCAAAGAAACCACTTTTGGTGTTTTGAAAAAAAATAAGTCTTTAGGGCTGGAGAGATTGTTCAGTGGTTAAAGGTGCTTGCTTACAAAACCCAATGACCTGGGTTTGACTCCCCAATGCCCACATGAGGCCAGATGTACAAAGTAGTACATGTGTCAGGAGGCCCTGCCATGCCCATGATTCTCTTTCTTCTCTCTCTCTCTCTCTCATAAATAAATAAAAATATTTCTAAAATGGTATTTAGCTGGGAGTGGCAGTATATGACTGTAACCCAGCACTTGTGGGTCTGAGGAGGAGGGATAATAATTAGTACCAGCCAAGCCTGTGCTACATGGTCAGAACTCTTGAGAAAGAAAGAAAATATAAAGACCAAGATGAGACAGAGAGAGATCAGTGTGTAAAGCTAATCTGGTTCATAAATTGGATAATTTATTTACTCTTCCAGGAGATGATTTCATACAGTCCACATTTTCAGAAACATTTACCAATTAATTGTTCTATGTCATAGTTTGAATAGCTGCAACATTGTAAAATTTCTCCTTTTTAATTTGATTGAAGCTAACCAAAAACTGAGCAGATACAATATAACAAATGTGAACTCATGTACAAGGGATAAGCCAATGTCATTGTCTGTAGTTATGATTACAAATGGAAAGCTTAAAGTGCCTGTGCCAGCTTTGTTAAAGAAGAAAAGGAAATGTTTGCCAAATGCAGAAAGGAAAACATTTCATTTTGGTCTCCTAAGAGGTTATTAAAAATAACATTTTATCAAAACTACTTTTAAATGCAGTTGGAATTCTTCCTTAATATGATACCAGTTTCTAACTTAAACATAATAGGAGGAAATAAACTGGGAATAAATTACCCAGAAAAGGCAAGCACGCAGGCACTCAAAGGTTTCCGTAGCAGCCTCTCTGGATGCCATAGTCAATAAGACCCCAGTTGGGAGGCTCACATTCCTGCCAGCCACCCTCTTGATGCCAAAATTATATTCTAGCAACATGTAGCCCAGAGGATATACAACTGAATAAACACAAACTGGTAAGTAAGCTGGAAACAAAAACAGCTAACCAAACTAGGAGCAAAAGTGCCATCGCTATCAATAGCTCTCTAGTAGAACTTCACCCAAATCAACCCCTAAGCTGGACTGTGTATGGAATCTTTTAGTTCTAAATAAAGCTCACTGGGCTCAGGGTGTTCAATCCCCAGTTACCCTGATTCTAAACTAACCAATGCTCTATGAATTCCTTCCATGTCTCACCTCCATTTCCCACACATTGGCTTCTGACAGATACTCATTTCAACTTTGGATAGCCATGCTATTTCCACTAAAGGAACATAACTGAATAAAGCTGATGCTGGGGGCTGGAGAGATGGCTTAGCGGTTAAGGCGCTTGCCAGCAAAGCCTAATGACCTGGGTTCAATTCCCCAGTACCCATGTAAAGCCAGACGCACAAGGTGGCACATGCATCTGGAGTTCATTTGCAGTGGCTAGAGGCACTAGTGTGCCCATTCTCTCTTTCTCTCCCCCCCCCCTTCTCTCACTTCCTCTCTCTCACAAATAAAAAATAAAATAGTTCAAAAACTGATGCTGAGGTGAATATGAAGCAAATGAAGGGCCATAAATATTAAAGGGGCCGCCTAACTCTTCAATGTGGAAATTCTTTTCTGAAGATTACCTTTTGTTGAATCATCTTCTATTGGCTGTTTGAACAGGGTGATATCCTTGAACGTGCACAGGAACAAAACCACCTTCTCATGTTCATTTCTTATTGGTGCAATTTGCATGTAAAACCAAACAGGTGTTCCTATGATGGAGAAAGAACAGAAAGGACAAATGGAGTGTCGCAGGGTCACAAGAGTTTTCTGTCTGATCTACCTTCTTTCTGCCAATGACTATATCATGAATCAGCACCAAGATACTGGTTCTATTTTCTTGGAAGAATCATAAGACCATTAATTTATCCAAGGCTACAGACAACACAGACCAGTAATCTCAGCTACTTAGCAGGTTCAGGCAAAAAAGTTGCAGGTTCAGTGCTTGCCTAGACTATATAACAAGTTCAAGACAAGCCTAATCAAATTGTGAGACCCTGTTTCAAAATGAAACTAAAGTTAAAAGGAGGTGATGATGTACTTACCAGTGGAGTGCTTAGCTAGTATGCATGAGGGCCTGGATTTAACAACAGTACCAAAAAAAAAAAAAAAAAAAAAAGGAAAGTGGCCTAGGGAGATGGCTCAGTGGATAAAACAGTTGCCCTGAAAGTGTGAGTATCTTGAGTTTAGATCTCTAGAACCTATATAAAAGTCCGATGCTATAGCATGAGTATCTGTAACTAGGGCAAGAAGGGAAGCGGAGATAGGAGAATCTCCTGGAAGCTCGCCAGCTAGCTAACCTGATGAATGCAGCAGCAGCACACGGTGAGATAGAAGACTTTCTTTTTTTAAAAATTTTTTTTGTTCATTTTTTATTTATTTGCGAGTGACAGACAGAGAGAGAAAGAGAAAGAGGCAGATAGAGAGAATGGGCGTGCCAGGGCCTCTAGCCACTGCAAACTCCAGATGCATGTGCCCCTTTGTGCATCTGGCTAATGTGGGTACTGGGGAATCGAGCCTCGAACCGGGGTCCTTAGGCTTCACAGGCAAGTGCTTAACCGCTAAGCCATCTCCTCAGCCCAAGATAGAAGACTTTCAAACAAGTTGGAAGGCGGGGACTGACGCCTGAAGCTGTCCTTTGACCTGCACACACGCACTGTGGCACGTGAATGCTGACACACACATCACACGCATGAACACACATACACACAAAGCAGCTGTAATGTGATGTCATGTGTTTTTCAAAACACGGAGACTAACTTCTTAACACGGGCACACCGAGGCAATCCGCTACTGAAGTAATTCCAGCATCACGATTAGGTCTGGGCCCCTAAGCCTCTGCTGCTTGCTCTCCAGACTTCTTTTTGATAATCTCCCTGAGTGTGATCACTCCTACCTGCTTCTCCCACCTTGTCCTTTGACAAGAGTTGTTCCCAGGTAATTACAACAGCAATACCCAACGTTCTGATGAGAGCTGCTCTTAGAGGACCATCTGACTTGCCACTTCTTTCCCAAGTCTTTCTCCTCGGGCAGACTTTTGCAACACTTCAAGGGCTTTGACTGTGTCCTCGCATCAACACTTGATGCCTGCTGTGTACAAAGCTCTACTTGAAACTCTTAATGCAATCTTCAAAGAACGAAAAGAAGGCACGCGTGTTCGTAGCTTGAGAATCTCAGGTATCTTCATAATCCCTATCTTCTGTCCCCGTCACGTGAGACACGAGGCTCATCTCTGCGACCTCGCTCTTCAGAGAACAGACTTCAGAGTCTAAGGAGGAGGGTTTTCGGAGTATTCAAAGCTTAGGTTTTGGATAAAACAGGATTGGCATATGGTAAATAATAAATAGATGAGGGCATAAAAATTGACCTCAAAGGAATAATCATCCATTAAGTGAAATCGGAATTTTAAAAAATGCTTATTTTTATATTTTCAGCAGGGCATATAGTATAATAAACTGCCCCCCTAAATATTCTATCTTAAAGACAAAAGGGTTGGTTTTGGGTACAGGATTTGGAATAGCCTATGCCACTACTAATTCTGAGAAGTGACAGCTTCTTTGTGGTCCTCCATGAAATCCAAATAACAAGTACCTTCATGCCTGTGTCCAAAAATACATCACCTATTGTCATCATAAAAGGGACCATACCATTTAGACAAGATGAAGTGATTCTATTACCAGGATCAAGGGCCAGGGAATTAATGAGAAGAGATTTATAGGGTAATATTATTATTAGTTCTGGACACAAGGTCTTTTCTTTTGTAACTCCAGAAGGCTCATGGAGGGGCATGCCCTTTCCACAATGATTGTTGAATGAGATGCAGACTAGCAAAACAAGCACACAGCCTCCGAGAGAAGCTTGCTCCTTGGTTTTCTCCTGTTTATTTTACATAACATGTCTGGGAACAGGTGAGAGAAGTGTGGTCTACAAATAAGCAAGCAACCCAGACACTGATGTGTATATGGCCAGTGACTGTTCTAACACAGACAGCTCTGGGTTGAGGAGTCACAAACAAAGAGAAAAGGGCATTGAAAACACATCTTTCCCCAAGGACTGTTAAAAATCTGAGCAGAACCATGTTTCATGCCTTCCTATGAAAACAGCCACTTTTCAAATTCTGGCAGAGACAAGACTATCATAAAAGTTGCTTTCAGATATCAAAGTAGTTTTTTTTGTTTTGCTTTTTTTTATTATTCCAAGGGTCATACTTTCCCAAGCAGGCTAAATATTTGCCAAATTAAAAAAAAAAGAAAGTGAGGAATTTCTTTACAGTCTGGGTTTGAGGAACACAAGGACAGGCTGGGGTGGCTAGAAAGCTTTGCACTAAGAGGGCATCAAGGATCATTGGACCCTAGAAAGGGCCTATTTGCTAGAACAATTTGCCAAAATTCTGCCTTTGCATACAAAGGAGGAACCATATGAAATAGCAAAGATACTCTCTGCACCTTTACCCACAGCACAAAATCCCCTTACTGATAAAAGCACAGGACCTGAAGAACAGAGACCACAAGTGGAAGTCTCTCCTGATAGAGTGAGCAGTGACTTCACTGCCCCATTTGCAAAATGGTATTTAACTTAATTCACTAAATGGAAGTGTTAAGAGGACTTGGTATTCAGACACTCTCAATTTGTGCAAAAGGTATCTCACCTAACCTCTTGCATGAGTTTTCAAAGCTGTTTTAAAATAGTAGAATTCCCTCATAATACATAGATAATCTCTGTCCTCCTGATTAAAGCAAAAACAATAAAAATAGGGGCCAGGGAAATGCGCAACTGATCAAGTGCTTACCTCACAAGCATAAGGGCCTTAGTCTGATCCCCCGAACTCACATAAACATGCCAGGCATGGGGCACACACTTGTAATTCAAGTGCAGGGGAAAGAGAGACATGCAAACCCTTGGCATGCACTGGCCAGCCAGACTAGCCTAATAATGAGTTCCAGGACAAAGAGAGACCCAGTCTCAAAGAAAGGTGGACATCAGCCAGACGTGGTGGCTCATGCCTTTAATCATAGCACCCAGGAGGCAGAGGTGGGAGGATCACTGTGAGTTCGAGGCCACCCTGAGACTCCATAGTGAATTCCAGGTCAGCCTGGGCTAGAGTGAGACCCTACCTCAAAAAACCAAAAAAAATAAAAATAAATAAAATAAAAAAAAGAAGGAATTGCCATCTAAGCCACCAGTCCTACTTCTGTGGTTATCCAAAAGGTTTTAAATGGTATTCCAGAGATGTCTGCACTCCCATGTTTAATTCAGAATAGCCAATTACAGAATCAAACTAAATGTCCATGAATAGATAAACTAATTTTAAAAAAGTGGAGTGTGCTTACGAAATGGAATACCAGATCATAATGCTAAGAGGAATAAGCCAAGCATGGAAGACAAACACCACATACTCTTATCTTAAAAGGAATTTAAAGCAATCAAACACAGTGAAGCTAAGAGCAAAACAGAGGTTACTAGAAGCTGGGGAGTAGGGTATGAGGAAAGGGTAGTCAGGAAAGACAGAGCTTCTGTACACAACAGAAATGTTTGTGTGTCTCTTCTGGTGGGATGACTTGCACAGCATAGAGAATAAAGTTAACGACAGTGTATTGTACACATCAAAATAGCCAAAAGAAGAACTCCAAATATTCTTACCAGAAAAAAAGTGGACATTCAAGATAATGAATATGCTAATTTTCTTGATTTAAATATTTGACATGGTATTTATAAATCGCAACATCATTTTGTGTCCTATATACCTGAACAAGTATAATTTGTCAATTTAATTTGCATGTGCGTGTGCGTGTGTGGCTGCACAGAGGTCAGAGGATAATTTTGGAATCTGTCCATGCCTTTCCGCCTCATTTGAGGTAGGGTTTCTCTCTCTAGATCTCACTCTGCTATGCTCTTTGCTACATTTGCTGCAAAATTCTGAGAAATTTTCCTGTCTCTGCCTCCCACCGCACAGCTAGTGTGCTGGGATTACAGAGTCTGTTGTGGCTTCCAGCCTCCAGCATTTCACATGGGGTCTAGAGATTGAAATCAGGTTGGGTCATATCTACTGCAGTATCTCCTTAGCCCACAATTTGTCAATTAAAAATAAAATTTTAAAATAAAATAAAATTTGCCATATTTTTTTTCTTATTTCTTCAAAAGGTTGCTTTTCACAGGTAGAATCATTTGTTAATCTTGCTAATTTCTCTAACCACCCCTCCCTTACCATGAGGGGTAATGTAACTTGCATTCTCCCTACCTTGCTGCTCAGCTACCATTCACTAAACTCTAACATTTAAAAAGAACAGGGTCATCTTATTGATAACAGAAATACCTACTGTTTTTTTTGTATAGAAGAACTTCAAAACAGTTTGACTCGTAGTTGTCAAAAGTCTGCCTGACTTTCTCAATGGTCTTCTTGTCAGTCAATTCTCCATACATAAAACTGGAAGAAGAAAAAAGTCATTTCATCTTTGTGTCACTTTTAAATTGCTACATAGAACTATAGAGCATAGTCTAAGATTAAATATTCATCTTTGCTGATGAAACAAAATAATATTTTCACAAAATGAACTAAAATATTTAAACCATTATTTCAATAAATTTTATAGTATACATTTCAACATGTGGTAAGATGAATGTCGATTATAAAATGTTAAACCATATTTTAATCATCATTAATAAGTTTCTAGCTAACCACTGGCTTTTAAAGTTATTTCATGTGCAGAGAGAGAGAGAGAAAGAGAGAGAATGCAGAGCTATTCCTGATTTACACAATTCCTCTATGCACAAATTTCAATTACCATGGTTCAGTTAGATAGCATATTTCACAACACAATTTGAATTTCAGTTTTCAAAGTATGTTAACCGTGCAGAGTTGCATAAAGTATGAACTTAAGAATTGCAGTACCAGTCTCCAATCAGCAAACAGAAATACCTACATTTTTTTGTATAGAAGATTTAAAACAGTTTCACTTGTGTTGTCAAAAGTACCATCATCACTAGTCACTACTACCAGCATCCCTCCTTATCCATTATTTCACTTTATCTTGTTCCTGTTAACCATGGTTAACCATGATCCCAAAACATTCAATGGTAAATTCCAGAATACAAAGTTCCTGAGTTTAAAATTATATGCCCTTCTGAGCAATTTTATTCTGAGCAGTATGATGAAATCTCTTGTGCTCCTCCCCCATCCCACCCAGGATGTGAACCCCTCCTTGGAGTATCCAAATTCTGGATGCTTTTCATATATGCTACATAGTGAATCTCTCACTGTCCATCTTTTAAAATAAAATTAACCGCTTCAATTTTTCACTGCTTATGTTCTACTGATCCTTACTTTACTTAATTAATAGTGTCCCCAAAGCATAAGAATTCAGATTTGCCAAATAAAGGTAAAATAACAGGCTGGGCGTGGTGGCACACGCCTTTAATCCCAGCACTCACGAGGAAGAAGTAAGAGGATCGCCATGAGTTCGAGGCCACCCTGAGACTACATAGTGAATTCCAGGTCAGTCTGGGCTAGAGTGAGACCCTACCTCGAAAAACAAAAACAAAAAAAAAGACAGGTAAGGGGCTGGAGAGATGGCTTAGCGGTTAAGCGCTTGCCTGTGAAGCCTAAGGACCCCAGTTCGAGGCTCGATTCCCCAGGACCCACGTTAGCCAGATGCACAAGGGGGCGCACGCGTCTGGAGTTCGTTTGCAGTGGCTGGAGGCCCTTGTGCACCCATTATCATTATCTCTCTCTCTCTCTCTCTCTCTCTCTCTCTCTGCCTCTTTCTCTCTCTGTCTGTAGCTCTCAAATAAATAAAAATAAACAAAAAAATTTTTTAAAAAAAGACAGGTAAAATAACAAAAAGATATTTTGAGAGAGACACACTACAGTCATATAACTTTTATTAAAGTAAATTCTTATAATTATTCTGTTGTTAGTTATTATTTCAAATGTTTTCTATGTTTTACTTCTATATTAAATATTTTCATAGGAATGTACGTATGTAAGAATGCATGAGTAGGAAAAAAAACGATATGTATATATTGTTCAGCACTATCTACAACTTCAGGTATCCACTGGGAATTTTAGAACACGGATAAGACAGAACTATCAGAGATAACAGATGCACACCATCTGACCAGTAACATCACTTCTTTCACAGCCTGTCAGTGTGGCTAATTGTGTATTGTTATCTAGTTCACACAGAGACAACAAAGCATGTAATTAGGTTGCCTCTGTGTCACTCAGTAGCAAACCCACGTAGCATGTTAGAAAAATGGATAATGGAAAGCAGAGAAGAAACAAAGAGTAATAACTATGGAAGGAAACTCAAACTGAACATGAATGAAGAAACAGGGCCATTGGAAAGCCACTCTGCTGGTTAAGAGACGGGCGTATGCAGCCCAAGGAACTCACTGAATGCAATGAGAGGAGTGGCTCACAAGTGACAGCAGCTCAGAGGAGAATTGTAAACTGGTGTCTGGAGCAGACACATACTATAGTTATGGCTAGACCATACCAAACAGCCCAAGGAGAAAGGTTCTATGCACCATAGAAACTTGCTAATATTGAGTTACAGATATGGCTCAGCTATTAAGAGCATTTCTTGTGCAAGCATGAGGACCTCAGGAGGCCTGAGAGAGCACTTGAGTTCAGTCCCCAGGACCCACATAAACAGTTGGATGTGGCCATCGTGTCTTTGGTGCTAGTTCTACAGGGAGGAAAAAGCGTGAGAATTGCTGGGGCACATGCAAGTACACACATGCACACACACACACACACACACACACACACACACACACACGTAAGACCAGGCTTGAGTGTTGGCGTTGAATATCCAAACTTCTGTTCTAGGCATTGCCACTGCAAGGGAGCACACCCTGCCACCGGCAAGCTCATGGGGCATCACACGGGCACATATATGGGCATATACCACATATACATCACACACATACCACATTACATTCACATACACAAGCAAAAAGCAAAAAGCTTGCCAATGTTAATTCTAGAAGATGTCTAAGAGCAAGATGGCTTACTAATGGCAAGAGATGTACTTATACATGAGAGAGAGGAATAAAGAGAAGGAATTATATCAGACAATACCGACTTTAAGTCAAAAACATTAAAAAAAAATACGGGCTGGAGAGATGGCTTAGTCATTAAGGCACTTGCCTGCAAAGCCAAACGACCCAGGTTTGATGCCCTAGTATCCATGTAAGCCAGATGCACAAGGTGCGACATGCATCTGGAGTTTTTTTGCAGTGGCCGGAGGCCTTGATACACCCTATGGTGGTTTGAATACTGAGATTAACCTGACCATGTGGATGTTGATCTTTTGGAACCTTTGTTTTGGGGGAATAGGCATGGACTTGGTGCTTGCAACTGAAGATGCCTTCTGGAGTGGTAAGCCAAATTTTATGGAATATTCTGATGAGATTTTGAGAATGATAAGTGCAGACAGTATTGAACTTCGAGGCTTGCCTTATGAGCTTTCTAAGGAGAAGGAAAGGCTACAGAGGACTTTGTTGGAACTGGGGTACTGGCATAAGGGCTGGCTCCGTTCTGCTGCTGAGGTCCAGAGAGTTTGATCAAGGTTACATTTCTTATGGACTGATGTGCTTGAGTAGAGATATTGGACTGAGATATTTATGATTTTTAAGCTGGAAAACTTTAAGCAAGTTAAATTTACTGCCACAGAGACTGGTGTTACGTTACTAAAGCTGCTATAAGGAAGATGGTCCAATTGCTTTACATTAAAACAATGAACACTAAGCCTGAGGAAAGACTATCATAGAAATGCAAACTCTTTTGGAAAGAGTTGACTGGAGAAGGAACCTGCTTTTCAAGGTTAGGATTTATTTTGTCCCTGAATTAATAATATGGCTGTGTCCTGTATACCTAGTATTGGATTCAGAAGCACAGAAGATGTGAGGAGTGGTCATGAATTGTACAAGGTTCCAGGAGCTGCTGCTGAGATGTGGCATGAGGCAGGGCCTGATGCCCTGATAGGCTGAAAGAGCCTTTGGAAGATGGACCGTGGTTTGCATGAAGACCTCAAGATGTTTTGGATATACCAGGACTATGCAAGTGCTACCATAGAGCGCACTGTTGGCCTGAGATGGAAGTGTTCCCTGGCTACTCTGTCCAGCTTGGGGGGGGGGGAGCAGGATTGGAAAATCTGGAGACTGTCAGTCTTTGGTTGTATTGGACTTGAACTGTAGAAGTTTGATGTTTGCTTGATGGTGGTTGAGTTTGCATTGTTTTAGTCTCTCCTTGCTATGCATTATACCAATTGAAAATGTTTACTTTGTGCCTTTATATGTTAGAAATGTTTAACTTGTTTGATTTTACAGGTCTTAATATCTTAAATTGGTCAAGACTGTGGGGACCTTTGAAATTGAACTGAGTACAATTTACAACGTGTGATGGTTATAAATCTATTGGGGGCCAGGGGAGGAATGTGGTGGTTTGACTAGATGGCCCCCAATATATTCAGTTGTTTATTTGTTTATAGTTTACATCTGCAGCCACCTGGCTGGAGGCAGTGTCACTGGGTGGATCTTAAGGTGTGATGGTGGGTTTCAGATTTCAATCTAAAGATAGGCAAAGTGTGCCTAGCTGGAGTTCCTGAAGTGTGCTGTGCTGTGTGGCTTTTGGCTTTAACCTTGTGCTTCTCTCTCTGCTTGGACCTTTGAAGGCAGGCCAGCTTCTTCTGCCATTATGGAATTTCCCCTGCATCTAAATCAATGCTACCCACATTGAGCTACTGATCAGAGAGACCTATGATGTCTGCAAAACTATGCAGGCTTCTGTCAAAACACTTGATTACCCCCTGATGTAAAAGTAATCCACAGAAATCCCTTTCCGGTGGGTCTCGGAGGTTGCTTCCAGGAAGGACCAACTAAAGGAGGAAGTCCTTCCCCCAGACTGAGCCCTTCCCCCAGAGTGGGCAGCCCCACTCAGAGGGGGACTTGATATAAGGAAGCTCTAGGTAAAAAGAGCCCCTTCTTCCTCCCTCCCTTCCTTCCTTCCACTTGGCTGCCAGAGCTGCTCGCTACCTTCCAGCATGGATTGAAGACCAGTGGCGACCAGCGCCAACCAGCATCAACTGAAGACCCGCATGGATCGAAACCCAGCGGCTCCTCAGGAAGCCTCCAGGCTTTCCGGCACCATCTGCAGTGCCTGGTCAGGACTGCTGAGGCATCTGGCCATGTGGACTGAGCAGCTACCAGGTTCCGTGATTCTCGGGCCTGCAACTGCTATTGGACTACCGTAAGCTAATCCACTAAATTCCCTTTTGAAAATAATTCATTCTAGCAGTTCTGTTCCTCTAGAGAACCCTGATTAATACACACCCATATTCATTCTCTCTCTCTCTCTTTCTTCCATCTTTTTCTCTGTGTGCCTCTCTCTCAAATAAATAAATAAATAAATTTAAAAACTATTTTAAAAAATGAAGTCACTCACTATACACTGCTGAAGAGATCATCAATAGGAGTATAACAACTTTAAATGTATATGTAACCCCAGGCCTGCAAGAAAAGAAAAAAAAAAAAAAGGAAAAAAAAACAATGAAAATTGCAACTCCATGTTGAGAAACTCCATCCCAAGGTAACAAGTGAATGAGGATAAAGATGGAGATACCCAATGTTCTCTTCTGGCCTCCACAAAGGTGCACACAAGATGCATGCATCTGCATACACACGCACACACAAACACACACACATTAACTACACATACTTCATATCACATACCAATCCACACATACTGTATACATACACATGTGCTCATGAACCCATGCACACATGCATGCTTGCACACATATACCAAAAAGACATAAAAATCCATGTAAATCTAACTGTATCTCAGGATTACAAAAACATAGAAAAAACAAGTATATGGAAAGAAGTTACAAAGATTAAATGAGAAATAAACAAAAGATAAGAAAATAACACAATCAATGAAATTAAAATTTTGACTTTAGAAAGGTAATCAAAACCATAAATATCTATTTATACTAAGTAAGATAAAAGAGAGGAATCTCAAATATATGAAGTAAGGGGCAAAAATGGAAACATTGTACCTGACATCACAGAAATACAAACAACAATCAGGGACAATCATGAGAAATTATTTGCAACAAACTGGAAAATGTTGAAGAACTCATATGAACCATGAAGACAGAAAATCTCAGTAGAAAATAATAAGACTGACTCAGTAATAATAACAGGCACCCTATAAAAGACCAAGTCCAGTGCCCGAAGCCCTCATTGCTGCATTCTACAAAATCAAAACTACAGTTAGCATTGATTCTTCTCAAACTATTTCAAAAAACTGAAAATGGAGAAACTCTTTCAAACTCACATTATGAAGATGGCACTGGCCTGACACAAAACCCAGACAAGACTATCATTGAAAAAAAAATTATGTGTCAGTTACTCTAATGAACACAGGTGCAAAATTTCCCAACAAAACCCAATAAATTGGATCTAACATCATATCATAAATATTTGTCACCATGAACAAGTGGCATTTACCTCAGGTGTTCAAAGACAATTCAAAATATGAAAAACATATGATCACAGATCTCAAGACACACAGAAAAGGTATTTGATAAGATTCAATAGCCCTTAACGATAAAATTGAACAAATTATGTATAAGAGGAATTTGACTGAACTTGATAAGGGCATGTATGACAAAGCTGAAGCAACATCATACTGAATAGGGAGAAGCAAAAGTGTTTCTTCTAAGCTCCAGAATAAGACAACGTGTCCATTTTCACCACTCTTACTCAACAAAATATGGAAGTCTTAAACAGAGCAGTTTGAGCCACAGAAAATTTTAAAGGAATACAAATGGAAGGGAGGTAGTCCAACCATCCTTCTTGCAGACAATATGATTCCACAAATGTAAAATAACTTAAAGATCTCACCAAAAAATCATCAGTAGCATTTTTATTCATCAATAACAAACTTGCTGAAGAAGAAATCCTGGATGTCATCACCTCAATAATAACTATCAAAAGATCAAATAAAGCCAGGCATGGTGGCACATGCCTTCAATCCCAGCACTTGAGAGGCAGAGGTAGGAGGATCACCATGAGTTCAATGCCACCCTGAGACTACCGAGTGAATTCCAGGTCAGCCTGGGCTAGAGCAAGACCCTACCTCAAACAAAACAAAACAAAACAAAAAACAAAAAGATCAAATAAATACCTGGGAACAAATCTATGAAGGAATAAATAATCTCTTCAATAAAAATGAAACAAAATACCAATGAAAGAAATTAAAGAAGACCCACAAAAGATAGAAAGATCTCACATGTTTGTAGGTTAAAAGAATTAATACTGCTAAGATATCCAAGTTATTCAAGGCAAGGAAATTTACAGCCTTAAATGTAATCATCTTCATAATACCAATGGCATTCTTCAAAGAAATAGAAGAAAAAGTCTTTTCATGTAAAATTCATTTGAAAGCACAAAGGACCCCAAATAAGCAACACATTCCTGAGGGGAAAAAAAAGCTGCAGCCATCACAACACCTGATAATGAGACAAAGTAGATAGATACAGAGAGAGAGAGAGAGAGAGAGATTAACCACAATAGCATGGAGACAGAATAAATACTAATACCCAGACAAAGGGAGCATAACAGAGAATCCAGAAATAACCCCACACATCTATGACCAATGGTTGCACAGAAACTAACACACACACACACACACACACACACACACATACACAATCGAGAAAAGATAATCTCTTCCATAAATGGCACTGGGAAGCCTGAATATCCAAATGCAGAAGGATGAAACTTGATCCCTTATCTTTTAACTTCTACACAATCCAACACAACGGAGCAAATGAGTTAAATACAAAACCATAAACTAGGGCTGGAGAGATGGCTAAATGGTTAAGGTGCCTACCTGCAAAGCCTAACAACCCAGTTTGATTCCCAAGTACCCACATAAAGCCATATGCACAAAATAGTACATGCATCTGGAGTTCATTTGAAGTGGCTAGAAGTTCTGGTGCTCACTTTCTCCCTCTCTCTTTTGCTCTCATTTCTCCTTGCAAATAAATAAATAAAATTATTTAAAAAATATTTTAAAAATTGAAATAAAACCATAAACTGTAAACAAGTATAAGAAAACATAGCAGCATGAGCCCTTCGTTGGTACAGGCAATGATGGGTTGGGGACACAAAAGCAAATATAGACAAATGGGGCTACTGCAAACTGAGAGGCTTCTGCATAACCAAGAGAGAGAAGAAAGAATAAAACAGGAGAGAATATGTGCAAACTTTTCACCTAACAAAGGATTAAATTCAGAACCTATAAAGAATTAAAAATACTCAACAACCAAAGCAATCTTAAAAAAAAATGGACATGTGATCTGGAAAAGACGTTTCTCAAATGAGGAAATACAAGTGGCCCACAGCTGTATGAATGCAGAAAGAGTGGTCAACATCACTGGCTACCAGGGAAATGCAAGTCAAAGCCACAGTGAGATGTCATCTCAGTCCAATCAAAAGGGCTATAATAATAGCAACTATAATGTAATAACACACACCATTGAGTAGGCAGAGAAAGAAAACTCATGGTGGAAATGGAAGTTCTTGTGGCCACTATGGAGAACAGCAGGGATGCTCCTCAACAAGCTAAACCACCTCTATATTTTACAGCTAATCAACATACTTACTGTATATCCAGAAGAAATGAAACCAACGTACTCAAGAAGCTGCACCCCCATGCCTATGGCAGCATGATAGCCTGACCCAGAATTGAACAAAGTCACCATCAATGAGAGGACAACATGGCACATCTACTACATGTATATACATATACATATACATATACATATACATATACATATACATATACATATACATATGCAATGAGAATGCCAAGTTATTCAGGCATCAAAGAAGAATGAAATCCTGTCGTTGCTACAAAATAGACAGAACTCGAGAACATTTTGTTAAGCAAAGTAAACCAGACATAGAAATAAAAAGACCACATTTTCTCTCACATGGGGAAGATAAAAATGTTGACCTCAAAGTAGAAGAATAAAGGCTAGGAAGAAAGGGGAGAGAGGCGAGAAGGTGGTTAGTTGATGGTACCAAAATAGTCAGGAAGTGGGGGAAAGTCCCAGGGTGCCACCGAACAGTGTGTGAATGTAGTTTACAATAAACTAGTGCACGTTTTAGGAAGAACTGGAAGTGTGAGGCTCGCAGGTTCAAAATCTGATGAAATGAGAAACTAGAAATGTGAATTACTCTGATTTGATCACTACACATTATATATATATATATATAATCTCGAAATATTGCACTGCACTTCAGAAATATGTGTAGCTGGATGTGTTGACTGTACAGAAAACCAAAATTTAAGGAAGCACTTCTAGAAGTGCTCAACATCACCCATTTTTATAATAGCCTTGGAAATGTGTCTGATTTTTAAAAAAATGTCTGGTAATTTATAAAGCAAACTTACTCAAAACAGTCAACAACTCTGTTCTTTTCTTTTGTTTCCTTTTCTTGCTTTGCTTTTTCAAGGTAAGGTCTCACTCTAGCTCAGGTTGACCGGGAACTCACTATGTAGTCTCAGGGTGGCCTTGAACTCACGGTGATCCTCCTATATCTGCCTCCCAAATGCTGGGAATAAAGGTGTGCACCCCCAAGCCCAGTGTTCTTGATGCTTTCAAATCATCTATGTGTGCCCAGTTTCACACCCACAGTGTGTGACACTCACACTTAGTGTGACTGCCCAGACTGTTTCTACCAGGAAGGAACATGTATTTACTAGGTACCTAACGAAGCTTTCAAGGGACCCAATGCATGTCTTTGCTATCACTTTTATTCCAGTTGTCAAAGAATTTACATATTCATCATGGATAGATCCAAATGTGGAAGAACCTGAAGCTTATTCAATCTTTGAGGTCCTCTTAAATGAAAAGAACGGAAAATTTTAAAATAAAATGAGGCAGACAACCTTGAAAGGCATTCACTCAAATGACAGCCCTTGAAGGTAACAATTCATCAAATTCATAGAAAATCTGCCTTGGATGCACAGAATCTATGCAATTTACAGTATGAAGTTACAGTCTATTAGCAAGGCCAGCAGGATCCAACAGCAATGTCATTCCAACTAGAGAGCACCCAGCAGTCAAACCTGTCTTCTATGATTTAACTAAGCAAAGAGAGTTCTAGAAACTAGAAATTCTAGAAAAGGAAGGAAGGAAGGAAGGAAGGAAGGAAGGAAGGAAGGAAGGAAGGAAGGAAGGAAGGGAGGAAGGGAGGAAGGGAGGAAGGGAGGAAGGGAGGAAGGGAGGAAGGGAGGAAGGGAGGGAGGGAAGAAGGAAAGGAGGCAGGGAGGGAGGGAGGAAGGAAAGGAGGGAGGGAGGAAGGGAAGAAGGAAAGGAGGGAGGGAGGAAGGGAAGAAGGAAAGGAGGGAGGGAGGAAGGGAAGAAGGAAAGGAGGGAGGGAGGAAGAAGAAGAGGAAGGTGAAGGAAGGGAAGGGAATGATGATCAAACACTGACCAGCTTGGAATCTGTACCCTTTGTTTTCAATGACATCCTGACCATATTTGATCTTTAAAAGAAAATTTTAATTGTCTTATTATCATTGTAAAATAAGTAAAAGGGTCTCAGAATAAAATGATCCTGACTGTATAACCTCACATCTGTAGTAACAGAAGCTTCAGAGCCTACTGGTAAGCCAGAATACTATTCTGTCAAAGCCATGTGCACCTTATAAAAAAATCTCTTGATGGCATTATAGCTAAACTAGAATTCTTAATTTAACAAAAAGCTCCTCCTCCTCAATTCCCACTCCCAAAATGTTTAACATTATAAATAATATATTTATAGGCAAGTCATCGTTTTATAGTTGGCCAATACTTTTATTAGCTTTTATTTTCAATCTACTTTACAGCAAATTTAAAAGTTTAAGATAAGAACATTTTAAACTCTTTGTGGTCTTTAAATAAAAAAGAAAAGAATGAAAGATTCTTGTACCATGTCTCTATGGTTCAATAAACTGAAATGAAGTATTGACAACTGGCCAACAGAACAACTATACATGAAAAAGACAATAGTATAGCAAGAAACTTGGAATAAGATTATGAAAACTTAACTATAAGATTTAAAGTAAGTTACAACTCATTTTTTTTTCAAAGAAAAGCAACTTTTTGAGGGATTAATTTTATAGTGACTACTTGAGAAGAAACACAACATAGTTTTGATTCAACTAAAATTCTGAAGATTAAAATGAAAACCAATTTCTAAGTAAACCATAAAAACTCCATGTTCTTCTCAGTTAAGCCCTTCCAAGGATAATAGCACTAAGCCTTGGAAAATAAAGATGCTTGAAGAAATATCCAGATCCCAAGCCAGGCCTGGTGGGACAGGCCTCTACTTGGGAGGCTGAGGCAGAAGGGTTGTAAGATCATGGCCTACCTCAACAAGAGTGAGAGTTCAAGGCAAGCCTCTGCAACTTAGTCAAACTTTGTCTCAAAACAGAAGTAAATGTGTGGCAAGAAAATATTTCCAGTGGTATAATATTTGCCTAGCATGTGTGAGTCCCTGGGTCCAATCTCTAGGTTGCCAACAGCTTTTTTAAGGTGAGTATGGAGGTTGAGGAGATGTCTCAGTGGATAAAACACTTGCTGTGGAGACAGAATTTTTCAGAAACTCACAGACCAACAAATGGAGTGGTGAGCAAGTGACTACTTCAAACAATATTCCACAAGAACCAACACTGGTAAGTTGTCTGCTGATCTCCATATATGCATGGCACATGTGTAGCCATACTCACATGCATGAACATACACACATGTACATATATATCATACAAATACTAGTAACCAAATTAGAAAGAGAGGGGCAAAGAAAAGAGGAAACAAAAAAGAAGGATCCCAGATTGTTCAGTCTGACTATTATTTTTAAAGATATTTTACTGCTTACATAGTTCCATACAGACTTTTCATTTTAAGTTTTTGTCACACCACACATTTTCAGTGACAGACATATATTTCAAGTAGTAACACACAGCAGTTAAGTAATAAATGTTGTTTCTAAGTGAGATATAAAAGTGTCTTGAAATGTTCTATCCATCCTCCCAAAACAAATGTTCTGTAGGTCTGTTCAAACTCTGAAAGTATTTCTGCCAAAGATTATCAGAAATATACTGACCAAACGCATGATTCTAAATCCTGTGGGTATGGCAAGTTTATTCCCTTGACTATGTCATAGACACATGCTGAATATATCACTGCAATTTCTCAGATCCTGACCTAGGATGACAGAAGCTCAATGCACCAGTAACAAAATTTGAGTGGACTCAAATTGTAGAGACAGTAATCAGGCTATATAATTCCACTTACACAGAATGCTAAGTTGTCTTTTACTTTTTTAATTTTTTTATTTTATGTTAAGGAAAATAAAACTAGTCTCACAGAAGTGGCCCACTTCCATTATGGTATTAAACACCCATGACATATATACCAGGGGAACCCTGCACTTAGAAGACCACTTACATACTATAATTCATAAGCAGGTCATCTGAACTCTCTGACCTCATTTTTCTCATCAGTAAAATGATGACAGTGCAATGTAACTCAAAGGGTAAAGATTAAAAGGATAATGCTCATGAACTTACAGATTGTGACAGGTTATTCTCTGGTTGAAATATTACTGGAATGCTTCTTATAGACAGGGTTAGAAGAAACTCCCATAGTCAGCTCTACTCCCGTATTTTCCCTACATTCAAATATTGGACTGCCTTTGTCAATACTACACCTTAAAGGGAGATGCACATGGTTCTGTGACTTCCTCCTTGGCCAGCCCATGAGGTGGAAGCAAACCTGCTCTAGCCTGCTTCTATGTAATGGCTACTTTCCACACCACAGTCTGGTAGTAAGATTTTATTTTGGGAGGTAAGAACTGACCTAGGCCATATTCAGCCAGACTTCACATGGATATCTGTCTAAGGACATTTTGGGGACAGAAGCTTTGGCTTATAGCAGGGTTTATTTATTCTTGAATCACATGTTTGAACATCAAAACCGTATAAATAGACTTTATTGTATTTAACAGAAAGATGGCCATAATAGTTGATAAACTTCCAACAGAGAAAAGAACCTCATAACTCTATATATATAACCTAATCCCAAGCTGCACTTTTCTCTTGGGTGACAATGTTCCTAGACTAGAACACAACAAACATTCAGCCACCATCCATAAAAGATGACATTGTTTATAGGCTGTAATTTATAGACTAGCAAATAGCTCATCAAAGAACCAACACATATTGACTTAATGCAGTCGGTAAATGTAGTCTTCAACACAGAAACGGTCACGAAAGCTGAGGTGAAGGGGAGACAGACTGAGATCTGTAACCAAAGGATCAAAATGAGAAATTCTTGGAGAGAGTTAAGAAGCGAAACTTAAAATCAAACAAGAACATAGCCTTTGAAATCTTAAAAAGGTGATTTTAAAATAATTCAAAGGCATTACTTTATACATTGGATGACAGCCAAAAGGTTTCACAACCCATTAACTAACATCCTCTTAAATGGATTTAGATAGAGTCATAAACAGTAGATCAATGACACATAATTAAGGGAAACCAGAGCACTGTGACACAACACCTACCATATGCATTTGATTTTTATCAATAGAAATGTAGGAACTACTGTGATATAGCAAGGAAAACTAGAACCTTCACTCATGGCTAGGAAGAGTAGAAGGAGAAGGCTACTCTGACCAATGTGAGAGAACTTCATTTTCAAATTCCACACATACGCAGCTACCCATCAACCCATATCATTTCGGAGCATAAACAGAAATTTTTTTATACAAGGTCATAATGTATATAATGATGTTTATCTCCCACTTGTTTGAAGTGACGAAGTGTCAGGAGTTGGACACCACGAGTAGAATGGATGTGAAGATAACAGAACACTCAACTACAACCAGACATGATGAAGCCCATTGTCATGTAAAGACTCAAGAAAATCTCAGAACCAAAACAGTAAAAGTCATAAATATTACATCATGGTATAATTAGGTAGGTCTTAAAAGTACACACATTAGGAAGCGACATCATTTCAAGAACATACATATTTAATAAATAAATGGAACGTAGATCTAAAAGCATATAATAAACATGCTCAAATGAATAACTATGAAAAGAACAAGGAAAAAAGGATGAATAAGGAAAGAATGTTGGGGCTGAAGAGATGGCTTAGTGTTTAAGGCCTGCGAAGCCTAAGGTCCCAGGTTCAGTTCCCCAGTACCAACGTAAACCAGATGCACAAGGTGGTACATGCATCTGGAGTTCGTTTGCAGTGGCTAGTGGTCCTGGCATGCCCATTCTCTCTCTCTCTCTCTCTCTCTCTCCCTTTCTCTCGTGCTCAAAAAAAAATATTTTTAAAAAGAAAAGAATGGTGTATATATATGGTCTGTGAGCATGTATGTGTGTGTGTTCATATATATGTGAGAACACATGCATGTGTGTGTGTGTGCACACATGTCTGTGTAGGCCAAAGGTCAATATTGTCTTCCTCAATCACTATCCACCTTATTTTTTGAAACAGGATCTCTCACTCCACTCAGTGCTTACTGATTTGGCTAATCTAGCCAAACAGAGCCTCCTGAGTTCTGGGATTACAGGCCATGTCTTGCATTTACATAGGTACTTGAGATCCAAACTTATGCCCTCATGCTTGTACACTAAGCACTTTACCTGACTGATCCATCTACTCAGCCCAGAAAATGTGTTTTAAACAATAAAAATGGATCAATGATAACACAATAACAATCTAAGTGTGTTTAATTTGATTCTGTCCAATGGGGGTGGGATGGGCCAGAAGAAAAGCAAGGGAAAAGAAAACAAAAGAAATAAATCTCAGCCTCTTGATATTGTAAAAGCATAAATCAATGTGTTTATTTTCCAATAAAACAATTTACATTTGAGTTTTTTAAAACATGAGAGATACCCGGCTAGCTCAGTCGACAGGGCATGAAACTTTTAAAACATGACATATAGCCAGGTACCTACTTGCCTTTTAACCCTATTGATTTACCTAATGGAAGTTACATATAAAAATGATTCCTTTCTGTAATATGCAGTATCACAGACAATGCTCACTGATTTGGATATCATGTGCTCTCTTTTGTTTGAATAAAATTTGTCATGAAAATCAGGAAAATTTTTGAATTATTTACAAGGCTATTTCCTTATCAAATGATTTATGCCCATATTCAATTAGAAGCTAGTGATTCTAAATACACTGAATATAACATGATAAACTTTAATTATTAACCTAATATTTCTAAACTGGTATATGATATACTTCTCTGTACTCCTTGCTTCTCATGTTCAAAGGTTCTTATAAATTTACTCAAGACATGAAAGAGGAAAGCTATATGGTTTTAAAAAATCAGAATCAAGACAAAGATACTGTTTAATAAACTGGAGGATGGATTTGGGGGGGTTGTCTTTGGGGATATTTTTTATATTGATAATATGTTGTTAACATTTCCCAGTATTGTTATGTGTACTTCAACATATGCAACTTAGAAACTTGGAGCTTTGTCCACAATATTTTTTAACAAACCTCTTACAACTAGACATTTTCATTATTTCTAGGTCTCTGCTCTTCTGAAATAATGGAGCAGTAAACATGAAATGGGTATGGTTTATTTTGAAAGGGAAGATGAGAAAGTTTAAAATAGGAGCACATTTACATAAATCATGCCTCCAAGAAAACCTGTCAGGACTCAGAAATCATTCGCTCATTCATCAGACGCTAGACTGAATTCATCATTCTATGTGGGCCTTAAACTGGCTGCAATTTTTAGATAGGCAAAACAGACTTGGCATGTTGTGCAAGCAAGTAAAAATTGTTCACAAAATGGTTGGTTTTTAAAAGGTTGTATCGGAGAAATGAAGAAGATTTAGGGAAAACGTGAACACTTTGTTTCACAGTGGAAAAGCTCAACATAATTCAAAATTCCCTCCAATGCTTTGACACTAAACATGAAATGCCATAAATAAAGGCATTCTTTAAGGAAACATAGGAGATCTAGGTTAGGGTTCACTGCAAAATATGTCCATTAAATTCAACAGACAGAGAATAAAACACTCATGGTCTGTAGTGCATTCAAAGGTAAGCATGCTGAAGTCTGTGTTTTCAAAGCACTTAGTCTAGGATTGGTAACATAAAGGGAAAAGTAGCTCTTTTATAGGAGAGAATATATTAATACAATATACCAGCATTTTTCATGAATCCTTTCATAGGAAAAAAAATTACACTTACCAACTAAAACTATCTATGAGCAGGGCACATAAACAGGACACAAGAATGGAGGGAAGAGGATCTTTACATGACATCCGGATACCAATCCAGATGCCAATATTAATGCTTCTAAGAAGTGGTAACTAAAGCAATAGATGAAGGCCCAGGGAGGAGACCGTGATGATGCAAGCAAAGCTATGTAGGGGGAACTATTCGGAGTCAGGGAAGGGGGAGACCCCATCTTGTTGAAATGAAACAGAAAATGACATCTGGTAGGAAAATGTGATATCAACTGTCCAAGAAGAGAAGATGGAAGAACATGTGTTCACCTGGACTCTACCATGGCTGTTCCACAGGACAAGCAAGTCTCTAGAGTTTTACCTTTCCTAACTTAACCCACTGGGGACACAGGGCAACAGTAAAACATGAGACCAACTTGCCTCCTCCCAGAGCATCTGTAGTGTGCCACAGTCCACAGAATACATCCCTAGTGTCTCATGGTACAAGGAACACACCCCTCATGTTCTAGGCACACACGACATATCTCTAGGTCTTATGGTTTTGCTAGCACACAAACTGTCCAATCCATCTTAAAAATTCAGAGATATCAGCTACCAGAGGCTTTCCCAACCACAGGACACAGTTTTCTTTCATCACTCCAGTTCCACACTTGGGAGTGTAGACTGTATGAAGAAATGAACTTAGTAAAAGGAAAATGAGGTAGGCTGGGAGAGGATACGGATAATGGAAGAAAGCAGGAGTGTGAACACATTGTTTCTCAAACCCTCATAAGCATCAGATTGTCTAAGCTGCAAGTTTGAAATACTAACTACTGGCCTATGCACCCACCTGGACTGAGTCTTGCTCAGTAGATGTAAAGAGGTATGGGGATCTGCGTTTCACAGAGTTCTGTTAAGCTGTCCCATGTGTAATCAGGTTTAGACTTGGTGTATAATACAAAATCTTTGGCTCCGTAAACATGCAGTGAATACATATATATTCATTTACACTCATATAGCTTTTCAGCATAAATGGGCAGGAAATAAACTCTGTTTCTCTGATCAGGTTCCTTACTACTGCTCTAAGTTTCCTCATCTAAAAAAAAAAAAAAAAAAATAGGTTTGAGCCAGACAGAAAAGCCTAGGGCTTTTACACGTCTAAAGTACTTTAACTGCAGTGCTCAGTTAAGTGCAAACTTTAGAGAAAAATTCAAACAAGGAAGAAAAAAAAAAAAAGCCCATCTGTCTTACTGAAATATTGTGAAAAAGTTTTAGATTCTAAATTAGTTCCTTATATATACTTCCCCTCTTTCTTTCCCTAATCCCCTGTTACCATAATACTCTCTTTTAAACTTAAAAAAGTGGCCTACTTTAAAAAAATTACCATAACTAATGTAAATGTCAGATTCTGTTTTATAGAAGACAAAATAGGAAAAGTAAATATACCACCACCACAAAGACATGTGCTTGGCCCAGGGTACAAGAAGTTGTTTTCTTGTCTGGTAAATGCTCGTGAGCCATGTTCTCCTTGGCTGGAACCATTCTATCTGTTCTGCTGAGGACAATGTTGAGGAGCTCCAGGGGTGAACATGCCATCAGTGGATCCCTGATAGCGAGTGCTCCTCTGTCACTCCATACCTGTTACCCCTGACTCATAGTAGGTTATCAAAAGTAAGATTGGGGCTGCAGAGATGGCTTAGTGGTTAAGGCATTTGCCTACAGAGCCAAAGTATCCTGGTTCAATTCTCCAGGACCCACGTAAACCAGCTGCACAAGGGGGTGCACGCATCTGGAGTTCATTTGCAGTGGCTGGAGGTCCTGGCGTGCCCATCCTCTCTCTCTCTCTCTCTCTCTCTCTCTAATAAATAAAAATATATAATAAATAGATAGATTTGCAGTCACAATTTAGTGTTCTGAATTTTCCAAAGTAATTTTTAACCAATAGATTTGATATGGAAGAAGCTGCGCATAATGCCCAACACTCAGGAAAGTAAGGTAGGATCACTATGAGTGAGGTCAGCCTGGGTTAAAGAGTTAGTTAGCTCCAGGCCAGCCTGGGCTATGGTGAGACCTCTGCTTTAAAAAAAAAAAGAACAGAAAAAATAAATAAATTGAAAGAACAATATCTCAATACCTCAATGTGTGACTTTCTTTAAATAAAAAAAAAAGGTAGCCAATAAAACAGTCATCAAAGGTTTTACATGTGAGTCTCGGTACACACTGGCCTTTCAGCCACTTTCAGAATTTTTTTTCAATTTCAGAAAAGACTCAGTTTTCTGTTACTTACCTGCAAGTGCTGCTTTTCTGCATCACGTCAGCTCGATGGTACCCAGAGAGTTTACAAAAACCGTCATTACTATAAACTACAGGCCAGTCCACAATTTGGGCATTTCCCAGCAAGAAACTTGATTCTAAAAGAGAAAGAAGAAGAAGAAAGTTATTTCGCTTTCTTTAACAGTGCATGTATTTCAAGTAAACAAAAAGGGAAATTCAGAAAAAGATGAACAAATGCAATGGGATGTTATGGGACAAGTAATACAACCTGTTCTTGAAAGTAACATAGTCAGTGCAACAAGATGACCAATTAGATCTCCAATGAACACAAGCTTTGTGGGCAAAGTAAAAATTCCACTACAAATAATGTAGTAAAATACCTCATTGCATCCAAGCATGCCCTATGTTATGAAAACAATGTAAGCTTAGTATTAAGTAATGATAATGATGACAATAATTACACCTACATATGGGTTAGTTTATTAAGTGTGCAGTCATGTTCCACAAACTGAGAGTACTGAGCTAGTAACAGAGACAAGTTAGAAAACTCCTTCCAAAGAAATGATATGAATATAATTGTGCTGTTATGGGACAAATTCTTTGTTCATTAGATTGATTGATCCTGAAAAGTCTAATTTTAAAAAAGTATTAAAAGCCTTCTTTTAAAATGAAATTATTCGAAGATATCATTTTCTACTACATATGACATAGAGCTGGGAAAACATCAATATTCTATGTAAGAGACATTTATGCTCAATTTTTACATAGGAAAGTAAGCTTACTTTAGGCATAAGAATTAACACAAAATAATATCTTTTGGTATCAACTTTGATTAAAAATTCAATGGTTTCAGGCAACAATTTCAGTGATCCTGGAGATCTCATGATCATAAGTTAAAATGAAAGCAAATTAAAATAATATTAACACATTAAATGAAAAATATTTAAGTAAATTTAGAAAAAGAGTAAAAGGAATACTATACTTTAAAATGTGTGCTAAAAATCTCTTCGGGCTCAAACTGAGAGTAGAATATGAAAACTAGAGATTAGCCTATGAGTAACAAGCAATCCTGACTCAAAGTTGCAAACAACAGGAAGACAGCTCAGTGGATCCAGCACTTGCTGCTCAAGTTGGAGGGGGTTCGCCAAACTCCTCATAAAAAGCCAAAAGGCATGGCAGGCTTCTGCAATGCCAGCACACGGATGGGAGGTGACAGATGGAGGCAGAAGAATTTCCCAGAAGCTTGGAAGCTCAGGGCCCAGCTAACCTGCAACCATAGCAGTGACAACTACAGTGAGAATGAGGACAGAAACCCAAAAGTTGTCCTCTGATTGACTTCTATGTGTATGCCATGTCACATGTGCACCTACGCTCGCACGCTCTCTCTCTCTCTCTCTCACACACACACACACAATTATCTAATTAAAATGAAAACAGCAGTACAATTCAGTATTTGCTAAATAATTGCTACTATGTAAGAGGCATATCTCTGGATCAGATAATGTAATAGGATAAAAGTAAATTAAAGACGTTCCTTTGTATCATCAAATTCACATGTTAATGATTTGGTACAATAGATACCAAGTCAGAAAGCACAGTGCAGTGGCTGGAGAGATGGCTTAGCAGGTAATAGCACTTCCCATGCAAGCCTGGGGGTCTAAGAGAGCCTGAGAAGTCCTGAGTTCAATCCCAGCACCCATGTAAAAAGCTGGGTGTAGCCACACACATCTGTAACTTTCGTCCTTTGTGGAGTGGAGATGGGAAAACCAGTGGGGTTTGATTGTCAGCCAATCTGACCCAAAATGGCAGCTGCAGGTTCAGTAGGAGACTCCATGTCAAGGAAGTAACAGAAGAGTGATAGAGGAAGACACTCGATGTTGTCTTCTGTCTTCCTCCACACACATGGGTACGGGCAGTATATCTGCACACATACGCGCATACCCAACACACACTACACACTTGAATGCCAATAAGATATGAACAGTGCAATGTGTGAGAAAATATCTTTAAAGGCACTAGCAACCAAAGTCAGCATAAACGGAAAGGAAAAATCCTTTAAAATACAGAAGCATGGGCTGGGGCGATGGCTCAGCAGTTAAGAGCACTTGCTGTGCAAGCATGAGGGACTGAGAATCCACATGAACAGCTATCACCCCAGTCCTGTGGGGGAGGGCAAAGACCTCAGAATAACTGGGTCTTGCTGACCAAAAAAAGCAAACGAAAAAAAAAAAAAAGTGAAAACAGCAGCCCTGGGTTGAGTGAGAGACTCCACACTAAGGAAACAATGCATAAAAGTTAAAAACAGGAGGGTACTCTCTTCTCTTCTGGCCTCTGCACATGTGTACACAGGGCACATGCATCTGTACACACACACGTGTACATATGCTATACACATACCATACCACACATACTCTACACAGAGAGAGACCAAACAAGAGAGAGAGAGAGAGATTTAATCAATGAGACACTAATATTTCTTTCTAGCTGTCCATTCCCCAAGAGGACTGTTGTACGGCAAAATTCCTCCACATCGAAAGCAGTGAATAACTATTGTCAGCTTTATCAAAAGCAGCTGAGACAACTCACGAGAGAAGGTGAGAGAGGGTCATCAGACTGCCACCTAAGAGCTCAAGGCCCCCTGTGCCAGCTGTATACAATAAATGCACAAGCTCTGTGACCTCCAAAGGGAGATAAAAAGAAAAAAGATCAAGGGACAAGGAAGTTCATCTATGTGGTTTCTTTGGAGTCTCCATACTCTCTGTAAGTAAGCCCTCATCCCGAGGCTGAGGGTGGAGCATCCAAGGAGTCATCTTGACACAGGAAGTCCCATCAAAGTGGCTGCTTTGAGGGTTCCATGTTCCTATAAACAACCCCTTTCCATGCTCTGTAAGTGACCCCCGAATAAACTCACTGGTTCACTGAGCTGGTATTGATGAAATCATACTTTGGTCTGCCATCTGAAACCTATTTGGGGTGAAGACACACGTTCGCTTCTCCGCAGGGGACAAGTTTCTCGTGACCAGGATGCTCGGGCTAGACAACTTGTGTGATAATGGACCTTGACAGATATCTATTACAAGGCCAAGGAGTAGTTCTAAGAATAAAAGTGAATGCTATAAAGCTTCTATAAGAAAACACAGGAGGAAGTCTTAGCAATCTTGAGGACAAAGCTCTTAGAAAACATATCTAGCAATCACAAGAAAAGAAAATGTTGATAAATTGAGCATGATCAAAATAAAGATCAACTCTCTAGTCAAGGACACTGTGAAGGAAACTAAATGGAAACTTACAGGCTGGGAGAAAGTAGTCACAAGGCAGATGTGTGAGAAAGAACTCCAATCCAGAATACGTACAAACTTCCTTACACAAGATCAAGCAACCCAACTGACAAAATGAGCATATGATCTGAACTGACATTTTACTAAACAAGGTAAACATCAGCCAATAAGCACAAAATAAGATGTCTACACTCAGACATGAGAAAAGTACAGACTGGAAGTATAATGCTAGCCCACCACCAGAGGACTTACAAGAGCTAACAAAGCCCCTATAAGAATCTGAGAGAACTAGACCTCTTTACAAAATACTGATGAAAATAGGATTCGATCACTTTGGAGCACCATTTCTTCTCGTTAATCATTCATCCACAGATCAAAAATTGCACCTTGCTCATTCGTTCAAGTGAAATGAAACCATACAGGGACACAAAAGCTTGTGGAAAAATATTCGCATAAGATTTATTCATAGTAGCCAAGCACTGGAAGTAATACAAATATCTATCACCGAGAGAATAGATTTTAAACTGTGTCATATTCGTATTCATGTCATTTCGTACAAGAAATACTACTTAGCTCTAAAATGGAACAAATTTCTGATATGTGAAGAATGTTGATGAACATAAAAACATTATGGTGGAAGAAAGAAGCCAGAAACTATTGTAAAAACTGTACACTTAGTACAATTTTTAAATCCAAATACAGACAAAGATAATGTGGCAATAGGGACTAAGCAATGGTTTCCTTTTATATTTATGGTTGTGAAAATGCTTAAGGTAATAAAGATGCTAATTACCCAGAACAATGATGTAATAATTTTGAAGGAAAGAGGAGTGGGGGCTGACAGGAAAGAGGCAAAATATAATAATTTTATGGGGGATGTAATTGTTCTCTATTGTGATATGAGCACAGGTGTGTATATGTATCAAAAGTCATTGAGCTGTACACTTAGGTATATATTGCTGCACTGAATCTTAAAACACAGAGGGAAAGACAGATACTCCTTTCAACTGGAAAATCATAAGTTTCAAGGTAACAGTGGCATTTGAGCAAGTCTCAGTTATGAGGACAGTAATACTACCCTCCATGGTGATGAACATCTAAACAAGCAAATTCTGCTTCAAAAAGCCTAAATTGCCCTATAAGCACATGGAGTTTTCATGTATTCCTGGCGTTGGTCATAAATATGATTATCGAAATTTATTTTCCCTTATGGGTCTAGTTCATACGCTTACTACATCATGACAGGTGACCTTGGCTGGCCACACAGCTGCAAAGGTCACCTTTACCCGTCCTGACTCACGTTCAGACCAATGTCAAATGTCCTCTGGAAATTCTATCCCTCCTCATTCAGTCAGGAATGCCAACTGTTTGCATCATCAGTCTTGAAGTCCTTTCCCAGACTTGCCAAGCCCTCTGAAATACAGCCTCACTAAACCAAACACATCCTTACTCTGAAAGTCACTTCTAAAATATGTCCACTGATGATGCTTCCTCTTCACTCAAAATACTTTTACTTTAAAAATATATATACTTTTTCTCCATCCCTTTATTTACCAAACACTTAAGGACAGCCTCAACTGTACCTTTCCTATGCCACATTCACTGACCACCACGCAACACACCTCACCTTCTGGTGGCTTCTGTCTACCCAAGTCTTCATCAATTTTCTGTAAAACATGTCTATTCATACAAGTTACTACTCTCTGTTTTCTGTCCTTGTCACTGTACCAACGCAGCCCAAGGCCAAGTTCACTTGTTTCTCAGGCATGCCTCCATTTCCTTTGCAGGTGCAGAACTCTTTGTCCTGTGAGTACTTATCTGATCTCCTTCCTGCTCTCTCTTGTCTTCAGTCCTGTGGCCTTTGCTTATACACAGATTCAATGATTTGTCGATGTCCATGTGCAAAGCACACCTCTCCTATAAACTCTAGGTCTAGGTCTCTACCTTGACCTCTTCTCTTAGCTCCATTAAATGTACCTTGGGATCATATATCTATGGCCTTTTATTCCTTCCAAACAGGTTCACTTGACCTCTTCTCTTATCTCTCTTAAATATACCTTAGGATCATGTATCTCTGGCCTTTTACTCCTTCCAAACAGGTTCTTTTCTTATACTTTTCCTCTCATAAGGAAAGGTCTTTTGTGGATATAAATATATAAGCCAACCAGCTGGGAGCCATCAGTCAAGATCTCTCCCATTACCTGCATATCTAAGTCATTGCTAATCACCTGTCACTATGAATTTTGTATGCTAAAACTTTCTAATCCCTCCAGATATCTCCAATCCTATGACTGTCACTAACTCCAGCCATCCATGGCTTCCCACTAAACCACTTCAGTAACTATCTAATTGGATTGCCCTAGCCCTTTATGGAATTCCATCAATGGTCTTTCACTGAAATCAATCAGGTCTTTTCAAATCTCAAACTAGACATGTCCCCTCCCTGCTTTAACATCATTCAACAGCTTCTCTTACCTCCTAGAATGCCCAAGTCCATTCCATTGTCCATAATAACTCCAAACGCTATTACCCACAGGTCTTTACACTCTGAGCCATGTGTACAATACCACGTCCATCCTACCTTTTCTTGTACCCTCGTAAGCCACAACGTTTTTCCCACCACAAGGACTTTTGACTTGCCATGCTCTCTTCCTAAACTCCATTCCTTCCCCTTCCCACCTGTTTGCCATCTGTAGTCATTTATTACCATGAATTCAGGGAGTCCTCCCCTGACCTACTGACTAGGACACGTGCCTGATAGGTAAATTTTGGCCATGATGTACTCTTCCGGACAGCCATTATCAAAAGTATAACTATTCTAAAACTATTTTCATCATGACTTCATTCATGCATATCTGCTCATTGCATTGTAAGCTCTATGTAGTTTTTGCTCACACTTGATCTCCCATTGCCTACCATTGTGTGTTTACAAAAGGAAATGAAATCAGCACATTCAGAGACATGTGTACGCTCCCATGATGAATGAATGTACTATTATTCAAGACAGCCAATATATAGAATCAAATTAAGTGTCCGTCAACAGAAAAATAAATAAATAAAATGTATTACATATGCACAGTGGAATACTGTGCATCCTATAAAAAAAGGAAATCCTGTCATTTGCAACAACATGGGTGAAGCTGGAGGACATTACATTAAGTGAAATAATCTTGGCATAAACAAATACTGTAAGCTCTCATTTACATATAGAGTTTAATACTTTGAAGTCAAAACAGAGAGAAAATGATGATGGTTAGTTGCCAGGGGTTAAAAGGTAGGTCAATTGGGCAGAGGTTGTCAAATGACACAAAATTGTAGTTATATGGTAGAAATAAGTTCAAGACAGCTATTATACATTATATATTATAGTAGTACATCAATATGAATATTTATTTTTCTATATTTGAAAATCACCAAGGGAATATATTTTATGGGTTCTCAATGCCAAAAATTGTATGTGAGGTACTATATCTGTTGCATAACTTGACTTAACTATTGTACAATATATCAAAACATTGTATTACATACCATAAACATGTACAAATGTACACAACTTTTACTTGCCAATTTAGCAATGATGTTAAAAAGATTTTCAATATAATAAGTTACCATTTGATTTAAGAAATTATTAGCATCCCAGGAGAGAGAACCCCATGGACTTTATAGGTAAGAAAGACTAGAAACTTTAAAGTGATTGCTGAGACAAGCCTCCTTTCCTTCCAGAAGCTGTTTAGAAGCCTGTGTTTTCCATCAACATTTTTGCCATTGGAGCTGGGATCCTGTGTGTGGATTTAGGCCCAGAAGCTTGTCCCAATGCCTTCTGCCTTTCCCTTTCCAAGTTTCCATTTCTGCCACTGGAGCCAGTGAGTTTAGACACAATTTCTTGCCCCTAGTGTGCCTTGCCAGATGGCCAATGTTTCTGCCATCAGAGTCCAGATCCTATGCATGAGTTTGGACACAAATGCAGCCACACTGAAATCCCTTTACCTACCCTATCCACAAGCCAGCACCACATATCTGTAAGACTGAGATCCAAGGAGCACACAGCAGAGCACAGGAAAACAAACACACACACAAAAATACCAAGTACCTGTAAAAATACTCACTTAACTTAGGTGTGCCAGAAGGACCTTATGCACGCACTGCCTCTAGATGGGTAAGTCTCAACACAAAATGGATAGCACGAAAAAGGTAATGTATCCTCTCCAATAATTGTCAATCCTATAGTAGAGGCTCCCCATGAGTGCTACTTAAAGGAAACTAGACAAAGAACTCAAGAGAAAGATTATAAATCTGTACAAAGAATTCAAAGAGGAATGTGGAAAAATGCCTGAATGACATCCTACTTATATTCAAAGAGGATATAAATAAACACCTAAATTAAGTACAAAAGAGCACAAACAGTTAAACAAAATGATAATGTCAAATTGGAATATGAGAATGTAATTCAATAAAGAGATAAATAAACAGAAATTAAACTGGAAATGAAAAATACAATGAGTCAAATGATAGTTCCATGGAAACCTTCTCCAATACAATGGATCAAGTGGAGGACAGAATATCAGGTCTTAAAGAGAAGGTAGAGAATTGAATAGGCTAGTCAAAATCAATGACAAGGGCTGGGAAGATGGTTTAGTGATTAAGGTGCTTGCCTGCAAGGCCTAAGGATCCAGGTTCAAATCCCCACTACCCACTTAAGCCAGATACACAAGCTGATGCATATGTCTGGAGTTCATTTGCAGTGGCTGGAAGCCCTAGCCTGCCAAATCTCTCTCTCTCTCTCTCTCTCTCTCTCTCCTCTGTGTCTCTGTATATCTCTCTTTCTCTCTCTCAAATAAAGAAATAAATAAAATATTTTAAAAAACACAATGAGAAGCTCAAAAATGAAAAGTAAACCGGGCATGATGACACATGCCTTTAATCCCAGCACTTTGGAAGCACAAGTAGGAGGATCACTGTGAGTACAAGGCCAGCCTGAGACTACATAATGAATTCTAGGTCAGCCTTAGCTAGAGCAAAACCCTACCTTGAAAAACCAAAATAAAATAAAAATAAAGAAAGAACAAAGCAAGAGAGATATTTAGGACATCACCAAAAGATCAAATATTTGAATAATGGGTGTAGGAGAAGAGGAACTCCAGGCCAATGGCATGGAAAATATATTCAATAAAATTAAGAAGAAAATATTTGTTATGGACAATGGAAGAGAACAAGAGATCCCACCTTCCTCTACGGACTTACAGACAGTTAATAGTGGTTGGGGGAGTAGGAAACATTTTCTACAGTGGGAAACCACTGGTAGGATTCACATGCTCTGGTAAATGATCCCCCTATGCTCATGTAGGCAACCCTAATTATACCTAGTGGGTTACACACACACACCCCACACACAGAAAATAAAAGAGACTTCAAAGGAAAAAGAAAGACTAGCTGGGAAGAAGGGGTTCAGGAGAAGGGACATAATTAGAAAGGTCAATAGAAGGTAATGGGGGGATTATGATCAAATACATTATATACATGTACAAATTGTCAATGAATAGAAAGGTCACAAAATGCATTTCATATAGAAATTCAATTATAGTGGTTACATAGTGATTTACATTTAGCGATTGTAGCAATTTATATTCCAAGTGTATGGCCACACAAAGACACAGCTCAAAACTTTCTTAAACAACACTCCCTACATAAGATGTGCTCTACTGTTTTCTAATCTATTTCAATCTTGAAGTGCGTCAGTCAAAATCTATTGAATCAATATCACACCTCAATGAAGGGGTACAGCTTGTGATTTTAAAAACACTTATTAAGCCATCCACCAAAGGCTTTGAAGACCTCCATGCCTCGTAAACAGTCGTGTTTTCAATGGAAATTGACCTGTTCCTTGTTAATTCTGCCATTCAAAATCTTATCCTCAGGCTGGGGAGATGGCTCAGCATCTAAGACACTGGTCCATAAAGCCTAATGACCCAAGTTCAATTACCCAGTATCTACATAAAGCCAGACGCACAAAGTGGAGCATACATCTGGAGTTCATTTGCAGAGGTGTAGTGGCACACACCTTTAATACCAGCACTCAGGAGGCTGAGGTAAGAGTGAGTTCAAGCCCAGTCTGAGACTGTATAGTGAATTTCAGGTCAGCCTGTGCTAGAGCAAGCCCTACCTCAAAAAAGAAAACTCTCATCCTGTCCCCAGCTATCACCACCCACTTGTAGTTGGTGTCTTGCCCTCCCTTCAGTAGTAGCTTCAAGTAATTTAAAAAAAAATGATTAACTAAAGTAACCATGACCAGAGCTCTACTTTGTGATGGCATTAGGCCTGGTGCTACAACTATTGTCTCTAGCCCAGAAAAGGACGGCATCCCCTCTTCTTGATCACTCATCAGGCAGTAAGTTACAGGCTCAGAAACACAGCCCAAACACATGTTCCCCAAATTCTAACTCATGTTGAAGAATTTGCACAAACTCTTTCTAGGGGGAAATATGTCTAGATAGAAAAGTAAGTCCACTATGAATGAGGACCTAACACACCTCCCATATGAATGGCTACCTCCTCCTGCTGGTTGGGAAGCAGGGTTGTTTAGGGAACAGAAAAAAACAGACGTTAGGACCCAAATGAGTAGTGGATATTTTGCATTACTTCAAACTCATTTTTTCAAAATATCTACTTGATTTTTAACTGGAAAGATTGAATATGGACAGTTCTGCTATCTGCCAGATACGGATGACAGCATTTGTTCACACATTCTATCAGGCCTAATAACTCAGAGATATTTGTAAGACCACCTTCATGTCTTAAAATAGTCTAGGAATTACATTTTCTGTTCATCTTTGCACTTCAAGTTTAAGTCAAAGAGGGAAGTGATCAGAATGTGTGTTCCCCAGCCCTACTGTGAGGCCTCCATGAATGCATTTTAATGATATATACCCTAGTCTTATGGTAAATGAAATATAAGAACTGTTTCTATCATTTCTGGACATTTTATAAAACCATAATTGAGTAAATTAGCCATATTACTAATGTAAGAAGTTATCAACTGTTAAACATTTATAACAATCAAAATACCACCACATGCCCTGTCACAAATATTCTTTTGACACCAGGATCTCTTCTCAATACTACCTACCGAGTTACCATGAAAATCCTGGGAATTGAGGTTGAAGACATGGGTCAGCCACTAAGGTTATTTGCTTGCAAATCCTGATGGCCCAGGTTCGATTCCCCAATACCCATATAAAGTCAGATGCACAAAGTGGCACATGCATCTGGAATGCGTTGGCAGTGAAAGGAGGCCCTAGCATGCTCATACACTCTCTCCTTGTCTGTTTCAATCTCTCTATCTCTCTTCTTAATATTTTATTTATTGGGGAGAGAGAGAGAAAATCAGAGATAAAGACAGAAAGAGAGAATGGGTGCACCAGGGCCTTTAGCCACTGCAAAGGACTCCAGACACATGCAATACCTTGTACATCTGGCTTACAAGGGTACTGGGGAATTGAACTGGGTTCCAACCCTCTCTCTCTTTTTAATAAATAAATAATTTTTTAAAACCTGGAAATTTATTAGCTTCCTCATATACAAATTAGTGATAGCTATAACTCCAGACAATTATGGAGGTTAATAGTGAGTAATGTGGGCTGGAGAGATGGCTTAGCGGTTAAGGAGCTTGCCTGCAAAGCCAAAGAACTCAGGTTCGATTCCCCAGGACCCACATAAACCAGATGTACAAAGTGGTGCATTCATCTGGAGTTCGTTTGCAAGGGCTAAAGGCCCTGGCACACCCATTCTCTTCTCTCTCTCTCTCTCTCTCTCTCTCTCTCTCTCTGTGTGTGTGTGTGTGTGTGTGTGTGTGTGTGTGTCTGTGTGTGTGTCTATCTGCCTGTCTCTCTTTCAAATAAAGAAATAAAAATAAAATACAATTTAAAAAAATAGTGAGAAAAGCCTTTATAATCTACTAGAGCAAAGAGTCTTCATAAAATATTATAGTGTAGCCGGGCATGGTGGTGCACACCTTTAATCCCAGCACTTGGGAGGCAGAGGTAGGAGGATTGCCATGAGTTCGAGGCTACCCTGAGACTCCATAGTGAATTCCAGGTCAGCCTGGGCTAGAGTGAGACCCTACCTCCAAAAACTAAAAAAAAAAAAAAAAAAAAAAATTATAGTGTAAAACTGGGTATGGTGGTGCACGCCTTTAATCCCAGCACTGAGAAGGCCAAGGTAAGAGGATAGCTGAGAGTTCAAGTCCAGCCTGAGACTACATAGTGAATTACAAGTCAGCCTGGGCTAGAGCAAGGCCCTACCTCATACAAAACAAAATAATTCGTTAAATATTATAGTGTTTGCATGTGATTGTTTTATAAGTGTGTCATGTATGCAGAGACAGCTTACAGTGCGGTATATATCTGTACATACATGTGTCAAAAAAAAACCTTTAAAACAAAAATTTCTAAATGCTGGTTCTACAAACCAAAACCTGTATACGTAGATTTACCAGTGAAAGATAAACTACAAAGTAAAATATCTAAACATGAGAAATAAATGAAAGGGGCAGATTTAAAAAAATAAATAAAGCTAAATTAGATGGAAATTTCCAAGCTTCCTTTTGTAAATTTGTATGTTAGTTGAAACACTCTATGGTGTATGAAATATTCATATAACTGTTTCATTTCCCTGAAGTGATAAAATTTCTTGTTTCAACAATATGAGAAATCTGATATTATTAATAAATATGAAGAACAAGATAGCAAATTAATTAAAGTTACTTCCCAGAAATTTTTAATTTCCGTTAGCTTTAAAACAGGATGGGGAAAAGAAATCTGGTTATAGAGGAATAACTTCACTTCTCTGCAAAGCAGATGAGTGGAAGGCTATAAAGTGAGGCAATCCTGAGGCTTCACAAATACGACTCTATTAAGGAAATTAGCCAGAATTCTCAGGGACCATCACCATCCTCACCAACCTTCTTGCCAGGGATCTGGTCCTGTTTTGTCCTCACTCTCAGAGCACACAAAAAGCTCCCAATTCAGGAAGACAGAGCGATCCTTGACACCCACACTGCTCTAGTTCTTGAAGATGCGCACAAACATTTCATCTCCACATGGTTCAAGTGCACAGCTTTGTCCTGCATGAGGGACCTAAGAATTAGACATGACTCTACCAGGAAGTGGAACTTCGGAGGCTACAATTCCACACATCAGTAAATTCTTGGATAGCTTTCCACAAAAAAAAAAAAAAAAAAAAAAAAAATCAGGCCTGAAAACATTGTATTCTTCCAAGACCTCCCAGCAAAGGATGGATAAGAAATGAAACAAATACTTTTACTCAAGGGTTAGAAGATTAAATCCCAAATCACAGGACCTTGAGTCAAAATGGTCCTCTGGGGCCATGTGAAAAACTTAAACAATTAAATTTTATGGGCTGGAGAGATTGCCCAGTGGTTAAGTCATTTACCTGCAATGCCTAACAACCTGGGTTTGATTCTACAGTACCCACATAAAGCCAGATGCACAAAGTGGGTACATGCATCTTGCAGTGACAAGAGGCTCTGGTATACCCATTCACATTCTTTCTCTCTCCCTCTCTCTCCTTGCAAATAAATAAAATATTTTTGAAGCAATCAAATTTTTAAAATACAATATATATATGTGAGTGTGAGAGAAAGTGGGGGGGGAGAGAAATGTAGAAATGTTTAGGAGTAAACGTTGGTGATGACCAGATGCTGGGGGAAAAAGAGAACAAGAAATCCAAGACTTGGACAAAGGGGCATCACTGCTACACAGAAGGAACATGTTCTCTGTTCTGTTGAAAAGCAGGTAAAAATAATCTACTGTTGATCTCAAATTTGCTAAAAGACAGGATTTTAGATGTTGTTGCCACAAAGAAATGACAACTATTTGAGTTGACAGATATGGTAATTGGTATAATTTGGTCATTTCAAAATGCATACATGTATCAGAACATCACAATGGACCCCATCACTATACAAAGCGGTGATTGGCCATTTAAACATGGTAAATGGCCCCCTGGGGATCTTTAGCATAGTTTCACATATTTGTTTAGAGGAGATTGGAGGAGGACATGGGGCTTACTCAACCACGGGCCCCACACCCCAGTTCTTACTGTATTTTAGTTGGTCTGGAGTGGCACCCAAGCATGAGCATTCATTTTGAAATCTTCTCACGCGGTTCTAATGTGCAGCCTGGGTGGAGAAGTGTTCATCTAGTACAGTAATGAAATGCTGGCAACTGCGATGGAGTCTTGTCACAAGTATCAAAAATAGAGATTGCTAAATCCTAATGTGCAGATTCACTGGATGGACTACTCCCTCTGGGCAGAATGCAAAACTACAGCCAAAGAAATGACTCTGGCTCAGCCAAATTTGGGTCACTTTGATCTGCCACCTACCCACTCACGTGTGCATCAGCATCACCTAGGAGTTTATTAGCAACACGCAGAAACCTGAGACCACCCCAGCCCTTCTGAGTCAGAACTTGCATGTTGACAGGATTCTCAGGTGATCCCCAAGGGTAGGAACATATCCATCTTTCCCTTTCTTTTTACAAATAGAAAGGTGGGCCAAGAAAGTTCAAGGACTTCACTGGCGAGCATAGGAGAAAGGCCTCGCTGTCTAAGACTTTTTGTTCTATCACACTGCATTTCTGAACTTCTGTCAAAGCTTTTGCTTTGTTCCATTTCATGTTAACATGAGGAGGCATTTCTTCACAGAACAATTTCTTCAGGCAATGAGAAAGTGCCTACATTTAGGGTCACAGTACTTACTATGTATCACTCCCTTTCGTAAAGGAGTTCAATAACCCTAGCGGACAGAAATTTCTGGGAGAATAGAGGTCATAGACAGTCGAAGAAAACATCATAAAACCTCTACATCTGGAACACCTCTTTCTTTTCTACAGAAATTCTGAAGGAAAAAAAAAATGTTTTCCTCTGAGAAGCTCCAACACGGTTGGACTGGGTTATGGTTGTTTGTTTTGTTTTTAAAAAACTATACCCATTTAAGATTCAGAAATTCCAGGACACTAACAATGGGGGAAGGAAGAAGAAGTATATGGAGAGAATTTGCAGTTAGATGGGACAAACAAGTCCAGATATCTAATATACAGAGCCAGAACTATAGCTAGTAATAGTGTGTGTGTATGTAATGTAAATTTAGTATTATATATTAAATATTGTATACTAAAATAGACGACTCTTACCACAAAAGGAAAAATAATAATAATTATGGAAGATGATGAGTAGTCTAACTTACTTGACTTTAGTAATAATTTCATTGTGTATATGTATATCAAAACATCATCCTATATACCTTAAATATGTACAGTATTTTTTTAATTTTTTGTTTACTTTTATTTATTTGAGAGCAACAGACAGAGAGGGAAAGAGGTATAGAGAGAGAGAGAGAGAGAGAGAGAGAGAGAATGGGTGCGCCAGGGCCTCCAGCCACTGCAAATGAACTCCAGACGCATGCACCCCCTTGAGCATCTGGCTAACGTGGGTCCTGGGGAATCGAGCCTTGAACCGGGTTCCTTAGGCTTCACAGGCAAGCGCTTAACCGCTAAGCCATCTCTCCAGCCCCATATGTACAGTATTTTTAAAGAGACATATGTAGAAAAAAAAAAAACAATGGGGAAACACCTTTGTGAAAGGGTTAAGCCCCTGTTCTTTCTTCCTCTCAATTTTTACGCAAATTACGATATAAGTATTTAGAAGCATTTGCAGGAATTGTGAGATATTTTAGGAAGAGATAAGACAACCAAAGGAGGAATAATCTAGAATATAGAGGAAGAAAGATGACCTGGAGTGGAAGTGAAAGGGAAGGAACTTCACAACAACCAAGTAAACACTTTGACTAATGTACAGCTTTGCCGAGGTCTAGGGCAGCCTGTGAGAAAAGCCTCTGAGGGTATTCATTTAGTCCTGACTGAAGAGACACACATCCCAGGAACCATTGCTCTCATTCTGAAAGGAGCCTGGGACCAAGCTGCTCCAGTGGGAGCACAGCGCAGTGGGATCCAGAGGCCAGGCTTAGCGTGGCTCACAGGTCCCTGAGGAAGGACAAAGCGCAAGCGCTCCAGCTCCAGATGTTCAAAGCCCAGGACTCTCCAAGACCCGGATTCAAAAGAGGTTACAGGACTCACAGCACAACAAAAGGCACCTAGACATCTCTAACTTTTCTAAAAGATATGAGTGGGACAGGCCTTTCCAAGAATGCTGACTAGTCAGTTTGGTTTGGGATGTGAAGCTGCATGTTTCTAATACAAAGAAAAACAACAGGGGCTGGAGGGATGGTTTAGATGGTTCAGCAGTTAAGTGCTTGCCTGCAAAGCCTGGTGACAAGGGTTAGATTTCCCAGTACCTACATAAATCCAGATGCACAAAGTGTTGCGTGAATCTGGAGTTCATTTGCAGTGCATGGTGGGCCCATTCTCAGTGTCTGCCTATCTCCTCTCGCTTGCGCTCTCTCTCTCTCTCTCTCTCTCTCTCTCTCTCTCTCTCTCTCTCTCTCTCTCTCTGTATGTGTGTGTGTGTGTGTCCTTGCAATAAGTAAATAAAAATATTAAAGTAAAATTTAAAAAAGAAAAAAAAATAAACACTATCTAAGCTAATTTCCTGGTCTATTATAGCTCTTGGCTTAAGCGCCATAGGTAGACTATAGAAATCATACCCATGCACAGGTAAGGTGAGATAAGCTCCTTTTGGTTGCATTCTTTTCTCAAGGGAATTAAAAGGAAGATACACCACAATGTTATGGTGCAGATCATCTTTAGACCCTCATCCAGTGCCATTTATGGCCCTATTGGCACCATACCAGTTTTGCCATCTTAAGGAAATCTCCATTACCTCCATCCATACTCAGATGCTGGAGCCAAAGCCCTGAGAGTCGTCCTACACACCTGCTCACTCAAACCATTCAACTATAACTAAAAATCCTAATCATTGTACCAACAATATATCAGATACATCCATTCTGAATATCCCCACTGCTGCTTTCCCAGAACAACCATCCATCCTCTCTTTGCATGGACCACTACCATAGTCTGCTAGTTGCCCTCCTACCTTCACTCTTTCTCCCTCCAATCCCTAAACAAGCAAACAACTACTGTGACCAAGAGATCCATCCAAACCACTTTAGGTATAATGTGAGTTCCTGCCCCTAAGTGTGTGGACTCATGCCTCTTCCTCCTCTTTTTGTCCACTGTAATCCCAGCATACTGGGCCTTAAGACCCACAGACTTACCCATGCCTTTCTTTTCCTCTCCTCAGGACTATGTACATACTTTCACTTTCTTTTATGCTGCCCATTTATCTCATTACCCCTTACTTCAGGTATCAACTTCACACCACTTCCTTAGATAGGCTTCCTTACAGTACCTTCCAATCAAAGTCAGTCCCTGTTACACGTGATCATAGTGTCATCCTCTCTTCCTTCAAAACACCTACCACAATTTCACTTCGATATTTGATGTATTTTTTTGTTTTTAATAACTATCTCCCTTTCCAGAGTCTAAGATCCATGAAACCAGGGGCCATGTTAATCTATTTGTCACTATGCAACCACAAATGCTTACTGACAAAATTTTGATTCCTACTTAAAGTCAAACATTCAGTAAACAAGGCTTAGATGCTTTTAAGAAGGTGGATAAGGAAGCTAGGTATATTTCTTCAAAGAACCAGCAATACAGGACAATAATAATAAAAGGAATTCCTAAGTAGATTTCCCTGAACCTTGAATGGCATCTTTAAATTTGTGAGTTTAAAATCAGGAAGCCTATATTACTTTTATAACTTGGCATCTGGGTGACTGATATGTATTACTATATTTAAGTTTCACACAGCAGTAACAGAACAATCCTGAAGCATACATAACACATTTTATTCTGGTTAAATAAAATCTTAGTTCAGATGTCTAAACAAAGGCATACTTTAGATGTCATGTCCATTTCTACAATGTTGATTTCTATGTCAATACAAGAATAGACATCTGGTCACTTTCATGTTCTTACAACATACATCTTTATCCTATTGTTATTTTATAAGAATGTAGCTAGCCCATGCACTTTATACTTTGCACAATCAGACTAATTATTATATAATACTATTGGCAACATTAAGCAGACCATTATTGTGGGAGTTTGAAATATGCAAAAAATATCTGTTAATTTATTCAAGCTTATTCAGCTGTCATCAAAGATAAAAAATATGCCTCCACTTTTCATCTTCTTCAAGATCATAGGTACATTTTTAAGTGTCTGTGTTTCTTTGATGGCATGAGCCTCATCATTTCTCCATCTAGCCAAAGTGGCTCAGAAGGCATGGGAAACTTTAATATCTATTTCTGAAATCCTAATGCTAGAAACAATAGAAATTTTATTACAGAAAATATTCTCTCCACAAAAAGTTCAATAATTCAGTTCCTATGTTTCATAGCTGAGGTTTTGCTCATGAGAAGATATATTTCTACAAAAGCACTCTGGTCAGAATCATTAGCACAAAATAAAGCTGCAGTAATGGCCTGCATGACTCACAATACACAGTCAACATTCACCGTGGTGTACTTAGTGATAAATTTTTGCTGAATTCTATTACAATGAAATTTCTTAAGATACCTAAAGACTTTAGATATCTACTAGTTATATAATCTTGAGGAATAAGCACTCATTTGGTAAAAAAAATATGTTTAGCAGGAGAGAAAATATATTTCATATTTAATGTTCAAGTATCATTTTAAATACTACAAACAATCCACACATTTTTCTGGAGAGATTATATATTTTCTTTGAGGTTAACTTCTTCAGTCAATCAAACATTAATGGCGGGAAAACTAATGAAGCACTTCAATTAAGACAGATCCTTCCTGCACACATGGTAGAGAAACAGAAGGGAGGGTTTTCTGAATATATTATAATCCAATTAATTTTCTAAGGCTTTGTCCCATTTGTTTTTATTTATGCTATCTATACAACAGAGCTAATTATGTGAGGGAAGGATACAGATCAACATGTTTCCCTCCCTGGGCCATAACTGGGCTGGTTATACAAAGCCTGAGGTTTCTGCTCTTTGACTTCTCAAAGAACTCAGACATGCTGAGGTAATCAGGACTGATGCTTCTGTAGCTTGAAGTGATGATGGGCTTTTGTTTGGAGGTGAGGGAAGTGAGGAGGGCAGGAATGAGTTGTTTGTTTACCTGGTTTGTTCTGGTGTGCTTTTTTTATACATATATACCTACAAATTAGTAAGCCATGATAAAGTGAACTTGAATGCTTTTATGCTAGCTCAGTTAATGATTTGAGACTCTCAACTACTTAACACTTTGCTTTCTTTGGGTTTGAAAAGAAGAAAAATCTCCCTACTTAACTTACTTAGAGACAATAGGAAAGGGGAAACAATGATTGAGCTCTTCCTGTGATGAGGGGCTGTGCAGGAGGACACTGATAGCTTTGCTGCGTCTTCCCAGATGACCCCCAAGGCCAGTACTGCAAATCCTGAGATGCCTCAGTGGGTCACTGCAGGTGAAAGCTATGCCAGGGCAGAAGACTGCTGCCCGTGAAAACACCCCACAGAGGTCACCAGCTCTAGCTTCCCTTGAAGAGGCTTGCTCGAGTACACACAGGTTGCTGTAGAGATGAATGGGGAGCCTCACCTGTCTCGTGCCCCACTCTTGGAGGAGATCTTTTGTTTCTGAGCTCAGCTACAAGGCACGCTTGTTACTCCTCTCTTGTCCTTTTATACTTACATGCATTGGATACACATAAAGTGAGCTGTGGACATATTCCCTGCCATTAATTCACTTATTTTATACACAGATGTACAAAAGAAATTAGTGGCCAAGTTCTTACCCTTAAGTTTTATAATCAGTCGTGAAGCAAGTAAAATGTTATACTGAGTGGGGGAGTCAAAGATAAGCCTAAGACTGAAAGACAAAAATATTTTAAAAAAAAAGTCTTACGCAGACATTAGAAAATACCACAGCAAATCAATCTATTTGAGGACTAAAACAAATAAATCCAGATCCAGCCACACCAAGTTACAAATGACATATAAGAGTAAGAAGATGAAAAATTTCATGTACCACTGCAAACACAATACTGGGAAACAGAGACACAAAGTTCAAATCTTTACAGAGGATAAACTTGCTCTAGAAAACAGAGTGATGATGTGAGAGATATGGAGGAGGACCTAGGCATCTAGATATTCTTTTTTAATATCTTATTCTTACTTATTTATTTGAGAGAGAGAGAGAAAGAGAGGCAGATAAATAGAAAATGGGCATGGCAGGGCTTGCAGCCACTGCAAATGAACTCCAGACTTATGCACCACCTAATGCAGCTGGCTTACATGGGTCCTGGGGAATCAAACCTAGGTTCTTTGGCTTTGTAGACAACCCCCTTAATTGCTAAGCCATCTCTCCAGCCCCTAGATTTTCTTTAGGAGAGCAAGAATAAGGAAGGATGAGGATAGAAGAAAAGTAGAAGAGTCTAGTAAAAGGGACAGGAGAACATGTAAAAACATGAAGGAACAGATGAATCTGTGTGTAGGAAGGTTGGGGGAGTCTAGATCTTAAATGTTGCACAGCCATAGAAATACGAATGCAAGCATTTGGATACATAAGAGGAGTCACATACTAGCCAGAAACAAGTTGCATCAAGGTATAGAAGAAAATGATGACTCAGAATGAAAGGCACAAGCCACAGATAGAGCATTCAAAGATTCAAACCACTAAGAACCAACACCACCAACATGGTATTTGTTGTGTTAACACTATCTCTCCAGCCCCATTAAAAATAATTTAAGGCCTGGAGAGATGGCTTAGTGTTTAAGGCATTTGTGTGCAAAGCCAAAAGATCCTGGTTCGATTCTCCAGGACCCACATAAGCCAGATGCACAAGGGGGCTCATGCATCTGGAGTTCATTTGCAGTGGCTGGAGGCCCTGGTGTGCCCATATTCTCTCTCTCTCTCTCCTCCTTTCTCTCTCTCAAATAAATAAAAAGTAAATTAAAACTAATTTAATTAGAACCTAAAAATTCACAAACAGTGCTTCTTTACATAAAGTAGTCCAGCATTTAAGCACTTGGTAATTATATCTGAAATGGACTATTTTATGTATACAGCACATTAGAGTAGGGGACAAACATGCTTTCATGAGGATCTCTGATGAGCCCTTTCACTATGATTTCTGTTTTCAAATATATACTTTGATTAACTAAGTATCTTATATTATGTAATTATTTATCTATACCTACTTAATAGAATTAATCAGGATTGTTTGGAAAAAATAAGTTATGGGCTTGCTTATTTTAGGGAACAAAATCCAAAAGCACTTAATCAGTCAGTACTCTCTCTGCTGTGCTCTGAACAGTGGAGAATAGAAAAGTATTGCTAAAGTATGACCTGTATTCTTAAGGAGCTTAGTTGATACTATAAACTTTCTCATGACTTTCCAGTTATATGTTACTATATCTACAATGTAATACATCAAGGATTCTGCAACTAAGCTCAGACCTCAAATCACTTATCTCTTAGTGTTCATAGGACTTCATATTTAAGAGTTATATTTCTTTGGTGGGACCAGACTCAAAAAGAGAAAGAAATACATGTCAGTAAAATTTCAAATAGCTTTCCAACCAATGATCTTTTCTAATTTACTTTACCTATCATTTTTCCTGTGTCTTTCTATGGAAAAACTAAGTATATCACAAAACTATTCCCTATGCTTATATAACTATGTCACTTTATTAGATCCTAGTATATTACAACCCACACACTTATTTATATGAGAATAATTATCACTAATTAAATATCTTTCAAGACTCAGCCCTTTTAAGACTTCCTCCCACCACCTGGGAGGAAGAGGTAGTAGTTTAAGGCCACCCTTGGCTACACACTGAGTTCAGGGTGAGCCTGAGATACATGAAACTGTCTCAAAATAACAATAAAAAGAATACTCAGCCTTTCCAATATTAACTTCTAAAAGATATATAAAATGAGAATATTTAAACAATTACTTAGTCATTCTTAAATCATACTAGGTATTGCCAAGAATTTTGAAGATATTTGTTTTTGCTCTGTATGTATTTTTTAAATTTTGGAAACAAAAAAATACTAGATCTAACCATAATATGTGAGCTACCTTTCAGTGGTATTAAAGTGCTGTTATGAACTGACTCTACCTCCAAACTTTTTTATCAATTAAATAAAGAAATCTGCTAGAGAAAAAAAAAAATCTGTTGAAATAGTAAATACACAGCCACCTTCCTAGTATAAAGTGCAATATACAAAAATAGGGGAAAATATTTCATCTGTACATCAAATTGAAATAGAGGACAAGGTTGCTTTTATGAAGACCTCTGATGTTTCAAAAATTTATATTTCCTATATATTGCATGACACTGAAAATGTATATTGCAATAAACATTTTTGTTTGATAAAGTAACTGCTGTATTAGTCTAAAATGAATTTTATGAATATAATCATAAATATCTAGTTGTGTGATTAATTGATAAACATAACATTACCTATTTTATTAATATTTCATTAATTTAGTCACAAAGTGATCAACATCATTTAAAACAACTTCTCAAAGTTGAAAGAAATAAGCTACCCTATTTCATTGAACACTTGTTCATTTTAGGTTTCAGATCTTTTCTTCCAAGAGCAAAAACTAACTACACAGACTCCTCCCACCCCCCAACCAGATTTGGGACCTGGGGAGAGACAGGAAAGGAAAGATGTTGACTAATTGTCATAGAACCTATAGTGACCTCTTGTGGTAAACGGTAACCACAGAACTCTGGTGGCAATACATCTTCTGCCTGGACTCACTCTGGGGAATATGGAAGCATTGCTTCTCCAAGCTAGCAAGCAGCTGTTCATCACAATCAGTGTCAAAGATAAACACTGAATAAACTACAGGGCTTCTGCATGGAAATCTACTCAGTCATATCCAATTACAATAATCATTATCACTCCTTTCCACTTAAAATTAGTGTTTTCATAAAAGATGTTTAAGTAAGTGAATTTTTTTTTACACATCCTAGTTCTAGAATCAAGCACAAGATAGACCCCCAACAGAGGCAATGGCATTCTGGGTGAGCAGACCTGTGGCCTGCAATGCATGACGTTGATTACATAATGCAGTGTGAGCTCAGAAGCCAGACAATACTCTAGCTTATTCATCAATATAATTTAGGAAGTGGTCAGTATAATTTCAACCTCTTTGATACTTTAAATGTTCAAAGGATACATTATAAAACCAGAGTAAACCAATGCTTTAAAAACACAATGTGGTTTTATCAATGTTTCCTGAATAGTGTCATAGCTGTTAAAGAAAAACCATTCAAGAAAAGAAATCAACCACTTTATAGCAACAACAACAACAAAAAAAAAAACCACCTCGTTTACTTCCCAATGTTTTCTTTCTGTTGGATAATACTTAAATTACTGTTCTTTCTTGTTTTGTTTTCACTTCACTGATTCTGTTTCCTCTCCTAAGGGTTTCCTTTAATACCTCTGTTTTTTCTAAATATCAGTTACCACATGAAAAAAAAAGAGTTGGATTTTGTTAACAAAGAAGAGATGGCTGAGTAAAGGAATGCCTGTGTCCAGCTGTCACTAGAAAGAATGAAAAACTGAAGATCTGAAGCATCTCCTCTCAAAAGATGAGTGTTTAATAAAACACTTCCCCAGGTTCTTCTTTCCTGTACCCTTTTTCCAACAAAGAGAAAGACACTTCTAGTTTTTCATAAAAGCAGAAAGCACGTCAATTTTTTAATAGTGCTCTAAAATTAGTGGGCAATAGTGCTAATTAAAAATTAATTGCTATAATTTTCAAAATGTAAACCTAGTTTATTGTCATCCAAACTTACCCTATCTGTCTGTTTATTTGTTAAAGAATGACAGGCAGCATATAAATGAAGTGTGCTGCCCAGGAGATAACCAAATTGAGGACTTTAAGTTTTTTTTAATCTTTTAATACCATATTCTACCTAAAGGCACTAAAAACAGAAGCCTTCTTCCAAGTATTTAACCTCTAAGTATAAGTCAACTTCTCCCTATAGCCCAACTTATATTGACATAGCCTGCACCACAATGACTATGAAAAGGGGGAAGGAGGTCCTGATAAAGCTAAACACATTTAGTGGGTGAGAACTTGGGTCAGGGTCTTTCTAGATGGCATTGCTTAGATGTACTGTACTACACAGTTCTCAAACCCTTCCTTCCTAATAACTTATTTTGCTCTAACAAGTCAAAAATTTATCTAAGTGTGACTGTAGTTGATAATCTAATGTTTCAAAATTGCCAGCAGGTTCTATTCTGACTCAAAGCAATGTCTGAGGTAGCAGACGTGTCACTTCTCTTGACCTGATCTTTATACATTCTACATGGGTAAGGAAAGGTCATGTTGTACCCTGTAAGTATGTACTATTGCTACGTCTCAATCAAAAATAAAAGTGGGGCTGTGGAAATGGCTTAGTGGTTAAGGTGTTTGCCTGCAAAGCCTAAGGACCATGGTTTGATTCCCCAGGATCCACGTAAGCCAGATGCAAAAGGGGGCCCATGTGTCTGGATTTTATTTGCAGTGGCTGGAGGCCCTGGCATTCCCATTCTCTCTTTCTCTGTATCTGTCTGTCTGTCTCTCTCTCTCTCTCTCTAATAAATAAAATATTTTTTAAAGTGTATTTTTTTTTTTACTTGAAGGCTGGCGAGACGACTCAGTGACTTGCCATGTAAGTGAGTTAAATCCTGAGCACCTAAGTCAAAGGTCAAGTATGGTTGTACACACCTAAAATCCCAGAGCTAAGGGGATAGAGACAGGATTCACCAGGGCTCCCTCATCAGCCAACTCCATATTCATCAAGAGACTCTGTCCCAAAGCAATAGGGCAGAAGATATATACAGGAAAACACCCAGTGTCTTCATGTGATCACTTCAACATGTGCACAGGGCATGTACATCTACACACAAGCATATGTCACATACTACACACACACACAAAGTTAAACTTATCTAAGCAGTCCTATTGTCTTTACACTCTGGACCTTTACAACTTTTTACATTAATAATCTTCTTTCTATACATATATGTTAAATTTATTTATTTATTTTATTTATCTAAAAATAACTTTATCATCTTTCATCTTAAAACTAACAACAGGAATTCTCTGTCTCTCCTATCTTGAGATGTGATCACAAAATATGTGTGTATCCATCCTACACAATGGCCTTCATTACTTCATATTATTTACTCTGATTCACCAGTAACAACATGCAATGCTTTCCCACAACAGAGTCAACTCAATAAGGAAAATAAAAACCCAATCTCAAAGGTGCAAAACAACAAAGACACCATTGTTGCTAGTCCAAGGCACAGAATACAGCACCATGACTCTGAAATTACAGCAGAGGGATTTAGAACTTTTTTTAGAAACTCTTCAGGCTTAAAAGCTGTACTCAAATATGTCATGCTTCTTGCTTATAGGTTAGTGTTATCAGAAAATTCTCTAGTGGGTATCTAATTTGCTAAGATTTCAGTTCATTACCTATCCATGGACAAATATAAATGCCTGCTCACTCTCGCTTGTGCTCGCTCTCTCCCTCTCTCTCTTTCTCTCTGTGTGTATGTGCTTCTGTTTCTGTTTTTTCTCCATCTCTCTCCACTCTTTGTGAAGAGCAAATGAGAGTTTGCCTCCCCTATCTGTCTTTGTGTCTAGGTAGGCATCTGTTTATCTATATGCTTTCAAGTCAACTGTGTCTCTCTATAACTTCGGTTTGTCTATCACTACAAGATCTGGCATTTTCATAAGAATAAAATGATGTTGTATGAAAAGGAAAAGCTTTTCATGGGTACAGGTCAGTATGAAATGACAGCCTCTTCCCTCAGTTCTTAATTCACTGGGGAGTACTGCGTCCATAACTTCCTTTTCCCAGTATACCTCTGCCAACACTTCACTCCAATCCTATTAAGTTAGTAAAGAATGAACTTCATGTGACATGCCTGATCTACCAATGAGAATCCTGAGGGAATTTTCTCTGTTAATCTCAATTAAAAAATTTCTCGGGATGAATCTCTCAACTTCTCCACAAATCAGAGAAATGACAACTAGGGGACACTGTCGTATGAATGAGCAGATCCATTTCATACTGTAATTTTCAACTCTGAGGTACTTCCTGGGAAAGAAGCACAGAGTCTTTTCAGTACTTATCATGTAGACATGCATGTGTCTTCAAATATCAAATACATTCCCACTAAACTCCACGGCTTTGAGTAGCACAGTCCAAGATTACCCATAGATAATTAAAGGTGGAATTTTAAATGTCAAAACAGGTAAGTTGTCACTCACACTCAGTATTATCAATGGAAAGAAACACTAAGCCAATGAAGCAATTCAGGGCTCTGAGTGTAAAAAAGATGAAATATTCATAAGTTGGATGGTAGATGTAAGATGGAGGAAACAAAAACAGATCCTTCCAAGCCACAAAGGTAAATCTTACTTTCATGCAATGTCTGAAACAAGCATATTCTAGACACTGGCTCCTAATTTCAGTCTGAGCAGGAAGTTCTACCAAAGAGGCTGCATTAGTAAACTTCAGCCCAGGCATGTCTATCCTCTCCCTCTTCACCAAGAAGAGCAGCAGAGCCTGTGGGTTTGTTTTCTAAGACCTTCTCTGAAAGATCCTCTCAGAGGGCAAATTGTGGGAAGTTGAAATAACCCAAAGAGATGAAAAAGCTGGAAGAAAACTCACATATCTGAAATAGCTAATTCCAATAACCTTTCAATTCTCCAACAACTTGATGTCTGAACTGTAATACTCCCTTGTATTCTAGATCTGTTTATTATATGAATAAGAGAAGGTAATGAACTGCAGAAACTGCATACTATTATGAACTGGTATTTTATGCTATCTTAAAATTGAAAAATGCATATGAAATCGCACTAAGGTGGCTAAAAATATTACAGGGATTAAAAGCCAAGCCCTATTAGCTATTTTTCAGTTCAAATTTAGCACTGCTGCTCTAGAATTGTATAGAATTAGGAACTGACCAAAGTGGAAGAGATAGTCCCAAACCCCAAACCCAAACACCAAGTCAGAGCTTTAGGGAAATGCTTTGAGATACTTTGGGTCCCAATACCCAGCAAAGCATTTCAGGGTGTTTTACAGGAGATCTGAATCTAAGAAGCAGTGTGATAGAGCCTACCAACTCAGAGATAGCATCGTTCTGTTTATGTGCTACAAATCATGTGTGCTCTCTGATCCACTAGGAAGGAGCTTCTTGGGAACAAAGAAGTGTCCTAAACCACTTTTCATCCCAAGGACCCACAGAGTGTCCCTTGTATGAAGCCTCAAACAAATATAGTTTCAATGAGTTAGTGAAAAAAAAAAAAAAAAAAAACAAGGAATTACAGAGCCTCACAGGTATCTATCTAGTCCACTGCTCTGTTGTAAGGTTTACTCTCCTCCACATGCACAATCGTTTTCCTCATCACTCCTCAAGCAAGAGATCTCCAAATAAAAATAGCAGGCCTCTGATGGGAAAACCTTAAGGGATACTCTATACAACTTGCTTATGAAGTTGAAAATAATGTGAACAAATTAAAAACAATTAGAAGGTCCAGAATTCCGTAAAATAAAGTTTATATGATCTTAAACATGACACACATAGTCATTCCGATCCAGAATGATACATGCATGAATGCTATTTTAAAGACACTTCATGGAGGAAAACCTGAGTATATCAGTAACCAAGCAGAATGGCATTTAAAAATTCTTTCTCCTGGTGCATTAAAAGCATAGAAACTATGGCTTTACTTCTACATTTCTCCTGTTTAAGACAAATGAAATATATTCTATAAATTAATCCATAATGAGGAAAATTAGAACAAACTATAAATGCAAATTTGACCCTAGTAATTGCTTTCCCAGTATTGAAGTACTGATTGGGGGTTTTATTATTACTATTAGCTTATTATTATTATTATTATTATTATTATTACTTTTACTATTATCTGAGCTTCAACTCCAACTGTTTGCTCCTAACTCAAGGTACCTGTCACGGGCCAAAAGCCCTTCCAGAGACTTAAATCTGTTTAAATAGCCACTTTTGCTCCCATTCCCAACTTAAAAGGAATCCCTTCAAGAATTCAGCAGGCGCCTGAAGTCTATTTGGGAAGGGATGTGGAACAAGGGTGACCAAGAAAAGGTCATAGTCAAAGCGAAATTCAGATTTATTCTCTCCACCAAGCCCTCTCCACCCACCCCCTTCCCCAGCTATCCGCTGGAGGCTCAGGACAGGTGGCAGGGGAAGTGTGTCTCCCAGGAAGAAGATTCAACTAACTTTCCTACATCACCTCATCTGCGCCCCACCCACCCACCCACCCAGCATCAGGTCCCCACTGGTAACTGAAACCACCGAGTCAGGCTGCCTGCATCCCCCTTCCACCCCCCACCACCACCCCCGCTCTTAGCAGAGAGATGGGATGGGTAGGATTTGGGGGTGGGGGGATACGCCGTGGGCGGGATGGAGGTGAGGATGTTCAGAACTGGAACTCTCCTTACCACTGGAGCGCCTGACGATGTTCTCCAAAAATGTGTTCTGCGGTGCGACCAGCCCTCTCTTGCCCCCCGGCATCCTGGGTCTGGAGAGCGGCGGCCAGGATCCGCGGCGGGGGAGGGGGGGAAGCAGGAAGAGAAGGTGGAAGAAGAAGAAGAGGAGGAGGAGGAGGAGAAGGAGAAGAAGAAGGTGGAGGAGATCGAGTCCAAAGAAGACGGGGCGCGGCGGCGGCGGCGGGGTCCCCTGACTGTGTCTCCAGCAGGACCTGGATGAGCAGCTCTGGGGAGGAGGACCAGGCAGTTCATGGTAGTAGCGCTCCCCCGGCCGCCGCTGCCCAGACTGTGGCGGTGCCGCACACGGGGCTGGGGAACTGCAGGCTCCGCCGGACACAGTGCGCCTGCGCCGCCCCCGCTGTCGCTGTCCCGCCGGTGCCGGTGCTGATGTTGAGGATGCTGTGGCCGCGTCGGGCGTCCGCGAGCCGGCTTGGCATGTCTTTCCCCACCGCCCCGTGCCTGCTCCCGGGGAGTCAAGGAGAGAGAGAGAAAGAAAAGAACTCAGCCTTCCTCTCCCCACCCTGAATCCCAGACACCCAGATCCCTTGGCTGCGCGCGGGTCTCCTTAGCCCACTCCTCTCATAAAACTGGATCACGGCTGCCCCGGGGCAGCTCAACTTCTGCTGGGGGTCTGAGCGTGCGCCTGGCGGCCGCTCCTCGCTACCCAAAGACGCAGAGGCAAGTAGTTAGTGCTCGCTGCTCGCTGCCCGCTGCCCGCCGTGCTCTGGAGAGGCGGGCGCCAGAGAGGGCCCCGAGCCCGCATCACAGGAGTGCCATCATCTCAGCTGCCCCCGCCGCTGTCCCCAGCCCCGGGCAGCTTCGGAGGACGCAGGTCCAGGGCCCGAGGTGCCAACGGGCTCCGGCCCCGGCCGTGGCGGAGCGCTGAGTGGGAACCGACTGGGTGGCGCGCGCGGGGACGCAGAGCAGCCACCTGACGCTGCTACCGCCCCCCCTCCCCCTCCGGGCTTTGGCGCCTGAAGCCTCGACACGGGAGCTTTCACCACCCGCCCTAGCCCATAACCTCCCCGTAACCACCACCACCACCGCCAACCCCGAGCCCAAGCCAGATGGAGCCGAGCGCAGAGCTGACACTCGCGATGACCCTGCTGCGCTTCCAGGCACACACACACACACACACACACACACACACACACACACACACCGAGCTGGGTTTGGCGCGCTTGGAGGTGCCTTCAGGACCACCCCAGAGCTTCCCCTCCGGTTGCTGAGCGCAGGAAGAGAGCGGCGAGCCTGATTCCCCCAAGCAAACTTTCAGAAAAGGGTTCGCTTGGTGCAGAAGAGTCGTGGAAGGGAAGAGAATAATTCAGAGACCCGAGCAAGAGCGAGCTCAGCGTTTGCGCGGTGAAGCGGGGAGAGCCGCGAAGCTGACGCTGCGCAGGAGTGTGGTGGGCGCGACCGTCCTAGACGTTCAGAACCCGGGCTGGAGGAGACTGTTGGGACCAGTCCAAAAACAGGACCCTGACACGGAGGAGGGAGGGGGGTGGATGCACGAGTGTGAATGCGATAAAGAGACAAGGGAAGGGAAAGGGAGCCAAAGCCTTTTCACATCACATTCTTTTATCTAATACATGGGTTCGCCCCCTGCCCTCTCCCCATCTCTCGCTGCAGCACCAACGACGTCCAAGAACTTGTTACCATACAAATGGAGGTGGGGAGGAGTCTAGGAATTCAAGGGATGGAGCTCTACCATCGGTTGAAAGAAACCCTCTAGGTGACTAGGATAACCTCTGCAAGAGCCCACGCTTCCCCTCAGGTGAAAGGAGCCAACCTGGGACAAAAGGAGCGCGGTAGGAGTGGTGCTTGATGGGGATGGGGGAGTGTGGATCGGCAAAGGGGCACAGGGTGTGGGTATGCCAGCATGAGGGAAAGGTGGTGCTGTAGAAGTGAGAGTGACCACAGCCAAGGTTTCCTTGAAGGAGAGGAGAGTTCAGGCTGGGATAGCAACATTAGCTGAGGACACAGGGGCCTGTGACTTTGTGACCAACCTCTCTACCTCTCCTCTCCTCTCTTCCCCTCTCCTCCTTTCCCTCCCTTCTTTCTTTTTCTCCCCTCCCCATTTCCTCCTTCTTCTTCCTCCTCTTCCTCTCTCTCCTCCTCCTCTCTCTCTCTCTCTCTCTCTCTCTTCTCATTGCCCCAAGTCACAATTAAATGTACAAGTAGGAACCAGGCTTTACCTCATGGTCATTTTCCCCTCTCTCTTTAGGTAAATTTCCAGCACCTCCCCACCCAGTCGGGGTGGCTGAGCAAACTCAGAAGGTTGCCATGAAGAAAAGCAAGCAAACAAACAAAACATAGTTTGTTCTGCTAAGATTCTTTCTGTTTAAAAAAAAAAAACAAAAACCTCAAGAAATGCAGTTAAGAGCACTAATTTATTCTAGCTCTCAATCTCAAGCGCTGTGATGCTATTCAGGCAGGCTTATCCCCTACAGCTAGAATGTCTCCTAATACACTGGGGTGTCTTTAGTTAAATAACAGGGGACTCTTGGGCACAGGTTGGATCTGTGTGGTGAGTTGCCCCGGGCAGGAGTCTGGGGTGTGTGTGACGTGCAGCTTCTTCCCTGACGTTGGTACGGGGAGTGTGAGCAAGAGGGGACCCAGAAGAAGCACTGTCACCCCAGCGTTAAACACACATTTCAATTTCCCCCTCTATGCGCTTTATGTGGCCCCGTGTTCAAGAGATCCTATGCTAGTTCACTGACTGGGGTGGCCTATTTTTGAAAATACATACACATATATATATATATATATTACACAGACATCCATCCTTCACTTCTAATGTAACACAACAGCACCAGCATCAACACGGAAAGACTACTTCAAATCTATATGTTCTTTTGTACATCATCAGTGCCCACATCTCGCCTCTGGGTATTGACTTAAACTCTCAGCATCCCAGAATTTCCTATCTAGTATAAATATCCTTGTTCCTAATCATTCCTCCGTGGGTGTATTAGCTCACACTTCCCAAAGAGGAAACTCCTCTGGACTCCATTAAGACACAGTCACAAAATCACTGTAGAACGTCCCCATTTTTATTTCCATCTGCATCTTTAATTAAAATGACATTTATCTTTTCTTCTCTGTCCTTAACTGTGTAGTATAACTTTTGGAGTATCTTAATAACTGTGGAAACAAAACAGTTGGGAGTTTTAAAAAGTGTCAAATCGTTGGATTACATATTTAATCTTCTTGCTTAAATTTTTACTTTTATAGAGGAAAATTTGATATATAAAGATACAAGAAGTGTCTCATGCACTTCTCCCTTATGACATGGTGCTGTGGCACACTCTAGAGTGCTGTATCCATGGCTTCTGGTAAATAATATAACATGATCTTGGGTTGGAGCTGGCAATAGTCAGCAACAGCCAGCAACCTCTATTGCCATCACAGCCTTTGTAGTCCAAGAGGGAAGAAACCCCTAGCAACAACTTGTATCAGCTTCCAATCAAATCACAGTACAAGCAAACAGAGCAGCTGTTTATGGACTGCCTGGCTCCAAGGAGCATGCTGGCAGGCTGTGGTGAGGTGCCCATACAGCATTTTCGAAGGGTCTTACAGACAGTGTCCATATGCTATGCCCAAACCACTGGACATAACAGGTGAGGGGATCAGGAATTAAAAGGCTGCAATGTTACAGTAAAGGCTTCCTTTTGTTTGCTTGTTTTATTACAGGTATGGTAATGAGAGAGGTGTTTTGTGAGAACCGAATGTTCCGCTCCATAGACACGTTTGCTGTCTCTAGATCCAGCAGAACAAGAGCTTGCTGAACTGCAGGTATTTTCCAGTTTAACAGGACTCGGTATCAAAAGATATCCTTCAAAAATTAATTTATTGGGAAATGATGATCTGTAATTACTCCCATTCCCTAAAGGATTCTTTCAGCAAACACACTTCCTTTGAGAGGCTTATGTGACCATAGCTGTAGTCATGTAATTACATGTCAATTTTCTAGAAATGACAATGGTTGATCCCTTATGTTCAAATGGCCAGACCACTACTCTGTAGAGAAATGACTTTTCTCCCCATCCCTGCTGTCTATTTCTCAGCTAGCCTGGGACAAATATCTGCAAGTATGGAGTAAGTGGCTCTGACAGAGGAAGAGGAGGAAGGAGATTGGGCCAGAACTTACTCTCCATGCTAGGTCTCCTTAGCAGCAGCATCTATTCATTCCATTTCCTCCCTGAACCGAACCTCTCCCCACCCTGCCTCTCTCTAAAGCATTAGCCATGGAAGATGCAAGCACTACTGGATTCCCTTGCGTACACGAAGTCCCATACACTTCTGCCTCAATATGTCCCTCAACCACACACACGTAAAAACAGGATCCAGGGCTGGAGGGATGGCTTAGCAGTTATGGTGTTTGCCTGCAAAAGCCAAAGGACCCAGGTTCAATTCCCTAGAACCCATGTAAGCCAGATGCACATGGTAGCCCATGCATTTGGCGTTCATTACAGTGGCCAGAGGCCCTGGTGCACCTATTTATTTTCTCTTTCTCTCTCTCTCTCTCTCTCTCTCTCTCTCTCTCTGTCTGTCTCTCTCTCATAAAAAGGCAGTCCATTGGGCTTGCCTCAAAAAATAAAATACAGCAAAATGAAATAAAATACTTTAAAAAACAGGATCTACATCAATGGAAAGCAACATAGAAAGGTGACGTCATATAGAGTCCCAATGCTTGGACTGCCTGGAATCCAATCTCTTCTTTGCCATTTACATGACTAGGGCAAGAAATTTAACTTCAATGTCTTCTGAAAAAAAAAATGAGCATTAAAATCCCTATTTAGTAGAGCTGTTATGATGATTGGATTCTTTTTGAAAACCATTAAAAGAATCTGGCATATAACACATATTGTATGTGTGTGAAAGTAAATGCACAAGCCTTTCTCATCCCACCCCCCTCTAACATTTGCAGTAGCAGCTGTAGGCGGTGGTCATCTCTAATGTTCATTGATATCCAGCTGCCTTTCCCTTCCTCCTTGAAATTACTTGTGACCATGCAACTAGTGCTGATCAATGAAATGTAAATGAAGGTGATGAGTGTTACTTCCAGGTAAAAGCATGCAAGAGCCAAGACTGTGTTTCCCATGCTACTCTTCAGCCTCCATGACGAAGGACACAGAACAGTGCCCGGAAAAGGCATCTACATCTTCAGCAGACATTATACAGGTAGGAAACAAACTTTCATTGTGTTTGGACTCTGGGATTCTACGGTGTGTTACTATTCTATATCATAGTCCATTCTGGCTAGTACAAGTTCTAAGCTTGCTTTAGTCATAGGAAGTTAGGAGAACAATAGTTCCCAAACTCTGCTGCTGCACTTAAAGAACCCCAGAGGAGTTCATAAAAATTCCAAGTCCAGGCCAAAGTCTAGACCAAGTAAAGCAAAATTCCTGAAAGTGAGACATGGATGTTAGTCATTTTTTAATGTTCCATAGGTGATTTCATTGTGCAGCGAGGCCAAGGACCACTGTCTACAATACTGTATTCCATTAGAAGCCCCAGGATTTAGATATCATGCCAACCAAGATCCTCAGCTCCCCGGGGTCAGGTCTTTGGTTATAGCTGCTCAGAAAAGACCCAACTGGAATATCTCCAAATCTATGTCTCTCCATACTTGTAGCTGCACAACATCTCAGGGAAAAGAAAAATTACAAAACCTCCATACATTCTGGGATTCCAAACTTGACCTTTCCTGTGTAGTGCAATCCATCTATCCATCCCTAACCAGTTGTTCCCTTTGCAATAGCTTTCTTAGCATTCCTCTGGCTGCCACACCTTAGCTGTCACTCTCTCACCTCCTGGTCTCAGAAGATGACTCACAGAGAATGTGTTGCACTGCCAAGCCTTGGACTCTTGCCTCCATTCTCTCTTCCTCTTGCTTTGATCCCCAGCCCTCCAGCACTCCTCTGAAGTACACTTGTGCCTCTGCAGAGACCATGTTCATGATTGTCCCTTCAGCCCTCCCTCTACCATTTAATATTCTTTCCTCACTCATTGTTTCCCTCTAACTTTTCCTTTCTTTCCCATTCTTTAATGGCAACTATTCTCATCAGAGTAGTCTGTAGAAGGGTCTTTCTTAACTCCTAGTCACTCCTTAATCGACCATACTTTTGCCTCTACTCTACCCACCCATAAAATTTCCCCCTACCAGGTCATTTTTCACTGTGCTAAGCACAGTGAAGCAAATTCATTACTTTGCCTGCCTACGACATTTGACCCTATTATCAATCGATTCTTCTAGCAACCTTCTCCCACCTTAGTTTGGCTGGCTTTGAATTCTGATCGTGTGACCTCGGCATTTCAATTAACTTACCTGTGCCTGAGTTTCCGTATCCATAGAAAAGGAATCATGGGGCTGAGGAGATGGCTCAGTGGTTAAAGGCACTTGTATATAAGCTTTCTGGCCCTAGTTTTATCCTCCAGAACCCACTTAAAGCCAGAAGCAAAGTGGTACAAGTGTCTGAAATTCCAGAGTGCTTAAGGTAATGGGAGGTAGAGCCAGAAGAGTGCAGAAGCTCACAGGCCAGTTATGTCTGGTAAATATAGAGCAACAATAACAACAAGGGGGACCTTGTCTCGAGAAAAGTGGAAGGAGAGGACAAACACCCAAGGTTGTCCTCAAACCTCCACACATGCACTCTGGCATGTGTATGCCATACACACACACACACACACACACACACACACACACACACACACAATTTAAATAATACAGGTCCTACACTCAGACTTCTAATAATAATAATATCCTTACGTTTGCTTTCATAAATTTGTCACAGAGTCACTAGTCAGAAAAATCTGACCTAAACATCTCTCTGCTCCTCCTTTTTCCCACTTGCTGTGAATATCAGCTCTTTATCCTACTCACTGGGAATGTTGATGTGCTTGGCCACGTAGACATCAGTGTGTTGTCAAACGTGGATTACTATTTCTCACCCTCTTATGAGAGATACAAAGGTACAGAAATCCACAAATGTCTGAGTTCTCAAGCACAGATCTCCTTCCTGCAGTGGAGATCCCCTCCATACCTATGTGAAGGCTGACTTTCTCCATGTGGTATCAGGATCCAGAGATCCCTGATTCAGCATGCCCAAAACACATGCATCACATCATAGCCTGCCCATCATAGCCACCCCAGAGTGAGGAGCACCGCCTCCCCTCATCCTGCTAGACACATCAGTGACTCCACTGCTTCTCCCGCTTGCCTTCCAATCCTGTTCATTCACTCTCCCAAAGCTGTCTGGAACACATCCACTTCTCCGGATGCAAATGGACATGACAATATTAGGCGCTTAAGCCAGTCTCAGAGAGACAAATGTTGTGTATTTTCTCTCAATGACGCTTCCTATTTTTATGTAATTACACATAACCATGTGTGCATCTGTAAAGTGAAAGCAGGACTGAAGCTCTTTAGGGAATAAGGGGCACAATCAAGAGGATGGAGGGGTGGAAAAGGGAAGGGCAGGAGGGTGTCGGGGGAATATATTCAAAGTATAATACATACCTGTATGAAACGTTAAAAAAGTTAAATGCTTAAAAACATGTACCCGCTTTTGAAAGAAAAATTTCCTTTTCTCAGTGTCCCCATGGGCACAGCTCAAGGTGAAGCCCACGCTTCCATTTGGCCTCCAGAAGCAGCCTCCTACCTGGTCTCCCTGCCTCTGGCCGTGCTGCACTCCAGCTCCAAACACCTCCTCACTAGAACCGCACCTGCCCTTGTGACATGCTCATGAAGTTTAGGAGAAGAAGTCTCTACTGAGTAGAGTTAGGACCAAGTCGGAGCGCACTGGTGGGCGAGAAGGTATGCCCTGTATTTCAGCCTCAATTTGCCCCTTCATGAGTATCCTCAGTGTTGGGTGGGGCATGGACAGACAGGGAGGAAGGTTTTCAAAGTGAAAGAACTGGACAAAAGACAAATGATCGTGATAGGAAAGCTTGTGATACATTACAATTTGAACTTAAAGAGAAGTGGGGAAAACAGACAGACACAGGGGCTCACTGAGCCTACATTACAGGTTTGGGTTTTATTCTGTAAGCAGTGAAAGACATGTATTAGTAGCAGAAGAAATGTTTATATAATTAGAATATAGGATGTCTTGAGGAAAGAAAAACCTAAGATTGGAAAAACTAGGTAAGAGACCTTTGTCTATGACAGGCTGATATTCCTCACCCCTCCATGTTTACCGTGGCCCTATCACCATCATTATTAAAGCACTCCTCAGCACAACTCATCTTCTCCTGGCTTTGCAGTTTCAAAAGCTGGAGCCTAGGCTGGGGAGATTGTTTAGCAGTTAAGGCACTTTCCCTGCAAAGCCTAAGGACCCAGGGTTGATTTCCCCAGTACCCACGTAAGCCAGATGAACGAAGTGGTGGATGAGTCTGGAGTTGGTTTGCAGTGGCTAGAGGCCCTGGTACACCCATTCTCGTTCTCTCTCTCTCTCTCTCTCTCTCTCAAATAAATAAATACATAAAATATTTTTTTAAAAATCAGGAGCTTTAGGAGAACAGAAACACAATGGGAAAATTGATCATAAAGGGGAGACACAGGCTGACTAGGTGTTAGACACTGCTCTAAGTACTTGTTAGTTACTTCACTTGTTGCTGTGACCAAAATGCCTGTGCATCAGCAGCTGAAGGGGGGAAAGGGTTGACTCTGGCTTACAGTTCTAGGGGATTCATCCTATCATGGCAGACAGGGCATAGCAATAGAAGCAGGAAGCTGGCTGGATAGTTGCAGCCATAATCAGGAAGCAGAGAGCAAATGGGAAATGAGGCCAGAGTGTAAAATCTCAAGATCTTGCCCCAGTGACCCACTTCCTTCACCAAGTCTCCACTTGCTAAAGGTTTGACAACCTTCCCAAACCATCTGGAGACTCAGTGTTCAAATCTATGAGTCTATGGGGGACGTTTTATATTCCAACCACGACAAGTAGTTCCAGTAGTACCGATGAAGCATGTTCAAAGAATGAAACTGGAAAAGCAAATCCAAAAGCCTCAATGCCATCTAGGAAGAATGAAGAAATACACATTAAGTTGTTTAATTTAAATACTTTTTCATTTAAATTCATTTAAATTTAAATAAAAATTTATTTAAGTTTTTTCATTTAAATTTGTTTCATTTAAATTCCAGTTGTTCTTTAAATTATGCACACCACAGTGGACGGTGGAGGGAGACGTTAGGGTCCAGAAAGCAGCTTTTCGTTTCCAGAAAAGTCCCATGGTCACGTAATTCTAATTGTAACCTTGAAGAAAAATAAACTGTGCATTTAAAAAGTCATTCTAAAGGAGATTCTTGTCACAAAAGATCATGATGTTGCATCCCATTTGCAGTTAAAAGGCCCTGTTATAGATTTAAAATTGGTCCAAAACTGTCTCCTATTGCAAGAACATCCTCTCCATGTGGAACATAATAAAGACTGTCCTCCCCTTGTGCCATATTTGGAGAAACCAGACCAGCGTCTTCTCTAACTCTAGGGTTCTCTGAGTAAAACAAATTGCATGCACCTCTCTTCCAAAAGTGAAAAAGCGGCTCATGGGCAAGAAAAGAAACAGATCAAAGTGGCTCAGATGGGCAAATGAAAGTAAAAAGAGAAAGAGGTTTTGTTTGAAGGATGTAAGTGCCCAAAAGAAAACAGAAATTTAGGGCTGGAGAGATGGTTCAGCAGTCAGACAATCGCCTGCAGTGCCTAACGACCCAGGTACATTTCCCAAGTATCCAGATGCACAAAGTGGTGCATGCATCTGGAGTTCATACGCAGTGGCTAAAGACCCTGTTGTGCCCATTCTCTCTCTCTTTCTCTCTGTCTCTCTCTCTCTTAGTCTCCTTGCATATAATTAATTAAGATAACTTTTTAAAAAAAAAAGAAAACAGAAATTCAGGAAGTTTGAGAAACTAGCTTATCCCACATCAAGAGAAAAAGAACAAGGCTGGAAAGATGAGTCAACAATTCCATGAGCTTCCTGTACCAAGCATAAGAACCTGAGGGGGACTGAAAACACCCACATCTGAATCTCCCGAGCCCACAGAAGAAGCTTGGTGTGGCAGTGCATGCCTGTAAGCCCAGTTCTGTCAGCAGCAGAGACTGGAGAATCACTGGGGCTCTTAAAACAGCAAGCTCTAGAATTGGTAAGACTCCATTGTAAGCAAAAATAAAAATAAAAAATAAAATAGGTGAATGAGTGATGAAGGAAGACATCAATATTCTCCGAAGGCCGCCACAGGTGAGCCCACAGCATGCTGCATCAACACATATACAAGCATACACTGCTACACAGCACACACACACACACACACACACACACACACACACAACACAAAAGAAAGAAAAAGAAAGACCAACCTGAAATAGCCCACATGACTCTGGACATAGGATTGAGCTATAGTGAGATAGGAGAAATTGTGAGATATTTTAGGAACTGTACTAAAGTGGGACTTGAGCAGAGCAGGAAAAGGAGAGAGGAAGGCAAAGTGATGCTGAGATATAGACAAATGCTATAGCACTCCAGATTTATAGGCCAAGGCAAGGAGCTAGAACTTTCCATTGAAACCACAGCATCAAGGGACACATGGAGGCATTTTACGATGCATTATGATTCCTTATTAGGAAGAGTCGTTGCTTTTAATATTAATATGCAGTTGATAAAAACATAAATTTCATGAAAGATTTATATTATTGAACAAAAAAGTAAAATTTTATTAGAGTGTGTTATTTTTCATTTTTAAAGCTCCAAGTATCAAGATACTCTGTTCACATAAATAACTACATAGAGACAGGTATGGTGGCACATGCCTTTAATCCCAGCACTCAGGAGGCTGAGGTAGAAGGATCATTGTGATTTCAAGGCCACCGTGAGACTACATACTGAATTTCAGGTCAGCCTATGTTAGAGTGAGACCCTGCCTCAAAATAATAATAATAATAATAATAATAATAAAATAGGAATGAAAGAAATCTTGTTTGGGTGGAACCTTGTCAGGGGAAGTGGGTCACTGGGGGTGAGACTTGATGCTTTATAGCTGGCCCCACTTCCTATCCACCCTATGATTCTTGAATATGGGTGTAATGTGACCAGCTGAGCTCCTGATCCTGCCATTGTGCCTTCCCCACCGTGATCACTGTCTACAGTGAAAGAGAATAACAAGAAGAAAAAATGATCAAAACAGTGCTATTTGGCAAGGAAAGAGGAAGTCTAAGACTTCCACAATAAGTATGCTGGTGCTGAGAGAGCAGCTGTCATTGGTAAAGACATTAACATTACAGAGAACCCTTACTCTTCACTGGGATGAAATAAAGGGGGCCTGAAGGCAAGACCCCACTCCTGGTACCACTGTCTGTATTCGGTTTTCTAAAAGTCCAGAACCAACAGAACAAAGATACATTACAAAAGGGATCTAGTAGGTTAGTGATGCAAACTGGCTAGTCCAAGAATTGCCGTCATCTCTGCACACTGGAGAGTCTAAGAACCCAGTAGTTTCTCAGTCTAGGAGGATGAATGCCTCAATCCAGTACCAAAACCTTGGAGGACTCCTGAAGAGACCTACTGGTCTTCAGTCTATGTTGAGAGACTGAAGAAGCTGGGTTCTGATATCAGCAAAAGGTGATAGAAACAGGATAGATGTACTCACCAGCAAGGAGGAAAGGCAACCTGGGAAAAGGGGCCTCTTTTTCCTAGAACGTCTTCAGATAGATTGCCACCTGAAGGGCTACCCACTCTGGAGGAAGGTCTTCCTCCTTCAGTTAATCACGGACCTGTGACAGTGGCATATTGATCCAGTCAAGCTAACAATAAGAGATTAACCACCACATGTGGCGTGATCACTTTGTTACCGTGCGGAAGAAGCAGAGGGGAGGGTGTGGGACCTGTGAAAATGCTGTGGCTGTCATCAATGTAAGGCACATAATGGAAAGCACAGGCAGGGAGAACAGAGCTTGCGGGAGACTCGTTTTAGAAGTAAAATCTGCAGAGGTTCTGCAATAGACTCAGAATCAGAATCAATATGAAAAGCGAGGACAAGGGACGAGGCAGGGTGAGCTCCCCACTCCTGACTTCAGCAACTACATTAACAATGGTGCTATCCATTAGTAGAGTCTGTGTGAAATAAAATGAAATATTCAGAAATTTGAAATTGCTACTATAAATCTACATTTTTGGGTAGTGTGTGTGTGTGTGTGTGTGTGTGTGCAAGTACACTTGTCTGTGCAGGTGAGCATGTATGCATGTATGTGTAGAGGCCAGAGGATAACCTCAGGTATCACCTCAATCACTATTTACCTCTTTGTCAGACAGTGCCTCTCATGGGCCAGAAGCTCACCAATTATGCGAGACTAGTTGGCTAGCAAGCTCCAGGGATCTTCCTGTTTCCATGTTCTCAATGCTGGGATTACAGCCATGGACCACCATACCTGGCATTATATACATAGCTTCTGAGGACTGAACTCAGGTCCTAATGATCTGAGGAGCAAGCACTTTACTGGCTGAGCTATATCCCTAACATTTATGAAAAGATACCTAACAATATATCGCATGAGATAAGCATATGATACATGCTATGTAAGTCACAGTGGTTTTGCTTAGGGAGAAAATCAATAATTATATTGATATTTATATGATCATATAGAAAACTCCTGGAAAATATACCAATATAAATGGTAGTTATTTGGGGTTGAGTGACTTCCATGTGGGTTTTACTTTCTTTTCTTTTCTTTCTTTCTTTTTCTTTCTTTCTTTTTTTTTTTTTTTTTTTTTTTTTTTTTTTCGTTTTTCAAGGTAGGGTTTCACTCTAGCCCAGGCTGACCTGGAATTCACTATGTAGTCTCAGGGTGGCCTCGAACTCACGGCAATCCTCCTACCTCTGCCTCCCAAGTGCTGGGATTAAAGGTGTGCGCCACCACGCCTGGTGGGTTTTACTTTCAATAAATACTTCAGTACATTAGCAGATTACTTTTACAGTAAGCACATATCTCTATATGTGTGTGCTTTTAACTCTGCTTATAGAATAGGAAATGAAAAAAGCACTATTTTCACAGGAAGAATCAGACAAACAACAGACTGGAACCTTCAGGTGGTAACCAGAGTCCGGCAGGCAGACAGCTGCTTCGCTACTGCCATGATCAAAACATAGCTTGTGTTTATTCACAACAAACATGTCCCATACTCCCACACTGGGCCAGATGAGAAGACATATGAATTCATTTTAGCCCCTAGCCTGTATATAAGCACATAAGAAACTATCCTGCAATTAGATGTACATTTATAGAAGATTATATCAGTTTGCTATCACCACAAACTGAATGGCTTGGATACCAAAAATGTATTCTATCACAGTTATAAAACCTGGAAGTCCAAGATCAAAGGGCCAGGTTGGGTTTTTTTCTGAGGCCTCTCTCCTTAGCTCACATATGGCCACTAGCTTCCAATGTCTTCACATTTCTGTACATAGTTGAGTTCACTCCTAGATCCCATATTTTGTTTTGTTTAAAAAAAAAAAGATGTGATTTAGACTCTAGCCCAGGCTGGCATGGAATTCACTATTTAGTCTCAGGTTGGCCTTGAACTCATAGCAATCCTCCTACCTTGGCCTCCCCAGTACTGGGATTAAAGGCATGTGCCACCACACTTTGTAATACTGTCTTATTTCAAGTAAATCTTAACATTTTATTAAGAAAAATAAAGCCGGGCATGGTGGCACACACCTTTAATCCCAGCACTCAGGAGGCAGAGGTAGGAGAATCGCCATGAGTTCAAAGCCACCCTGAGACTATATACTGAATTCCAGGTCAGCCTGAGCTACAGTGAGACTGACCCTACCTCAAGAAACAAACAAACAATCACAACAACAAAATAGATGTGATTTAATCCAGTGCTGGGGAAGCAGATGCAGGTAGACCTCTGGACTTCACTGGTCAATCATTCTAACCTACTTGGCAAACTTCAGACCACTGACAGATCTTGTATCAAAAAGCATGGATCAGGGCTGGATAAATGGCTTAGTGATTAAGGCACTTGCCTGTGAAGCCTAAGAACTCATGTTGGAATCTCCAGGTCCCATGTAGCCATATGCACAGTGACACAAAGCATACAATGTCACACATGTACACAAGGGGGCTCACGCATCTGAAGTTTGCCCATAGTGGCTGAAGGCCCTGGTGTACCCATTCTCTCTCTCTCTCTCTCTCTCTCTCTCTCAAAATAAATTTTAAAGAAAGCATGGATGGCACCTGAGGATCACATTCAAGATTGTCCTCTGGCCTCCACATGCACATGTATGTATATGCATCTTCACACACATGTGCACCATCACATACATGAACACACTTACACATAACACACATAAAAATACTGAAACTACAAGATTTTTAAAATATAATTTCACATGTTTCATGTTCATAAAATCTACTCACTTTGTTCGGGAACACTCAAAATCCATCTTGCTGTAAACTCAGTAGTGAAGGAAACCGAACACTTGTGGAGAGAAAGCCATGATTGGGAGTCCATGCTGGATTTGTTTTGGGAACCACATCTTCCCCAGAAAGGGCCTCCTGTAGGTTACTGGCATGGGCCCCATCACCCCATTACTCAGCCAGTGAGTAATTGCACGTCATTTCCTCATGGGCACAATGGGTAGTTAAGATAATATACATATCTCACAAGTTAGGTAAAAGGAGATGGCGAGGTCCTGAAAATCTTTAAATAAAAGTTGAGGGATCTTGGCTAAAAGATCCAAGTTTGGCTCTGATCTAGGAAATATCAGACATAGGGAACTTTAATATGGATTGGACAGTGCCGAATACTCCCGTGACTACTTCATGGAAGAGACGTGCTCCTCTTCCAGCAGCAGGAAGCATTTGTCTTTAAAGATATTCCCCGAATGGATGTGTGAGGAGGACAGTCTTTGGGCTCTTAGATACGTTGTAGGAGCTGAAGCCCCTTGGGGAGGTGGGCTTGGAAAGTGGTCAAAAGGAGGAGATGGGATGAAGGCAGGTCATCAAGATGTTCTGGCCTTTTGAAGGCCCTAAGAGTCTGGCTTCATGAAGCAGGGCTTCCATAGATGTGGATCTTGAGAAAGGGGCATGAAAACCTAAATACAGGGAACTCTAGCCACTTAGAAAGATTGCAACAGAACAGGCCAAGTGTGTTACACTTAAGAGTAGCATTGAAGGGCATGTTTCCTTGTCTGGGAGTTTGTACTGTGGTCAGGCTACATTACAATAGGACCATAAGAAGTTCCTTTTTGCCGGGCATGGTGGCACATGCCTTTAATCCCAGCACTTGGGAAACAGAAGTAGGAGGATTGCCATGAGTTCGAGGCCACCCTGAGTCTACATAGTGAGTTCCAGGTCAGCTTGGGCTAGAGCGAAACCCTACCTTGAAAAACCAAAAATGGGAAAAAAAAAAAAAAAAGAAGGTTCCTTTTTGTAGGGTCTTCAGATCAAATTGTTTTTCCTCGTTATTTAGAATACATAATAATGGTGAGTCTGAAAAGATAGAAGGGATCTTCCACGTGTTGAGACAGGTGAATCAATGACCCTAACTCCTAATGAGACATCTCTACAGAAGAAAAATGTCCAAGTCATCTGCAAAGGATCCAAGATGCAATTTCCAAAAAAGACCATCCCATCTTTCACAAAGAACCTACTGACAAGACTTCCTCGATGTAGAACTTTCAAAGAAAGACATCCTCATTTGGGAAAGGACCTCCTAACACTTGGCCAAGGACAGCTAAGGGCAAGGACAGGAAATGTACAGTTCAGAAAAGGGGAAAACTCACAAATTGATGCCTCCGGAAGTAAACTGAGCCACAGTAGGGCCTCCAGCAGACAGAAAGAGAAACTATTGAGCATTAAGGACTATCCACTATAATGTGAGCCGATTTACCCAGCAGGATGTGCACTGGAATGGGAATTAAGCTGGGGAAATAAAACAGTCTTTTCTGTCTTATGGGGTAAGCGGCGCGCCACTCTGCCACAGATCATTATATCTTTCCATAGAATTGCCTTGGCCACAGACCCTGTGGGAGTAGAAAGGTCTGTTCAAGAGGCTGGGACCTTTGCCCTTGAGAACTGCAGGAGTTGTCCCAGAAAGAAATTGTGGGCTCTGAGACTCATATATCCATATGAAAGCACAGAGGCTTTCTGGCCACGCTAGGGAATTTCCTGGCCAGATTTATGTCTTTCCCTGTATGGGCTACAAATGTAGTAGAGGGTTGGCAGGCGGTGAATCAGCCATCAGATTCAAGTAAAGAAGGCAAGTTTATTAAGCAAACTGTAAGGAGGCAGGAGGCAAGACAGTAATAGAAGTACTTGCAAATTATGAGTTGTGATGGCCTTTACTGGGCTGCTATCTTCTTTTGGTTAGAATGACCCACCGTGCAATTCCAGTCATGCAATCGCCACCACGCATACGAAGGCTGTCCTAGTTACTCCTGCACTGCCTGTGAACAAATACCTCAGCCAGAACCAGCTTGAGGAAGGAAAGTATTTTCAGCATACAGTTTGGAGGAGTTTCATGGCAGGGCAGGCATAGTGACGGGAATGAGCTCTGGCTTGTCACATAAGCAGGCAGGAAGCAGAGGGTGAACAGGAGGTGGAGGCGGGTCTATAAAACCTCAAGCTTTGGGCTGGAGAGATGCTTGAGCAGTTAAGGTGTTTGCCTGCAAAGCCTAAGGACCCAGGTTTGATTCCCCAGTACCCACATAAGCCAGACGCACAGGGTGGCTCATGCATCTGGAGTTCATTTGCAGTGGCTGGAAGCCCTGGCATGCCCATTCTCTCTCTATCTGCCTCTATCTCTCTCAAATAAATAAATGCATAAGTGAAAAAGAAAGTTTTTAAAAACCTCTGACCTCCCCCCACTAAAACCCACTTCCTCCAGTGGGGCTCTACCTCCTAAAGGTTTCATAATCTTCTGTAGCTGACAGCTTCAGGTTGACTGAGATGAACTTCCAGACCAAGCACAGTCATGGAGGAAGGGATATTTATTGAAGCTAACAGATCCAGGGGAAGTTCGATAGTGGCAGAAGAAACTGGCCTGCTTTCACAGGACCAAACACAGACAGAGAAGCACAAGCCTAAAAGTCAAAAACCACACAGCACAGCACACTTCAGGAACCCCAGCTAGGCACACTTTGCATATCTTTAGATTGAAATGTCAAACCCACCACCACACCTTAAGATCCACCTAGTGACACCACCTCCAGCCAGGTGGCTGCAGAGGCAAACTACAAACTAATAAAACACTGACTATATTGGGGGCCATCTATTCAAACCACCACACCTTCCCAAACAACACCACCAGCTTGAGAACAAATGTTCAAGCACATAAGTTTATGGGGTATGTTTTATGCTCAAACCACAAGTGCAGTCTGGATTGGTCAATGTTTGATTTTTGGGTGGAGGCTGGGTTTACAGGGGGTCTGCTCTGGAGATCTGGGTCATGGTTAGTCTTTGGTTGACTGTGCTCCATTACGTCATTCTGCCACTCCGTGTTTCCTCTCTGGGTACATTTGATCCACTAGCTTGCATTCCGGACCAGTCTTTTTCTGGTCCCTCAATCATGGCCTTTTCTCTATACCTTCTAATTGAAGAAAAGGTGATTTCCTATGGGCACTTAACTGAGCAAACACACAACATAATGTAACTGCCCATGTAACAAAAATTAGAGCAAAGAAAATTCCTCTATTTTAAATTAAAAGCAAGCTTATTTCTCCTCAGTAGCATTCGAGATAATGCTAGCAACCTCCTCTTTAGTGTGTGCAAAAAAAGAATACTCACTCCTGTGTCTTCTGCATTCTCGTTTGACTAAAATTATACCTGAAAACTGAAAGAGAGCCCTATCAAACATATCTATAGCACTCTCTCCTTGTATATTTGTTGGTGCCAGATGCCTTGTTTATCACCTCTGCCCCAATCCAGCAGTGCATGCTACCACAGTGCCAGGTAGATGTTTAGCAAATACATAGTGGAGGCTCACTGATAGTTTGGAAAGGGACAGCAGTGTGAGCCACGCATAGACTGGCCCAATGGGAGGCATTGAGATAAAATGCCCTTTAAAATTGGAGCTTTATCAGGTGAGTTACAGCACCATGCCACAGTCAGCACCGAGAGGATGGAAATCAGAGAAAGAAAGTGGGGGGGGGGCGCACCAGAAATGCAAAGTGCGGTGTCCCTTTTATGAGTTTCTGGGGACAAGGAAGGGTGTGTCTGGGCAGAGGCTACAGAGAGCACTCACAGAGACAAAGGAGGGTGGGAGATAAAGAAGGCATCTGGTCCTTCAGAGCCTGAGAGGAGGGGGCTGCCTCCTGCTTGCAAACCCCCTTTTCTCCAATTAAGCCCTTTTTCTACCATTAAACCCCCTTTTGTCTAGTTAAAAGGTGAGAGGGATTAGGGTTGGGGAAGGCAAAAAGCCAAATAAATAGATAGGAGAATAAAATTATGATTACAGGTTATCTGTGCTCGGGCAGCAGGGGGCTGTGCCTGCTTGTCGGGCTTGGGCCCCTATGTTCTAGTCATCTCTGTGGGCATCATTTCAGGTCTCTGGAGAGGGAAAGGAAAGCTGCAGGGCTCCTAATTTATGGGGGCGCAGCTCCTGATCTAACAGACGAACGTGTGTTCCCCCTCTGAAATGCATTCCGCTGATGACTCCAGCTTTTCTGAATTATACTCAAAGCACCTTTGGTGAGATCCATTCCCCCATTCTCAGTAAAATGGTGTGGAACTTACTGATGCAGGATTTTGGGGTTCAGGAGGGCCCCAAGTTTTGGATTCTGTGCTACCGTTAATAAAAAATTAATAAAGATGGACTCAAGAAGGATAAACGATGAATTATTAAGTCTATTAGGGGGAAATCACAAGCAGTGGGGATTATTTACAGGATAGGGAGTCTAGGAAGGGAGGCTAAACATGTGGGATGTAGGAAACATGCTGTCATGTGGAAGCTCTGTATAGTTCATAAAGCTCATCTAAGGGAAATTGAGGTCTTGAAGAAAAGACCGGAACAGAGTTGCAAGCCCACGGAAAGCAGAACTTAGATGTGTACGTAGAGAGACTCAGAAAGGACACACACGGCATCTGGCCATGTGCTTTCCTGAAGAGGGAACGTGTCAAAGCAGAGACCAAGAAATTCAGAGGAGAAATGAGTGGCGAGGAGGGTTACACTCACGTTACCCAGAGCTTAGAGCAACTGCACAGGAAGCAAGTCTGGACTTGGTGAGGACACCCACGTGATAGACTTGGAGATCAGAGGAAAATCACACCTGTAATTAAAGTGAGAAGTTACCCCAAACCATAAAGCAGAGACAAGGGGAAAAGTTTAGCTCAAGAAACAATGCTGTGCTCTCCCATCCCCATCTGGTAGATGCCACAGTCAAGTGTGTCCAAGTAGCACATGGTAAGAGCCAGAGACCCACACATACCTGGGGTTGTGCCAGGAGGGGAGGGGAGGGGAGGGGAGGGAGAGGGGAGGGGAGGGGAGGGGAGGGGAGGGGAGGGGAGGGGAGGGGAGGGGAGGGGAGGGGAGAAGGAGAGACAAGGGAGGGGCAGGAAGGCAACAGCCTTTATAGCATCAGATTCAGGTATATAAGGGGAAGACCTTATTGGCTAGTAAATTTGGTGGGTGGATCCCAGAGCCAGCGCACCTGAACCATTTTTTAAACTTTTTATTTATTTATGTATGTATTTTATTTGAGAGAGAGAAAGAGGCAGATAGAGAGAGAGAGAGAGAGAGAATGAGTGCATTAGGGCCTCCAGCCACTGAAAACAAACTCCAGAAGCATGCGCCACCATGTGTATCTGGCTTACGTGGGTCCTGGGTAATTGAACCTGAGTCCTTTGACTTTGCAGGCAAGCGCCTTTACCGCTAAGCCATCCCTCCATCCCATTTTATTTAAATAGAATGTTAGACTTTGGGCAGCTGGGGGTGCTGTGGACCAGTCTGAATTAGGCACAAGTTTAATTTTTGCCAAGAGTTCTGTTCTTGTGTCAGGGAGAGGTGGTATGTTGGTGGGAGGGGGCGGGGCATCTCATGGTTCTCTTCAAGCCTCAATCTCTAACTGAAACTGCCTTAAAAAAAAAAAAAAAAAAGCTAGCTTTCTCCTATCCTCCTTCATTACCACATTGGGGAAAGGGTCCGTTTGCACTTAAGTGAACCAATTTCATTTTCTCTTCTATTTTTATTATCATTAATTTTTTAACAGAAAGAGACAGAGAGGGGGAGAGAGAGAGAATGGGCATGCCAGGGCCTATAGCCACTGCAAACTCCAGATGTATGTGCCGCTTTGTGCATCTTGCTTTACATGTGCACTGGGGAATCAAACAGGGTGTTAAGCTTTGCAGGTAAGCATCTTAACCACCGAGCCATCTCTCCAGCCCCCAACCCACCTCATTTTCTATCCACCTCATCCACCGGGACTGATTTAAAGGTGAGCACATTACTTAGTCCAAACTAAAGAGATGTGAAAAGAGTTTCCTGAATGTTCCCAAGAAGAGACCTTCTCCATCTGTCCTTGAGGGCAGATTACGAAGTGGAGAGTCAAAGCTGTGTTTTGTTATGTAAATGAAAGAATGGAAGAGGCAGTAGCTACAATGGTGTATAGTTGGAGCTCAGACTGAAGCCCATACCTGCACCCTAAGCATCTAGATCTGGTGACTCTTTCAGGGTGGCATACTACCCCTGGATTGGTTAAGCCATTGGAATTATTTATTTTGTCACTTATAAACCAAAATATTTCTAACTGATTTAAATGAATGAGTGAAAGGAGTGATAAACCAGGCACCAAACACCAGCAAATATATAAGGAAAGATTACAACAGGTACATCTGATAGGGCTTAGCGTGTTGTTCAGTGGCAGAGGACGTACCGAGCATGCATGTGGCTCTGGGTTCCGCCCCACATGTTGCAAATATATAAATATAGGCCAAGACTGGTGGCCCATACCTGTAATCCCAGCAAAAGGATGGAGAGAACAAGTTCAGCATGGCTATAGAGTGAGACCCTGTCTCTTCAGATATTTTCAAATTAAAACTATACTCTCACAGGGTGTGGTGGTGCATGTCTTTGATCCCAGCACTCGGGAGGCAGAGGTAGGATGATCTCTGTGAGTTCAAGGCCAGCCTGAGACTACATAGTGAATTCTAGGTCAGCCTGGACTAGAGTGAGACCATACCTTAAAAAAAGAAAACAAAAACTGCACTCTTTATTCATGTACTGAGAATGAGGCAGTAGTATCTCATAAACCAACAAGAGGAAAACTTCCCCCCACCCCACACCCCAGCCCCTGTGATATAAAATTAGGACCAGTTCTCAACTTTTTTTTTCTTTTTTTGGTTTTTCGAGGTAGGGTCTCACTCTAGCTCAGGCTGACCTGGAATTCACTATGTAGTCTCAGGGTGGCCTCGAACTCACAGCGATCCTCTTACCTCTGCCTCCCCGAGTGCTGGGATTAAAGGCGTGTGCTACCACACCAGGCTTTTAATTCTCAACTTTTATCTTAGCTGGTTCACTACAATGAGCATATGAAGAAACCGGATGTATCAATGTCCATTAGCAAATGTCCACTCCCAGGACTGCTTTCCATTCTCTCCTCCCACCCACAGTCATGAAACCTGACTGAGATTTTTCTCATCTTTAGTCACTAGACCTGACTATTTTTATGACTGAGTTCCTTCTCCTCTCACCTTCAGTCACTATACCAGACTATTTTTTTAATAACGGAGCACCTTTTTACAAAGTTAGAGATGGAATTGCTTTTATCTAGAAGAAAAATAAGCTTGAGTCAAGGATTTTACATGTGGACTCATTAAACTGCATGATAACATTGTGGGATTATAATGTCCTCATTTTATAAGTAATAAAAAGGCGTTTCAGAGAAAGTAGGTAGCTTGCCTAAGATTACATAGCTAGTAAGTTGTAGAGTTGTGATTCCAGATCAGGGCAGGTTACCAAATCTATGCTGTTGATTATTTATTAACTCTTTCAATAATTTTTTTGGCATTGCTGCTGATAAGCAACGAGAGCGCAAAAGAGAATATTATACAAGGTTCTCTCTCTCTCTCTCTCTCTTCCTCTCTCTTGCTCTCTTACTCTCTCAAGCTTATAGTTTTAGAAAGGAGAGATACATGTATGTATGTAGTTGAATGATCACAATATGCAAAGATTGCTTTTACAGAGCAATAAACAAATTGGATGGGACTATTGAAGACAGAGCCAAGGAATGAAAGCAAGGCAAACAGAAAGCTGCCACGGGAAGTCAGACAATGAGTGACCCAAGAAAGACGCACCATCAAGGCAGAAGAAGACACACAACAAGGAGTGAGGGGAAAAGGGAGGGACAGCCTGGAGAGTCTGGACACCAAGTGGTGATTGTGTGAAGAGCAGGGTGTGGGAAGGAAGGAGAGTGGAGAAGTCACTCCATGAGGGAGAGGCAAGGTAGGGAAAACACAGACACTAACACATATTTTGCCTTGTTTTAAGTAGGTTCAGGGCCTGGCATGGGCCTAACCTGGAGGGGTATCACATGAGGCTGTTGTTTTCATTCCTGGTATTATTTTAAAGGACTTAATTCAGAAATGAGGTGTGAGCAAGTAGCCCATTCTGAGTGGAAGCCACGGAGCCTTGGGGCACAGTCACCCTCAGCTCTGTGGTCTGTGCCAGCAAGAAGACAGTATGCTTCTGTGTAGAAGAGGAGACAGTAAATGAACATACCATGCACGTTTTCTGCTTTGAAACTTGGAAAGCAAACTGCAGAGTTTGGGAAAATATTGTTGAGGATGTAAGCTTTCAGGAATATTCAGCAATGACTGGAAATTTTCAAATGTAAGTTTTTCTGCCAACCATAAAAGTGCCAACCTCTGACGTATGAGGTGGTAAAATAATGAATGATTCATTTAATTTAATTGCAGGAGAATTAGTCCGGTGTTAACCCGTCCATGTAGGCAAGGCTTTAGGGGGGAAATCGCAGGGTAGAGCTGGCAGAGTCTGCTCCGTGTTCTTCAGTCATCAACACATCGGATTCCCTTCTCTTCAGGGTGCCTAAACACACTGATGCAATTTCCTAACACTGACCACAGTGATGTAGTCATTTCAACTGCCAACATTTGACAAAGCTTCCCTTGGTGGGATGATAATTCTCAAGAGATAATGAAAGCAAGTTACAAAACTAATAAATGTCACTGACGCGTATTTGAAAACTAAGACAACGCAGCCCTGGAAAGTAATTAAGTGAAAAAAAATCATGCCATGCTAGGTAGTTCACACTAATGGCACAATTTATGGTGAAGGCCGCCTGGGCCCTGCTGCCTCCCTGTGACATCTAGAAGAGCAGGAGGCTAAGCCACGTGGATGCCTCATCCAACATCTCTGTGCCCCAGGTTCAGGTGGGCTTTCCTGGGTGACAGTAGGCCTCACGTGCTGCCATGCAGGGCTGTCCTTACAGGTCCACCAGAGGAAGACAACTGGAACTTTGTGCTCATCCCTCTGGAACTCCGTCCACAGCACCTCTATCTCTTCTGATCCCAGTTCCTATCCCTTCACAGTAATAAACCATGAATGTAACGGCGTCTCTGACTTCTGTGAGTACTTTCAGGAAATCACTGGGTATGGGTGCAGCTTTGGGGCCCTCTAATACAAAATGCCAAATTAGAGGACCTCAAAGGATGAGCAACATTTCAAATGTGGGGCAAAGACTGCTTAGGTGACATGAGTACTTCTCCTCCTCAAAAAAAAAAAAAAAAAAAAAAAAAAAAAAACAACAACTAAACACAGCCTCAAGATTAGAAATGGTTCCTAAGCATCTGAGCATATAAATCTGTAGACACTATTACCAATCAATAGATCAGTTTCTGACAGGAACAGAAATTTTGCATCATGCATTTTTTAAATTACTTAAGAATTACCTTATAGTATTTTCATCCATGCTATATTGTATTCAGATAATAATTTTTTCTATTGTTAATTTATAAGGTATAGAGTACTTTCTCTATAATTCTTATTTAAAGGTTATTATTCCTATATTATGAAGACTTTTAAAAAGTTTTAAAATCACCATGATAATTATTCTCAAACAATGGTAGATAGATTTGTATTTAGCAATTTCAAAAAAGTGGTATTTAATTAGGATGTGTATACTATGCATTAAAGTACTTTCAAAATAGGTGTATATTGCAATTTAGTAAAAGTGAGTTGGGGAACCCTTCCTTTAACTAACTTCCTCAAATACAAAACTGATGACCCATCTTGTTAGCAGAAATGTTCTCTGATGTGGGGAAAAAAATTAATTCAGTATTTTACTCTTAGTGATTCAACAAATATTTATTCACTAATTATATAATGGAAAAGAAGAAAAATGTTAGAAATACATTTTGGAAAAAATAAAATATTGTATAAGTCACCACTATAAGATCGTTGACAAAAATGATAGCGTATATAATGGAAAAATGTGTCTTGATAATTATTCTAAAGATGATGTAACAACTGAATATGATAAATAATTAAAGAATGCATTTTCTTAATTGTGACATGAAGATACCTATCAAATGACCTAGTTACATTTTAACTAAAAATTCACATGGACTTTCTAGAGATATCAAATAGCCTCCTGCCGCGGTAGCTTCAAGTGACAATTTCTACAAAAGTACAACAGTGAATACACACATGAAGGTGGTGATTGTTTGTAGTTTTGAGATCGATAAGACTTCCTGAGTCTGACCCCAAAGGCAGACATCATGAAGCAATGTATCATGTATAAACATTACAATTATTTTCAAAAGAAAACCTTAAAGGCTGGAGAGATGGCTTAGCAGTTAAGGTGCTTGCCTGCTAAGCCTAAGAACTCATGTTTGAATCTCCAGGTCCCATGTAGCAAGATGCACAGTGACACAAGCATGTGATGTTGCATATGCACCACAAGGAGGCAGATGCAACTGGAGTTCTTTCCCAGTGGCTGAAGGCCCTGGTGTGCCCATTCTCTCTCAAAATAAAATTAAAAAAAAATTAGGGTTATGTCACCAAGATCTGGTTACATATAAGATTACAAATTTCTGTATTTTGGAATATACCATAAAACTTTTTTTTTTTTTTTTGGTTTTTCGAGGTAGGGTCTCACTCTAGCTGAGGCTGACCTGGAATTCACTGTGCAGTCTCAGGGTGGCCTTGAACTTGAACTCACAGCAATCCACCTACCTCTGCCTCCTGAGTGCTGGGATTAAAGGCGTGCGCCACCACATCCGGCTTAAAACATGTTTTATAAGCTAAAAAAAATGCAAAGAATGATAGATAAGGATTAGTATTTTTAATATATGTATAGAAGTTCTTGCAAATCAGTGTAAAGGCATGCACATTCATTAATGATCCAAGATCAACTCACAACAGGAGACATTCTTTAAACTTAATAAATATTAGAAACATACTGGTTATCAGCTAAGTTCAAATTACTAATATTTACATTTCTATCTGTAATGTTAGTGCAGTGGTTTGAGTCAGGTGTCCCCCATAAACTTAGGTGTTCTGAATGCTATGTTCCCAGCTGATGGAGATTTGAGAATTAACACGTCCAGGAGGTAGTGTATTGTTGGGGGTGGGCTTATGAGTATTATAGCCAGTGCCCACTTGCTAGTGTTTGGGCACACTCTCTGTTGCTATTGTCTACCTTATGCTGGCCAGGGGGTGATGTCCACCCTCTGCTCATGCCATTGGTTTCCCCTGCTATGATGGAGCTTCCTCTCGAGTCTGTAAGTCAAAACAAAAGCCCCTTTTTCCCCAAAAGCTGCTCTTGGTTGGGTGATTTCTGCCAGCACTGCGAACTTGACTGCAACAATAACGTTGGTACTGAGGAGTAGGGTTGCTGCTACACACCTGACTGTGAGGCTTTGGCCTTTTGGAGCTGATTTTCAAGAGGAATGTGGAAGGATTTGAAACCTTGGCCTAAGAGACAGCTTACAGTGCTTTAAGTACAGGTTGATGGACTATTCTGGTCAGAGTTGAAAGGCCTGAATGCAGTAAGAACTATGGACTTTGAGGTTTGGCTTATGAGGGTTTAAAAGAGCTTTGTGTGGACTGGGCCAGAAGCAATTTGTGTGAGGTTTGCTGTTATGGCCATGTCCTGAGAACTTGTGCAGGGTTGCAGTGCATAGAAACACACTGGTGTGTACAGAGGAATATGGCACAGAAAAATGAAATCTTTGGGCTGAAACTGCTGCCTGTTAGGCTGCAATTGTATGAGAGATTACAACCTTTAAGATTGGGGCAACAGGAAGAATGTAGACTCCTTTGAAGGGGCCTGAATGCTCAAGGAGTGTCCTATTCTTCAAATTATGCTTTATTCCCCCCAAAGATTAATAAATTGGCACCCTACCTGGCATTATGGCATATGAAAAATGCAGGAAAGAGAGGGTCATTGAGTTTGCAACACGGCCTTGTGTTTTGGAAACGGCCATGGGCAGTGTGAAGCAGGTTTGCTGGACGCCTACATGGAGACCAAGTGAAGCCATGAGGATGAACTGCGACAGGATAGCTGCTGGAGAAAGCTGCTGGCCCAATGAAGTTTTCCAGGACTGTGAGTAGCCTAGCTAGAGGGATGGAATTGAGACTCCAGAGACTTGTTGCTGGTTAGAATTATCGGACTTGGAGATTTGTCACTGGCTAGAGTTGTTGGACTTGAAGCTACAGAGTTTGATGTTTACCCTGGTTTTTAAATCGTGTATTGGCTGAATATTTCTTTGCTATGCCCACTGCCATCTTTTGCAGTATGAATGTTTATTCTGTGCCATTATGGGGTTTTTGAGGTTATTTTTTGTTATTATGGCTTAGTTAAAAGACCTTGGATTATGCGGAAGTATGAACATCATTGGAGTTGATAGAAACTATGGAAACTTTTAAAGTTGGATGCACTGCATTACATCATGTATGGTTATCAGTTTATAGGGGCCAGTTGCAGAATGAGGTGGTTTGAGCCAGGTGACCTCCATAGACTGAGGTGTTCTGAATGCTAGGTGTATCAGACAGCTTCAGGTTCGCTGAGATCAACTTCCAGACCAAGCACAGTTATGGAGGAAGGGATATTTATTGAAGCTTACAGATCCAGGGGAAGTTCCATAATGGCAGAAGAAACTGGCCTGCCTTCACAGGACCAAGCAAAGAGAGAGAAGTACAAGCCTAAAGCCAAAAGCCAAAAGCCACAGCACACTTCAGGAACTCCTGCTAGGCACACTTTGCATATCTTTAGATTGAAATCTGAAACCCACCACCACACCTTAAGATCCACACAATGGCACTGACTCCAGCCCGGTGGCTGCAGATGCAAACTACAGACAAACAACTGAATATATTGGGGGCCATCTATTCTATTCAAACCACCACACTAGGTTTCCAGCTGATGGATATTTGGGAATTAACACCTCCAGAAGACAGTGTATTGTTGGGGGCAGGCTTATGGGTGTTATAGCCAGCTTCCCCTTGGCAGTGTTTGGCACACTCTCCTGTTGCTGTTGTCTGCCTTATGTTGGCCAGGGGATGATGTCCACCCTCTGCTCATGCGAACCTGACTGCAACAATTAGCTAAAATTTCTTTAGTTTATAAAAGACCATGTGTCCCAGCATGTACAAATGGCCCCCCACATATTACTAGGTAACTTTTCTGTCACATCAAAATCATTTCTACAGCCTTGTACTACCGGCAGCAAGGATTTTTATTAAGTTTTGGAGAATATTCTATGTATTTCACCATCTGTTTGGAACTTCCTCAGATAATCAATTGCTCTTCTCTTTAATTTTTTTTTTATTTTTAAATGACTTGATATTGAATTTAGCTTTTACTTATTATATTTAATTTAGTGAGTTTTTCAGTTTTATAGTACTTGAAAAATTAGTGACATAGTTAATGATTGAGAAGGTCAAGGGGCTTGGAAATGCTGTGATTAAAAAACAAGTTTATTCACTAACATTCTAGTTCTCAAAGAGAAAGCTAAAGTAGAGGAGAAAAAGCAAAAGCATAGCCAGGCATGGTGGCCAGCCTCAGACTACAGAGTATGTTCCAGGTCAGCCTGGAACAGGGTGAGACTCTGCCTCAAGAAACATAAATAAACAAACAAACAAATAAATAAATAAATAACAAAAGCATACAAAGAAACTTATTATAATCAATGGCTCTTGGAATCTGGGATTGTGTACCAATGATCTTTGAAGAAAGCCGCAAATTTAAGTTGGTTTCTGCTTCTGAGCCACAGAATTCTGAATGTTCTGACTTCATTACCCTTCCACTCCTATGTCTTCCTCTCAGTTAGTAAGTTCTAGAATTAAAACCTACTCTAGTTGCTAACATTGTACAGCAAATGACTCTACAATTTGGTGGCTTAAGATAACTTTTGATTTTCTCAGAGATCTACAATCTGAGCAGGTTTGGTAAAGCTGGCTCTCTGCTTTCCTGGACATCAGTCAGAAAATCCTAAGGGGTGTGTGGAATCCTCTGAAAGTTTTCTCATCCACTCGGATGGCTCTGAGTAGCTGGAAATGGCTGGAACACCTGGGGCATGGCCTGGCTTCCTCACAACAACAAGAGGCAGGGAGGAAACCTGTTAAACTCCTTTCCTCCATTTCTTTAAGTGTTCCTTCCAGCATACATATTCTAGATTCTCATCTTAAGCCATCTTAAGCCAGAGACCTTGAGGTGACTGTAAAGAGATGAACTGTACACAGTATGCTGATGACAGTTAACAATAAAGTGAGGTCTATTTCAAACTTGCAATAAGAGGATTTGAATGTTCTTGCCTCAAAGAAATGATAAATAATTGTGAGGAGTTGGATGTTAATTGGCCTGATGTGATCATTCTATAATGTGTAACTGTATTGAAATGTCACATTTTACTCCACAAATACATAGAATCATTGTCAATTTAAAAAAAAAAATACCCTCCAGAAGAAATATAGCCCTGTGAATGATAAGATTCAATGTTCCATTTAAGTTATTTTAACACTTGACAATAGCAGAAGGAAGAATAAAATGCCCTACTCAACTATAAAACATAATCAATTTGATAACGATTTAGTCATTGATTATGCTGGGAGAAAAGAATATATTACCAAAAGTGAGAGAATTATTAAATTTCTAGGCCTTTACTTTCTCCAAACTGTATCATGATTATGCTTGATTGGCAAGAGTATTTAAACTTAGAAACAAAATTTTTCTGGAGATATTCTGTCAATGTTTGTGCATGAAAATGATAATTTTGATTTTAATATGAAAGATACACAATGACTGAAAAATTCATATTGACATTTTATTTATACATAAATACATCCTAAGAAGGCTGATGTTTGCTTTCTTTTAATTTATTGGTTCTGTATGTTGTTCCTTACCCTAAGTTTGCTAAACAAAAACTCTCTCACAATAGTTTTGAATTAATTAAAATTTTTCTCAAGTTTAACTTTAATTTATTAGAACCCAGTAAGTGATGACTTGAAAAGCAGAGTTCCCATCAAATCAACACTTAATTCAGGGCAAAAAAATACATTTAAAATGCCTAAATCTTAAGGCACAAGTAAAACATAAAAACAGCATGCTTAACACAGACTGTATAATGTCAGAATTTTAAGAGTATTTTATATAGTATTTGCATAGTATTTTATAGCACTAAATTGCTAATATAGTCAGGAATATTATTTTGTATACTGTGCATAGGTGGGAGCTATCTTTGCTTGGAGGGTATGTATGTATGTATGAATCAAACCTAGCCCTTACACATCCTCAGCAAGAACTCTATCAGTGAACTATATCCCCAGTCCTATATTTCATGTTTATATTCAAATAACAGTAGTCCTTCTGACATATAGGATCAAAAACCTTGAATGCCCCTAATATCAACCTTCCATTTTCAGGGAGCAAGATTTAAAAGGGTTTGAAATCAGAAAATAAGGATTAGTTTGTATATTCTAATGAATAATGTCAAAAAAGACAAAATACCTTGAAAATACTTCTGTAAGTCTAGCAAATGTTAGGTTGATGGATTCTTACCTAACGCATTAAATAATTACAAATATTTCATTTTTATTACAAATCTTTAAGCCACTTTAACAAAACAGCTGAAGACTTCACTATACTTCTAGTTACCTGCTCATTAATTTAAAAATGTTAAAATTCCTTATTTAGTAGTTCTAGAAAAGTCTAATCAAATAAGATCATTAAAGCTACAAGAAAAGGCTTTGAAATATTGATTGCAGATTCATTTGAAATTAAATTTAGACCCTTTTAGGATCTGGCATTTAAATGAACTCTGAAAATAAATAGAATTTTAGACAGCACTGACAATAGCTAAACAGTACTGGTATTACTTGAAAAGCTAATCATGCATCCACAACTTCCAATAACTAAGTATGGAGCAACATAAACATTGTTATGTCTGTGAAAATTATCTCAACTTTCATCAGGCCTCAGATGGTTAATCTACCAAAACACATCCGCAATATTAAAAAAAAAAGGGGGGGGAGCATGGGAAGGTGACTCTGTTCACATGTTGCCCAGCATTTGGCATCTAGTTTCCCCTCTTTTCTGTCATTATTCTAGAGCATTAAATGAGGGTAGACAATTTCTCAGCCGAATAACTTCTCACCGGGTTGCTATGTGCAACATATAATCTGTACAACCACTTTATCCTGTTTGTCTATCTGTGGGGGAAAAATGGGCTAAATAAAATGTGACATATACAGTAGTTTGCTTTAAATGCAAAGATCAACTGTTCTTGGCTCAAATGTGTCATAACCAAAAACATCTCAACTTTGACAATACATGTGAAAAAGTTCTCGTATGTACATAGGTGCACTCCTTCATTACAGTTTTTCCTTAAGTCTATCACAATGTATCTTTACAACTGACACAAGTGATCTTTACAACAAAATTTCAAACTGACAAAGTAGAAATGATTCCAATTTACAGCACTTTTGGTTTTCTGAAGTGTCATTTTAGGAGATAAAGGACATCATTGAAATGTCTTCCATAGACTGTGGGATCAACTTGAAGCTCTTGTTCTTCATCATCTTGGATGTGTTCCTCTCCAACACCAACATCTTCCTCATCGTAATCCAGCTCAGCCTGCTTGTCTGTCTCATACTCACCTACATTGCCATCATCTCTGTGATACTCTGTCAGTTTAGAGCCATGTTGCAGATCATCAGGGGGATTCATTCTAGTCAAAGAATCGGCTTTGGAATAAAATAAATTTTAGAAGTGGGCTGGAGAGATGGCTTAGTGGTTAAGGTGCTTGCCTACAAGGCTTAAGGACCCAGATTTGACTCCCCAGGTCCCACATAAGCCAGATGCACGAGGTGGCACATGTGTCTGGAGTTTGTTTGCAGTGGCTAGAGGCCCTGGCATGCCCATTCTCCCATTCTCTCTCTCTTTCTCTCTCTCTCCCTTTCTCTGTCTCAAATAAAAATAAATAATCAAATAAAGTAAAGAATCCACTTCAATTTGTGGAAATCACTGAGTCTGTCCTTGGTGGCTTGCTTTAGTACATCTGTTTGAATTCTGGGTTCTCTCTCCAAGTGTGAATCTGGAATTAACTGCTGAAGAGGACTGGAAGGGTTCAGTTTGGAAGTACCAGGATTTCCACTGTGGTTTACTGTGTGAACCTGGAGCTACATTTGCTGTCCAGTGGGAAGGTGGGAGATTGCTTGATGACTTTCACGTGGAGAAACTAAAACAGGGGGCTTCTTTAGCACAGCAGGAAAATTGTCTGCTTTTGCTAGGTCATTCTCTTCTATTCCAGGCAGACATGGCTGCATCACCAACCTGTTTGATTTGTTCTTTCCCATGTGGAATAGGATTGCTCGAGGGCTCCTCATTTGCAGCATTCTCAGCTACACTTGCAATATTGTTAGGTACTTCATAATCATTTACACCCAATTCTTTTCCATCATTTGATTGAACCTTGGGGACCTCCTGCTTTTGTTCCTGCAAAAATTAGTCTGCTAACTTTTTAATATATCCCTTGTGCTGTGCTCTTAATTCCTTGATCTGTTGTCCACACTGCAAGCTTTCATAGTCTACCCTCTTCACAAGGTACATATTATTCTCCCTATAGTCTTGAAGCTGATATTCTTGTAGAAGAAACCCCTGGCAAAACTCAGACAAGTTGTTCCTTTAAATGACATGCATCTGCCACCTGATAAGATGTGTTGTTCTGTACCTTATACTTGTCATCCTCGCGTCTCTTCCCCAGGCGCTCTCTAGTCTGCAGCCGGCTGCTGAGGCAGCCCAGTAGTCAGGTCTCCTTCCTGGTCTGTTTCTTACACACGTCCACAATGAACAAGAGGTCAGAATTGCACCTCTCCAAGACGTCCATGAGCCACCTTGGCGTGCTGGCCCTGGCCCTGCAGCTTGGCCACCTCTTCCTGAAGCAGACGGGAGGAGATGCTCCAGTAGTTGAAAGGGAGGATGATGATCACCAGTAGCAGCACCACCAGCACCAAGGAAGACAGGCAGCCGGCCCCACTCCATTGGCCTCCACAGGAAAGACAAGCCTCCAGCTACCCCACACTGGACTAATTAAAATAAATAAATTAGGGCTGGAGAGACGGCTTAGTGGTTAAGGCACATGTCTGTGAAGCCTAAGGACCCAGGTTCAATTCTCCAGGTCCCACATAAGCCAGATACACATGGTAACACATGCATCTGGAGGTCGTTTGCAGTGGCTAGAGGCCCTGGCATGTCCATTCTCACTCTTTCTATCTCCCTCTCTCTGTCTCTAATAAATAAATAAAAATAAAATTCATTAATTAATTAAAACTTTGAGAGTGCTAAGCAAGCATAACTTATTCTTGTATTCTTTCTGGTATAAGAATATAGGAGAGGGCTGAAGAGATGGTTTAGCAGTTAAGGCGCTTGCCTGCAAAGCCTAAGAACTCACATTTGAATCTCCAGGTCCCACATAGCCCCATGCACAGTGACACAAGTGTGCAATGTCACACATGCACAAAAGGCAGCACACATGACTGGAGTTGGTTGACAGAGGCTGAAGGCCCTGGTTTATCTATTCTCTCTCTCTCTCTCTCTTTGCCTCTTTCTCTCTCAAATTAAAAAAAAATAAAGGAGGAAGAAATCCTGGTGGTTGTGATTCCAGGAAACTCAAGACATTTAAAGCACAAAGGTCATACTAACAACTTTATTATAATAAATTTGGGCAGGGACGCAATTTATGGAAGGTAGTTGGCAGAGACAATAAGTATCCAAAGACATGAAATCTTTGCAATAGTTTTAAATAAGCAGCCAGGACTATTGACATTCTTAACTCTCAAGATTACTTCTTTTTAAAAACAATGTTAGTATTCATAAAGATGAGTTAGACAAAGCAGTTGGCTAGTAAAAGAAACCTGTTATCTTGATATAAACAATTTTGCTACTTAATGAAAGAAAAAGAAAGTAAACCCTAGTTTCAGTCTTTGTGAATGTAGTCTATGTGAAAATATGAAGCAAATTTGTGAATCTCTTCTTTCACATGGAAATCCATACAAGCATGTCAAAATTTTAGCCATGTCTTTTCTTTTTGTTTCTGTTAGCTACAAATCGTAAGGCCTCAAAATTCTCTTTGCTGAAACGCTATTGAATGTATGTCTAGGCTGGGCATGGTGACACACGCCTTGGGTTTCAGCACCCTGGAGTCTGAGGTAGAAGGATTGCATGAGTTTGAGGCCTTCCTGGAGTTAAGAGAGTGAGTTCTAGGTCAGCCTGGGCTAGAGTGAAACCCTACATCAGAAAAACAAACAAACAAACAAAGGAAAGTTACTCCAAATTTTCTTGAGAAAATGCTAGCAAAGAAAATCTAGCAAAGCATTAAAAGGAAAATATGCATGATCAAGTGGAATTAATGCTCAAAATTTAAGTTTGGTTTGACGTGCTAAAACCAAGTTGGTATAATTAATCATGTTAAAGAATAAAAGAGAAAAAACACATAATCATTTAAATAAATAGAAGAAACATCATGTCATAAAATTCAACAGCCGTGTACAACAAATCTCTGCCAATTCAAAGCAGAAAGGATATGTTTAACATAACAAGGGTATCTCAGGAAGACTTAGACTGTGCACCACGCCACATTTGTGAACTACTGAATGAACCCTTTCTAAGATGAAGACCAATACAAGAGTTCCCACTCACAATTTGCATTCATTAACTAGGAGGGGGGAAAGTCATGAACAGTGAATACAGTGTAGAAAGATTATCAAGAAAGAAGTTTTATTAGTGACTATTATGTTGCTACTGGCCGAATACCTGGCAGAAACAATTCAGGACAGGAACAGTTTATTTTGGCTCATGGTCTCAAAAGCTGCAGTCCATCATAGCAAAGAAAGAGTGCTGGAGCTCCTGACAGAGGGCGCGTGTGGTAGAGTGGTTCCCATGGCGACAGAAAAGAAGCAAGAACTACTCTTACTGACCTACTTTTTGCAAGCCACGACCACCTCCTGGAGGATCCGCAGCCTTCAAAACAACGCTACAAGCTGAGGACTGAGCAATTGGAATGTAAGCCTGCTGGGGAGAATTCAGATTCAAACCGTAACAGAAATCAGCCTCTCTTCAAGATTACATGACTGTTTGGGTGGAACATCTTAATGGCTTTCTATCTTTATATTCTCAGAATAGAAAGTCAATACACATGGAATAAGTATATTAGCAGTAAGCCATTGGAAAAATGTTTTTAATATCATTTACAATAACATCAAAACTAGCAAATAATTAGGCATGAACAAATGAGATCTCCACAGTAAAGTCTACAAAATGCTACCAATGCTAAAAAAAAAAAAAGTCCTAAATAAATGGGGTAATAAACCATGTTTAGATACTTGAAATGATATTGTTAACATAATAATTATGTCCAAATTTCATAGCAATTCAATGCAATTTCTAACATAATGCCCACAGACATTTTGAAGAAATCAAGGACAGCTTTCTAAAATTAATATGGAATGTAAAGAACTTCAAATATCCAACAGTATCTGCCGAGGCCCAACCTCAGCGGGGTCGTAGACCTCGAAGGGGGTGTGTAGAGTCGGCATTGTGAGGAAATGATGTGGACCAGTAGTTCAGGTGAAGCAGACTGGACACAGAGCAAAACTCTGCTTATTTATTTATACTTTACAGTACATTTTTTTGCAAGAAAGACATAGAAACTTATTCATGTAGCTTCTATTCTCTAAGGAATTTTGCATAATATTCCTCTCTTCCCTTGGTTTCTCCTGCTTCTGCTTAGCTCACAAACCTCTTTGACCAGAGACATTCTGATAACATCTTAAAGAAGAAGATTGTAAGTTGGTTAATATCTTACCCAGGCTCATAGAAACTAGCCAAGAGCCCTGGCAGGTAGCTCTTGCAGTTATAAGGTGATAGACATTTTTACCTCAGAAAGGGAAGTGTCAGCCACTCTCTACATAATATTATCTTGTGGCCTGACTAACAGTATGTTTCTCTATTTTTAATCCAATACTGATTTAATTGTCTCTCTATGAACTTTCTTTGTTGCTCCATTTTATAGGTTGGTCCTAATTTTACAAGCCTCTTCATAAAAGGAATATTTTGATATTTAACTCTTTTCCATCTTTCCAGACCATCCTTATTCCATTAAAGTATGCCCCTGTATATGGTAAAGGTTGATCTATTCAACCATGTTTTGCATTGATGTCTTTCCTTTAGGAGCCCACCAAACTCTATTGTTAATTCTGAAAGTTACACACTCTGTTTTACTTCCTTGTGGGCCCAACCCGATTATTTCAAAGGTGTTTGCTTTTGTTCCCTAGCATTTCAGGCTCTTTTTCTAGTAAGTCATCTGTAGGTTCAGGAACTGTGTCCATTAATTCCTGTAATCATAAGTAATGTTTCTTGGGAACAGTTGATAAGGCATGTGACATAGCATTGTGAGGAACATATCTCATTAGGTGAAATACACATTTATGGTGTTCAGAAACTTTGTTCATTCAAACTTGTAGTTTCAGGATCCATAATCTGTTTACCTGTTTAAACATAACAGCCTCAGAAATTTCTATAGAAACATTCTTTTCCTGTTTAACCATTGTTGAGTGTACGCATACATCTGAACTGGATTCCCCTATTACTACTGAGAAGGGGGAAATGAAAGCAAAAATAAGCAGTGAGAAACTTATAATAATTCCCAAAATTCCAAGGAAAAGATAGTGATAGCACACACTGTCAGACAACAGGCACTCCAGGAGGTCACTGAAAGACTTATTGGCCCTGACAAAGACAGTCTCCGATGCCCCAGCCCTGCTGAATGGTGTCTCGTCAGCGTCACACTCCATAGCTGACCATTGCTGCCATCTGACCACAACAAGTATCATGGAAAGGAAAAATAAAGTTGAAAAGCTTAAACTACATGAAATGAAGACCTACTATAAATATTGTATTCAACACTGTGAAACTGAAATGTAGAAGAGATATCACAATAATAGACATAAAATTGTATGACTGTTTGGTTTTAGTCAAGATCTAAAGTATAACTGAATGTGTAAAAAATATCAAATTATACATGCATAAGTATAAATGTGAATATATATTCATATAAGAAATTAAACCTCACTCTCTATCTGCCTTTTTCTCTCTCTCAAGTAAAATATATTATGTTTAAAAATAATGAAGCCTAGCCAGGCGTGGTGGCACACACCTCTAATCCCAGCAGTTGGGAGGCAGAGGTAGGAGGATCACTGTGAGTTCGAGGCCACCCTGAGACTACATATTGAATTTCAGGTCAGCCTGGACTGCAGTGGAACCCTACCTCAAAAAAAAAAAGAAAATTAAGCCCCAAAGAATACCTCAAAAATAATTTAAAATGTAAAAAGCAGGGCTGGCGAGATGGCTTAGCAGGCAAAGTGCTTGCCTGTGAGTCCTAAGGTCCCAGGTTTGACTCTCCAGTACCCATGTAAACCAGATTGAGAAGGTGGCTCATGTATCTGGAGTTCCTTTGCAGTGGCTGAAGGACCTGACACATCCATTCTCTCCATATTCTCTCTCTCTCTCTCTCTTTGTCTGTCTGTCTCTCTCTCTCCCTCCTTCCCTCCCTGCCTCTTTCTCTGTCTCTTTCTCAAATAAACAAATAAATAAATAAAAATTTTTAAAGGTAAAAAGCAGGAAAAAAACTATAAAGCTTTAGCCATAAAGCCGCCAAAAGAAAGAAATAGGAGATTATATTTGAGACATGGAAATCAGCTGGGGTATTCAGGTAAGATACCGAAGTCAGACAAAATGTTGAAATCAGAAGTCATAAAGTGCAAATGCCCTTAACTCACCAGTGCAATAGTGATCCATTGGTTATTTGGATAATCAACTGCTCTCTGACTGGATAAGAGGCACACTCAGTGGGAAGCAATTCATACCTGGTACTGAGAACCAAGTCAGAAGTTATTGCAGTGACTGGGAGAAATGCCTAGCCAGAAGCAGCTTGTGTGAGGAAAGGTCTTCTTTTGGGCTTACAGTCATCTTGAGAGGAAGCTCCATGATGGCCGAGGAAGGGATGGCATGAACGGAGACTGACATCACCTCAGCCACAGCAGGTAGAAGCAGCAGCAAGAAAGTGAGCCAAGTTCTAGCATGGAGGAGCAGACGGCAGCATCCCGAAGCCTGTCCCCAGCAACACGCCTTCTCCAACTAAAGCCGCACCTCCCACACCGCCCTCAGCCAGGATCAGCATTCAAAGCACATGAGGTCCTGGGGACACCAGGTCAATCCTCCACAGAAGTCTATGGCTTGGGAGGTCATAGACCCTAGAGGGAAACATCCACTGTTCTTTGGCTAAAAGGAGAGGTTATGCCTGTTAACAAGTCTTTGAAATGCCTATGTTCATCCCCTTTGGTCCACACTGCTCTCACTCTTGGCTGGAGAATCTGCTTTTTACTGATAGCAGTGAATACCAGAGAGACCCCCTGCCCCAAGACCCAACAGAATAATGAGAAGAGAAAGCCAAGTGCCTACCACTAGTGGATTCATCTCTACCACACCTACTAGTGCCCAGGAAACATTATAGAGAAAGTGGTGGATTAAACATGATAGCTTTTGTGGTGCGTCTTGCCAAACCCTTAGAGAACACCAATCCTTCTCAATGTTTTCCAGAAAAATCAGCAGGAAAGAACACCTCTTAAATCATTTTAAAAGACCTGCCATGTCCTAATGACAAACCCAAGTGGACTGGGGAAATGGCTTAATGGTTAAGGCATTTGCCTGCGAAGCCTAAGGACCCTGGTTCGATTCCCCGGGACCCATGTAAGCCAGATGCACAAGGGGGTGAATGCCCATTCTGTCTTTCTCTCTGCCTCTTCCTCTCTCTCGCTCTCAAATAAATAAATAAACTATTTAAAAAAACAGGTGAAAATACTATAAGAAGAAAACACTATACCAAAGAGATTTACTGGTTCAGTTTCAGGTCTATCAAAATCCCATTGATGCTTCTGTGGACATAGAAAAGTCCACTCCAAAATTCATGGGACTATCAGGGACCCTAAAATAGCCAAAATCATGAAAAAGAACAAAATTCAAGAACTTACTCCTTGCTCTGAAAACTCATTGTAAATCTACAGTGAGCAACATTGTGTGGTACCTGCATAAAAGCAGACACATAGGCCAATAGAATGCAATTGCGAATGTAGGAACGAATCGTCATACACATGGTCAAACTATTTTTTATGAAGGTGGCAGAATCACACAATGGGAAAGGAACAGTCTTTTAAATAAATTGTGCAGAAAAATTAGATATCTACATGCAAATAAATGGAGTTGGTCACTTAACTAAGAAAATTAAGTCAAAATGGACTGACAACTCAAATACAGGCACTTTCTAAGCCAGTGCTCTACAACTGAGCTGTATCTCCAAATCTAAAACTACATAATGTTTAGAAGAAAGCAGTACAAAGTCTTGATGGCATTAGGTTTGGTGATGACCTCTTGAATATGACACTAATGGTACAGACAACAACAATAAAATGGACCAAATGGACCTCATGAACTTTTTTTTATTTTGTTCATCAAATGGTACTATGAACAGAGAAAGAGGGCAACCCACACCAGTGAAAGAAATAAATATTGTAAATAATATGTGTGATAAGATTAATATTCAGAGTAGAGAATTCCTAAAATTCAACCAAAAATTGAAAGTTAATAAAATATTTCAATAGACTTGTCTCCAGACAAGATATATAAATAGCCCAAGAGCATATGAAAAGATGCTACATGTCACTGATCATTAGCAGATTGCAAATCAAAACCACGATAGATATTATTTCACAGCCATTAGGATGACTATCACCAGAAAGAACAGGAAGAGACAGAGAGGAAGGAAGGAAGGAAGGAAGGAAGGAAGGAAGGAAGGAAGGAAGGAAGGAAGGAAGGAAGGAAGGAAGGAAGAAAGGAAGGAAGGAAAAAGCAAGAGCAAGTGTTGGTGAGGATATGGAGAAACTGCATTGTTGGTAAGAATGTAAAACGGACAGCCACTGTGGAAAGCAGTATAGTAACTCCTCAAAAGTAATTAATAATATAATTACCATGTTGCTCTGCAATTCAATTTCACCTCTGAGTACATTCCCAAAAGAATTGAAAACAGGATCACAAAGAGACATGTGTACACCCATGTTCACACCAACATTATTCACAGTAGCTAAAAATGTATGAGCAACCTGAGTCCCCTCCATGTGTAAATGGTATGTACATCAGACTTCAAAAGGAATGGAATTCTGCCAATACTACCATCTGGACGAACCTTGAGGATAGTCTGCTAAGTAAACTAAGCCACAAAGATAGGTATTGTACGGTCACATTTACATAAGGTACCTAGAGCAGTAAGTACATAGAGATAGAAAGCAGAATGGTGGTCACCAGCAGGTTGCAGTATGGAGAAATGGGAAGTTATTTCAATGGGTATATAAATGTTTGGTTTATAAAGTAAAGATTTAGGGAGATGGATGGTGGTGGTGATTACACGTTAGGAATCAACTTAATGTCACTGAACTGTACACTTAGATGTCAAATTCTGTGTATTTCCATAGAAACAAAAATTGGAGGGGGCTGGAGAGATGGCTTAGCGGTTAAGTGCTTGCCTGTGAAGCCTAAGGACCCCGGTTCAAGGCTCAATTCCCCAGGACCCACGTTAGCCAGATGCACAAGGGGGCGCACGCATCTGGAGTTCATTTACAGAGGCTGGAAGCTCTGGTGCGCCCATTCTCTCTCTCTCTCTCTCTCTGTCTGCCTCCTTCTCTCTGTCACTCTCAAATAAATAAATAAATAAATAAACAAAAAAATTTTTTAAAGTAAAAAAAAAATTGGAGGAAAAAAATCCATGCCTCAGGTTGTATGAAAGCATGAGAGTGTAGGCATAACCTGCTCTCTAGGCGAGCCAATAAAAATACTTTGTGCATGTGTATATGTGCCTGTATGTATGCATGCATGCATGCGTGTATGTATGTAGACCAGAGGTCCATGTCATGTCTTCCTGAATCACTGTCCACTTTATTTTTTCAAGACAGGGTCTCCTAGGTGAACCTAGAGTTCGCCCAATGCAGGTAGACTAGCTGGCCAGCAAGCCCCATGGGTGTCCTCCTGGGTCCAACCCCCCTCCCCAGTGCTGTCATTATGGCACCCACTGGCATGCCTGGCTTTTATGTGGGTGCTTGGGTTCCACATTCAGATGCTCATGCTTATGTAGCAAACATTTCACTCACTGAGCTGTCTCCTCAGATTCATATTTTAATAAACAAAGTAGCTGGAAATGTCTCTAGGAATACATGGTTTATGAAGAAAAACATATTGCAGAAAACTCATGAAACATTACAAGAAAGTTCCATAATATTGCAATGGAAGTAACTTATAAAACAACTCGTAGCTCTAAAGTGAACCCAAATATATCTTCGAAAGTAGGTAATTCCGACTCCTATTAGGAAGAAATGAGCGCACTTCTACTTCGGAGTGTCGTAGGTTGTTAAGAAGCATCTAAGCAAACAAACTTACATTCCTAGTGTCAAACAATGCCGTGTTCTGCAATCATTATGTTACCTGACTTAGCAAATTACAACTGAAATGAAATCAAGTTATGAGCTAAAACGTCAGGTTAAAAACTACAAAGCAATGATGTTCAACGTTGTTCAACTCAACGTCAAAACATTGGAAGGAACTTGTACGTTTGGTGCCCATTTACTCTGTTTAGATAAGTGAAGACTTTGGGGAGGGGGAAAAAACCATCACAAGAACAGTTAGTGTCTGCATCATTTGAACCAAGACCCGGCCTCTCCACCCCCCTTCCACTGCAACTCTGCCTGCCGCAAACTACATCAGCCAAGAACAAGGATGATCCCCAGTCACCCCTGTTCCTAGTCAGGGGGATGTCTTCCTGTTGTTAACGCTAAATCTAGGCTGGATGCCACTGAGAGGTGGGTTTGTCTTTTTCCACTCAAGCACACGAAGCTCTAGCCTAAGCATGGTATCAATGAGAAGAGTAGGGGCCTGATGACCCTCCCCCTGCTTCATGTGATAGGGATTCCACACTAAGAAGCAAACTTAGGAGACCCAAGGCCATTTCACTTCCTCCCACCCAGCATCTGACTCCTAAAGAAGGGCTATCATTCAAAGAGAAACACAGCCTTATTCCTGCCCCCAACATGGAGATGAAACTTAAAGATTGTGCCTGAGGAAAAAAATATATAGTCCTAGAATTAAAAGCTCTGAACCTCACCCCAAAGAAACTGACTTCATGACAAACGAGAAGTGAAGTGGTTTCAACCACAACATGCTGTTCACCAGCGGAGACTGTGATGAGAAGCTGCTAAGAGGAGACTCTATGCTCCTTGGAAGTGGAATCTAAGCTATGTGCGGGCCAGTTTCCAGACAGAAAGAAGAGAGAGACAGGAGAAGTCATGCTGCAATTAGCACATAGAGGAATTGGCGAGATGAGCAAGAGTGCCGCTTCAATAGTGAGCCTGACAACCTGTGCCAAGGTGATGGAGACAGACACAGAGGACACTCAAAACACACCAAAGCAGAAATTCAGAAGCTGCTGAGAGCTCACCACCAAAGTAGACTTAAAAGGCATCCACCATGGCTCGGAATTTTGTGAAAGAGGAGAAAGATTGTAAGAGCCACAGGAGTGGAAGGGACTGTCCAGAGGCATTGCCCACCCCCATACACACATATATATACCTTACAATGACTCACTAGTGCTCTCACGTCTCATAACCCACAACCCCATGGTGAATACCAGCAATCCCACTAAGGAGGGTCCTCAGAAGAATGGGGTCATGGAGGAGGGAAATGATGGTACCAACACATGATGTGTCCATACAAAAAGTCTCTACTTAATAAAAAATCAGTAAATAAATAAATAAATAAATAAATAAATAAAAAGAATGTAAAAAAAATAAATAAATAAATAAAAATAAATAAAAAATAAAAAGAATGTTAAGTAGATTTACTATGACCCAGCAATTTCACTCCTTGGTATATACCCAAGGGAAATGAAAGGATTTATTTACACAAAAGCCTGCACAGAAACACTGCATCACCATTACTCATAACAGCTAAAAACTAGAAATAAAAAGCAAAGTTACATCAATTGATGAGTGGTGTTCGGGAGTGAAGTGAGGCCCATGAAATTGTTAAAAGTTTCAGCAAACAGCAAGTCATGTGTCAGGCAGCTCCAAACAGCGGTTGTTTGAGCTCCCTCAGAAATGTGTGAAGGTAGTCTTTTCTCAGTTGAGTAACAGGGCAAAGAAATCTGATAATGTTTTCTTAACCTGAGCACCAAAAGTAGAATAGGTCACGCCCACATAAGTATATGCCTCTGAAGCGAGTTTACTTTGGGAACAATAACATAAAAGACTGGTATACATGTGCTTTGGTCCAGAAGTTAAATATGTAATACTTTGAAAGTATTAGAATATCATTTCCTGGTGCCTAATGCTATTGGTATGCATAGCATTACATTTGTGAACAAATTAATTGGCTTTAGCTGTTCTCTCTCTCTCAATCTCTCTCCTCTCTCTCCCCAATAAATAAGTAAATAAAATCTCTATTAAAAACTTCTAAAACAATAAATGACATACTGGCACATGTAATAGCACAGATGAAACTTGCCAGCATGCTAAGTGAAAGAAACTAGTCACAACTTATATGGAATGTTCAAGTTAATAAAATCTACAGAGATCAAATGAGAGTAGCATAGTCTAGGGTGGGGAGAATGGAAGAATGGGGTGTGACAGCTAAAGTATACAGGCATTTCATTTGCGATGAGGGAAGTGTTGGCTGTGGTGATGATCACACATATCCTTGAATATCCCAAAACCCTGGGCTTGTAGTCTTTAAAAAGATGAAGTATATGGTGGTAGATTTCAACTTGGAAAATACCAAATTCAAAAAAAAAAAATCAGTGGCCCCTTGTGCATGACCTTTCTTTCACATACGCCTTCCAGGTGTTCACCTGTATCTTAGGTCATGTTGTCTAGAAAGAGCCTCTTGGATTTAAGGGGTTGTGATGTGCTCAGGGAGTGATCTCCAGGAAATCTTTCCACAGAATGAAGGTAAAGTGTGTTGGTCTCATTGAAGGGGCCTGACTTACCTTATGGAGGCTGGAAATACCTTAACTAAAATAGCATCAAGCTATGGCACATAATAACAAGAACTACATTTAATTCCCCAACCCCAACTTGGGAATGGCATGTGTTCTTCCTATTAACCTTCAAAAGCAAGGAAGATGATTCAGAAAAATGGAAACAATTTCCAGAACTATAGAAAGGTTAAAAAATACAAGATGTGAACAGTATGATTTCACTTTTAAAATTTTTTTATTGATCATTGCCATAATTACAGACAATAACCCATGGTAATTCCCTCCCTGCTCCCCCCCCCCCGATCTTCCCTTTTGCAACTACACTCTCCACCATACCACTTCCCCCTCTCAATCAGTCTCTCCTTTATTTTGATGTCATTATCTTTTCCTCCTATTATGATGGTCTTGTGTACATAGTTTCAGGCACTGTGAGGACATGGATATCCAGGCCATTTTGTGTCTGGAGGAGCACGTTGTAAGGAGTCCTACCCTTTCTTTGGCTCTTACATTCTTTCTGCCACCTCTTCCGCAATGGACCCTGTGCCTTGGAAGATGTGATAGAGATGTTTCAGTGCTGAGCACTCCTCTGTCACTTCTTCTCAGCACCATGGTGCCTTCTGAGTCATCCCAAGGTCACTGCCGTCTGAACAGAGAAGCTTCTCTAACCAAAAGTGAGAGTAGCATTAATATATGGGTATGAACATTAGGAGACGTGCATACTGGGCAGTTTGGTGAGCATAGTGTATACATTTAGCCAGACAGCAGTAGACGTTACAGCCCTAGGGCTCATGACTACTCCTGTCATAGGTTTTCAGTATCAGGCACGTATTCCCTCCCATAGAGCAGGCCTCCATTCCAATTAGAGAGTGGTTGGTTTCCCCCATCACAGACATGCCACTATTGTACCTATTTGCTCATTTGGCCTGGTTGGCCAAATTTAAGGCTTGTAGTGTCCACTTTTGAGTATCTCCACTGGTGATTTCTCTCTCTCCCATTGAATTGCATGCAGCATAGATTTTTCCAGCTTCCTCTCAGCTGGTCTACATGGAGGTTTTCAGCTCAGCTCCAGAAGGATTTCTCAGTGACCTTGCAGCCCAAGTATATGGAGTCTTCAGCAATAGGGTCTTATCGTTTATTCCTGGTGGGAAACCAAGAGCTTCAGTAATGGCCTGTAATGTTTTGGAGGCATCAGGGACCTCTCTGGCCAACAGCTCACTGGAAGGTATCCCATCACTGGCACTGAAAATTTTCTAGTAACAATCTTTGGCTTTTGGATGTTCCATTGTCCAAAAAAGTAGGTTTCCATATGACTTATTCACACCCTCTTAGATTTTGATTAGCCCTGCTCCAACCTTTCCTTCCCCTGACCTCACTTAGGCCTTCCTACCCCCATTAATCTGTTCACTTTTATAAAGGTAGTGGCATATATGTTTTACAACACTCTTTCCTCTTTTGGGGAAGGATTCACATGAAATACACATAGTGATTCTTGCTCTGTGGCAGAATGGTAGCTGTTTTATTTTCTATATTTTGCTTTTCTGCTCATTTTATATTGCTTTTATGTGAAACAAAATTAATTTCAAATATGATACACCAACCATTCTCAATTTTTAAAATATTGTATTTATTATTTATTTAAGAGAGAGAGAGAGAGAAAGATAAAGAGAATGGTCATGCCAGGGTCTCTAGTCTCTGCAAATGAACTCCAGATACATGTGTCACCTTATGTATATGGCTTTATGTGGGTACTAGAGAATTGAACCTGGGTCCTTTGGCTTTGTAGGCAAATGCTTTAACCATCAAGCCATCTCTCCAGCCCTCAATTTTTTAAAATATTTCTATTTATTTATTTGTAAGCAGAGAGAGATAGAAGAGAGATAGACAGAAGGGAGAGAATGGACATGCTAGGGCCTCCAACCACTGCAAATTAACTTCAAATACGTGTACCACTCTGTGCATCTGGCTTTACACAAGTACTGGGGAACTGAACCTGGGTCATTAGGCTTTGTAGGCAAGTGCCTTAATGCCTAAGCCATCTCTCCAGACCCACTCTCAAATTTGAACTGAACAGTACAGTCATGCTAGAATAATATGCAACTAAAGAGTAAGACTTAAAACACTGCTCTGGAGAGGTGGCCCTCCCCCTGTGTGTGGTTCTTCACTTTACATGAGAAATGAATGTATAGCTCAAAATATCCATTGACTGATATTCAACGGAGTTACCATACATTTCAGAAACTATCTGACAGTTTGTAGGTGAAGGCAAGAGAGTTCTCAGCGACAGCCCAGCTTCAGACAGCTACCAGGGCTTCCAGATTCTTGTCTCTGTCTGGAAAAAAAAAAATCACTCAGAAACTGAACAAAGTGAAGAATTGCGAGGAAGCTGTGTGTGTGTGTGTGTGTGTTGTGTGTTCATGTGTATGAGTGTGGGCACACACGGCATTTTTGTGGAGGTCAGCTCCAGGTTTCAGTCATCCCTTCCCCCTTGTTGGAGACGGAATCTGCTCTTTGCCACTGCATTCAACAGGTTAGCTGGCCTGCGAGCTTCCAGAGATTCTGCGGTCTCCGCTTCCCACCTCATTATAGGAAGGCTTGAGTTACACGTGTACACTATTGTGCCTGGCTTTATGTGGGTCCTGGGAATCCAAAGTCAGAGTAATAATGAACCATTCCCCCAGCCCCAGAGAGAAAACTTTATTTATAGAAAACTAATTGCTTGGCATGTGGGGGAACCTGCACACAACATGTGTCAGAAGGATTCTGTGCTACCTGTAGGGGAAGAGAGGACAGCTCACTTTGGATGGGCTTGTTTTATCTGCTCAACATCTAAGTTCAATTCTAAAAGGTTGTTTTTATCTACTATTTCGTTTACTAGAGAGCTGGAGGCAGTTGCTCTCAACTCCTTCTTGGTTTTGGTTGACTTGCTTTGCTGTTGTTTTCACGTGCATAATGAGGACAATAATGGCATATTTGGAAAAATACTCAAGACACTATGAAGGCAAAAAAACATCCAGTAAGTGCCTGGAACAATCTTTTAAAATATTTGGAAACCCAGAGTAAAATATGCTAAATTAGAATAAACTTGGCTGCCTTGCTATGCAATTGAATAATGTTCAGTTTGAAATGCATCTGCCTTAGGAATCCACCCCTGAGGTGTTTCACTTTACGTCACGGATTTAAACAGTTTAGTTTTCATCAACTTGAAACTTACAGCCTACACATCTCTTAAATTCAAGCAGGAACGCAAGAAATGGATCTGTAAGCAGTGCTTACAAATAGATCAAAGAGAGAAGCAGTTCTGCAAAGTCACAAGATGGAAGATAAAAGGAAGTGAAGAGTATGATGGCGCGCTGTGAAGTGTTTTGCTTTCCAGTTAAATATGGCATTCCTTAGGTGACCCGATAACTTATTAGGCCAGACAATGTCACCAGGTTGCTGTGAATCCTGTTGCACTCAGGTTTAGACTAACATCAGATTGATAGAACTCCTATCATTTTAAAAGATCATTGTTATAGATGAATCATAACAACATAAGTCACAAAACTAACTGCCTGGGCTAGAGCGATGGCTTAGTGGTTAAGGTGCTTGCCTGTGACGCCTCCAGTACCCATGTAAGCCAGATGCACAAGGTTGGTGCATGCATCTGGAGTTCATTTGCAGTGAGTAGAGGCCCTCGTGCGCTCGCTCGCTCTCTCTCTCTCTCTCTCTCTCTTTCTCTCTCTCTCTCTTCCTTTCTCACTCACTCATAAATAAATAAATGAACCAGTTCCCTGAAAACTGAGATAGGGTGTGTTCAACTGGACAAGGTAAACAAATGTTAAAGATATCTTTTTTAAAATATTTTATTTATTTGTGCGCAGAGAAAGAGAATAGGTGCACCAGGGCCTCTAGCCACCGCAAGTAAACTACAGATCCATGCACCACTTTATGCATTTGGCTTTACATGGATACTGGGGAATTGAACCTGGGTCATTAGGCTTTGCAGGCAAGTACCTTAACCACTGAACCATCTCTCCAGCCCCAAAGATATCTTTTTTTATTTTTAATTTTTTTTTTGAGGCAAGCCCTACAGATTGGCCTTTTTTTTTATGAAAGAGAGCAAGAGCAAGAGAGACAGAAAATTGGTGCACCAGGGCTTCCAACCACTGTAATCAAACTCCAGACACGTGCACCACCTTGTGTGCCTGTGCAACCTTGAGCATGTGTCACCTTGTGCACCTGGCTTGTGTGGGATCTGGGGACTCGAACATGGGTCCTTAAGCTTATCAGACAAGTGCCTTAACCAGTAAGGTATCTCTACAGCCCCAGAGATATCTTTTAAAAAGCCATTTGTCCTGCAAATAAATTCAAAGAGTGAGCCAGATCAAACCTTCTAGACAGATGATTGGCATCAGTCTTCAAAGCTCCTTCATTATAATGTGTTTGCAAGGTTGGGGGGCAGGGAGTGCACTGCACTGAATACTATGCAACCCCAAAGTAAGACTAGGGCTGGAGGGGTGGCTTAGCGGTTAAGGCGTTTTCTGCAATGCCAAAGGACCCAGGTTTGATTCCCAGGACCCACGGTAGCCAGATGCACCAGGGGGCACACATGTCTGGAGTTCGTTTGCAGTGGCTGGAGGCCCTGGCATGTCCATATTCTCTCTCTCTCTCTCTCTCTCTCTCTCTCTCTCTCTCTCTCTCTCTGTCAAATAAAAATAGATAAATAAATAAGTATTAAAAAATAAGGGTGGGGCTGGAGAAATGGCTTAGTGGTTAAGCGCTTGCCTGTGAAGCCTAAGGACCCCAGTTCAAGGCTTGATCCCCAAGGACCCCCTTTAGCCAGATGCACAAGGGTACGCACACATGTGGAGTTCGTTCTCAGTGGCTGGAGGCCCTGACATGCCCATTCTCACTCTCTCTATCTGCCTCTTTCTCTCTCTGTCTGTCACTCTCAAATAAATAAATAAAAATAAATTTTTTAAAAACCTTTTAAAAAAATAATGCTGGACTTGGTTGTGATGGTAAAATTGGAGGGTGGGGCAGGAGGATTGCAGGTTCAAGGTCTGCCTGAGCAACTTAGTGAGGTTCTATCTCAAAGTCTTTTTAAAAAGAAGGTATCGGTGAGGATGGGGTAGTTCAGTGGTAGAACCCTTGCCTAGAATACATGAGGGTTCAGGCCTCAGTACTGCTAAACAAACAAATTTGCTGAGCCCTAGAAGAGATGTTTTAAAGGCCTGAGTATTCAGTAAATGACTGGAGCATGGCTATCTGATATTATTATTATATATAGATAAATCTATATTTTGCATCATGCTTTAAAACCTTACTTTTATATCCATAATCCTTTTAAAAATCATTTATTTATTTGCTAGCAGAGAGAAAAAGAGAGAGAGAGAATGGGTATGCCAGGGCCTCTAGCTACTGCAAATGAATTCCAGATGCATGCATGCACCACTTTGTACATCTGGCTTTACATGGGTACTGGGGAATTGAACCCAGGTCATTAAGCTTTGTAGACAAGTGCGCTAACCACTGATCCATCTCTCCAGCCCATCCACAATCTTTCTTGATCCTTCCGAAACCTCTCTCCATGGGTTGAATGCCACAATTCCCATCTTACACACAGAAACGGCAGTGCAGGCCGTTGGCTAGCCTGAGCAAGATAACACAGAGAATAAATGGCCCACACAACATTTAGTGCACTAGATTGTCTCACAAATTTACTTAAATGGCCTACATGTGACACATGTGATGATTTCATTTAAAAAATATCAAAGGATCAAGAGTGAAATCACAAAGACAAATTCAAAAGTGCAACAGAAGTATGGGAGCCATTGTTATTTGAGGAAGAGTAGTGGCCAAGCAAGGACAGTACAGAACAATTAGTGTTCCTCATGAAGGGAAAATAACTATTCCCTGTGCATGTTGAATTCGCTGTAATGTTATTGAAGCATTAGTTTTGCAAAGGGTTGTTTATTATGTAGAAACAGTGTAGATTACTTTCAGCCGAGGACACACTGGGAAGTGGGCTGGTCTTGTCTTGCACAGCTTTTCTTTTTAAAATTCATTGTCGTTGCTTGGCCCAGTAATTACACTTCGAAGTTCTACAGCACCCAGAAGCCGATGTTGCACGTAAGCGGATTTGAATAGGTTTGTCATTGTTTCTCATAAAGACGTGATTTGCACTTACAGTGTTTTCCTTCACACGGTGTTTTCAGATGATCCAATCCTCCCCTGAAGAAAAGAAACAGAATCATCCCAATTGCCAACATTCCTCACCTCTGCCTCCACTCCAGACAGCTCATTTGCATGTTGCAGTGAGGCTTTCGTTAGCTTTTTCTCCAGAGCCTTATCTTGAGCCCTATCATAACTTAGCGTGATCTTAGAAAAACACAATACCTGTGATGTTCATAATGCCAGCTCTATACAACTAAATGCGAACCTGACATTTTGTTACTCTCTCGAATTATGCTGTGAGGCAACCTATAAGTACTTCTAATAATAGTCATTAAGGGGCTGAGGAAACACTACCTACACGAGACCTTCATAATAGGAAAAAAAGATCATGACGTCAAAATAAAAGAGAGGGGCTGGAGAGATGGCTTAGCAGTTAAAGGCGTTGGCCTGCAAAGCCAAAGGACCCTGGTTCGATTCCCCAGGACCCACGTTAGCCAGATACACAAGGGGGCGCATGTGTCTGGAGTTCATTTGCAGTGGCTGGAGTCCCTGGCGTGCCCATTCTCTCTCTCTCTCTCCCCCCCCCCTTTCCCTCTTTCTCTGTCAAATAAATAAGTAAATATAAAATATTTTTAAAAAATAAAATAAGAGAGACTGATTGAGAGGGGGAGGGGATATGCTGGACAGTGGAGTTTCAAAGGGGAAAGTGGGGGAGAGAGAGGGAATTACCATGGGATATCGTTTACAATTATGGAAGTTGTCAATTAAAAAATGGGGAGGGGCTGAGGAGAGGCCTCAGCACTTAAAAGGCAAGCCTGCCAGCCCAAGTTCAATGTCCCAACACCTACATGAAAACCAGACGCAAAGTGTCACATGCATCTGTCAACCCAACACACCTACAGCAATGGGTGGTAGAGCCAGGAGAATCTGGAAGCTCAGGGGTCAGCTCACACAATGGACAAAATAGCAAAACAAAAGACCCTGTCTCAAGCAAGGTGGAAAGAGGGGGCCCACACCCCCAAGGCTGTCCTCAGATCTCTGTATCTGCACCATGGCACACGCATGTCCATATGCACACATCATAAATAGCCGCACATACATACCCACACATAATCATCATCATCATTTAACAAGTTATGAGATGTCTCTAGTACACAGGATGAGCACTGTGATGGTCCCAACAATGAGAAAGCAATTGCTGCAAACACTTCCTGGAGTTTCTCCTCATCTGAAGCCAGTCACTATGCCTTCGTGCCTCATCAGAGTAGCCAGGGTTCAGCAATATTAAGTAAGCTTAGGCAGATGCAAAAGTCCCATCAGAAGATTGCATTCTCTCATAGCCCAGGTAACACCTGAGCGGAAGCACAGATGCCAAAAGAGCGTTTCCAAAGAGACAGGAGAATCAGGACACACTGGCTGTTGGCTTTTTCATCTCCGACTGAGCTTTAGAGATGCCTGGGTACCAAGAGAAGTTACCAGAACTCAGAACAAAAACCACGAGAAACCTCCATGCAGGTAGAATTTGAAAGTCAGCGTGTCAGGGAATGACAGCAAGGAACAGAAGAGATCCAGGCACAATGAACAGAGAACAAGCTAGAAGATGCTCTGGATATCCAGTAGGGCAACCTGGAAGCGGCCAGTTGAACAGGTAGTCCAATGACTGCACAATAGGCAATCTCTCTGCTCAAATCCAGCCATCCCTAGGGCCTGGTAATTTCACTATGACAAGAACCTGTTGGGGAAGAGTGATACCTGAGATGAAGGTACCCGGAAGATCCCAGAGGGGAGGAAGTTTTGGCATGGTTAGGTTAAGCTTAAGGGAAACAAAAAGAGGAATGTTAATATCAGATGGTGCCCAGGAACTTTCTATCTTGAGGCATGTTCAGTGGAAGCAGAGAAAATGAAATAAGAATATGACCGCAGAAATTAACAGAACAAAAATAGAAAGAGGGCTGGAGAGATGGCTTAGCGGTTAAGGTACTGGCCTGCAAAACCTAAGGACCCAGGTTCAATTCCCCAGTACTCACATAAGCCAGATGTACAAGGTGGTAAATGTGTCTGGAGTTCTTTTTGCAGTGGATAGAGTCCCTGGGGTACCCATTCTCTCTCTCTCTTTCTCTTTCTCTCTCTCTCTGTCTCTCTCTCTCCCTCCCTCCCTCCCTTTTTCTCTCTCAAATAAATAATTTTTAAAAATAGAGAAAAATAATGAAACAAAAGCCAGCCAATAAAATTGGTAATTTTTTAGACAAAGATCAAGAACATAAGAAATAAAACTGTTTACTAACATGAGGATTTTACAAAAGGATAATGGAGCTGGGTGACAGATCAGTGGATAAAGTGCTTACATTACAACCATAAAGACCTGAGTTGGATTCCAAGTGCCTGTGAGAAATACAGAGACAGGGTGGGTGGGGGGAGGGTAGGATGTTCCTGTTATCCCTGCTTTGGGGAGGAAGACAGGTAGATCCTTGAGACTTGTTGGACAGCCAGTCTAGCCTAACTGGAGAGCTCTGTGCCAAGGAGAGACCCTGTTTCAAAAAGAGATAGGTAAGCCAGGCATGGTGGCGCATGCCTTTAATCCCAGCCCTTGGGAGGTAGAGGTAGGAGGATCATTGTAAGTTTGAGGCCAGCCTGAGATGATGTAGTGAATTCCAGGTCAGCTTGAGCTAGGGTGAGACCCTACGTTGAAAAACCAAAAAAGAGAGAGAGAGAGATAGGTGGCGTTCCTGAGGAATAACACCAGAAGTTGATCTCTGGTCTCCATAAGCACACATACACATGTTTGTGCATGTGCTCATACATACTTTCATATGTATCCACACACATGTGAACATACTTACAAACACATATACCACATACACATCCACATTCAAAAAAGGGATAAGTACAGTCCCTAAAGGCTCAAAGGTGTCTTGAGAATATTATGAATAATCTCATGTCAATAAACTTAAAAATTTTGATCATGGCCTAATTAATTGGAAGATAAACTTCCCCAGTTCATTTAAGAATCTTGATATCCTAATATCTATTATCTATTGAACTTGCACCAATATAACTGGGGTTCAGGTGAAATAAAAATTATTAGTGAAATCTGAATATTTGAATACTTCCATAAAAGATTCAAACAAGTGAGGAACATTGGCTTTTGACACTTCTATTCAACATTTCAGCAGCAGATGAAGAAAGTTTTCAAAACATGAATGATGCACAGATAGGAAAGAAAGGGAGACTATTAAACCTGTTTTTAATCGCATAAAGCATGTTCCTGTGGGTAGAAAGTCCTAAAGAATCTCAGAAGTGACTAGACTTCAGGGAATTTAGCAAATGTCTGCACCACTACAAACTGGGTGGCTTGAACAACAGAGATTTTCTCCCCACTCTAGAAGACTGAGGGAAGATGCCAGCATGGCCCAACTCTGGCAAAGGCAGTCTTTCTGGCTTGCACATGGGGTCCCCTTGCTATGCACCCATCCATGAATCCATTAACTCAGTTCACCAATACGGACAGCGATGGCAGGCTCGGGTGTCTCTCTAGATAAGGGCGTTAACCTCACCACTGAGGATGCATCTGTGAGCCCATGGGAGACACAGTGGGTTGGATCGTAGAGTAGAGCAGGAGAATAGCACAGCCATGGGGAAATAGATGGAGAACAATGAAATAGAACAGAACTAGAGAGGCACTTCGCGTGTTGGCTATGAGCTGAGAGGTATGTTTAAGCAACAACTGAGGTCTAAACACCAACACAAACCCAAAACCTGAAGGAAGATGGTTTTGTCAGGGAAGGGGGTCCTGGGCATGAAATGCTGAGGGCTTGAGCAGCAAGATAAGGGTGGAGCCTTGACAGGGAATCCTGCTTGAGCAGCCATTGGAAAAAGAAGAGAGTGGATGTTTTCCTTAATATTTTATTTTTATTTATTTGACAGAGAAAAAGGGAGAGAGAGAGAGGGAAAAATGGGCGCTCCAGGGCCTCCAGTCACTGCAGACCAACTCCAGACGTGTGCGCCCCCTTGTGCATCTGGCTAACGTGGGTCCTGGGGAATCGAACCTGGGTCCTTTGGCTTTGCAGGCAGACGCCTTAACTGCTAAGCCATCCCTCCAGTCCTTTTATTTAATATTTTATTTTTAGTTCTGAGAGTGGATATTTATAGAGAGGACCTTGCAACATATCATTGAGCTCTGAGGAAGGGTCCAGTTATAAGAACACTCTACACTAGGAGTCCTTGCTCAGGACTCCACAGCTTGCTATGCAGCACACTCTCTTCAGTATAGTGAGGAGTCTTGAGTATTTATCATGAGTCTTAAATGATGCAATGGAAGAATGTATCTTGAGTAGGTATTGTAGGTGCTATGACATCAGAAAGCACTGAGTAAACATTATTATCACTATTTTTTTTTTTTTTTTTTTTTTTTTTTGGTTTTTTGAGGTAGGGTCTCGCTCTAGCTCAGGCTGACCTGGAACTCACTACGTAGTCTCAGGGTGACCTCAAACTCACGGCGATCCTCCTACCTCTGCCTCCCAAGTGCTGGGATTAAAGGCGTGTGCCACCACGCCCGGCTTATTATCACTTTAATATTCATATTTATTGTATTGTAGTTATGACTGTCATAAGATCATGACTGAGAACATACGCCAGTGTCTTTTCTGGACCCCATCTTTGCCAGAGTCTGGTCTTGTGCTTTGTTTACTTGGGTTTTTGTTTGTTTGTTTTTTCTTTTTAGAGAAAGTAAACATTTCATTTTATTTTATGGAGACCAGAAGCTATTGAATAAATAAACAGTACGGAAATTTGAATAAGATGGGCAAGTCTAGAGTGGCATTTGAGGAAAATGGATTTCCATCATTGCCTCTCTCTGAGGTACTTTTGTTTATTTGGTTTTTTTTTTTTTCTTTGTTTTTTGTTCTGTTTGTTAGGCCTGGTGGGAATTCTTTTGTCACCTTTTTATTAGCATATATTAACTATAGAATCTTCTACACTGACAATTTCAGAGTGGGCAAACGATAAACACTGACCACATTTACTCCCATCATGCTCCTTGGTGTCCATTCTTTCTCCCCTTGCTTCCATTTGTTCTCCCCAGTAGCCCTTATACTGTCATGCCATTTTCCTAGGTCCTGCTTATGACAGAAAGCACTGTAATGCTTCTCTGACTCTAGCTTAGTATGAGGATCTCCAGTTCCATCCATTTTCCTACGAACAACGTGATTTTACTCTTTTCGTGGTTGAATAATGCTCCGTTGTGTATCTATATGTATAATATTTTCATTATCTAATCCTCTGTGGGCGGGCACCTCAGCAGATTCCACAACTGGTCACTTGTGAATAGTGTGAGATGAGCATGGGTGTGCAAGTGTATCTGTTGTATGCTGACTGACTCCATGGTAAACTAGAAACCATGTAGCTGGGTCATACAGCACTTCTATTTTTAGCTCTTTTGGAAACTTACACTGATTTCCATAGTTGAGTCCTTCACATATTCTGGACATTAATTCTTGGACAGATGAGCTGCTGGTAACGATCTCCTGCCATTCAGTAAGCTGTCTGTCTATTAGCTGTGAGAATTGTTCCTTTGCTGTGCAGTTTTTCACTTGATGCAATCCTGTGTGTCAATTCTTGCTAGAATTTCCCAAGAAGCTATTGCAATCCTATTCAGAAGGTGGTTACCTATCTTTGGATACTAAAATATTTACCCTGTGTGTTCCTCTAGTAGCTTTGAGGTTGCTGGTCCTACATTGACGATCTTTGATCTCCTTTGACTTGATCTCTGTGCCAGATGAGAGGGATCTAGTTTCAGTTTTCTCCATAAGGCTATCTAATTTTCTCAGTACCATTTGTAAAAGAGGCTGTATTTTTTCCAACAAATGTCTTTGTCATTTTTGTTGAGAATAAAATGGCTGTAAGTAAATGGGTTTATTTAAAGGTCTTCTATTCTTCTGATCTCTCTGTCTGTTTTTGTGCATTGGAACCAAGTTTTCTCAGTCTTCCAACATGAAATGAAGACCGAGTGGCTCTCCAGGAAGCCTTCAGGCCTTCAGTGATGGATGGAGATGGCTGAGGCATCCAGCCACATGGACTGAGCAGCTACCAGGTTCCCTTGATTCTCAGGCCTCAAAACAGCTATTGTTTTACTGCCATAAACTAAGCCAATAAATTCCCTTTTAAATATCAATTTATTCTATTGGTTCTATTCCTCTAAAGAACCCTGGACTAATATACTTTACAAAGCCATGGTTAAGAGACAGTCCTGAACATCCCATGAGACTTTGGGCTTATAAACAATGTCAAAGTTGGTAACGACAATGAGGAACTTTTGAGGTTAGAGTGAGTGCAATTTGCATTTTAAGATGGTCATGAGTCAATGGAGCCATGGGTAGAATGTGATGGTCTGCATGTCACCCCCATAGCCTTATGTATTTTCAATTAAGATGAAGCTTCCTACTTAATCTTCAGCAGGCAGATTCCTGCTTGAGGAGGTGTGTCACTGGGGGTATATCTTTAGTCAAGTCCTAAGGTGTACAGAGAGCCAATTTGAGCTCTAGTTTCTCTCTCTCTCTCTCTCTCTCTCTCTCTCTCTCTTCTCTCGACCTCTTTCCCCCATGCATGGACATGTGGATGTATGGTGAAGTGACCAGGTTCTTACTCCATGATGAAGCTACCACTGGAATGTGTAAGCCTGAAATAAACCATTCCTCCCATAAGCTGCTCCTGGTGGTGTATTTGTCCCGGCAACAAGAATGTAACTGCAACACTGATGAATATGGGAGCCAGAAGACTACTGACAAGCAGGTGTTCATGGCCAAGTGCAGTGAGATGCACCTTGAAATCAGAAGGTTGCTGCCTTGACCATCTTCCACTCAGTGTGTGACCTTGCCATCCTCACCAGGGATTATCAGACCTCGAGTATGACCAGGAAGACAAGAGTAGAGAAGAGTTGCTTTGTTCTGTTACTTACACTCACTTTGTTGTTCAGTACCTGTACAGAGAATGAACATCATCCTTTTCTTTGATTTCTGCCCAAAATACAAGGCATCACAATTTCTATAGCTGGGAACTTAAATGGCTCTCAAAGGCCTATGGATAAAGTCTCAGACCCCAGAATGGAATTATTAAGAGCTGGTGGGAACTTTAGAGGTGGGGCCCAATGAGAGGTTGGAGGTCATGGTGGGGTGTGCCTTTAAGGAAATTGTGATGCCCTAATTTTCCCTCTTTTCCACTTGCCTTCCATGAATTGAATGGCTTCACTCTAACACCTACTCCTGCCATGATGTTCCCCAGACACCCACAGTAATGGGTCTGTAGCTTTCACCTTCCAGTTGCTGGGATGAAACATCCGGTCAGAAGAAGGGCTTGTTTCTGCCTTACAGATTTGCGGGAGAAGCTTCGTCGTGGAGAAGAAAGCATGGTAGGGGCAGAGAGCTGAGTGTCACATCTCCACATCCCCAGGAAGGAAGTAGACAGAGCTGAGTGTGGCAAGTAGGGCTAGGCGATAACATAATCCCAAGGCCCACTCCCAGTGACACACCTCCAGCAGCATAGCTCCACCTCCCAAAGGCTCCACAAGCTTCCCAAATGGTACCATCAGCTGGGAAGTAAGAATTAGGTTTGGGGTGGAGAGACGGCTTAGCAGTTAAGGTGCTTGCCTGAGAAGCCGACAGACCCAGGTTTGACTCCCCAGAACCCACGTAAGCCAGGCACATAAGGTCATACATGTGCTCAAGGTCACACATGAACACAGTGGTACATGAGTCTGGAGTTCGATTGCACTGGCTAGAGGCCCTGGCATACCAATTCTCTCTCTTTCTTTCCTCTCTCTCTCTCTCTCTCTCTCTCTCTCTCTCTCTGCCACACACACACTCTTGTTCTCTCTCATAAAAAGACAAAGAATTAGGGCTGGGCTGGAGAGGTGACTTAAGTGGTTAAGATGCTTGCCTGGGAAGCCTCCTAAGGACTCAGGTTTGATTCCCCAGTATCCACGTAAGACAGTTGCACATGGTGGTGCATGTGTCTAGAGTTCATTTGCAGTGGCTAGAGGCCCTGATGTACCCATTCTCTCTCTCTCTCTCTCCCTCTCTCTCTCTCTCTGTCTCTCTCTCTCTTCATACACACACACACACACACACACACACACATATATATAATGCATATATATCTTCTTCTTACTCTCTCTCTCCCTGTCTCTCAATAAACAAATATTTTTTAAAAGTTAAAAGAAAAGAGGGCTGGAGAGGTGGCTAGCAGTTAAGCACTTGCCTGGTGAAGCCTAAGGACCCCGGTTCAAGGCTCGACTCCCCAGGACCCACATTAGCCAGATGCACAAGGCGGCACATGCATCTGGAGTTCGTTTGCAGGGGCTGGAAGCCCTGGCGTGCCCATTCTCTCTCTATCTCCCTCTTTCTCTCTCTGTCTCTTGCTCTCAAATAAATTAAAAAAAATTTTTTTTAAGTTAAAAGAAAAGAATGAGTCTTAATCACAAGTACATGAGGCTATGAGGGCTAGGGACAGGATATGGTAGTTTGAATGTTCACTGCACCCCTTGTGTTTGTGAATAAGCTCCATAGTTAATGCCCTGCTGGTGGAGCCTGGCTGGAGGAGGTGTGGGCAGACCTTGGGGTTTTACAGTCCAGCCCTACCTGCCACACTGAGTGAGATCATTACTTCCTCCCTACTGATGTAGAGATGTGATGATGGGCTTCTGCTTTTGCCATGCTTTCCCTATTATGATGGAACTTCTCAAAACTGGAGTCAGAAATTAAGTCCTTTTTTACATAGGCTGCTTCTGGTCAGGTGCTTTGTCCCAGCAATGTGACTGCAACTGCTACAGGGACCAGCCAGGCTTGGATTGAGACCTCTGAAACTGGGAACCAAAATAAACCTTTTTTTTTTCATTATTAGCTTATCATCTCAAGTATTTGCTACAGTAAATAAAAGCTAACCCACAGAATGAGTTCTGTGTACTGTATGAAAAACAAATTTGAACATTCGCCATTCCCTGAACACTTTGTGTTTCCTATATTCTCGGGCTCGGGCTGTCCTCCCTCAGGAGTCCTCTGGAAATCCACCTCTGCATTTTAATGTGAAGAACACTTCAGCTGTCTATTCTCTATGCTTTGGGTTAGACTTATTCCTGCACTGCTAATACTCCTTAACATATCTTATTCACAGTGGACCAGCTTCCCCAGGTTTCCTGATGGAGTCGTCCAGGGGAGCAGCACAGAACACATTTGTGTCTTGTTCCCCTCTGCCTTGCCCGTCCCCAGCAGAAGTCATTGCACTCGCCTATACAAATTGTTCTACCCACTTAAAAAGGCAGGTGTTGTTTATTGTGATTAGAAGTCCTTAAAACTCTTTATCAAACCTTAGTTACTTATGCCTTGTCATGATTATTTATACCTTCATCGTTAATAACTTCATGGCACAGAAACATCTGTCTCCCTGAAAGGATGCAGCGATGCCCTTAGTAATTCTCTGGGGCACCTGCAAGCCCAATGCAATTCCCAGGCTGTAACATTTGGAGGGGAAGTCTATTCACCCAGTCGGTTCTGTCAAGCCTCTCAAAGCTTCAGTGGTAGCAGTATAGTAACAAAGGGTCTGTTCTCTGGTTTAGCCACACTAAATGAGGGACAGTTCCAGAACCTCCCATTAATGCACCCCTAGGTAATAGGTTAACCCCCAGATCTGAAGCAAACTCAGAAGTGTGGCTGGAAACAGCCCGAGCCTTCACTTGCTAGTCACAAAGGAAACCAGGGGAAGGAAATGAGTTCCTTTGAAAGAGAAGAGAGTAGAATACAGGTAGAGCCTAGAGGGGAGTCTAACTCCCCGATGCAAAAAGAGCTAGAAGTATTACTACGGCTTTCTGTAAAGGATTTAAGTGGTTCCTGCAACTAAGATCAATGTTTTACATAAATTCAGCCTTCATCCTGCAGAAATTTTTGTGTCTAGCTTCTGCTTTCTACCAAACGATGTTCTCAAGAACAGTTTTCTGAAATCTCAGACGTAAAAGATAAAGACCAGCCAGGACCTCCAGCATTTGTTAAAATGTTTTGTGTAATCCATTCAGTTTATTCTGCTCCAGGGCAGGCTGATTTTAATCCTCATATGCAGTCCATTGTGACCCTTCTGCCCGCAAAGATAAGAGGAGTAAAGCTTTCACAATAATGTAATATCATATCTGGAAAGGATTCCACAAATCCTCCTGTAAGATTGCTATGAAAAATCCAATTTAGCAAAAGCTTTAAACACACACACACACACTCACACCCCAATATACCTTCAATCTATGAGGCTCATAATGGACAGAGGCCAGAGGAAATGTATAAACTTGCATTACAAAAAAAAAAAAAAAACTCACCACTTCAGAATGCACCCAATTGGGAAAATCTTAATAGACAATGAACAAGTTATTAAATGAGTATTAAGATCTTTGGACTTTTCCCTCTGGTTTGTCTTTGATCTCAGATCATCAAAACACAACATTTTTGGTTTTACTTTCTGTATTTCTCAAATTGTTTTTTCTAGCAAACAGGTCTAGCTTTGACAAAAAAAAAAAAAAATCCATTTTGCTTTCTTTTTTCCTGGAAGATATATTGTCATGATTTCAGAGTAAATTCCCCTTTTTTTCTGATTTTAAGCTTGCTGCTTTATGCTTATGGTATTATCCAGATTTAATGGAGAATTAATAGACAAACACAAAACCACTAGGGTGGTTTGCTGACTGGTAGGGACACAGATAAAAGCAGCCTGCCTGCCCTGGGCAGATTTTGACCAACATTATCATAATGACCTTAGCCTATGAAACAAAGCGATCAACTCCCATCGAAGCAGTTCCCAGCTACCTGCTCGGGCTGCTGATCCCCTTTCGTGACCTGTGCTTTGGATGGGCTTTCTGCATGCCTGAAGCTGCCTTTGGGTTGGAGGAAATGAGCCGTAGCTGTACATAGCCACATGGGCAAAAGGAGAGAAGAACATGCCGGTGTTCGCAGGAGTTAAAACATGGCTCAGGGAAATTCTCAGAAGAGGGACAGAAAGATTGTTAGAGCCACAAGTCAGAACATTATGCACAGAGACATTGCCTCTTCCCCATAACGGATTGCTTCCCCCCACAATGCATGACCAACAATCCCCATGGAAATAACTGGCATCCTCAACGAGGAGGATCCCTTTGGACGGGGAGCAGGGATGAGGGTAAGGATGGTACCAACATGTGGTGTTTACATACTGAGTATGTCCATAGCTAATAAAAAAAAAAAAAAAAACATGGACCTTGTTTTCTGTGAGAGCTGAAGAATTATATAAGAAAGCTTATCAAGGGTAGGCGAGATGGTTTAGATGCCTGTGAAGCCTAAGGACCCATGTTCGATTCTCCAGTACCCACATAAACCACATACACAAGGTGGTACATACATCTGCAGTACCTAGAGGCCCTGGCATACCCATTCTCTCTCTAGCTGCCTCTTTCTCTCTCTCTCTCTCTCTCTCTCTCTCTCTCTTATTGTCTCTAAAATAAATAAATAAAATATTTTTTTAAAAAGAACCTATCAATAAAATTCTTCCTTGACTTTGGAGAGAACTCATTGCTTATTTATTCTACAGTGAATTTGGGTGGGGAGGAAACAGGAATTCAAATGTCAGTTAGTACACAATTAACCTTTATCAGCTCCATCTAGATCTTTATTTATTGTGCTCTGTGAAAGTCTTAGGTAAATAAATTCAGCTTTGATTCTTTTCTGATCCCACCATGGCCTCAACTGACAATTTCAGTTCTTTCCACATCTTTTCCATTGACAACAAAGTCACATGTACACAAAAGCTTTCTCTAAGCCCCTCGCCACCCTTTCCTGAAAAACCATCCCTACATTTCCTGATCCTAAAGCCACTTGACTTCACACTCCACCCTGTTTTGGAGCTCTTAGCCCTTTGTCTCTTTTCCCTCCCAGGGCCCTTTATCCCACCCAAAGCCTGCATAATAGGTTCTTACTGATTATTTGCTGAACTTTTCTTTCTTTCTTTTTGTTTTTGTTTTTCAAGGTAGGGTGTCGCTCTAGCCCAGTCTGACCTGGAATTCACTGTGTAGTCCCAGGGTCTCAGGGTAGCCTTGAACTCACAGCGATCCTCCTACCTCTGCCTCCCGAGTGCTGGGATTGAAGACGTGAGCCACCACGCCTCAAGATGGACTTAAATAAATGTGTTTCTCTCATCTTCCTTTACGCATCCCTAGCATGAGAGCAAGCAAATTGAGTGACCGCCTGTGTAGCATATGAGTGACGGTAATTTAAATCAAATTTAAATTAAATCAGCTTAATTTTAAGTATTATTCTCCTGCATCCACCATGAACTACCTACATAACCCACATATTAAAATTTTAAGGCACATTGATTAAATAATAATATACCATCATATTTTTAAAAATCTAATCACATCACCTTAGATTACTTACCTAAGGTATGTGTATTTCAATAACCAATTATGCTCAACATTAGTTTCCTTTACAATTCTATAGTTTTCTAAGCAATACTATCTCATGCTTCTGAGCATATACACATTTTTCTCCTTGGAACACACTTGCCCTGATCACTTGTCCAGTAACTCACTCCAGTGACTCTCTATTTATGTCTCTAGTTCTCATTCTCTTCTAATCCCCAATCCACACACCCAATTGCCCTATTGCTAGAACCCTGCGATAGCCTAGTGGCCTCGCATAGAACTCTAGCAGTGACAGCGGAGGGACAGGAGAAATGGGGTTTGAGTGTTGTCTCTGTAGAAGTGACTATGGAGTTCATCTGCTTTATAAGAAGCCTGACATGAGACAGTGCACACACTCAGCCTTGTCCATTCACTCTTCTTTTTTTTTTTAATTTTTTTTATTTATTTATTTGAGAGTGACAGAGAGAAGGAGGCAGAGAGAGAGAGAGAGAGAGAGAGAGAATGGGCATGCCAGAGCTTCCAGCCTCTGTAAACGAACTCCAGATGCGTGCGCCCCCTTGTGCATCTGGCTAACGTGGGTCCTAAGGAATTGAGCCTCGAACCAGGGTCCTTAGGCTTCACAGGCAAGCGCTTAATCGCTAAGCCATCTCTCCAGCCCCATTCGCTCTTCTTATGTGTTAAGATCTGGATAAAGATCCCTTAATCCCATACCTTGCAATTGTATCGTTTTGGCCATCAGGCACAAAAAGTTGACTATAAACCATAAACATATTGTTTCTGAAGGGATATCAGATAATTTCAGTTTTTATCTCCCAGTAGTCTTCTTTGGTTAAGGATACTCAATACTTTGCATCTCCTCCACTTTTCTTCTTAATCTTTCCATTTGATTATCTCACTAGCATCTCACACTTAACAGATCCAAGGCTAAACTTTGCTTCTTCCAATTGAAACTTCTTTTTTTGTTTTGTTTTTTTTTTTTTTTTTTGTTTTTTGAGGTAGGGTCTCACTCTAGCCCAAGCTGACCTGGAATTCACTGTGGAGTCTCAGAGTGGCCTTGAACTCACGGCGATCCTCCTACCTCTGCCTCCCGCCAATTGAAACTTCTTAAGGGCCTCATATCTCAAAGGTTTCACCAAAATCATCCAGGGCTCTCTCTCTCTACCTCCCTTTCTACTCAGGTCTAATTGATCACAATGCCTAATAATTCTACCACTGTGAGAACTACTTCTATTTCTATGACTGCTGCCTTTGTCAAATCCACTTCATTCTCCCACTGGCCTATTATAAATAACTGATCTTTCTGCCTCCACTCTCGACTTTCTTCAATGAATTTTCTGCACAGAAGCCAGAGTGTCATTTAAAAACTTAAGTCTGATTATATCTCCCTTATTTTAAATTCTTAAAAGTGTGTTACCCTTTTCATAATAAGATTCAAAATCCTCAGCCTGACCTCCAGGTCTGTGCATAATTTGGTTCCTTCCCATCTCACTACCTGAATACTCCCCTCTTCTCACTATACTCCAGTCACACTATTTCTACCACATTCCATTGTATCAGCCCATTGTCTCTTCTCCATGCTACTAGATCCTCAGCACCTAGGTAATGCTGGGCAGGTTTAGGCTCCATTAGTATCTATTGAATGTATGAAGGAATGAATGGGCTTTTAGGATCATAACCTTTATGGCAGAAGAAGAGTTGAATCAGTTATGACCCTGTCTAGCTGCAAGTGATGAAGGATCTGACTCAAAAGTTCCAGACAATAAAGAATTTATTATATCACACAAGGAGAAGCCCAAGGGAAGCAGCTCTGGGTCCTTACTTTAGCTACATAACACCTTAGCCCCCAGACTCCTTCCTTCTCTCTGCTCTGTAATTCTTGACTTTTATTGCCTCTCCTATAGCCACAAGGTAGAGAAAGCCTTTCAGACATCACAGTTATATGACAACAACAAGCTTAATTAAAGGCATGTTGTCCCCACCACCACCACCGAACCCATGTTGCTATTTTTATTAATGAGAGAAACTTAACTTTTCCCAGAAATTTCTTAGCACGGTTATCCTGAATCCCACAGGCCAAGACTGAGTCATGTGTTCTACCTAAATCTAGCAAAAATCATCAGCAAAGGGAAGGATTTGGCCATAACTGACATAGACAGGCATGATTTGTGTCTGGGAGCTGAGAAGTGGTTCACTTTTCTTATGCAAAGAAAAAGAAGGAACTCTGGAGCACCAGTAATGATGAATAGTTGAGGGTAAGGGGGAAGTGAGAAAGGATATGGGCAAGAAAAATGCAGAGAAGCAATGGTGTTTGCCAAAACAAAAGGTCATCGTCATTATCACTTGGGTTTGAATAAGGTAGTATTCCCCCAGAGGTCCATGGGTTAAAGGCTTGACAGCCCCTGGGTGGTGCTCTTGGGAGGACTTTGGGAGGCAGAGCTTTGTGAAAGTCTTTAGGTCACTGGGGACAGGGACATACCCTCCCAGAAGACCATGTCATCCGTCTCTCAGTCTGTCTGCTTCTTGGGTAATAAGATGAGTGATTTGCCACCATTGCTATCTGGGGACCCTTAGTATCAGCTGAAAGCAATGGGATTACCCAACTGTGGACTAGAACCTCCTGAAATAAAGGAATTTTTTATTCATTGATTGACTCAACATTTATTAGGTGTCTATTTTGGGCACTACATGAAAGAAAGGTAGGTGTTGCAGTCAATTTCAAGTTACTACCTAAAGAACCTAACCAAGAACAGCTGATGGGAGAAAGGGGTTTCATTTTGGCTTACAGATTTGAAGGGAAGCTCCATGATGGCAGGGGAAAATGATGACATGAGCAGAGGGTAGACACCATCTCCTGGCCAACATCAGGTAGACAACAGCAGCAGGAAAGTGTGCCAAACACTGGCAAAGGGAAGCTGGCTATAACACCAGAAGCCCACTTCCAACAATACACTGCCCCCAGAAGGCGTTAATTTCCAATTGCCATCAGCTGGGAACCTAGCATTCAGAACACCTAAATTTATGGGGGACACATGAATCAAACCACCACAGATACATATGTAGGAACCTGACTAGTTTATCAGAGATGTGGATGATTTCTTTGGAGAATTAAATAATAGTCTCATAATATCAGAAGAAGATTTTCTTAGGTTGTGTGTGTGTGTGTGTGCGCGCGCTATTCAAAAGAAACTGCTAATGATAATACACACTGAAGTGGAATCTACATCACTAGCATTTTCTCTGGCACTTTCTTAGGTCTAGAGATAGAATCAACCAAACCATGACTTTTTTAAATTTCAGATTCAAATAACTACGAAGGGATGAATATGTTTTTCTCCTTTGTTTTTAACACAGTTGTGTGTCAATTAAAGAGATAAATTAGTTTTTACTTTTTTATTTTTGTTAGCATATGTCCAGTGTACATAATGTTGAGTTTCACCTAAACAATATATTCCAAGTACATATGTACTTTGGCCATATTCATCCCTCTTCCTTCCTTTTCTCCTTCCCATTAGACTCCTTCCTTCCCCAGTATCCCCTCTGCTTTCCTGTTATATACATGCATATACATATGACTCTATGTACCTGTGAAGAATTCTAGGACACATAAATGAGAGAAACATGCAGTATTTATGTTTCTGTGTCTTACTTGGTTCAATATGATGATTGCTAGTTCCATCCACTTTCTAGTAAATGACATAATTCATTGCCCCTTTATGGCTGTATGAAACACCACTGTGTATGTGCACACTCTCTTTTCTTTATTCATTTAACTTGATTGTTGTGAACAGTGCTGTAACAAACATGGGTGTGCAATTATCTCTGCAGTATAACACCAGACAGTCTGCTGGTTGTACACCCAGGAGTAGTATATAGCTCAATCACATGGCATTTCTACTCCTAGTTTTTTGAGGAACTTCCATACTGATCTCCATAGTAGCTGGACCAATTCATATCCCCATCAGCAGTGTGTGAGGGCTCCCTTTTCCCCATATTCTCACTGCCATTTGTTGATTGTTTTCTTGATTATAGCCACTCTGACTAGGGTAAAATGGAGTCTCAATATAATTTTAACTTGCATTTTCCTAAAGATTTTGGACATTTTCCATAGGTTTATTGGCTGTCTATATTTCGTCTTTTGAGAAGTGTCTATTCATTTCATCATCCCATGTATTGATTTATATATGCTTGGGTTTTGGCTTTTTGTTTTTTAGTGCTTTATGTAGTGTACATATCAATGCTCTGTCATCTAGATATACAGCTAGCCAGGCTTTTCTCTCATTCTGTGGGCTGTCTTTTCATTCTGTCTTTCCCTTTGCTGTGCAGAAGTGTTTAAATTTTATGCAATCCCATTTGTCAGCTCTTACAGTTATTTCCTAAGCTAGTAGGGTCCTTTTGAGAAAGCCTCTGCCTATGTCTATATCTTGAAGGGTTTTCTCTGTTTTCCTCTGCCTCAGAATTTCAAGTCTCACATTGAGGTCTCTGAGCCACTTTGAACTGCTCTTTGTTAGAAAGAATGCTGCATTAGGAACTCTAGAAATGACGCTTTCAGTTACTGCCCTAATACCTATTCTCCTCACAGATGAGTCTGTCAGCTGTCCAAACAATACTCATTCTACCCATGATTACTAAAAGAACACTATTTGACATATCCATGTGCCCAACTAAGAAATAACACTTCTCAGCCTCGTTTGAAGGTAGGGGTTGTTATGTGACAATTGGAACGAACAGGAAATGAGTAAAAACCACTGAAAAGATTCTGTCAAAGAATTTACTGAATTGCATGTGATATTTGTTCCTTAGTCTCTACTTGGAATTGTGTGTCAAGGTTCTGACACCTTCAGGTTGATAACCCATGCTTGAGATATTTGAGCACACCCATAGACGAAGCCAGGTCCCTGATGACATCACAGCACCACTCTGTCAGCCCCACAGTGCTTGTTTCTGATTCATTATTACATGAGGGAGAAAATGGCAAAATTAGTTGAAGCTACTCTAATTTGGAGGCTCTGCTGCATGCAGCTGGACTATAAAAGCCTAATTAACAAGGGATCAAGATGAGATGACTGGAAAAGATCACAGAAATGAGGGGATGACCAAGTTCATCCATCAGCATCACCTCTCCAGTTTTAAGTGTGTTTGGCTAACAATCACAATCATTCACTCTCACTCAGCCCAACTAACCATCTATAAGAGCCCAAAATAGAAAATCAGACATGACTAATGTTGCATTATAAAAAAATTATAATAACTTTTGACTAACTGTAAGGTAAAATAGGAATAAGAAATAATTGATGACCAATACATCCTTTGACGCCACAAGTATAGGTAACAAACTGATCAGTAGAGTACGGAAATAAATCACATATTCCTCTACCACTATGTCAGTCAGTGCTACTTTACTGCCAGCTGTTGTAGTTACCTTCTCGTTTCGGGCACAAAGCACTGGACCAAAAGTAGCTGATGGGAGGAAAGTTGTTTATTTTGGCTAGAGAAAAACATGGCTTGAGCAGAGGCTGGACATCACCTCAGCCACAGCAGATGGAACACCACAGCATGACAGTGAACCAAACAAACACCCATAAGCCTGCCCCCAACAACACACCTCTCCCAGTAAGGCTCCACCTCCTAAATGGCCACCTGGGGACCAAACATTCAGAATACATGAGTTTATGGGGGTCACCTAAATTCAAACCACCACACCAACTGAACAACTTAGTTGGATGATATAAATCTAATTAAAGCAAAAAAAAAAAAATGAGGATAATAGTGCAGGCAGATCTTAACCAAGGGTTTGAACAGTACTATTAAGATTTGTTTCTCTTTCTCTTTTAGCTGTCTTCTTGTGTCAGCTGAGCTGAATGGATCTCCAGGTCCATGTGAAGTCCTAGAGCTCTAATTGGCTCACACACCATCTTTGAATGAACCACTGGGCCCAGAGGAACATGCAAAACTTTGGCCATGCCAGAGCCACCCACCTCCTCCTTGGAATCAAAGAGCCCTTTCAAAGGCGGGGGTGGGAGGGATGATGTCACAGCAACACTCGCTGTTAGATTCCATGGCTAAGACAAGCAAAGATATGCAAAGCTATCTTTTGGCCACTTTCTTTATATATCTAATTGTCTGAGACACTATCACTATAGGCAAAAGGTACTCTATTGCTTCACTTTTCCCCCACCATACTGGGACTGGAGAATAAAGACGGGACAGCCGTCACAAGGAAAAGTACAATTTGGTGCCAGGAAAGGGAGAATACATATGGCAAAGAAAAAATAATGTCGGGTCAGAATCTCAGAGCCTGCACTAGTGGAAACGTCGGCAAGTCTCTGTCCCATAGCAGTGATGCACCTTGAGGCACCACCTCGCAGATGACTCAAACAGAACCACATCTCTTTCTGCATCCACCGGGCAGCTACAGCTTCAAGGAAACAATCCTGGGGAGTAATACCTTGAAAGCAAGTACAGAAAGGAAGAAAGCCGTCATTGTTCATGTGCCATGGTAATTCATGGAGTCAGAAAGAGAGGAAAACAGTAAGATCACACCTGAATCAGGAAATGTCATGCCACGAACACCTACCAGATACTAGAAGAAATTGGGACTAGTTTATTTCAAAAGCAAGAGCAGTCGGGCATGGTGGTGCACACACGTTTAATCCCAGCACTCAGAGGCAGAGGTAGGAGGATCCCTGTGAATTCAAGGCCAGCCTGAGACTATATAGTGAATTTCAGGTCATCTTGGGCTAGAGCGAGACCCTACCTAACCCCCCCCCAAATAAAAACAAGAACAAGGTGACATGTGTATCAGGTAAACAGAAATAAAAATTAAGCAGGCTAGAGAGATGGCTTAGCAGTTAAGGTGCTTACCTGCGAAGCCTAAGGATCCAAGTTCGACTCCCTAGAACCCATGTAAGCCAGATGCACATGGTGGCACATGTGTCTGGAGTTTGTTTGCAGTGGCTAGAGGTCCTAGTGCACTCTTTCTTTCCCTCTTTCTCTTTCTCTCTTTCTCTCTCTCTCTCATAAATAAATAAATTTAATTAAATGTAAGTCACCATAGATGAAAGTAATATAAAATTTTATAAGCCAACTACATAAAGCAAAGCTATTATAAATAGAAAAGAAAACTGATTAAAGTAATTATTTAAGATTGACAATAACAAAGAGAAAATTACTTCATATCAAAGCATTAGTAACTTACTGGTAATATGATGGAGTGACTTATTTCATGAGGACAAATTTAAAACTCCCAGGATAAATTGTTTAAATCAGTTTTTCTCTCTCTCTATCTCTCTCTCTCTCTCCTCCATATCATGGGGGCACAATATAGCTCATAAGTAAAGGACAAAGAGATAAGTCTTCTTGAGAATGGAGAAGAATAAATTGGTGCTCTCTGACATCTTTTTAATAAGCCACTTATATTCACCACACCAAGAATTCTTTCCTCCATGTTTATTGCATTGTTACCCTTCAATTCATGCCTGCTACCCCTCCTCTCACACAATTCAACTAGATTTATGTTTTTCCAATCCTTTATTGAATTTTGAGCCACTTAATAAACAAAAAAATCACTTCATTGTGATAATACGAAATCAAAAGTACCACCCATATGTGTAACAATAGTTTAGAAGACTTCATTTCCAACACCTGAAAAGCCCTGATTTTTACAAACAGAGCCACTAAGTCCCTCTGTGATTCTGGGGCCAAACTTTGTCCTCCACTGGGAATGGAAGAGACTGGATTCAAGCTTTACTTCTGGTTCCACTCTAATGGAAAATTTCAGTTTATCCGTAATTGATTTCCTACCATGAGACCCAGTTCCCTGTGACTAAATCCCTATACTGTATCCTCATTATTCTTTAACTTAGTTACTATGTCATGGTCCAACAACCTGTGACCAGATTCTTGCTTTTTTGTCCCTTAAAAGTGGGATTTACAATTTCTGAATTCTCTACCCGCTGTCTTAATCTAGCCAAGATGTTATGATTCCTGCCCCTGGACTTCATTCTCCTTAAGAACTGGGTCAACGAGGTACTTGCCAGAACATTACACTCTTAAACCTCTGTCTCTTGAGACCCCACCAGTTGCTGGTTTTGCTTCACTCAGACACCCTAGCATCTGCATGGGAAGGCACACAGAGCACTTCTGATTTTGTAATTGACATCAACTGGTGTTAGAACATGGGTATTAGCTAATGTCACTTCTTTCTCATCAGACCAAGGACCAATGTCACAAAATATATCTTCCTTCAGACTCACATTACTGTCTACCCATGCCTAGTAAGTCTTACTTTGACCCCACGTACAAATCTCTGGCCTTCAATGGAATGGCTGAATAAAATCCCTAGACTCAAATTCTGAACTTGTTTAGACTAGAATTCATACCAAAGCATCTCAGTCCTGTGCTCACAGTGGTTACTTTTTATAAAGCAATAGGCTTATGTGCTGAATCCTTGCTCCACAGCTGGTGATGCTAGGCACTTAGGGGATAGGACTAATAGGAGGAAATAGGTCCTTCAGGATTATAGCTGACTTCTGGCCCTTTTCTCCCTGTTTCCTGTTTACTATGATGGGATTTGCCTCTTCCACATGCTCCTACTGCCATAATGTTCTGCCTTCCCAGAGCTCAGAACCAATGTAGCCAAGAACAATGGGCTGAAACCCATGAAATAAAAGAACCCCTTCCCCCCATAATGTGTTTAAATATCGTGCCACAGCGATGAGAATACTAACACAATGTCTCTGTCTAAAATGCAGAAATAGGGCTGGAGAGACGGCTTAGTGGTTAAGCACTTGCCTGTGAAGCCTAAGGACCTGGGTTTGAGGCTCAGTTCCCCAGGACGCACATTAGCCAGATGCACAAGGGGGCTCACGTGTCTGGAGTTCATTTGCAGTGGCTGGAAGCCCGGGTGCATTCTCTCTCTCTCTCTCTCTCTCTCTCTCTCTCTCTCTCTCTCTCTCTCTCTGCCTCTTTCTCTCTCTGTCGCTCTCCAATAAATAAATAAACAAACAAACAAAAATGCAGAAATATATAATCAAATTCCTTCAAGGAGTCTTGTGCAATGGGGATCAAAGATCGGTATGGAAAATACAGTTCAGTTTGGTAATAATAAAACTCTAATGTTTTATTTGAATACACATAGAAAAAGAGCTTGGGATGTGACCCATCTGATGCCAATGGATAGTATAGATTAAGGAAGGAAGAGTGGAATAAGAGGAGAGTTCTTCCATGATATTTACATATTTTTCAACCAACACACATCATTTTGAAAAAAAAAAAGTTCACAGATTTAAAAATACTAAGAATTCCAGCTTTTAATCTCTTTGCCTTTATATATAATGCCAAAACTATCTAGGAGTCAGCAGAATCCAGTTAGGCTTAGTGTAACATTTAGCTCTAGCACTCCCACTTGGGAAATCCCACTTGAGCTGTGCTCCTGGTTTGGCAGATGGGAACTGGCTTACTAGGTGTGGGACAGGTGCAGGAGGAGAGCTGGCAGACATCCTGCATGAGAATAAGCCTCCTTGAAAGGTCCTCAGGTGACCTCAAGCCAAGCTGTCATGAAGACCATCAAAAATGAAGTAAACTCTACCCTAAGTAAAATTCTTCCCACCAGCCACTTCTCTGCAGCCTAGGGCAATGCGGGGCTGTGGAAATTTCCATGGTAGAAGAAATGCTTAGGAACTGAGTGTGGACTATGAGCGTCCCAGGGTGACAAAGGACACCTTTCTTGGTCATGATTCTTCTCAGCCCCCTGATGGTGTGACCTTATGCCAGCTCACTGCTCGAAATCTGTTTTCCTCCACGCTAGCATGAAAATCATGAAGAGATCATCATTAACGTCTTCTACAACTCTACAATTCCAGTGTATGGTCACAGTAAGTTAGCTCCATTCTCCTTCACCTGCCCGGGCCCATCTCCTTCCCTCTCCACAGCTACGACTCCCAACCAAGTGCCTTTGCCGATGCCACCATGAGTAGCAGAAAATAAAGAAATACGTAGAGACTTTTACATAATTAAAATAAAGCTGTCCACTTCATTTTAGTTGCATTATATAATTCTAATTCCGACACAGTAATTTGTCTTCTGGTGTCTATCAAGAGGATGAATTAAAACTTTGATTAATGAAAAGCAAATGTTCCATATTTATGTCCTCTTTAATCTTTTGCATGGAAAAGGGGGAACATTAATCTCTGACAAAAGACGAACCCTCTGTTGGAGCAAATAAGGACTAGGTCTCGACGCTAACGGAAATGTTATTGAAAATGAGGGTGATCATTTTTAATTTCTAGGGCCAATTTCTAGGTACTCCTAACATTTATTTTTGTCTCTCAATTTGAAATCAATCCTGTCAGGAAATACAAGAAGAAAAACACTTATACATGGTCTTCAATTTCCAGAATAAATTGAGTCTCATTATAAAATGTCCACATTTTTCTATTGCAATTAATCTGCTCACAAGAAGGCTAAAGGCAAAACACTAATGATTCACAAATAAGGGCTGCTGTGCAGGGCATAATGGCCATCCCTACCTCCCCAGATGTGACACAGCATGGCCCAATCAGCCAGCCACGATATAAAAAAACTGTCACCCTCACACTGTTTTCAAAAGAGCTGAATATTAAGTGTTCTTGCAGTCTGAAACGTGTGTGTGTGTGTGTGTGTGTGTGTGTGTGTGTGTGTCTACACTATTTTACCATTACACTTATAAGTCCCTGAAGGATGAAGAGACTATGTTAGCAAAACCATTTTATTGCACTGCATAGGTGACAGATGATGTACAAACAATATTTGTGTTGCCCTTGAAGTTTCTTCAAGTTGTTTACAGAAGAATTAATTTTAAATAAAATGCCAAAACATTTGGGAAAAATAACCTTGAAAACTATACATGTAGCAACTATTGAGGTGTTGTTATTTAAAGCGGAAATTGAACTAATGAGCACACCTATAGAAGAGCTATGAACCAACAGACTCCTGCATCTGAGGTAGGCACAAAACATAGGTGAGGAAATCCTTTACTTGGACAAATTTACCATCAATACAGGGCTCAGAGCCTTGACGATAACCCTATAGTAAAGAAAGGTATAAGTGACTATGACATCAAAGTGAGAATATACAAGCTAAAAGTCTATGTGGGACTCATCCCAGAGAGTGTTGATCATGCCTGGCTTCATACTGAGCATTGCCTGACACATTACAGTGAGACTAAGGACAGCGCTGACATAAAGCTTTGAAGCCTGGAGAAAGCAGGAAGTTCCAATAGACACAGAGATAAGCAGCTTCTTGTGGAATCTTTCTGACTGTTCTTTAGTTACTGCTTGGAGTGATGTACAAGAAAGACACCATTGGTAATATTCAAACCACCCTGACCATATGCTCAGAGCAAAAACATATATATAGTGGGTTGGAGAGATGCCTTAGCAGTTAAGGTATTTGCCTGTGAAGCCTGAGGTCCCATGTTTGATTCGCCAGGACCCACCTAAGCCAGATGCATGAGGTGGCACATGCATCTGGAGTTCATTTGCAGTGGCTAGAGGCCCAGGTGCGCTCTCTCTCTCTCTCTCTCTCTCATATTTGTACATAAATAATAAATAAATGAATAAATACACATATAGTGACATTAAGCATCCACATGATCAAGATGTTCCATTAATGCCTAGAGTGTTTAAAGTATGTTGTGAGTATAATCATGTTCTGGGTTCCATTTTGAAAACCTTCACTGTTGTAGAATAGTTTGAAAATGACACATCAATCCTTCAGATCTTCTGTCAATCACAGAGAAGCTGCTTGTCAATCTAGTTGGTATGCCCAAATACTTAGGAAGTTATTCCTGAATGCAAATCAAATAGGAAAGGGAAAATCTGAAGGTCATTTGCCTCATTTTTAATATTTTGACATGTTCTTGTCAAAAATACAGTTATAATTGTATATAATATATTCTTATCATATTCATACCCATTACATGATGTTGTCCTCCTTCCAAACCCATGGGTCCCTTTCCACTTCCCAACTAATCTCTTTCATGGTGTGTGTGTGTGTGTGTGTGTGTGTGTGTGTGTAAGACAGAGAGAGAAAGAGAGAGAGGGAGGGACCCAGTGAATTTTATTAGGGTTGTTTATAGGAGCATGTGTGAGGGATATTTATTACAGCATGGGAAATTTATTAGTTACTGCACCACTAAAGAAAATGTCTCCCTCTGTTGCAGTTACTTTCTCATTGCTGGGACAAAGGACCTGTTGCAGTCAGGTTCGCATTGCTGGTAGAAATCACCCAACCAAGAGCAGCTTGTGGGGGGGGGGGGAAAAGAGGTTTATTTTGGCTTACAGGCTCAAGGGGAAGCTCCACAATGGCAGGGGAAAACAATGGCATGAACAGAGGGTGGCCAACATAAGGTGGACAACAGCAACAGGAGAGTGTGCCAAACACTGGCCAAGGGGAAACTGGCTATGACACCCATAAGCCCACCCCCAAGAATACACTCCCTCCAGGAGGCATTAATTCCCAAATCTACATCAGCTGGGAACCTAGCATTCAGAACCCCTAAGTTTATGGGGGACACCTGGATCAAACTACCACAGGACCTGACCAAAAGAAGATGAGGGAAGGAAAGTTTTTGTGTTTTGTTTTGTCCTGTTTTTTGATTTTGGCTTCCAGTACTGAGGGGAAGATTCATTATGGCAAGGTAAAGCATGACATGAGCAGAGAGGTTGGGCAGCACCTCCTTGTCACAGCAGGTGGAGAGCAGCAGCAGGACAGTGAGCCAGTCTTTAGCAGTGGGGAATGCTATATTACCCTAAAGCCTGCCCCCAACAACACACCACCCCCAGTAAGCCTTCACCTCCCAAATTGTCACCATCTGGGGACCAAGCATTCAGAACACATGAGCTTATGGTGGGCATCTGATTCAAAGCACTACATTCTGCCCCTGAGCCCCACAAACTCACAACCATCCATGATACAGTGCATTCAATCCAACTTCAAAAGTCCCCACAGTTTTTATTGATCCAAATACTGTTCAAACATTCCCACAGTCCAAGTTCTCTTAACTATGAAACCATAAAACCAAAACCACATTAGTGGCACAGAGTAAACATCAACACTGCAAAAGTTGACACTGTCAGGAAAAATTGAACTAATGCAAGGTCTAAAACAAACAGAGCAAACATCAAATACTATAGTTCCAAGTTCAACACCTGTAACTAATGCCTCTGGGGTTCCAATTCTGCCCCTACAGCTGGGCTGCTTGCATCCTAAGAAACAATCCCTCCTAAGCCAGCAGCTCTCTTTGGTACCTGTCCCATAATCCCAGTATCTCCAAAAAATCCTGAGGACTTCTTTTCACCCAGCCACGCCATGGCCCCATGGCCTCTATTCAGGGGCCATAACCCTGCTCCATATCATGTAGGGACCTTCAAATAACTGTATTTCAAATCCAATGACCCTTTCCTTCCTTTTGTTAGACTCCTATAGTACCAGGTAGACTGCCAAATTTGTTAATCCAGGGGAGAATAAAGTTGACTTTGAAGATCCGGACAGTCCTTCAGCATTCAGGCCCCCTCCTTTCAAGAGTCAGCGTTCTTCCTGCTGTCCCAGGCTCAAGAGTGGTAATCTCTCAAACAATTGTATCTGAATGCAGACTGTAGTCTCTAGCCTAATGTTCATTTCCTTTTAAAAAATATGTTTATTTATTTATTTGAGCAAGAGACAGAGAGAAAGAAGCAGAAGATGAAAGAGTGAGTATGAGTGCTCTAGGGCTTCCTGCCACTGCAAACTAACTCCAGACACATGTGCCACTTTGTGCATCTGGCTTTATATGGGTACTAAGGAATCAAACCTGGGCCATCAGGCTTGCAAGCAAGTGCCTTGAACCACTGAGCCATCCCTCCTGCCCCAACTTTCATTTCCTTCTGTGCTATATCTACCTCCTTACACCAGTCCATTTCTTCTAAACTCAGCCCTGCTCAAGTTCTCATGACACAGGCAGAATGCAACAAGCTTCTCACACAAGTTGCTCCTAACCCGGTCCTGACAAAGCCCTTTCTTTCCCTGATAAGCCAAGCCTACACAGTTCCCAGTTCTTATTGCATTTAGATCTTTCAACTCTGACCATAATGGTCCCTCAAACTCTGCTTACAGTTCTGCAAGGCATCTCTTAGGGTAAGGTTTCAAATCCGTCCACATTTTCCCACAAGTCAGTTCCGAAGATCAAAAGTCACAAAGTCAGGCTTCTAGAAGAAATGAGCCTACTCCACTTGTACCCATGTTATTGTGGTGGTTACATTTTCGTTGCTGGGACAACGTACCCAAAGAAGAGAGGCTGATGGGAGGAAACGTTATGTGGTTTATTTTGTCTTATGATCTCACGGGGAAGCTTCATGATGGCAGGGGCAAACATGACATGCGCAGAGGTTCCTCATTGCCCCCTTGCCACCCTTGCCACAGCAGGTGGGCAGTGGCAACAGGAGAGCGCCGGTCTCTAGCTGGCTATAACATTGCAAAGCCTGCCCCCAGGAACACACCGCCTCCAACAAGGCTCCACCTTCCAAACTGTCATCAGCTAAGAACCAATCTTTCCGGACACGTGAGTTTTATGAGGGACATCTGATTCGAACCACCACAACTTCCTCCCCCAGCAACCATTACCTGCCAATAGCTCCTCAGGAATTGGTGGCATATCAAGAACTCCTACCCCCTAGCAATGGTTAACTCCCTACAAATCCTCAAGGAGGGGTGGGGTGCTCAGGAACCTTTCCCCCCTTCACGACAGAATGCTAATGGGCTCCATCTCTTTCAAGTCGTGTACAGGTAACAACAGCCACTGTGAGTTCAGAAATGCGACTGGCATGGTGTGTCCAGAAGATAGCATTCCACAACACTACCCCCTTCTCCCAGCTCTCACATTCTTTCTACACACTCTTCTGAAATGTTCCGTGAGACTTGAAGGGAGTAAGTTATACGGACATGCCATTTAGGGCTAAGCACTCAGTAGTCCCCTATTCTCAGCACTTTGACCAGTTATGAGTCTCTGCAGTAACTGCCACCCATTCCAAAAAAAAAAAAAAGAAGAAGCATCTCTGACCAAGGCTGCCCAAAGCACTGGTCTATGGGCATGTATATAAACATACAAACATGGACATTTGGAAGACGGTTTGATAAACAGCAGCATTCCATCTAGCAAAATAAGCTAGCTTCCCTACTGGGATCTATGATCTCATCAGCCAGCCAGACTTTGAACTAGGTTTTCAGTACCAGGCATGAATTCCCTCCTGAGGAGACGGCCTCAAATCCAGTCAGAAAGTGGTGGATTATTCCCATAATAGTCATGCCACTATCACACCAGTAGGCACATTTGCCTGGTAGCTCAGTAGTATAGCACACACACAGTTCACAGATGAAGAAGGCCGTTGGTGACAATTCTCTCGGCGCAGCCTACACGGTACCTTCCAGCCCTATGAGAGCTGGCCAGCAGAGAACTTTCAACTCAGCTCCAGCCTGACTTATCCCTGTCCTAAAACCAAGGTGTGTGGTGTCTTCAGCAAGAGGGTCTTACCGTCTAGTTCTGGTGGGCAGCCAAGAACAGTAGCAATAGCCTGTATTCTTTTGGGATATTAGGGGCCTCCCTGACCATCAAATCATTGGAAAGTATCCCATCCCCCTGGTACTAGGATATTTAATAATCTAAGGCTTCTAGGAGCAGTATTATTCAGGTTATTTTATTTTCCTATTTATTTCACTTAAAATCCATTCAAAGGCTTATAATATGAGCCATAAGGAAGATGATGGCAGAAAATTATGAAGCATGGACACAGCTTTTGAAAATGATTATGTATAGGGTTGTAGGTGAGTGGCTAAGCCATACAAGAAAAGGAAGGCCTGACTGGTGAATTCTCAAAACATACAACCCACCAAGACTGAGTCATAAAGGATCTGAAAATACACACAGATCAATAAGTAGTAAAAAAAAAAAAATGAATCTAATCAAAATTCTCTCAACAAAGAAAAGCTCAAGACATGATGACTTCACTGGGACTTCTACCAAACATTTGAAGAAGTAAAACTCTTCCAAAATGATAAAGAGAAGGCAACACTCCAAACTCATTTTATGAAGACCATAATTGCCCTGAACTCAAAAGCAGATAAGGATAGTACAAGAAATGATAACTGCAGGCTATGTTAAACATAGATGCAAAAGGCATCAACAAATTCTTTATGTATTTATTTATTTATTTATTTATTTATTTATTTGAGAGAGAGAAAGAGGCAGAGAGAGGGAGAGAGAGAGAGAGAGAATGGGCATGCCAGGACCCGCAGCCACTGCAAAGGAACTCCAAACGCATGCCCCACCTTGTGCATCCAGCTTACGTGGGTCCTGGGAAATTCAAACCCGGATCCTTTGACTTTGTAGGCAAGTGCCTTAACTGCTAAGTCATCTATCTCTCCAACCCAACAATTTCTTACAAACCAAATATACCACAATCAGGTATAATTTATTCCTGAGGTGCAAGTATGGCTAAACCTATGCAAACAAATAAATGAGATATACCACAGTAACAGAATGAAGGGTGAAAACCAGATGTTCCCTCGACAGATGTAGAAAAGGCACTTGATAAAATTCAATGTCCTGGGGCTGGAGAGATGGCTTAGCAGTTAAGTGCTTGCCTGTGAAGCCTAAGGACCCCAGTTCAAGGCTCAATTCCCCAGGACCCACGTTAGCCAGATGCACAGGGGGCGCACGCGTCTGGAGTTTGTTTGCAGTGGCTGGAGGCCCTGGCACACCCATTCTCTCTCTCTCTCTCTCTCTCTCTCTCGCTCGCTCTCTGCCTCTTTCTCTCTCTCTCTCTGTCACTCTCAAATAAATAAAAGTAACAAAAAAAATTTTTAAAAATTCAATGTCCTTTCATGATGAAAACATCGCAATATAGACCATATATGACAAGCTCATAACTAACATATCTCAGTGACACAAAGCTGAAAGTATTTCGTGTCTTGTCAAGAAAAGGAGAAGGGGAATGGAGAGGTGGCTCAGTGGATAGCATGCCTGTCATGTGACCATAAAGACCTGAGTGCAGATCTTCAGAACCCAAGTAACATGCCAGGTGTGGTGCTGCACACCTACAATCCCAGCTCTAGGGAGGTACAAAGAGGGGCATCTCTGGTGCTCTCAATGTGTTACCTAGTTCCAGTCAACAAAAAGGTCTAGGACATCAATACCCAATAGGAATATAGCATAAGGAAATTTTTCCAGTTATGCTTTTAAAAGGTAAAAGAAACATCTGAAATCCATTCTAACATAACATTTTTATTTAACCCACCATACCCAAAATCTTAATCTCACATGCAATCAGTGTAATAAAATCGTTGAGCTCTCACATTCCTTTTATATGCTGAGTTTTCAATGTTTAGACTTACAAAACATTTCAACTTTGATTAGCCACATTTCAAGTGATCAATGACCACATGTGAATAGAGACTATTGTATTAGACCTTGGTAGACAGTGCAGTTCTAGAAATAAGTATAATCGAGTAGCCATGGGCACCCCTGGTGGTCAAATTAGTATATCAGAGCCCTTTAAAAAACAGTGGAGAATGAGAAAATCCATTTCAAAATTCATTGTCATTATGGTTGGGTTTTCTTAATCCTTATTTATTAAAAATACATACTGGGGCTAGGGAGATTGCTTAGTGGTTAAGGTGTTTGCCTGCGAAGCCTAAGGAGCCATGTTTGGCTCTCCAGGTCCCATGTAAGCCAGACACACGAAGTGACATAAGCATACAAGGTCACACATGTGCACAAGGTCACGCCTGCACATGTCTGGAGTTCAACTGCAGTGGCTAGAGGCCCTGGTGAGCCAATTCTCTCTCTCCCTCTCTTGTTCTTTCACATTTGAAAAAGGTCAGTCTGTTGGCTTGCCTCAAAAAAAAAAAACATACTAAAGGGCCAGGAAGATGGCTCAGCCAATAACGTGCTTGCCACACAAGCATGAGAACCTGAATTCAGGACCCCAAGACACACATAAAAGCTGAGTGTGTGCCTCTTTTCCAGTGTTGGGCGGTGGGGGGGGGGGCAAAGCAGTCGGCTAGACTAACCAAATTGGTGATCTCTAGGTTCAGTGAGAGATCTTGTTTTTATAAGTATACAATGGTGAGCACTTGAGAAAAAAGATGCCCACCATCAACCCCTAGTCTCCACATGCAAGCACACACACACACACATACATGTACTCACAGACATGTGCCTACACATGTATGAACACATATGCACACATAAGCACACATGCCACACACATGTAAGTCATGCCAAAAAATACTAAAAATTGTAGGTTACATAACACATTGTTTTGCAACAGATTAAAATATTTCATTGAAAAGGTACAGAGAAAAATAAAACACGTATTGGTCAAATTTAAAATAGGGTATATAACATTTATTTTATACTCTATTTTTGTATCCTTGAAAGTTCATATTAAATGGTTTAAAAATAATATAAAGTAAAAATGTTTAAAACTATAAAGAGATGAATAGACAATGATTTCTAGTCAAGTAGTTCCGGATTATTTTGTTTTAGTGTTTCCACTATTAATACTGACTTCCCTTTAAATACTGGGGAGACGGCTCAGTGATATCTAGTTGTTCCAGCAATGTTTACTGAAACCATTCTTCCTACCATTGGATTACCTTGGTGCCCTTGTTGAAAACCAGCTAACCATAGTTAAATGTCGTTATTTCTGTGTTCTGATTGTACCCCGCGGGTTTCCATGTGTCGTTGTGCTAGCTCCACACTGTCTTGATTACTGTTGTGTGGTGGCAGGACAGTCACATGCAACATGATGCACCTGGCCTCTTCCCAGGAGTCTTCACAGACAGCAGTGGTCCTATAATATTACATCATCTAGTGCTGTGGTTGCCGTCTTGCTTGTCTCAGTACTCTACCATGTTTCTGCACAGTGAGGAAACCTCTTAACACATTTCTCAGAATAAAACATAGTCATTAAACACACAACCCAAAGCCCGGGCGTGGTGGCGCACGCCTTTAATCCCAGCACGTGGGAGGCAGGGGTAGGAGGATCGCCGTGAGTTCAAGGCCACCCTGAGACTACATAGTGAATTCCAGGTCAGCTAGAGTGAGACCCTACCTCAAAAAAAAATAAAATAAAATAAAAATAAAAACCCACAAACCAGAGTTGCTACTTTTTCAGTCATTATTACATTATTATATTGAAGTATTAATCTTCCAACTTTGTTCTTTTCCAAAGTTATTTTGGTTTTTCTGACTCTCCTGCATTTTCATATGAATTTTAGGATTAGTTTATCATTTTCTGCAAAAAAAAACATTGGGAATTGATAAAGAATTGCATGAATCTATGTTAGTTTGGGAAGATGTCCACAGAATAGTATCTCATCTTTCTATCCATGAATATGTGCTTCATTTAATTTATAAAACTTTTCTGGGCCAGGCGTGGTGACACATGTCTTTAATCCCAACACTTGGGAGTCAAAGGCAGGAGGATTTCTGTGAGTTCAAAGCCATCCTGAGACTACATAGTGAATTCCAGGTCAGCCTAGGCTAGAGAGAGGCCCTACCTTGAAAGAAAGAAAGAAAAGAAAGAAAGAAAGAAAGAAAGAAGAAGAAAGAAAGAAAGAAACGAACAAAGCTCAAGAGAGAAGTAGAGGGGAAAACAGAAAACACTCAGAAATGACGAATTGTATGGGACACAGGAAGAAAACACCCCTCGGGAAGGCACAATGTGGGTGTAGAGTGCAGAAAGATGGAAATCAAACAGGCAAGGAGGCGAAGAACTAGGTAATTTAGAAAATTATAGCGGGCGTGGTGGCACATGCCTTTAATCCCAGCACTTGGGAGGCAGAGGTAGGAGAATCGCTGTGTCTTTGAGGCTAGTCTGAGACTACATAGTGAATTCCAGGTCAGCCTGGGCTACAGCAAGACCCTACCTCAAAAAAAAAAAAAAAAAAAAAACCTGTCACTTAATATTACAACAGAGTATTGAAGATTTCTGAAGCAAATGAAAGTATAAAAAAGAAATACAAATTCAGGAAAGAGACAGCTGAACAAGGAAACTGATAGTAGGTAAGGGAGGCAGTATCAGACAGGACGAACAAAGCTCAAGAGAGAAGTAGAGGGGAAAACAGAAAACACTCAGAAATGACGAATTGTATGGGACACAGGAAGAAAAACCCCCCCCCCAATAAGAAAATTATATGGGAAAATGTCAAGACTAGGAGATATGTGCACACTTAAGTGGCCCTATTTATGTATAATTACTGATGACAGTAAAGAGCATTTTAAAACTATTTTTACAAAATAAATTGAATTAAAATAAAGACCAGAGAGGAAGGTGAGAGAGGGATAAAACTCTACAGATAGAAAGGACTCCCTGAACACAGGGCAATTGTCCCAGAATGACCAGCACTTTAACACGACCTAGTAAAATTATTTTGAGCTATAAATAGGAAAGAGTCCTGTGGGCAATCAAGTAAAAGGAATAAGCCACTGGTAGTGCAGAGAAGCCAGACTGGTTCCAATTTATCATTGATTTGACAGAGGCCACAGAAAGAAGAGAAACTTGCAAGTATCTCGCAAGCACCTACAAGACACTCAAGAGATACTTAAGAGGGTATAAACAAGGACTCTGCATCCATCTCAACTCTTCTTAAAGTATGGAGGCCACATATCACTGCAGTTGTATTTACCCATTTTCTGCTAGTCTAACAAAAAAAAAAAAAAAAAAGAAAATTATATGGGAAAATGTCAAGACTAGGAGATATGTGCACACTTAAGTGGCCCTATTTATGTATAATTACTGATGGACAGTTAAGAGCATTTTAAAACTATTTTTACAAAATAAATTGAATTAAAATAAAGACCAGAGAGGAAGGTGAGAGAGGGATAAAACTCTACAGATAGAAAGGACTCCCTGAACACAGGGGCAATTGTCCCAGAATGACCAGCACTTTAACACGACCTAGTAAAATTTTTGAGCTAGAAATAGGAAAGAGTCCTGTGGGCAATCAAGTAAAAGGAATAAGCCACTGGTAGTGCAGAGAAGCCAGACTGGTTCCAATTTATCATTGATTTGACAGAGGCCACAGAAAGAAGAGAAACTTGCAAGTATCTCGCAAGCACAAACATCTGCCTAGGACAGGAGAGATGGCTTAGTGGTTAAGGCATTTGTCTGCAAAGCCAAAGGACCCAGGTTCAATTCCCCAGGACCCATGTTAGCCAGATGCACAAGGGGGTTGTTCTGCAGTTCATTAGCAGCAGCTAGAGGCCATGGTGCACCCATTCTCTCTCTGTCTCTCTCTCTCTCTTTCTCTCTCTCTCTCTCTCCCTGCCTACTTCTCTCTCTCAAATAAATAAAGAAAAAATATTTTTTTTAATCTGCACATTAAAAGGTATTATCAAAAAAAGAAACAACTCAGAATTGGAGAAAATATGTTCAAATCAAGTATTTGCTAAAGGATCAGTAAACACCCAAAATACACAATCCAACTAAACCATGGGCAAATGATATGAATAAACAAGTGTTCAAAGACATGTACAAGTAGTCGATAAAACTTGGGAAGATCCTGAGGCATGACTGCATCCCCACCAAGACAACCATAACCGAAAGAAGTTAGTGGGAGAAAGAAAGAAAGAAATAGGTGGATGGATAGACTAACAGACAACAGCCGGTGTTGATGCCATGGAGAGCTGATACCCTAACACATTGCTGCTGATCAGGCGTGTAAAGCAGCACAGCCACGGTTGAAAATACTTGGGTAATTACTCAAAAAGTTAATTTGACCTAGCAGAGCCACTCCTGGGTTTCCGTGCAAGAGAACTGAAAGCGGACATTCACCCAGCAGCGTGTGCTTGCATAGCAGTGTTCATACCAGCTAAAGAGCAGAAACAGCTCAAAAGTCCAGCAGCTGAAAAAAAAAATGAATAAAATGTAATGTAACCACACAGTAAATCAAATTTATTTGGCCATAAACATACAGCAAGGAAGGAGTATTACGCTAGCTAGCTGAAAGAGACAGCATATGAAAGGACACATACTGTACAACTCCGTGTAGATGAACACCCAGCCCAGGCAGACCCACAGCAACACGCGGCTGGAGACGCCAGGACCTCGGAGGAGAGACTGCAGGGTGAGCGCTAATGCACAGGTTTCTCCTGGGAGTGATTAAAACGCACGCTGGTTGTGATGGCACAACTTTACAAATACACTAAAACCCAGTGAATTATGTACTCTAAAGCAAACTTAAATTCTATGAAACATTATATTCCAATTTTAAAAATCAAGTCCATACTTACTAAATTTTATCTTAGTTTCTACAGGTGGGGGGAAAGAGGACCCGGTTTCCTGCCTGTCTAAAACCTGAGAGGCTCGGTTCTAATCATTCTCCTGTATCTCTTAGGACTGCAATCCATCACCTCCGCCGAAGCCTGGACACACAATCGCAGATCTGGGAAACGGAAGCGCTATAGACAAGTGCCATATTACATTGATTCCAGTTCTCAGGATGAGCAGCCCAAAGAATTCTGACGGGGGAGGGACGCAGCAGCAGTCTTCCTTACCTTATACACGGAAGCAAAAACCAAAAAATTGGCCCTCCGCCTTTATTTTTTCAAAAAAAAATAAAAGACTGAAAAAATCAGAAAACTCCAAATTGCTCCAAAGATGAAGCAGAAAGGGTATGAACAAGAGTAAAAGGATCCAGGCGTGGTGGCACATGCCTTTAATCCCAGCACTCAGGAGGCAGAGGTAGGAGGATCACCGTGAGTTCGAGGCCACCCTGAGACTACATAGAGAATTCCAGGTCAGCCTGAGCTAAAGTGAGACCCTACCTCGAAAAACAAGCAAACAACAACAACAAAAAGAATAAAAGGAACAGGGGTGAATAAGAGAAGAATAAAGAAGGCCAAAGGAAATGAATTTACAAAGACCTGGGAAATACAACAACAATAAGAATAATAAGAGGCTAGGGTTGCTTGGAAAGTAAGGGCTTTTTCTTGTTCGTTGCCCTCTGTGAACCCAGCCAGGTGAGGGGCTTGCGAGAAGAGGTGGGACCACACCAGAAGGCCCTATTTAAGTCTTCCGCGTCTGCAGCACAAGAGGGAGCCCTTGATCTATCAGATTTGCCTCGCCCTTCCACTGGGACCTCCCACTTTATACTTCTTTATATTTATTTTTTAAAATCTATCTCATTAAAATATAAGTAACAAGGACTATGTTCTACATTCACACAAAGACTCTATAAAGGAAAAATATTAAAGATGAATAACTATATAGCCTTCCTACATATAGGGAGTAAAAGCAGAAAAAAATACTGACATAAAGCAGATCAAAACTGGCACTTAGGCCCGGGGTGGTGGCGCACACCTTTAATCCCAGCCTTTAATCCCAGCACTCGGGAGGCAGAGGTAGGAGGATTGCCGTGAGTTCGAGACCACCCTGAGACTCCATAGTGAATTCCAGGTCAGCCTGGGCTAGAATGAAACCCTACCTCAAAAAAAAAAAAAAAAAAAAAAAACCTGTCACTTAATATTACAACAGAGTATTGAAGATTTCTGAAGCAAATGAAAGTATAAAAAAGAAATACAAATTCAGGAAAGAGACAGCTGAACAAGGGAAACTGATAGTAGGTAAGGAGGCAGTATCAGACAGGACGAACAAAGCTCAAGAGAGAAGTAGAGGGGAAAACAGAAAACTCTCAGAAATGACGAATTGTATGGGACACAGGAAGAACACACACCTCGGAAGGCACAATGTGGGTGTAGAGTGCAGAAAGATGGAAATCAAACAGGCAAGGAGGCGAAAGAACTAGGTAATTTAGAAAATTATAGCCGGGCGTGGTGGCGCACGCCTTTAATCCCAGCACTCAGGAGGCAGAGGTGGGAGGATCACTGTGAGTTCAAGGCCACCCTGAGACGACATAGTGAATTCCAGGTCAGCCTGGGGTAGAGTGAGACCCTACCTTGAAAAAGAAAAAGAAAAACAAAACAAAAAAAAAAGAAAATTATATGGGAAAATGTCAAGACTAGGAGATATGTGCACACTTAAGTGGCCCTATTTATGTATAATTACTGATGGACAGTAAAGAGCATTTAAAACTATTTTTACAAATAAATTGAATTAAAATAAAGACCAGAGAGGAAGGTGAGAGAGGGATAAACTCTACAGATAGAAAGGACTCCCTGAACACAGGGGCAATTGTCCCAGAATGACCAGCACTTTAACACGACCTAGTAAAATTATTTGAGCTATGAAATAGGAAAGAGTCCTGTGGGCAATCAAGTAAAAGGAATAAGCCACTGGTAGTGCAGAGAAGCCAGACTGGTTCCAATTTATCATTGATTTGACAGAGGCCACAGAAAGAAGAGAAACTTGCAAGTATCTCGCAAGCACCTACAAGACACTCAAGAGATACTTAAGAGGGTATAAACCAAGGACTCTGCATCCCATCTCAACTCTTCTTAAAGTATGGAGGCCACATATCACTGCAGTTGAATTACCCATTTTCTGCTAGTCTAACAAAATACCTGAGCCTACCTACTTCATAAAGAAAAAGTTTATTTAGCTCACTGCTGAGGTTTAAAGGTCAAGAACCCTTAAAGAACACCTTAAAGTTGAAGAACCCTTAATGGATGGCAACATGGTGGTGGGAAGCCTATGAGAAGGAGATAGCATGGTCATCAAGACAGGAAGTCATGGCTGAGCATGGTGGCGCACGCCTTTAATCCCAGCACTCAGGAGGCAGAGGTAGGAGAATTGCCATGAGTTCAAGTCCACCCTGAGACTACATAGTGAATTCCAGGTCAGCCTGGGCCAGAGTAAGACCCTACCTTGAAAAATAAAACAAACAAACAAACAAAAAAGACAGGAAGTCAGGGAGCAGGAAGTAGTCATAAAACGACCTCTTTCTAGGGCCCACCTCATAAAGGTCCCATTTTCTCTTAAGACCATTAAGAACCAACCTTCAAACACATGGGGGTTTTGTTTGTTTGTTTTGTTTTGTTTTGTTTGTTTGTTTTGTTTGAAAAAAGACTACGTCTAAGCCACAGTGAATTCTTGTTATTTGTGGTAATTATGTTCTATAAAGTTGCTTTAAACACTGAACTGTTACACCAAGGGGGAACTGTGAGGCTGAGTTCCTGGAAACCTCTGCTCAGAACATTTTCATCAGCTTTTCAGCTCCCGGCCTTGTTTTATGGGAATTTCTGTTTAAAGACCCATGGTTTAATATATATTATTGATTTGGCAGTATTTAACTCATGGACAACAGTGCTATAGCTTATGCCTGGGAGGAAAAGAAGCTTATCTAGCTCATCATCTCTCGGGCACACGGCAGTCTTCTTGCACTCAAGAACACAGCTGAGCACTTTAACACCACACTCGGGGCCGTTTCTGATAGTGAAACCACAAACAAGTGCTTAAAAAAAAGAAAAAAAAGATGGCACAATATTGATCATACAAAGGACATTTGTCTGCAGAATGAAAGCTAAAAATTAAGAATAAATAAATATTTTAAGATGCAGACAGCTGAGAACATTTACACAGGGCACATTGGGTGGCACAAATGTTCCACTACCATGTGCCTACCCATGAATTATCCCAGTGTATGGATTGGAAGTTACAGCTAAATTCTAGCAAGTAGGCAAATTATGAAATACATAAGACATAAGCAGTCAAGATTGACTGTAGTTGTAAAAATTCAAGAAATACTGCTCACGTGAAAGCTTCTTTAAGAAACCACTAGCAATGTAAATTAGATTAACTGAAATTTAACAGCAGATAGAGAGTCAGGAGAAGAGAACAGAAATTTTGTTATCACCCCTATTATTGTTTTAAATAGGAGGGAAAGGAGAGTACTAGGTTAAGATGATTCCCTGAACATAAATTTTTAAATTTCCTATAGATCAAGGGAAAAAAACTGTAATTAAAAAAATGAAAAAAGTCTATGTGGGAAGAGTATTATAAATGTGTACACAGAGGGCTAGATAGATGGCTTAGTGGTAAAGGTGCTTGCCTATGAAGCCTAAGGACCCAAGTTCAATTCTCCAGGACCCAGGTAAGCCAGATGCACAAGCTGGTATGTATTTCTGGAGTTCATTTACAACAGTTGGAAGCCCTGGTGCGCCCATTCTCTCTCTCTCTCTTTCTCTCTCTCTTTCTGTCTCTCTTTCTCTCTCTATCTGCCTCTTTCTCTGTCTTTCAAATAAAGTAAAACAATTTTAAAAATATATAAACACAGAGAACATAACATAAAATGATAAAACTAAGATCAAATATTTCCTATCTATACATGTATGCAAGCTGTGTTCTATTAAAAGGAAATTTTCTGATCAGATCATGAAACAGAATCTAATTCTATACTAATTATTCTATACTATACAGAAAGGCATTCTTTTTTTTATTTGTTTGAGAGAAAGAGGCAGATAGAGAAAGAATTGGCACTCCAGGGCCTTCAGCCACTACAGATGAACTCCAGACACATTCACTACCTTTTGCACCTGGCTTATGCGGGTCCTAGGGAATTGAACCTGGGTCCTTTGGCTTTTCAGGCAAGCACCTTAACCACTAAGCCATCTCTCCATCCCTAGAAAGGCACCCTTAACACTTAACAGTTTTAATGCCTTAAGATAAAGAAAAATATACACATTTTTTAAAATAAGGTTTGAGACTGTAATAGTAGATGAGGTAAAATTCTGACCAAGCATCAAAAGGCACAAAGGATTGCATCACATTGCTAAGGATACAATTCATAGTGAAGACAGTAACTATGAATAGGTTTGACACCCGCCCGCAACCAAGTTGAATATATTGATGGATACAACTGTGACAAGGGAGACTGACATATGGGATGCTATGGAAGTGAGCCAGGCAGGGCTTGTAGGATCAGAGGACCATTAGGTGATGAGGAAGAAAGTTCTCAGAAGTATGGCTTTTGCCAATGGCCTAACAGAAGATGAGTCATCTCTATTACATCAGCCAGGACCCAGGAGACATTACAGAGGAAGTGGTAGGTTAAATATGAATGTTGCTGTCACTGCTAACCTGAGAACCTCCTCAAAGGAGATGGCAGCAGACACTGAGGAGACTCAAAACTCATCAAAGCAAAAAAAAAAAAAAACAGAGAATGCAGAGAGCTCAACACGAAAGAAGACTTATAACAAGCCCTTCAGGGCTCAGGAAACATTGCAGAAGAGAGGGCAGAAAGACTGTAAGAGCCACAGGTGGGAAAAAGCATACTGAGGCATTGAGCAACGCCCCCCCCAATGCCCCCCACACACAGACACTGGCGCCTTCTTGACCTCACAGTGATTACAGATAACCCCAATGAGGAGGGCCCTCGGTGGAATGGGGCAGCGGGGAGGGAAGAATGATAATTGGGAATATTACCAATATTCAATATGTTCATACAGTAAAGTTCACAATTAATTTTTAGATAAAGAGGTATGGCTTGGTTCTGAATCGGGTGATGTTTGCAGGCGGGAACGATTCTGCAAAGAGTAGCTGTATATGCTTTGGAAAGAGGCAGGAAGCACAAGAAGAACTCATGCCATCGGTGGTAATGAAATGGCAGGCAGCCACAGGTGAGCTGGGAGAGGTGATGTGCTCTGTTCTCCCAGCTGGTACAGGGTCTGTATGCTCTTTGCTCACACATGACCACGGGGGCTCGTTTTGTGTCACCCCATCACTGTCATGGACCAGTCACGTCTGATGTGGCCTTTCTGTGAACTTGTGTAAGTTCAAAGCAGGATGCCTGGGACAGGGATCAACTGACATGTAACAGGGACTTCTTTTTTCCTCTTGATATTTATATAATAAAAAAAAAAAATAGACTAGCAACTTCCATGAAAGAAAAGTTGTAGATGAATAATCTACTAAGACATTAATAATAGAAGATTTAAACTTAGCTTTCCTGGTATAAGGCAGTTCAATTTGAACAAAATAATAAGATAGAATAAATAAGCAACATAACCTCTAGCATTGACCTGATGAATTTACATCATTTTTGGTATCAAAAAATAGAAAAAGAAAAGCCGGGCGTGGTGGCGCACGCCTTTAATCCCAGCACTCGGGAGGCAGAGGTAGGAGGATTGCCGTGAGTTTGAGGCCACCCTGAGACTCCATAGTGAATTCCAGGTCAGCCTGAGCTAGAGTGAGACCCTACCTTGAAAAACCAAAAAAAAAAAAAAAGAAAAAGAAATCTTACCTTCAAGTGTCCATGGGTCATTCATAAAAAGTAATTGTAAATTAGTCCACAAAGAAAACCTTAATAAGTGCCCAAGGAGAAGAACTAAACTATGTAAATTATTCTGATAACAAATTTAGAACACCAGAAATTCATTACAAGTGTAAACTTTTAGGTTGAGAGAGACGATTTTAAGATAGGGTGTCATGTAGCCCAGCTTGACCTCCAACTCACTGTGCAGCTTCCCTTGAGTCCCTCCCCCTACTTCCTATGTGCAAAGATTAAAGCTGGCATCAACACAACTAGCTTATAAATATAAATACTAAAGGCTATTCTGCCTAGAAAACAAACAAAAATCTTAATATTTTCATTCAAATGGAAAAATATATAGAAAAATCAACAAAATTTCTAGAAATCAGATGTTTTTAAAATAAAACTAAAGTATGTTCAGAAAAAAACATTTTTCATGGCCTTAAATTTCTTATATCATTAAAACATGACAACAGGGTTGGAGAGATGGCTTAGCAATTAAGGTATATGTCTGTGAAGCCTAAGAACCCAGGTTCAATTCCCCAGTACCCATGTAAATCAGATGCATAAGGTGGTGCATATGTCTGGAGTTTGTTTATAGTGGGAAGAGGCTCTGGCATGCCCATTCTCTCCCCATCCTCCCTTCTCACTCTCTCTCTTTCTCTCGTCCTCTTTCTCTCAAATAAATAAATAAATAAATAAATAAAACATGACAATAACTAAAGGAAACAGCTCAAATTTTTTAAGTAAACCCAAAAAAGCTATAGAAATGAATTAATAAAAAGGTCCAGGGCTAGAGAGATGGCTTAGCAGTTAAGGTGCTCACCTTCAAAGCCTAAGAATGCCTTATCAAATCTCCAGGTCCCACGTAGCCAGATGCAAAGTGACACAGCATGCAATGTCACACATGCGCACAAGGGGGCACATGCATCTGGAGTTCTTCCACAGCAGCTGAAAAGGCCCTGGTACACCCATTCTCCCCCCCTCCCCGCCCCCCGCCCCGCTTCTCTCCCAAAAATAAAATCATTTTTAAAAGGCTCAGGCCGAAATGAATGTGTTTGAACAAAATACCAAAAGAACTAACACCTAAAACAATATCAAGAGGAGCCATAGAGTAACATTGTACTAGCCCTGAGAATACAGTAATGCAAAACTGAATCAACAAATAAATGAATACAGAGAAAGATAGTGATAATGATAGGGTAAAACTAAAGTATGTTCAGAAAAAAAAATTATGGCCTTAAATTACTTATACCATTAAAACATGAAAATAGGACTGGAAAGATGACTTAGCAATTAAGGCGCTTGCCAGCAAAGCAAAAGGACCCAGGTTCAATACCCCAGGACCCACATAAGCCAGATGCACAAGGTGGTCCATACGTATGGTTCATTTGTAGTGGCTGGAGGCTCTGGTGTGCCCATTCTACCAACCTCTCTCTCTCTCTCTTTCTCTCGTTCTCTCCCTCCCTCCCTCCCTCCGTCCTTCCTTCCTTCCCTTCCTCACTCTTTCTCTCTCAAATAAACAAATAAAAATAAAATATCTTAAAATTCATTGAAAAACAGTTCTTCACTTTAGGGAGCTTTTCTAAGAGCATTCTTCATACATATGCTTTACAAATATATTAGTATTTCATAACCAAACACTTTAACAGACACCAAAGGAATCTCCATTTTGTCTCTGAAAAAAAGAACTTCTGAGATATTTTCTAAAATTTTACCCCAGACCTTCCTAGACAGAACGCTGGGCCCTAGTTACATAAATCTCTTTCATTCTCATGTCAACAGTTAAAACATGTGGAACAAAAACATTTTTATAAAAACACAAAATTAGCTACTGCCCATGGGAGAAAAGTTTCTGCTGTCCAATATCTCAGTGTCCAACCCAGACAAAGAGGAAGAAGAGAATTTCAGAGCAGGTATAACTTGACTGCTCAGGCTTTGCTTTCCATTGTGTGAAAGCATATGACTCAGCTGTACCATTGTTTTACGCAAGAGAGGAAAGGAAGGATCAGAGGAGGCCTGGAAATGAATTCAATAATCAAGAAAACAAGGCATCTATCTCCCTGCCCCTGGGTTTTTTCCCACCAGTCTCTACGCAAGCCTAGAAATCCGCACAGTGACTCACTGCATTCCTTGTGAGATCTTGAGCCTCACTAGAAGTCCCAGGGGGACCCTGAGAAGGGCAGCCAGTGCCAAGGGCCACCACCAGAAACAGTGCATCCTAAAGTTTCCAAGATAAAGTAGACTGTCTGCGGGATAAAATGAGAGTTAAGCAGGGAAGGAACCGAGACAGGAACGGATGGGAAGTGGATCTGCGCTTGTAAGAGGGAAGACCAACTCACTGAGTGAATTATAGGATTGCCCTCAGCCTCTGGACACTATTACCCCTGCTGCCCCCCACCCACACAAAAAGTGTGGCATGTTGGTGGTGAGCACCGAAAGCACAGCTTCTCTGGGAGGTCCAGAGGACAGTAGATGTCACAAGTAACCCACCTAAATGCAAATCAAACTAACTTTGACATCTTACCCGTCAGAATGGCTGTTATGAAGAAAACAGACAACAGATGCTGGTGAGGATGCAGGGAAAGAGGAACCCTCTCCCACTGCTGGTGGGAGTACAAACTAGCACAGCCATTATGGAAATCAGTGTGGAGGTTTTAAAACAAAAGTTAGAAATAGAGCTGCAGAGATGGCTGAGCAGTTAAGGCACTTGCCTGCAAAGCCTATCGACTTGGGTTTGATTCCTCAGTACCCAAGTAGGCCAGATGTACAAGGTGGCGCATGCAGCTTGAGTTTGTTTGCAGCAGCTGGAGGCCCTGGTGCACACCCATTCTCTCTCTCTTCTAACTCTCTCTATGTGCCTCTTTCTCTCTCTCTCTCTCAAATTAATAAATATTTTTAAGTTAGAAATAGGGGCTGAAGAGATGGCTTAGCAGTGAAGGCGCTTGCCTGTGAAGCCTAAGGACCCAGTTTTGATTCCCCAGGACCCACATAAGCCAGATGAACAAGGTGGTGCATGAGTCTGGAATTTGTTTACAGTAGCTGGAGGACCTGGCATGTCCATTCATTCTATATATATCTATATGCCTCTTAATCTGTCTCTTCAATAAGTAAATAAATAAGTACAATGCATTTCTTTAAAAAAAAAAATGGACTTGAGGGCTACAGAGATGACTTAGCAGTTAAGGCACTTTCCTGCAAAGCCTAAGGACCCAGGTTTGATTGTCTAGGTCCCATATAAGCCAGATGCACATGGTGGTGTACGTGTCTAGAGTTCATTTGCAGTGGCTAGAGGCCCTGGAAAGCCCATTCTCTCCCCCCGCCCCCTCTGTCTGTCTCTAATTAATTAATTAATTAAAAGTGGACTTGAAAATTCCAGAATGAATACCAAAATCTTAGCATGTCAGTTTAAAACATAATAAATAAATATTCAAAAACAACCTGCCTACTGGCAAAAAGTCTCTAGAGGATATTGTCATGTCATCTAGAGATGGATGGGTAGGTGGACAGATGGACAGATGGACAAGTAAGCAGAGAGATAATTTTCCGCTTGGATTAAACTTCTTCTATATGACATCCTCTCTTCCACTTTCCCACTTCTACATCAATAAGACGGGGGAGGAGTGATCATAGTATCTACTTCATATGATTGTTGTTTTGACTGAGTTACCACTTATAAAATATTTAAGATTGTGTCTGAAAAACCAGCACAACTATTTGTTACCATTTATTATGCATCATTTTATAGAATTTCCCATAACAATTTAAAGCTTATTTATAAGAGCTATCTTTGATATATCATTTCTCTCTGTTTCTAGTGCCAACACCCTATCCATTTGGTATTCTAACTCTATGGCCATCTTTGTCACGCTAGTTATTTCTGGCAATTTTCAGCTCCTGTCATCTTTCTGTCTGACCCTCAGTAGAAACAAACCTAATTAGTCCCTAACTCATGCCAGACTCTTGCCTCACAGGCTTGATCGCTTCTGGTCCACTTTGTGTGGACCTTCCTCCGCCTTTATTTTTCCCCACTTCAAATATCCAAGCCCCAGTTCTTTATAAGGCCACTCAAACATAGTTGATCAGGTTGAACGACTGAAGAATTTAGGGGATTTCATTGACATGTTAGTCCCTATGACCAGGATTCCCCAGCCCTGGGTAGTGCCTACAAAACTGCCCTCCATAGCCCCAGCCCGCTGACTTAGCCTTATCTAGGTGACACAGCTCTTTCCTTCTTAAGAACCCTTTCTTTAGAAAGCTCTTCTGGACTCCTCGTTTGATCAAATACATCACCTGTCTTCTGCCCTGTTTTGGCATCCCATACTGCCAACCACAGTTCTTTTTACAAAACCATCGTGTTCTTATATTTGCTTCCACAACACTGTTAGTCATTCAACATATTCCAATCAAACTCAATCACTTTACTTTGCCCAAGCCCACTCACCCTGGTCATTCACTCACCGTCACACAGGCTTCCCATCTTCTGTATTCTCTATTAAGATGGAACCATCCGTTCACCAAATTTTTAAGCCCATCCTTTTATAATTTGCTCCTCCTCCAGCTATAATTAGTTAGCGCCTATAGCACCTTTATGTAGACACAATTGTTCATTCCACCTAAATTGTACTGTAATGATTTGTTCATGGGCTAGTTTCACCACAGATCCTGACTTTAGCAAGAGCATGTGATCCTTACTAGTGTCAGTGGCTGGACATGTGCTGTCTTAATATCTTCAAATACATTTTTAAGTTGAATAAAATAATTCTGTAGAACTTAAAGTATAAATTCAAATAAACCATTGTTTAAGACTTCATTAGTTTATATGTCTCAATGTCTAAAATGTATTATTCAGTATATTTTATTCATTTAAAAATATTGGTTCATGTTCAGAAAACTACTGAAATGGGAAGTTTCCTATAATCAAGTGAACATCATTCATCATGTAAGTAAAAACAATTTTAGTATGCACTCACATATGTCACTATTTGCAAAATCTATTTCAGTGCTGCACATTTAACAGACATGAAGCAAATATTGACAATTATGGCAAGAAAAAGGAAGTTTTCTTGAAGAACACTATAAATAGAAAAGCAATTTACCAGACATGCTGGCTCATCCCTGTATTCCTAGCAAGCAGGAGGATCATGGGAAACATAATGAGATCCCAACATCAAAATAAAAATGAGGGCTGGAGAGATGGCTTAGCGGTTAAGCGCTTGCCTGTGAAGCCTAAGGACCCTGGTTCGAGGCCCGATTCCCCAGGACCCACGTTAGCCAGATGCACAAGGGGGCGCATGCGTCTGGAATTCTTTCACAGTGGCTGGAGGCCCTGGTGCACCCATTCTCTCTCTCTCTCTCTCTCTCTGCTTCTTTCTCTCTCTGTCTGTCACTCTCAAATAAATAAATAAAAATAAACAAAAATTTTTTAAAAATGAAACAGGGGCCTGGGGAGATAGCTTAATTGGTAATGTGATTGCCCTACAAGCATGAGCCCTGAGTTTGGATCCCTGGCACCTACACAAAAGCTGAGTGCAGTGGTCTACACCTAGAACTCCAGTGCTGGGAGGCATAGAAGGGAGAATCCCTGGGGCTTGCTAGCTAGCTCATCTAGCTAAACTGGTGAGCTCCACGTTCAGTAAGAGAACCTTTCTCAAAAATAAATAAATAAATAAAGTGGTGCTGGCAGTGGTGGCACTCGCCTTTAATCCCAGCACTCAGGAGGCAGAGGTAGGAGGATTACCATGAGTTTGAGGCCACCCTGAGACTACACAGTGAATTCCAGGTCAGCCTGAGCTACAGTGAGACTCTGCCTCAAAAAATCAATAAATAAATAAATAAATAAATAATAAAGTGGGGAATGATTGAGGAAGATCCCAAAGTCAACCTCTGGCTTCCATATGCACATGGCCACAAGTGTACATGCACGGGCACACACATATATAAACATGCATGCAACGTACACACACACATAAACACACAAAAAGGAAAAAATACAAAAATAAAATCAAAATTCTAAAAATTGCTATTATAAAAATTCCCACCAGTCTTCTGAAAACAAAATATTCATATTGCATATAGATGCAAAATCATGTTTCCTTTTAGCTGCAGTATCTCCCACCTCCCTCTCTCCCAAAAAAGATAAAAATTTGCCTGTTTGAGTCTGGGTTCTGAGACTAATTTTGACAATTTAAATACATCAATTAACCTTACAAAGTTTCACTTTCCCTTGTAAGTAAATAAAAGTGATCATGTCTCACAAAGTTAAATGTCAAGGCCAAATGTGACTTGATGTATGAAAATAATTTTTGAACTGTAAAGTATAAGGTCACTATTAATACCACCTAGGTGACAAATTGCTTTCCGAGGACTCAGTCCCCAAGCCTAATTCTCATATCTCTAGGTCTCTATGGCTGGAGCTTGCTCTGATATACCAAGCATTGCCTTGAACATGAAAAAGCAAACACAGTGTATATAAACAAAAGTGAGCATTAGTATTTACACTATATACCATATCTGCACTACATGTTGTAATATTTTTTTAGAAAACAAAGCCATAGGAAGCCAGGGCTGTAAGTCTCATCCTCAGCTATCAAATAGAACAGGTGTCAACAAGGTTTCTCTGTAAAAAGCCAAATAGTAAAAAATTTAGTCCTTTAGAGACATATGGTCTCTTTCAAAATTACTCAACTCAGCCATCATGCAAAAACCGTAGAAACAACATGCAAATGAATGAGCATGGCTGTGTTCCAATAAAACTTTATTGCTGTACATACAAATTTGAATATCACAGAGTTTGCCACATATATCTTAGTTCAATTAGCTACAACAACCAAATCCTTTAGACAAGGTAATTTATAAACACCAGAAATTTAGTCTTCGTGGTCTAGAAGGTAGAAAACCACAGATCTAAGTAGAAGCAGACTCAGTGCCTAGGGAGGGCCCCTTGCTCACTAGAAGTGCCTTCCATGTCAGGACATGACGAATGAACAAGCTCCCTGGGCCTGCTTCATAGAGACATCAGTCCTCTGGCTGATGGTCCCACCCTCATGACATAACCAGTTCACAAAAGCTATCACACTGGGGAAAGAGGTTCAAGATGGACACAAACATTCAGACCACAGCAGCGTGCTGCGAATATTCTTCTGTTGATGTTCACGTCTTTCACAGTGTAAAACCATTGTCTATTGCATGGGCTATTCAAATATAGGCAGCAGTCCACTACTGTAAAAATGCCTCCCTACCCTGGACCTTCCTCTGGTAAAAAGTGTGATGCAAATTCATTCCTTCCACAGTGGTGATTTAGTCACGGTTGGCAGTTTTCTAAATTAGAATAATTTTCAGATTATATTACAAGGACAATTCTTGATTGCTCCTGGGAGCCTTGCCAGAGGAAATTTGGAGAAGAATTCTAAGGCAGGAATAGTCCGCGTTGAATCAGGACCTACCAAGATGGAACTTGTGTGGGTCCTGCATCATGTCAGGTGGCATAGCATGCAACCCCAGTCGTGCAATGTGAGCACTTACTATGAATTTAGATCTGAAAATTCCTTGCACCCTAGCCATGCATTCATCCCACTTCCCAGGCAATGTAATAAAGTGTTTGGAAAGTCATTGGAGTAAGAACTACTGTGTTCCAAATGTTCGTTTCTCCAGAGTCCATATGTTGCACCCTAATCACCAAGTGATAGCATTGGCAGATTACAACACATGAATTTTGGGGGAACACCTTTGGGAAGTGATTAGGTATAAGGGGAGAGCTTTCATAAATGGGATTATAACAGGGTCTGAGACAGTTCCCTTGCTCTACCTCCAGTGGCCATTACCAGACACCAAATCTGCCTGTATCTTTCTAGAACTTCCCAGCTTCCAGATCACAGAAATAAAGGTACATTGTTTAAAAGCTACCCAGAGCCACATAAGCTCAAGCACCTGTAATCCTTGCATCTGACAAGCAAAGACAAGAGGAACATAAACTCAATACCATCCTGAGTAAGACCTGGTCTCAAAAGAGAGAGAAGGGGAGAGAGAGAAAGGAAGGGCTAGATATGGGGCCATTTCCTGTAATCTCATCACTAGGAAGAGACAGAGAGAGAGAGAGAGAGAAGAGAGAAGAGAGAGAGGGAGGGGGCACTGGCCCAGAATGTACCATGTTTGTTACTGTAGTGTGAACAAGCTAAGTTAGACAGGGCTTAAGTCTTAGCTTTCACATTTCACATCTACACTTAGCTGTGACTATTTGGACAATCATTGGAAAACAAAAGAAGACAGAGGTAAGCCAGAGCAACACATGCTTCCTTCTCATTCTATTTCCACAAAAATTCTATTTCCACCTGTCACTCTACAGCACAGTGAAAGCTCAGTTTTGTTTTGTTTTGTTTTGTTTTAACTTTTTTCTTCTGCCATCAGTACAATCATATAATGGACCATGAAAGCTTCTAAATTATTGTCACACTTTAGGATATGTTATCACATGTATCTACTTTTAAAGGTACCTGTTGTTGTTGTTGTTGTTGTTGTTTTTTCAAGGTAGGGCCTCACTCTAGCTCAGACTGACCTGGAATTCACTATGTAATCTCAGGGTGGCCTCAAACTCACGGTGATCCTCCTACCTCTGCCTCCTGAGTGCTGGGATTAAAGGTGTGTGCCACCATGCCTGGCTAAAGATACCTTTTAATAATGAAGAATGGTACTCATTTGTTTTGGTGTAAATTATCAGTTACTTTCTCATTTCTGGGAAAAATACCCCATCCAGAGCAACTTATGGAGGGAAGTGTTTTATTTTGGCTTATAGTTCCAGATTACAGTCCATCTGTGATAGGAAAGACATGGAAGCCAGAGCCAGTCACCCTCAGCCCACAGTGAGGAAGCAGGGCAAAAGGATGAATGACCGCAGGCCATGGAATGTGCTGCCTACAGTTAAGGTGGGTCTTCCTACCTCCATTAACCTAATGAATACAGTGCTTCTCAGGTATGCCCAGAAGCTAACCTTATCCCACCCAGGAAACTCTAGGCCCTGTCAAGTTAGCAACACAAGCCATCGTAACGTGTATATGTGATGTGATGTGTAGTGTTTGTGCACACACACATGCCCTGAGTGCACACAAGTAGAGTGACTGTTAGATGTCCTCCTCTCCTCACCCATCTGCCTGTTTCATTGAGACAGAGTCCCTCACTCAACCCAGAGCTGCTAGGTATCTGTTTGCTTTGCTGTTGTTCGATAAGCAAGCCCCAGCAATTCTCTAGTCTCTGCCCCCAGACATGACTGACGTTAGACACGTGTGACTACAGCCAGCCGTTCACATAGTGCTGGGGAATCAAACTCTTGCAGTCTCAGGCCCTCGCTTGCGCATCAAGTGCTCTTAAATGTTGATCCATCTTCCCTAGGCTGACACATCTGTTTTTTTTTTTTTAATTTTTTGTTCATTTTTATTTATTTGAGAGCTACAGACAGAGAGAGAAAGAGGCAGAGAGAGAGAGAGAGAGAATGGGCACGCCAGGGCCTCCAGCCACTGCAAACAAACTCCAGACGCATGCGCCCCTTGTGCATCTGGCTAACGTGGGTGCTGGGGAACCGAGCCTCGAACCCAGGGTCCTTAGGCTTCACAGGCAAGCACGTAACCGCTAAGCCATCTCTCCAGCCCGATACATCTGTTTTTAATGCAAAGGAACTCATAAGAAAATCCAGGCACTGTAAACAATGTACAAAGGGTCAAAAGGTTTTAGAAATTGTGCATATCTTGCCTTGTGAATCATTAATATCCTTTAACTTTTTCAAAAAGTGTGTATACTTTGTTTTCTTTTTATACATACAGTTCTTTAACGTTGTAAATCCTTCCACTCTGCTGGACATTGCCATAAAAATTTCCTGAGCATTCTCATCAAATTGCAAAAGGATTTTAAAAAAATCCTCTGACACTAAAGTGACAATAGAAGGCTACAATGTCCAATCAGCGGTACGTGGCATCTGGTGTCTTAAGAGTAGACCTTAGAGCACTGTCTTGGCTGACAGCAGCTATGGCGTTAGATGGCCTGAAAACCCATGTGTGTGCTAACCTTTTCCTGCGCTTGTTTCCTCATTGGAAAATGGAGTTAAGGAAGATATTATCTCACAAGATCTATCTTTTATGGCAACAGCATCATGTGTGTCTCCATTCAGATTCTCTCAATAACAGAGTCTGGGCCAGGCGTGGTGGCTCATGCCTTTAATCTCAGCACTTGAGAGGCAGAGATAGGAAGATCGTCATGAGTTTGAGGCCACCCTGAGACTACAGAGTGAATTCCAGGTCAGCCTGGGCCAAAGTGAGACCCTACCTTGAAAAAAAAAAAAAAAACAGAGTCTGGGGCTGATGAGATGACAGAATTAGTAAAGTATTTGCCTCACAAGCATGAGAATCTAAGTTCAACCCCAGTAGCCACATAGAAACACCAGACATGGTGACCTGCACTTGTAATCTCAGGGCAGAGGAAGTGGAGACAGGAATGTCCCTGGGGCTTGCTGGCCAGTCAGTCTAACCTAATAGGTGAGCCCCAGGCCAATAACTCTGAAACTCTGTCTCAAAAAGTGCTGGTTTTAGCACTTAGAGAATTCGAGCTGCAGCTAAGCCAGAAGCTTTCTCCCTGCTGGCTAGCCCTCCTAGTGATAGAAGGTACTAAATAGGCTGCTGGAAGAAATTGGTTATCAGTGGTCTTCCTCAGCCGTGGACTCTGGATGTGACATTACCAACTGGCCAGGCAGGATGAGCCTAGTGGTAGAGTAGTGACAACTCTGTTATGGGTGTAACTGACCACTTTCTAGTTCAAATTGAGGTCCACTCCACAAAAGAATTCACGTTTGATACTGTGAACCCAGTCAAAAGCTTACATTGGGGGAGGTCATGAGTCCTATTGAGGAAACTACTGTTTTTCTTTGGCTAGCTGGACAAGACATAGTTGTCAAAGCACCTTCTAAATAGTTATGTTTATGCCCATAGGGTCATGCTATAGTCAGCTTCTGCTTGCATTGATCAGCGGTTACCAACAGAGACTCATAGCTGGTCAGAATATTAAGAAAGGATGAGTGTTGAATGCTCAGCCCTAAATGGGGTATGTATACCACCCCTCTAAGGCTCAGGGAGTGTCATGGAATAAGGGGGGTAGAAATAATGTAAGAGTAAAAACAAAGGGAGAAAAGGTGGGGAGGAATGCTGACTTCTAAGCAAGACATTGCCATTGGACTCTTGAACTGTGATTAGCTGCACAGGATTGGATGCATCAACATCCTGTCATGGAGGATGGGGCCCCATCCTTTCCTGATGATTTAGATGCAGTTAATGGTTGCTAGGGGAGAGATGTTTCCTTCAGTGGTGTAGCCACTGGTAAGGTGCCAACAATCCTGTACACGATCCTAATGAAACTCACTGGTGGATTACGGAGAAAAGAAATATGGAATCAGTGGGGTGTAAGGGGGAGGGAGCAGGTTGAGAAGAGGAAAGGGCTTGTCAGGAGTGGGAGGGCTCGAGAGAAGGTAAGAGGAGTAAGTAGGGTTTAAATATCTTATGTACATGTATGAAAATGTCATATTGCAACATGCCACCATGTATAATTAATATAAGCTATAAGGGCTGGAGAGATGGCTTAACAGTTATGGCACTTGCCTGTGAAGCCTAAGGAACCAGGTTCGATTCCCCAGAACCCACATAAGCCAGATACACAGAGTGGCACATGTGTCTGGAGTTCCATTGTAGTGGTTAGAGGCCCTGACACACACATTCTCTTTCTGTCTCTCTCTCTCTCTCTCTCTCTTTCAAATAAATAAAAATAAACATAAAAAGTTTATATGTATATATATATATATGTATAAATATATTTATGCTAATAAAGTACATTTTAAAATGGAAAAACATAAGAGAAGAGGTAGCTGGCTATACCTGAGGGTGACCCCGAGGTTGTTCTTTGATCTCCACATGCTTACTTCACCTACTCACACAAGTGCACCTACACACACTCGAACATGTAGACACACACACACACACATACACACGAACAAACTCAAAAAGGCAGAGTCTGAGTTTGGCCTTAGGTTTGGGTGGGTTGCCTGGGAGGTGCTGGAGAAATGGCAGAGTGTGTCTGGGGGAGAAGCACCACACCTGTGAGGAACATTTGGGGGTGCTAATTACCACTCTGGGCAATCATTCAAAGGGATCCCCCCCCCCCCCAGGGAGCTGTTGTACTTACCTCCATGTTGCTGGTTCAAAACATCCAACCAAAAGTAACGGTGACTGCACCAACGAAGAAACCTCTCCCCCTCCCCTATCAACCACTAATTGCATATAAACCCTCGGGGAGGGATGGAGGCCCCCATCGGCCCATCTCCCATGACAGGATGTTGATGCAGCCAATCATGCAGGCAATCGCAGCTGCTGTGAGTTCAAGAGGGCAACAGCCATGCCACGCTTTGGAGCTAGCATTCCATGCCACCTCCCTGCTCCTTCCTGTCCTCTGGCTCTTATATTCTTCCCACCAGCTGGTGGCAGTTTAGGAGGTGGCAGCCTTGCTAAAGGGGGTGTGTTGCTGGGAGTGGGCTTTGGGGTGTCACAGCCTAGAGCTGCTTGTTGCTGCAGTTCAAGAGAGAAAGACAAAGGAGAGAGAAGATTGAGTGAGCCTTAGACACCAGTCATATTTTATTTTTATTTGTTTGTTTGTTTGTTGTTTGTTTGTTAGAGAGAGAGAGGAAGAGGCAGATAGAGAGAGAAGAGATGGCTTAGTGATTAAGGCACATGCCTACAAAGCCTAAGGACCCAGGTTCAATTCTCCCACATAAGCCAGATGCACATGGTGGTGCATGTGTCTGGAGTTCATTTGCAGTGGCTAGAGGCCCTGGTGTACCCATTCTCACTCTCAGTCTCTCTCTCTCTTTCTTTCTCTCTCTCTCTCTGGCTTTAATAAATAAATAAAAATAAATCTTTAAAAAGAAAAGAAAATGGGCATGCCAGGGTTTCTAGTCACCTCAAATGAACTCCAGACACATGAGCCATCTTATCTGGCCAACATGGGTACTAGAGAATTGAACCTGGATCCTTAGGCTTCACAGGCAAATGCCTTTACTGCTAAGCCATCCCTCCTGCCCCACCAGTGACCATGGGGGAGAGTGATGCTGGAAATCAAATACAAAGAAATAATCCCACAAAAGAAGTAAGGGGGGGCTGGAGAGATGGCTTAGCAGTTAAGGTGTTTGCCTGCAAAGCCAAAGGACCTCAGTTCAATTCCCCAGAACCCATGTAAGACAGGTGCACAAGGGGACGCACGCATCTGGAGTTTGTTTACAGGGCTGGAGGCCCTGGTGTGCCCATTCTCTCTCTCTCTCTCTCTCTCTCTCCCCCCCACCTGCCTATTTCCTTATCTAGCTATCTCTCTCTCTCTCAAATAAATAAATAAAAATAAATATTTTTTAAAAAAGAAGTAAGAGGCAAGCAGGAGTAGGTGGCATCATAGAAACCCATGAAGGGAGGGGGCCAAAAGTTCCTAGAAGAAGAAAATATTCAACAGCGTCAAATACCACAGAGAACAACGTGAGACAGCTTTAAGACATTTGTTCCGTGCGTTTATCAAAAGATGAATAATGGGATATGGATTCCAGGAATTTTTAATGAAATAGAATTTTAGCTGAGAACTACAGAAACAATTACAGCAAATACACAAAAACTGAGGCACGGGAAGATTGACCTAATCCAGTTCAATACAGTAAGCGTGGCTAAAGACCTAGAGTGTACCCAGAGTACAATAGAGACGTTATCTAAAAGGCACATAAAACTGATACATGAACCTTTAAATTTTTTCTTCCCGTCTCTTTTGGGTCTTGAAGTGGGGTTTACAGTGTGAACATTTTGTGATATGAAAATAGCCCAAGACCTCCCCTCCGTCTACGCGCATGACTTGATCAGGAGCCTCACTCGCCGTCCTTTCTCCACAAGAACGCAAAGCATACCACGGAACAAAGGGAGCTTTGCCAGCCAACCTAGTCATTAATACGCCCACTGGCTTTTCCAAACATATGCTTAGATATCTTCTTCATGCTAGCATTTGATAGTCTGCAGTTGCGAAACAAGAAACCTCGCTTGTTTCCCCGCCATAGTGAACAATTGTCTTTGAGCCTTGTGGTCAAGAGGCAATGGCACTAGGTGGAGAAAGACACCCAGTGGCCCTCGTAGCAAAAGCATGAATTGAATTGTTAGCTGCTCAGATTCACTTACTCACTCTCCATCCAAACAGTAGGTTGGATTCAGTGGCAAACAAAGGAAATCTCTATGAATGATGAAAGCAACTATGCCGTGCACTGGGGGGATGGGGGAGGTCAGTTCTCTTTCCCTGGAATCTATGCATTCACGTTCCAAGAATGAGCTGCATGCTCTTCTCATCAAGATAATCTCAGCATTTGAATTAATGAGTCTGATTGTTGTGCCCTGGGCCATTAGCCTCCGGCACTGCCCGGGGGAACACAACCAACATGCCTCTGTGGTGTAGACATGATGCCCTTCATCTTCTCCTCCACTCACTGTGCCATCCTCACACACCACCTTTGAGCTCAAAACACTTAAGACTAATTATGTCACCCATGAATAGCCGTGTGCTTACTAGGGACCTTAGCAGGGCAAAGGGTCTTCATGATGGAAAGGAACAAAACTCTAAGGGTAAAATTTGAAAGCCAGACCAACACATCCATAGCCTATCCTAAGACTTGTCATAATCATTCATCTAAATAATACTTTATAAAGAAATCTGTTCCTGAGCTGGAGAGATGGCTTAGTGGCCAAGGCATTTGCCTACGAAACCTAAGGACCCAGGTTCAATTCCCCAGAATCCACATAAGGCAGATGCACAGAATGGCGCATGCATCAGGAGTTTGTTTGCAGTGGCTGGAGGCTCTGGAATGCCTGTATTCTCATTCTCATTCTCTCTCTCTCTCTCTCTCTCTCTCTCTCTCTCTCTCAATCTCTTTTTCTCCTAATAAATGAAGAAATAATTAAAAAGTTAAAAATAGATAAATCTGTTCCTAACGTCAGATGACTCTCATTTGTAATCCCAGCACTGGAGAAGGAGGGACAGGAACATGCTTGGGGCTCACTGGCCAGAGAGCAAAGCTTCACTGGTGAGCTCCAGGCCCATAAGAAGTCCTGTCTCAAAAAATAACTAACTAAATAAATAAAATGGACATTAACCCTGAAGAATGATATCCAAGGTTGTCTTCTAGGTTCCACAGGCATATTCTCAAACATGGCACACATATGTGTATGCACATATGAACATACTCATGTGCACACATATATCTGCACAAAAAAGAAACCTGTTCTTTAGCCAAAAGACATTAATATTCAATGAAATAATTACTTATGAAATGTCTCTTGCCATAATCTCTATCTCTCAATTCTTTGAATCACAGCACAATCTTACGTTCTAGTTTTTCTGTTTCCCTCTCACTTTGTGTCTGTTTTTAATGCATTACTTTCACAAAAGACTTTAGCACAGACCCTGAGCTTTCTCTTCAAATAAAATAATAAACTTATTATTTTTCCACCGCTAATCTAAATTAGTAGGCATGTCCAAGTATGCGTTATTTATTGGAGAATATTTTCCCACATTCCAACTTTATTGTTGACGGACAGGAAAGCTGAGAACAGTAACAATTGCTTCAGCGATGATTACCATATTGCCCGTTAATACTCCAGCATGTGCCCTTAAATGTTTTTAAATAATTCAAAGGACAGGAAGGGAAAAATAAATAAAAGTATAATAATAAATTATGGAAAAAATGGGAACAACAAACCATGAAAGGCAGCCCAGTGAGAAAGTAAATGAAGTAAAGACTATATTGAAATTTTTTTAAGATTTTATTTTTTTATTCGTTTATTACAGTCAGAGGGGAAGAGAGAGAGAGTGAGAACAGGCACACTAGGGCTTCTAGCCACTGATAACGAACTCTAGACGCATGTGCCACTATGTGCATCTGGCTTACGTGGGACCTGGAGAATCGAACCTGGGTCCTTAGGCTTCGCAGGCATGAGCCTTAATTGCTAAGCCAACTCTCCAGCCCTATATTGAATACTGAATAGGGTTGTAAAGTTGTAAACCTTGTCAGTACCCTTTTCTAACCATGGTTCTTTTTAGAACTGCCTCCTTATTTATTTTCAGTTGATGGCTTTCCTGAGGTTTCAAAGCTTGTAAAGGTACAAGTAGGTCTAAAGAAAAACTAATAATTTGGGTTATTTCAAGATGTCACTGTAGGGGCTAGGGAGATGGCTTGGCAGTTAAAAGGTACTTGCTTATAAAGACTTCCAGGTTTGATTCTCCCATTACCCACATAAAGCTAGATACACAAAGTGGCACATGTATTTGGAGTTCATGATACATACATATGACAGTCCAGGTGGTGATCTTAGGAGCAATCTAATCCCCATCCTATTACAAGAGAACTTGGCACCCTCCTGCCCATGTAGAAACCACGCTGAGGAAGTGAGGTACCCAGTTTACCACAGAGATGGCAATGTTTGTGTGAGGGTCAGGCATGCACATTACTTTCAAAGAGCAATAGTAGTGATGTGAGAATTTGCTGGGATTGGACTTGCCTATGACCTATATCCTTTCCCTAAGCTCAGGTCCTGACTCACTTCTGACTCACTTTTTGTCCTTGTTTTATGCTATGATCTTTTAAATGGTGCCATTTTAGCTCTTTCCCCAGCCTCTTAAAATTTTCTTTGCTTACTTCCAAATAATAAACAAACCCCACTTTTGTCTGGATAGATCTTACAGAACAATGTTGTCAGGCATTTCTCAGAGCCCATGATATATTTAAAAGAAAAAAGCCAGCAAAGCCTAAAGCTCTATGACCTGTGAGCCTAAGGGCACTAGGACAAAATAAAGTGAGAACAAAGGGAGATAAAGGTTTTCTCTCCACTGTTCCCTCTGCCAATCACTGTCCCTCTGCTCCGAACTCTGTGACCCTCTTATGGCCATGTCCTACCCTAGTTCCTGTTAGGTAAAGATATGACTAATGGCCATGTGTGCTGGTGACAGACTGACCTCTGTCTTGTTCCTCCTGTAGAACAGAAGTCTGGTAGCATCTCAGACACTGAATATGCCATGAGGAGAAGCTTTCAGGAAAGAGTGTCCACTGTGATATATAAGTGAGTATTTGTTTAGATAGGCTAGCCTCTTCCAGAATCTAGTTGCTACATCTCAGGATATATGCCTTCTTGCCCGCAGCCCAGGAGATAAAACATAGAACCAGACCCACACCGTGGACAGGTCTCAAGGAAAAGTTCGGCCCCAGAGGCAGAATATTGGGCTCAGAGGACTGAAGAAACAGAGAAAGGAAGTGATCCAGACAAACTGTGAGCCTCAGGAACACTGCACAAATCTGCGGGCAGTGGAACACTGGGGAGATTCACCCTGGAGCAGGTTACTGCAGAGATCTAGTAGAACCAGTGGGAAAATAAGGAACAGAAGCCAGGCCAGGGAGCAGGAGCCATGCTGGAATTTCTGGCACACCCAGAAAAAGGACAAGACAGGCCCCAGGTTTGATGATGGGACCACCACGCAAGCAGATATCTGAAATATCAGCCTGGCAAAGGAAATAAGATATGGCTCTGTCTCTTAAGTACAAACGAACACCTGGGTCTCAAAGCCTCACTAACCGAAATGGAAATACAAGTTCAGGACCACTTATGGTGCTCTGACTCTGGACAGAGTCCTTCCAGCTCACTGGTTTTCAGTGAGAGTGCATGTGGCCTTGAGACTTGGATGCCACTGGCCCAACATGAAAAGGCAGTGACGCCTCTCAAGGGCTGAAGCGGAGTCCGATGAGGTCCGTGTAACATTGATGCTAACCAGGAAAAGGCATCACACGCAGGCAGAGATTATGCAGTGAGTACAAGATGTGACAAGTGGACCGAATCTATGTTATTTTTTACAAAGATTCCCCTCCCAGTAAAGCCAAGGTCTGTCCCCAGCATAGACCAACATATAAAAACAGACTCAGTTATGGCCTTCAATGGGTACCTTGCCCTTGGACAGTAATTAACCTGTAAAACCACACCCAGCAGAGAAGGGAAGTATCATGGAAGAAGAAACTTGATTGTGACCAGCACTAGATCTTGCAAGCCACATGGTTGGCCACCCCACTAAAGCATACTAAATGGCATGTCTGTAATGAAAGAAACCAACTTCTCTCTGATTAGATTTGAGGTCCGCTCCACAGAGGGAATTCAAAACCCTAGTCAAAATCCTGAAAAGCCAAAGGACCAAGATTCGATTCCCCAGGACCCACATAAGCCAGATGCACAAGGTGACACATGTGTATGAAGTTCATTTGCAGCAGCTGGAGACACTGGCGCGCTCTCTCTCTCTCTCTCTCTCTCTCTCTCTCTCTCTGCCTTTCTCTCTCAAGTAAAGAAATAAAAATATTTTTAAAGTTTCAAAAAATAATAAATAAATAAAAGCCTATGGCTGAAAAGATCATAAGACCTGAGAGGAAGCTATTGTTCTTTGGCTAAATAAATATACCCAGCAAATTTCCCTCTATTTATGTTTATGCACAAATATCAATGCTTCTCTTACTGTTTGTTAGAGAGAAGCTTCTCTTTCCAAATGGCAGTGATAAGCTGGGCGTGGTGGCGCACGCCTTTAATCCCAGCACTCGGGAGGCAGAGGTAGGAGGATCACCGTGAGTTCGAGGCCACCCTGAGACTCCGTAGTAAATTCCAGGTCAGCCTGGGCTAGAGTGAGACCCTACCTCGAAAAAAAAAACCAAAAAAAAAAAAAAAAAAAAAAAAACCAAATGGCAGTGATGACTGCGGAGACTCAAAATTCATCAAAGTGCTAAGGCAACATGATGATAGAGTGTTCAGCACTAAGTGAGAAATCTCAATTATATAACCTCCAAGGCTCAGGCACCATTGCAGAAGAGGTGGCAGAAAGAATGTGAGAGATAAAGGATGGGGAAGAGTGCTTTGCAACTCTGTCTTCCACACACAAAGTGGCAGTTGCCTTCATGACCTCGCAGAGGCTGACAGTAACTACATGAGACCTGCATAATATGAGCTCCCCCCACAAAAAAAATGATTACATCAAAATAGAAGAGGGGCTAGTTGGAAAGAAGAAGGAGGTGGTTCAGTGGAGGGGGATACAGGAGGGTGGTTGTAGGGGCCTAGGATCAGGATGGATAGATAGATAGATAGATAGATAGATAGATAGATAGATAGATAGATGGATAGACAGGAGTTGTCCATAAAACATTTAAAACAAAAGAAATGTGACTATAAAAAGGGTAGGGGAAGCATTTTTATTTATCCCAAGAATCACAAAGTCTCCTCCTCAAGCCCTATGGGACATGAAAAGGAGAGTCAAGCAAAACCTGCATTAGCAGCACAAGACTTCTTTTCCTCCCAGAAAGTGCACAACATGAACTCAAGCTCAGAATCTGAGAAGCTGCAAAATAAACTTTTTGTCAAAAGCATGGCTAGTTCATGACTTTCTTTTCACAATCAAGCTATGTTCCTGCCTTCCCCCCTCCACCCCCCCGGCCCCAGGCCTGCCTCCCCGTTTTCATTATCTGTGACAAAGTGGAAGATATGTTGGACAGATGCACCATTCAGAGGCCAAGTTCTGCATAGCACTTTTGTTCTGGAAGGAACATCTGGCCCCACAACGTCCATCCCCGCGGAGACTCCGCGGCTGCGGACGTGGCTGGATGCTTGGCTTGTCTCGCAGCTGTGGGTCTGCCTCCGGAGCCACACTTGGCAAAGCGCAGCTGTGCGACGTCTGACTTTATCTGTCCCCATCCTCCTCGGTCCTTCCACTCAAGGAGTCAGGGAAAGATTCTCAAATAGACAGAACGGTGATTCTTCTCCCCCAGCCCTTGATAGACATCGGAATCAAGTCCTGGCCATGCAGGAACTGCAGCCCTGTCACCAGGCTATGGTTTAGGGAAGAGGTTAATCCCCCACCATGAGGCAAGTCTGGAAGAAAATGAGTTTCTAGGCATGAAGACGAAAAGAAAACTATTTTGGGAAAGTGAAGCTTTTTCTGTGAGTGAAGCTGGAAGATTTTTTAAAAAAATGAAGAAAGGAACCTATAAAGATGCTTAGGAGGAAAAGGATTCCAGAAATAGCTGTGGATTGGAAGGATTCATGTCTAGTAATTCGTTGGACAATGTTTGTCTTTTCCAGGGCATACATTTCACTAGAGAAACTATAGGAAAGAAATATAGATCTAGAGTGAATCATATTTCTACCATCAAAACCAGCCATTTGGGGGCATTTTCTCCCTGTTGTTTTTCTAGTATACAGAACAGTGGATCATTTTCCTTCTAGATTTGATCACATGTATTATATGTTTATGTATTTAAAATAGACACTTTTGCTATGCTATTGACATACTTTGTAATAATTTTTATGGTCATTTAATTGAGCAGTTGCATCTGTTTTTTCAATTATTTTTTATTTGTATTTGAGGAGGGTATGCCAGTGTCTCTTGCTGCTGCGAGTGAATGGCCATCTTGCTTTACATAGGTGGCAAGAGGACTGAACCAGGGCTGGCACGCTTTCCAAGCAAGCGCCTTTAATGATTAAGCTATCTCCCCAGCCCTTACCTCAGTTTTATAAATCACCCTATTTAGGTTCGATGGACACTGAAGGAACATCTTTAAAGGAAGGAACAGAATCAGGGGGAAAAAGAAAGATTAGATTTAGGCAATAACAGGACAGAATATGTAAACTCCAAGAGCTATTTGGCCTAGAGACAAGAAGACAGTGAGACCCATGGCAGAAATACAAGGAGCCTTTGAGGTTGCCTGCTTCCCACTTATGAAAAGTGCAGCACATGAGCCACCAGCATGAGCACCGCCTGGGAGCTGTTAGAAATGTAGAGCCTCCGCCCCGACTCCAGACTCACTGAGTCAGAACCACTTTAGTCCAGACTAAGGCTCACTGGTTCAGGGCAACCCCAAGTCAGGCCACAGTTACACAGCTCAAGAGTGATCTCTGGTTGTTTTTACTCAGCCACAGTTTATCTTAACCCACCAGTGATCATCGATAATATTTATCAATGCCTGCAGAGCAGGAATTATTCTAATTGTCTTATATCTAATCTTCTCAAAAGCCATGTTAGTATCTCTATTTTACAGATCAAAACCTTGAGTGTTAAGTAACTTGACCAATGTCACATCAAATGGGTGTGGTGGTGGTACACACCTGTGATGTCAGCACTCAGAGAGCAAAAAAATTACAGGTTTGAAGCCAAACTAACATACATGGTAAATTCCAGATCAATCATAGACATATAGCAAGACTGTGTCTTGAAAATGCCAAAAAAAAAAAAAAGGAATTGAAATAGAACCCCTGGTGTCTGATTTCACAGCTTGCATTTATAACTACCAAACTGGATGGATGCATGCATGCATGGATGGATAGATGCATGGATGGATAGATGGATGGGTGAATGGATGGATAGATGGGTGGGTGGATGGATGGATGGGTGCATGGGTGGGGGGGTGGATGAGTGGGTGGGTGGGTGGATGGATGGATGGGTGCATGGGTGGGGGGGTGGATGGATGGGTGGGTGGGTGGATGGATGGATGGGTGGGTGGGTTGATGGGTGAATGGGTGGCTGGATGGATGGATGGATGAGTGGATGGATGATAAACCTTTTTTACATGCTCAGGTATGCTAGGGACAGTATGCATAGCTTAAAGTCCCCTTCCTGTTCTTCATCAACCAATTCAGCAGAACTTCAGAAAGAAGCAGACGCTGGGGTACCAGGAAGAATAGCTGGGCATTATTATTAGACACTAAGTTCTACATATCTGAGAAATTAATCAGATGTTGGGCATTCTTCCATTCAGCTTTCTATTTCCCCATCAGCCTCTTCTCCCAACTCCCTTCTAATCACCCTACTTTTAACTATATCTATAAAATTCTCTTGATATGTGTAATAACACAGTCACAGAATGAGGGGGTTAGGCTGTGGGTATCTCTGAGACCATTAACCTGCTACCACAGAAGGCTCATTTGATATTGCTCACACTGTTCTCAGAGGACCGCAATCTGTTCCCTTCATCCCACTACTCATTCTTTCCAACATAATAAAAACATGTCATGGTTCTAGTCACACACGTCAGCCAAACAGAAAATCAAAACATGACATTTCCTGGTTCAGAATGTCCTGCAGAACAATAGAAAGGCTGTCATTTTTTCCAGGTATCCTCTATAAAGGAAAAAATGACACTAAATAGTTCATTGAGTTGGTGTGGACATCAAGAAGGCAATTGGGAAGCATATATAAAAAGTTAATGCAAATCCTAAAATTCTATTGTAAAGACACAAATAGGACAGGCACAAAGAAACATTCTGACTGAGAAAGCATAAAAAGTAGCCTAAATGATCATGATTTCAGTACTATTTCATACCTGTGAAATCTTTATCTATGTAGCCTTTATTTATTTACTTATTTATTATGAGATGGGCAGATAGAGACAGAGAGAGAAGAAGAGAGGAGTATTCCAGGGCCTCTAGCCACTGCAAATGAACTCTAGAGGCATGTGCCACCTTGTGCATCTGGATTTACACGGGTCCTGGGGATTCAAACCTGGGTCTTTACAGGCAAGCACCTTAACCACTCCAGCCTGCATATAGCCTTTAAGCAATAGGATAATATATACTAGATGATATAGAAATAGGTGCAAAGATATCAATTTTCACAACTTTACAATAAGGTTGATTGATACACAGTCATATATCCAGAATTATCTTACTAAAACAACCTCCAAGCTCTTTGTTGTTGATAGGCTTTATCTGTGGATTTCTAATTATCCCACTATCACTTACACTGCTAAACAATTTTAAATGTTATTAAAAGTAGGGATTACTGATTAAACCATGCACATATTGAAAACTATAAAAAAATGCCAATAACAAGTAGAATGCATTTAGTTCTTTACACATTGAAAAACACATTCCCATGCAAACTGTAGCTCGATAAAGTAATTTGGATATTAGCTAGGAATACTTATATTCAAAACATCAATAAATCAGGCAGCATCAGGAGCAGATGCAAGCTCGCCCATATTCCCCTCACTGGCTACGTTCCTGTCATGAAGGCCCATGGTAGGTCCTTCCATATGACAGCAATTGTCACCATAGGGCCTTTACTACGTGACTTTTTCTTTTGCCTGAAGGCTCTTCTGCTGTTCTCCAGAGCTGTCTCCTTCTCATCATTTAGGACTGAATTTCATCTCTTTAATCTTCTCAACGAAGTCTTCCTCACCACCTGAAGTTTCTTCCCTCTACTTTTCTCCCAGTCAGTTTTTTTTTCTTGGCATGCATCCCAGAATGTGGCTCACCCACAAGGATACTTAGTATATTCTTCTTAAACAAAACCATCATCAGTTGTCCTCAGTGCAGTAGGCAGTGTGTCAGTCTCATAAATCAGCATCAGTCCATGTTAATTTTGAAAAATTTTTATCTATGACATTATGAAATATGAATTATAAGGTTTTCTTCATTTGTCTTCCAATTCTTAATTGCATACTGTTCTATTCATATATATACATATATATTTTATTATTTGAGAGAGAAAGAGAAGTGACGTGCCAAGGCCTCTAACCACTGCAAATGAACTCTAAACACATGCACCACCTTGTGCATCTGGCTTTACCTGGGTACTGGGGAATTGAACACAGATCTTTAAGCTTTGCAAGCAAGCACCTTAACTGATGAGACATCTCTCCAGCCCCCTGTTCTATTCTTTATTTAAAAGTTGAACCATCTAGGCATGGTGGCACAGACCTTTAACTCCAGCTGGACAATTCAGGAGACTAAGGTAGGAGGATCACTGTGAGTGTAAGTCCAACGTGGGCTACAGATTGAGTTCCAGGTCTGCCTGAGCTAGCATGAGACTCTGCCTCAAACGAAAAATAGTAAAATAGTAAAATAATAAAATAAAATAAATAAAAGTTTAGCTATAACTTCCACACAGTTAAGTGCACAGATGTGAAGGATACAGCTTGGTTAAGTTTGAACAGTTATGTAAGGCCACTTAACTCACACCCCAGTCAACACAGAGCATTTTAATCACTCTAGGAAGCATACCTTGCCCTTTCTAGTCATATCAGGAAAAGCAATAATTATTCTAATTTCTAGCACTATAAATCATTCTCCCTCTACTGAGATTCATATAAAAGAGATAATACAGTGCTATGATTTTTTTTTTGGGGGGGGGGGTGAAGGGAGCTGGTCACTTTGAACTAGTGTGATACTGCTAAGGTGAGCCCATATTGCTGCATTCGGCACAGTTCATTCATTTCCCTTGCTTTACAGTATCCTACTAGATGACTATTTTTCAATTTTATTTCTTTTTATTTTCTTCTGCTAATGGACATACAGTTGTACTTTATTCACTAGAAAACTGCCTGGTTTTAAGCCCCTGCTCTTCCCCTTACTAGCTATGTGTCCTGGGGAAAATTATCTAACCTCTCCTATGAAATTATATGTCCTCCTTCTCCCATTCCCACAATTTTCAGTGGATATATGACTACCTAATAGACTGCAACTCCCAGCCTCCATTTGTAATCATGCGACTAGGGAATGTGAACAGAATAAGTGTATATAAAAGTTCATGGCCCAGATTAAAGACAGTAGGTGTGCACATCTTCACACTCTCCCAAAGGGTTGATAGACATGCCTACAACCCAGCTTTAATCACAAAATCAAAGAGACACAATATAGAAGGAGCATGGATTCCTGAATTCTTCATGGAGCAGACCTGCCCTTCCCAGACTCACAAGGCTGTAAGAGACAAGCTACATTCTTCAAGCAACTGCATTATTTCATTCATTGTTATTTTTATTGTGGCTTATAGCACTATTTTCTTTTATTTATTTATTTTTTTGAGGCAAGTCCAACAGACTGGCTTTTTTTTAATGACAGAGAGAGAATTGGGGTGCCAGTTCTCCATCCACTGCAATCGAACTCCAGACACGTGCACCACCTTGTGTGCGTGTGCACACTTGTGTCACTTTGTGCGTCTGGCTTATGTGGGACCTGGAGAGTAGAACATGGGTCCTTAGACTTCATAGGCAAGGACTTAAACTATGAAGCCATCTCTTCAGCTGTATACCACTATTCTTTTTTGTTGCCCCCCCCCCACTTTGGTTTTTGGAGGTAGGGTTTCACTCTAGTCCAGGCTGACCTAGAATTCACTATGTAGTCTCAGGGTGGCCTTGAACTCATAGTGATCCTCCTACCTCTGCATCCTGAGTGCTGTGATTAAAAGTGTGCACCACCACACCTGGCCTTCCTATAACACTATTCTTTATCCTAACTAATATACTCTCTGTGCCTTAGTTTTAGATAATGCTTGTGGTCAATTAGAAATTGGCTGTTATTCTCTGCATAATAGAATAGGAACATTATAAAATGTCAAAGTCCTCAAGACTCCCCACAAGAAAAATGTCCCACTTTAACTCAACAAAATAAGACAATCTAACAATGTGCAAGGCAATGTCTTATAACTTATTACAAGGAACAATGTAGTCAAGGTTAAAAAATACTTTTCTTATTCAGACATGAAATAAAAAATAGTCTAAATGCACTCCAAGTTTTCAATCTATTACTGGGCTTAGTTTTTCTTTTTCCTTTTTTTTTTTTTTTTTTTTCAAGGTAGAGTCTTGCCCTAGCCTAAGCTGACCTGGAATTCACTACATCACCTCAGGGGGCCTCAAACTCACAGCAATCCTCAGCCTCCCAAGTGGAATTAAAGACATGTGCCACCTCACCCAGCTGGGCTTAGTTTTTCATGTTAACAATATATATTTTTTTAAAGTATTCAATCTCAATACTTGCCCAGAGGAGGTGCTCTCCCTGTTTTAGTATAGATATTCAACATTTTAGTTTACTAATATTAAATAAGATAAATGATTTTCACCAGACTTGATGGCAAATAAGGAACATTAAAGCATACTTTTCTCTTTATTCTGTGGCCCATTGCATGACCTCCAAGACCCATCATAAAGACTTTTAAAATTTTTTTTATTTTTATTTATTAGAGAGAGGGAAAAGGAAGGAGAAAGGGAAAGAGAATGAGTGTGCCAGGGCTGCTAGCCACTGCAAACAAATTTCAGACATGCACCATTGTGTACATCTGGCTTTTGTGAGCACTGGGGAATTGAACTTTGCGTCCTTATGCTTTGCAGGCAAGTACCTTAACAGCTAAGCCATCTCTCCAGCCCATAAAGATTGGAGCAATCCTCATACCTCTGTCTCTTGAGTGCTGTGATTAAAGGTGTGAGCCACCACATCCTGTGTGTTTTCTCTTTTAAAAGGATTGCTGTGAGTTCAAGGCCACCCTGAGACTAAATAGCGAATTCTAGGTCAGCCTGGGCTAGAGTGAGACCCTACCTTGAAAAAGGAAAAAAGAAAAGAGAGAGAGAGAAAGAAAGAAAGCAGATATTAACAACTAGAAACATGGGGGAAAGCAGATATGAGAGGGAAGTGAACACAAACACCTTACTTGCAAGACAGGCACTTTTCATCAAGTACAACAAGGAGTCACACATACATACTTTAAAATATTCATGCTTGAAAAGAATTCTCTCTGAATGCTCATACCTAAAACAGTTCTTTTATGGCAGGAATTTTGTTCAACTTGTAGGCTTTGAACAGAAGTGAAAAAAAGATAAAACGTGACCTACAATTACCAGAATCTGAAAAAAAAAAATCATAGAACTATGCTAGTATACTAGTTTGCCAAAATTCATATTGGCTGACTCATTAGAAGTTCATAAGATTAAAATGAATAAAATATTCACAAGTATGTTGTTCCTTCATGTTTTTATGATTATTACACAATTTGTTTTAAAACTGATAACATGCCTAAGAGAATAACAATTCAAGAATAAAATGAATGTAAACTTAGCTGTGCTCTCCTTCAGAGAGAGAAGGAGGGAGGCATACAGGGAGGGAAGGAAAGAGGGGAGAAGAGCAGCAAAGACCCTTGATGTCTACCATTTTAAGACTGACAAGTATAGAAGCTAAGAAATAAGGAGACTCCTCAGTGGAGTGGGGACAGCGGGGAGGGAAAGGATGGTGCTAACAGATGGTGTGTCCATCCAAAGTTTCTACTTAATGAAAAAGGTAATATTAGAAAAATAAATAGAAAGGGCTAATACTGAATTCCAGGATAACAGACAAGTAAGAATCTTTGGGACAGGAAGAGAAGGCAGTGATAATTTATCTAAAACAATGTGGAGATAGAGTCCTTCAAAGTTAGCTTGGGTGATGAGAAAGGTATAGACGGTTCAGAGACAGGGTGCCTTCTTCTATTTGCCAGAAGGAGGTGGAACCACGTGAGGAAAACATGCCCTCCTACCACCAGCCTTGCAACTTAGGCCTAAGGGATGAGCGAGAAATGTTAGTAAAGGTGCGTCCCAAGGTGAACAGACTGACGCCATCCGATTCAGTGGGCTTGCTGGGGATCCCCAGTGCATCCGCCTCCTGACACTCTGGCAACTAGCAAGCAAGACTGTGAGTTATAGATGTTGCTTTCAGGGGAAAGGCTTCATGTCCAAATCTAACTCTGAGGTCACTTAGCACTTACAAAGGAACAGATTTTGGACTGGATACTGAGGAGATATGGCAACCAGCACAGGAACCAAGTGATCAAATATTAACGTGACAGTAGTCAGGCAAAGTGGCCTTAGTGGCCTCTCGATATTGTATGCAGATAACACACGTAACCTGAACACTGTAGCTCGTGACCAAACATCACATAAACCTCAAGGAAGGGGCACTTGACAACACACTGGCTTACTTTGTCTAAAGTGACAATGTCTTACATAAAGGTTTTCAAAATAGTCCCTAGTGTGCCTCTGGATTTCAATGGAGTCTACTTTTTTAACTTTTTATTGATATTCTCCATCTATATAGACAATATGCCATGAAAATAATCCCCACACACACACACACTACCATCCCTTTTCCCTCTCGAATCTCTCTCCATTGGATTCCACCTTCTTCTTTCCAACTAGTTTCTCTTTTATTTTGATATCATCATTTTCCCCTTCTATTATACAGGCGTTATATAGGTAGCATCAGTCACTGTGAGATCATGAATATCCAAGCCACTTTGTGTCTGGAGGACAGTATTGCAAAGCATTCCTCCCCTCTTTTTTGGCTTTTATATTCTTTCTACCACTTCTTCTGCAATTGTTTATTTGAGTCTATTTTGTCATCTTTTTCATTTCTAATTTTATTAGTTTGGATCTTCTCTCTCTTTCACTTGGTTAATTTGGCTAGGGGCTTGACAATCTTTTTCATCTTCCCAAGAACCAACATTTTTTTTTAATTCTATTTATTTATTTAAGAATAAAAGAGAGAAAAAGGCAGACAGAAAGAGTGCATATGGGCACACCAGAGTCTCCTGCCACTGAAAAGAAAAAAAACTCCAGACACATACACCATTTTGCTTTATATGGGTACTGGGGACTCAAACCCAGGTTGTCAGGCTTTCAGGCTTTTACAAGCAAGCACCTTTAACCCTTGAGCCATCTCTCTAGCCCAATATTTTTGTTTGTCTGATTCTATACATTTTTCTTTCAGTTTCCATCTCATTAATTTTTGTCCTGATCTCTATTGTGTTTGCCACTTCCTGCTTCTGAGTTTGGCTTGTTCTCATTTTTCTAAGACCTTAGACTCAAAGCTATAAAATACCTGTAAACTTTCCTCCCAGGACTGTCTGAGCCATATCCTGCAGGTTCTCACAAGTTGTGCTGTCATTTTCATTTGATTATAGGATTTTTTGTTTGTTTGGTTGGTTGTTTGTTTGTTTTTACTTATTTATTTGAAAGTGACAGGCAGAGAGAGAAAGAGGCAGATATATAGAGCAAGAGAATGGGCACACCAGGGCCTCCAGCCACTGCAAATGAACTCCAGATGCGTGCGCCCCCTTGTGCATCTGGATTACAGTGGGTCCTGGGAATCAAACTCGACAATTCAGCTCAAGCAAGCCTTAACCCTAAGCCATCTTCCAGCAATTCTTAACTCATTTCTCATGCTACTATCCATTCAGAATGTATTATTACTAGGAATACTTAAAAAATAAAAATAAAAGCTCAGTAAATTGCAGCTTTTCACTGGAGTCGGCATGAACCTTAGGTCCCCAGAGCAATTGTCACCATAGGGCCTTTACTACGTGACTTTTTCTTTTGCCTGAAGGCTCTTCTGCTGTTCTCCAGAGCTGTCTCCTTCTCATCATTTAGGACTGAATTTCATCTCTTTAATCTTCTCAACGAAGTCTTCCTCACCACCTGAAGTTTCTTCCCTCTACTTTTCTCCCAGTCAGTTTTTTTTTCTTGGCATGCATCCCAGAATGTGGCTCACCCACAAGGATACTTAGTATATTCTTCTTAAACAAAACCATCATCAGTTGTCCTCAGTGCAGTAGGCAGTGTGTCAGTCTCATAAATCAGCATCAGTCCATGTTAATTTTGAAAAATTTTTATCTATGACATTATGAAATATGAATTATAAGGTTTTCTTCATTTGTCTTCCAATTCTTAATTGCATACTGTTCTATTCATATATATACATATATATTTTATTATTTGAGAGAGAAAGAGAAGTGACGTGCCAAGGCCTCTAACCACTGCAAATGAACTCTAAACACATGCACCACCTTGTGCATCTGGCTTTACCTGGGTACTGGGGAATTGAACACAGATCTTTAAGCTTTGCAAGCAAGCACCTTAACTGATGAGACATCTCTCCAGCCCCCTGTTCTATTCTTTATTTAAAAGTTGAACCATCTAGGCATGGTGGCACAGACCTTTAACTCCAGCTGGACAATTCAGGAGACTAAGGTAGGAGGATCACTGTGAGTGTAAGTCCAACGTGGGCTACAGATTGAGTTCCAGGTCTGCCTGAGCTAGCATGAGACTCTGCCTCAAACGAAAAATAGTAAAATAGTAAAATAATAAAATAAATAAATAAAAGTTTAGCTATAACTTCCACACAGTTAAGTGCACAGATGTGAAGGATACAGCTTGGTTAAGTTTGAACAGTTATGTAAGGCCACTTAACTCACACCCCAGTCAACACAGAGCATTTTAATCACTCTAGGAAGCATACCTTGCCCTTTCTAGTCATATCAGGAAAAGCAATAATTATTCTAATTTCTAGCACTATAAATCATTCTCCCTCTACTGAGATTCATATAAAAGAGATAATACAGTGCTATGATTTTTTTTTGGGGGGGGGGGTGAAGGGAGCTGGTCACTTTGAACTAGTGTGATACTGCTAAGGTGAGCCCATATTGCTGCATTCGGCACAGTTCATTCATTTCCCTTGCTTTACAGTATCCTACTAGATGACTATTTTTCAATTTTATTTCTTTTTATTTTCTTCTGCTAATGGACATACAGTTGTACTTTATTCACTAGAAAACTGCCTGGTTTTAAGCCCCTGCTCTTCCCCTTACTAGCTATGTGTCCTGGGGAAAATTATCTAACCTCTCCTATGAAATTATATGTCCTCCTTCTCCCATTCCCACAATTTTCAGTGGATATATGACTACCTAATAGACTGCAACTCCCAGCCTCCATTTGTAATCATGCGACTAGGGAATGTGAACAGAATAAGTGTATATAAAAGTTCATGGCCCAGATTAAAGACAGTAGGTGTGCACATCTTCACACTCTCCCAAAGGGTTGATAGACATGCCTACAACCCAGCTTTAATCACAAAATCAAAGAGACACAATATAGAAGGAGCATGGATTCCTGAATTCTTCATGGAGCAGACCTGCCCTTCCCAGACTCACAAGGCTGTAAGAGACAAGCTACATTCTTCAAGCAACTGCATTATTTCATTCATTGTTATTTTTATTGTGGCTTATAGCACTATTTTCTTTTATTTATTTATTTTTTTGAGGCAAGTCCAACAGACTGGCTTTTTTTTAATGACAGAGAGAGAATTGGGGTGCCAGTTCTCCATCCACTGCAATCGAACTCCAGACACGTGCACCACCTTGTGTGCGTGTGCACACTTGTGTCACTTTGTGCGTCTGGCTTATGTGGGACCTGGAGAGTAGAACATGGGTCCTTAGACTTCATAGGCAAGGACTTAAACTATGAAGCCATCTCTTCAGCTGTATACCACTATTCTTTTTTGTTGCCCCCCCCACTTTGGTTTTTGGAGGTAGGGTTTCACTCTAGTCCAGGCTGACCTAGAATTCACTATGTAGTCTCAGGGTGGCCTTGAACTCATAGTGATCCTCCTACCTCTGCATCCTGAGTGCTGTGATTAAAAGTGTGCACCACCACACCTGGCCTTCCTATAACACTATTCTTTATCCTAACTAATATACTCTCTGTGCCTTAGTTTTAGATAATGCTTGTGGTCAATTAGAAATTGGCTGTTATTCTCTGCATAATAGAATAGGAACATTATAAAATGTCAAAGTCCTCAAGACTCCCCACAAGAAAAATGTCCCACTTTAACTCAACAAAATAAGACAATCTAACAATGTGCAAGGCAATGTCTTATAACTTATTACAAGGAACAATGTAGTCAAGGTTAAAAAATACTTTTCTTATTCAGACATGAAATAAAAAATAGTCTAAATGCACTCCAAGTTTTCAATCTATTACTGGGCTTAGTTTTTCTTTTTCCTTTTTTTTTTTTTTTTTTTCAAGGTAGAGTCTTGCCCTAGCCTAAGCTGACCTGGAATTCACTACATCACCTCAGGGGGCCTCAAACTCACAGCAATCCTCAGCCTCCCAAGTGGAATTAAAGACATGTGCCACCTCACCCAGCTGGGCTTAGTTTTTCATGTTAACAATATATATTTTTTAAAGTATTCAATCTCAATACTTGCCCAGAGGAGGTGCTCTCCCTGTTTTAGTATAGATATTCAACATTTTAGTTTACTAATATTAAATAAGATAAATGATTTTCACCAGACTTGATGGCAAATAAGGAACATTAAAGCATACTTTTCTCTTTATTCTGTGGCCCATTGCATGACCTCCAAGACCCATCATAAAGACTTTTAAAATTTTTTTTATTTTTATTTATTAGAGAGAGGGAAAAGGAAGGAGAAAGAGAAAGAGAATGAGTGTGCCAGGGCTGCTAGCCACTGCAAACAAATTTCAGACATGCACCATTGTGTACATCTGGCTTTTGTGAGCACTGGGGAATTGAACTTTGCGTCCTTATGCTTTGCAGGCAAGTACCTTAACAGCTAAGCCATCTCTCCAGCCCATAAAGATTGGAGCAATCCTCATACCTCTGTCTCTTGAGTGCTGTGATTAAAGGTGTGAGCCACCACATCCTGTGTGTTTTCTCTTTTAAAAGGATTGCTGTGAGTTCAAGGCCACCCTGAGACTAAATAGCGAATTCTAGGTCAGCCTGGGCTAGAGTGAGACCCTACCTTGAAAAAGGAAAAAAGAAAAGAGAGAGAGAGAAAGAAAGAAAGCAGATATTAACAACTAGAAACATGGGGGAAAGCAGATATGAGAGGGAAGTGAACACAAACACCTTACTTGCAAGACAGGCACTTTTCATCAAGTACAACAAGGAGTCACACATACATACTTTAAAATATTCATGCTTGAAAAGAATTCTCTCTGAATGCTCATACCTAAAACAGTTCTTTTATGGCAGGAATTTTGTTCAACTTGTAGGCTTTGAACAGAAGTGAAAAAAAGATAAAACGTGACCTACAATTACCAGAATCTGAAAAAAAAAAAATCATAGAACTATGCTAGTATACTAGTTTGCCAAAATTCATATTGGCTGACTCATTAGAAGTTCATAAGATTAAAATGAATAAAATATTCACAAGTATGTTGTTCCTTCATGTTTTTATGATTATTACACAATTTGTTTTAAAACTGATAACATGCCTAAGAGAATAACAATTCAAGAATAAAATGAATGTAAACTTAGCTGTGCTCTCCTTCAGAGAGAGAAGGAGGGAGGCATACAGGGAGGGAAGGAAAGAGGGGAGAAGAGCAGCAAAGACCCTTGATGTCTACCATTTTAAGACTGACAAGTATAGAAGCTAAGAAATAAGGAGACTCCTCAGTGGAGTGGGGACAGCGGGGAGGGAAAGGATGGTGCTAACAGATGGTGTGTCCATCCAAAGTTTCTACTTAATGAAAAAGGTAATATTAGAAAAATAAATAGAAAGGGCTAATACTGAATTCCAGGATAACAGACAAGTAAGAATCTTTGGGACAGGAAGAGAAGGCAGTGATAATTTATCTAAAACAATGTGGAGATAGAGTCCTTCAAAGTTGGCTTGGGTGATGAGAAAGGTATAGACAGTTCAAAGACAGGGTGCCTTCTTCTATTTGCCAGAAGGGGGTGGAACCACGTGAGGAAAACATGCCCTCCTACCACCAGCCTTGCAATTTAGGCCTAAGGGATGAGCGAGAAATGTTAGTAAAGGTGCGTCCCAAGGTGAACAGACTGACGCCATCCGATTCAGTGGGCTTGCTGGGGATCCCCAGTGCATCCGCCTCCTGACACTCTGGCAACTAGCAAGCAAGACTGTGAGTTATAGATGTTGCTTTCAGGGGAAAGGCTTCATGTCCAAATCTAACTCTGAGGTCACTTAGCACTTACAAAGGAACAGATTTTGGACTGGATACTGAGGAGATATGGCAACCAGCACAGGAACCAAGTGATCAAATATTAACGTGACAGTAGTCAGGCAAAGTGGCCTTAGTGGCCTCTCGATATTGTATGCCGATAACACACGTAACCTGAACACTGTAGCTCGTGACCAAACATCACATAAACCTCAAGGAAGGGGCACTTGACAACACACTGGCTTACTTTGTCTAAAGTGACAATGTCTTACATAAAGGTTTTCAAAATAGTCCCCAATGTGCCTCTGGATTTCAATGGAGTCTACTTTTTTAACTTTTTATTGATATTCTCCATCTATATAGACAATATGCCATGAAAATAATCCCCCCCCCCCCCCACACACACACACTACCATCCCTTTTCCCTCTCGAATCTCTCTCCATTGGATTCCACCTTCTTCTTTCCAACTAGTTTCTCTTCTATTTTGATATCATCATTTTCCCCTTCTATTATAAAGGCCTTATGTAGGTAGCATCAGTCACTGTGAGATCATGAATATCCAAGCCACTTTGTGTCTGGAGGACAGTATTGCAAAGCATTCCTCCCCTCTTTTTTGGCTTTTATATTCTTTCTACCACTTCTTCTGCAATTGTTTATTTGAGTCTATTTTGTCATCTTTTTCATTTCTAATTTTATTAGTTTGGATCTTCTCTCTCTTTCACTTGGTTGATTTGGCTAGGGGCTTGACAATCTTTTTCATCTTCCCAAGAACCAACATTTTTTTTTTAAAATTCTATTTATTTATTTAAGAATAAAAGAGAGAAAAAGGCAGACAGAAAGAGTGCATATGGGCACACCAGAGTCTCCTGCCACTGGAAAGAAAAAAAACTCCAGACACATACACCATTTTGCTTTATATGGGTACTGGGGACTCAAACCCAGGTTGTCAGGCTTTCAGGCTTTTACAAGCAAGCACCTTTAACCCTTGAGCCATCTCTCTAGCCCAATATTTTTGTTTGTCTGATTCTATACATTTTTCTTTCAGTTTCCATCTCATTAATTTTTGTCCTGATCTCTATTGTGTTTGCCACTTCCTGCTTCTGAGTTTGGCTTGTTCTCATTTTTCTAAGACCTTAGACTCAAAGCTATAAAATACCTGTAAACTTTCCTCCCAGGACTGTCTGAGCCATATCCTGCAGGTTCTCACAAGTTGTGCTGTCATTTTCATTTGATTATAGGATTTTTTTGTTTGTTTGGTTGGTTGTTTGTTTGTTTTTACTTATTTATTTGAAAGTGACAGGCAGAGAGAGAAAGAGGCAGATATATAGAGCAAGAGAATGGGCGCACCAGGGCCTCCAGCCACTGCAAATGAACTCCAGATGCGTGCGCCCCCTTGTGCATCTGGATAACAGTGGGTCCTGGGGAATCGAAACCTCGAACCAGTGTCCTTAGGCTTCACAGGCAAGCGCTTAACCGCTAAGCCATCTCTCCAGCCCAGGATTTTTTTTTTCTATCTCATTTCTTCAGTGGCTCACTATCCATTCAAGAATGTATTATTCAGTCTCCAAAAGTGACAATGTCTTAAAAAATAAAAATAAAAGCTAAGTAAATTTTCAGTTTAAAGGTGACATGGAAGCCAGGCATGGTGGCACACACCTTTAATCCCTGCACTTGAGAGGCAGAGGCAGGAGGATCGCCAGTGAGTTTGAGGCCACCCTGAGACTACAGAATGAGATCCAGGTCAACCTGAGCTAGTGAGTCCCTACCTTGGGGAAAAAAAAAAGTGACAATGTGAGGTCCACTGGGGTGAAGGGAAGGTCTACAAAGAAACCTAAATGGTGGCTATACATGAGAAAATGGTATTATAAAAGTGATATACTTCCTAAATGTGACAATTATACTCTGGTTATATAGGAGAATGTGTCCATTCCTAGGAAGTGTGTGCTTAAGTATACAGAAGTCAAGCAACATGATGAATCTGACTGTCCTCCACAGGTTCAGGAAGCCAGGTGTTGCACATCTGGAATCTCAGGATTCAGAGGCTAAGGCAGGAGGAGCTTGAGTTCAAGGCCAGCCTGGGCTACATGGTGATTTTTAGGCTATCACGACTACAGGGCAAGATCCTGTCTGACAACAACAAAAGGAATTTCAAGTAGACACAAAGAGAAACTGTATGATAAAGTAATGCGACAAAGTGTTAGTGATTCAGGAATCTGGATGCAGAATTTATGGGAGCTCTTTATACTGTTCTCACAATGCTACTTTAATCTTAAATCTTATTTTAAATTTAAGTGCTAAAACTTTAACTTTTTTTAAAGTATGAGGTCATTAAGCCTTATAAGATAAATTACTATTAGTTTCCAATACCACTATCATGGTTAATAATGTTGGTGAATTCTAGAATAAGAAAAAAATGATGTTTACCTTATAGTAAGCGAATTATGCAGATAATTAGACCCATTCATTAAACAGATCATTTTAAGTGTCTTATATGTGTTTGAAACTGATATTTTCCCAAGTGCTTTTCTCCCACAGTAGTTTTGTTACAAGTACCTGAGGAGTGAAATGTTTTGAGTAGATACCATCAGTCACTTACTGTCCAGAAAGCTAAACTTGGAATAGCATCTATCCTTACCAAAACCCTCTAAATCTACAGATCCCTCAGGATTCCTCCCTCCTGAGCTGTAGAGCCACCAGATTACTGCCAACTGTGTGGCTTCACATGTATGCCACATGGGCACATATCCCTCCTCTGCCTGCCACACTCAACTTGATTTTACTCCTCTAAATCCATATATTCTTCAGTCTTTCTCTATTTCAATAAGTGCTGAGTTCTTCCACTCAATCCCAGGAGAAACATGGGGTTACCTCTGCATCTTCCATCTCCCTCCCACCCACATTCAGTGAGTTGCTAAGTCCCTCCTGCTGATCCTATCACTAAAGATATATATGTATATACTGATACCTCACTTCTGTCTAATAGAGGAATGTAATTGTAGTGAAGAACAGCATGGATTCTCACATCAGATGACTTGGACTGACACCCACGCTGTACCCTTCATGGCTTTGTGACCTCAGACAAGTTATGTTGCCTCCCTGTGCCTCATCTCTTCATTTATAAAATCAGGACCAACAATGATACCCACGTTATAGGATCCACATAGTGAGTCCTCCATAGTGTAAGATATCTCTATTGCTTTTGCCACCATTTCACTCCAGCCCTCCTCTGTCCTAAACACTAGCCTTTTATCGGGCTCCATAATCTCACTAGCGAACACAACTACTGGCAGATACTTACAAAATGCTACTCAAAGCATGTACTTCAAGCTGGGCATGGTGGCGCACGCCTTTAATCCCAGCACTCGGGAGGCAGAGGTAATGAGGATCGCTGTGAGTACGAGGCCACCCTGAGACTACATAGTGAATTCCAGGCCAGACTGGGCTACAGCGAGACCCTGCCTTCAAAAAAAAAAAAGTAAAGAAAAATAAGAACAAAGCATGTAATTCTCCTGCTTAATTTTTTTCATTGACTTCCCATTACTTTTGATTAAAATCCAAATATTTTCTTCAAAATCTACATTTCTCTGCATAATGTAGCCTGGTATTTCTGCAACTTTTGACAATTGAAGATCACATGATGGGCAGTCAGTTAACACAGTACTACCAATTTTAGATTCAACGAATAGAGGGAGCTGGAGATAAGCCCAGTCATGAAAGCACATAAAAATGTGAGTTCAGGCAACAGGACCATGTCAAAAATCCAGGCACGGTGGTGTGCAGTGGTGATCCCAATGCTGGGGAGGTGGAGATGGGCAGATCCCTGGGGCTTGCTGGCCAACCAGTCTAGTCTACCTGGGGAGCTCCAAACCAATGAGAGGCTGTTTCAAAAGATATGGGTGATGCCTGAGGAATGATGGTAAAGATTATCCTCTGGCCTTCATACACATGTGCACACACACGCGCACCCATACATGAACACACAGACACACGTACACATACACAGAGAAACAAAGGCTTATCCAAAATTAAGTGATGAATATAATTATTTGAAAATACAGATGATAAAGCACATGTAAAGGTGAGGAGAATATTTTGGAATGTTCCCCACAGCATCAAACTTCATGTAAGCTTAGTTTCCATCCAAATGTATGTGGTGTATTTGCTCACATTTTACTTTGAACAAACTGTAAAATCTGAAATCACAATTACAGATCATCAGGAACAGCAATCTGAGGTAAATCTGTCAGGACCTGTAATTTAATTAACTAGAGGGCCCAAAACTTCTAGGGTGATTTTTTTTTTTCCACTAAAGATCACTTTCAAAATTCTGTCAAATGCTAAGTCGAGGAGAATACAGCACACCAAAGCAGAAAGATTAGCAGCATGAATCAGTTTCAAATCCAATCTGGCAGCATGTCTTCTGGGTCTATTGTAGCATTAGATGTGGCTTTCCACTATCCCTCAGTGATAGATTATCTTTTTTTTTTTTTTTCTGGGACCAGAGAAGAATATCATCGTGTACTAGGATGGGCGGGGGGATCAAATCCACACGATGAGCCCTTTTCACTGTATGCCAGTCTCTGGAAGACTTCATTTCAGCCTCCACATTGAAAAGCATGATATGCTAGCTTTCCAACAATACGCGAGGCTGTAAGACTCTGAGACCACTAAGGTACACCACTTGAGCAAGCCACTTTAAAATGTATTTCGGTGATAGCATGCTGTCGCCGTCATATCATCACGAAGAAATATTTGTATCTCATGCCTCACTGCAAAACCTCATCAGCACCTTCTCATCAACCATTTTCCCTCCATCTCCTGTGTAATTATTTTTCCTTTTTATTAGATCATTTTCATCAATATTAAGACATTCTATTATTCTTACCCTTAGGGAAAAAAAAAAAACTCTTTTCGCTAATAACCTTTTATAAGCCTTTTCAATCAAGTTTTCACTATGATTCAATCATTTCTACTAGAACCACTGTTGTCTAAAGCCCTGGTGACCTCCACGGCATGAAACCCAGTGGCCACTCGCAGTCTTCCTCATTCTGAAACATTGGCAGTATTGTCGTTTAATGGGCACATAAGAGTCATGGGGTGCTATCTGATATTTTGACACACGTATACATTGCGTCGTGTTTAAATCAGGGTGGGCCTCGCTATCTTCTCACACATGCATTGGCTGCTTGTGGTAAAAGCATTCAAAACTCTTCTAGCTTCTTTGAAATAACCAGTACTGATGACCGCTGCCTCCTCTAAGAAACATCCTCTTCACCTGAAGTTCACTTTCTATTCCTATGACAAAATGTCTGAGACCGAGTAATGGATAAAGAGCAGAGGTTTGAACCAAGCGTGGAAGTACATACTTGTAATGCTAGCACTTGGGAAACAGAGTCAAGAGGATCATCATAAGCTGAGGCCAGCATCTGGTCTATGTAGTGAGACTCCATTTCACCAAAAAAAAAAAAAAAAAATTAAGGTGAATTTATTTCCTGGTTCTAGAGACAGGCATAGACATGCGGTCAGCTCCCAGAGAGGCCTTTCTGCTACCTTGTAATATGGCAGAGGCATCATGTGGCAAGGTAAAGCCAGCACTAGTTCGGGTCTCTTTTTTCTGAAGTCACCATGGGGTCACAATCTAATAACTTCACCTAATCTTGATTATCTCCCAAATACCTGACCTCCAAATACCACTAACATTTGAATTTAGGGATTAATTTTCCATCACATGAGTGTTGGAAGGACAAATTCAAACCATAGTAGGTCTTGGTCTTGAGGACAAGTATTACAGTCAGGTTAGCATTGCTGGTAGAAATCACCCAACCAAGAGCAGCTTGTGGGGAAAAAAAAAAAGAGGTTTATTTTGGCTTACAGGCTCAAGGGGGAAGCTCCATGATGGCAGGGAAAATGATGGCATGAGCAGAGGGTAGACATCACCCCCTGGCCAACATAAGGTAGACAATAGCAACAGGAGAGTGTGCATAACACTGGCTTAGAGAAACTGGCTATAACACCCATAAGCCTGTCCCCAACAATACGCTCCCTCCAGGAGGCATTAATTCCCAAATCTCCATCACCTGGGAACCTAGCATTCAAAACACCTGTTTATGGGGGACACCTGAGTCAAACCACCACACTAAGCCTCTGTCTTAGCCTCCAGGACACCCCTGTCTTAGGCTCTTCTCTGCAACTCTTCTCTGCAACCTCCTTTGCTCCTCTCACTGGAAGAGCTGTCTCTTTGCTGGTGTGCTTCAGTTCTAGCTCTCTCCTGAAACTCAGGACTAGGTAGGTCACTATCTCTGATCACCTCTACTTGCTCTAACAGACACTGGACTTGATCTCCCCTGTCCAATTCTAGTCATAGCCTCAGTCCAGCACTCCAGTTGCTCAGGCCAAAGTCTTGAGAGGTCATCCTCAATGTCTCTTATTCTCTGAGTAATCTACACCTAATTCTTCCAAAGATCCTTCCGGTCACAAGTATAGCCATAGACTGCTCTCCACTCCCCCTGCTTCCTGCCTAGTCGAACACTGTCTCTCACCTGGATTATTGCAAGTGGTCTCTGGGCTTCCATTCCCTTCCCAGCAGCCAGAGTGAGACATCTAGACTCAGTGTTCCTGTGCTCCAACCCCTCAGAGGGTCGCCCCTCCTGCTCAGCCAAAGCCCAAGCTGTGACCTCACGGGCCCTCTGCAATCTGCCACTTTGCTCCCTCTACTGTGCCATCCCTTTTCTCACTGTATCCAGCCACAATAGAGCTAGAACATTCCATGGATGGCCTCATGTGAGGACCTGTATGTTGTCTGACCCCTCTGCCCATAATATTCTTTTCCCAGATATGATAATATCTCCCTACTAAACTTGTTAGATTTAAAGACTCCCGCCTTTGTGTTAGTCAGTTGCATTATCTTGCTATCAGTTTTCTTTCCCCATAGTACTTATGGCCTGTAAGTTTATACATTTACAATGCTCATTATTTATCCCCTCTCTCAAGAATGTGATGTCTACAAGGCCAGTGATGCTTTTTATCTGATTTGTGTGGTCACTGCAGTATCCCCAGCACTAGTAAGTGCTCAGTGAGCATCTGCTGCAGTAATTAATAAATGTATGGTAAGCTATTCCTAGGCATTCTTCAAAACCCAAACCATATATTTAAAATCATATAAATAATTATTAATGATTTTTTTAATGCTTAAAGAGTAGATATGATAAAATCTTGAGATTCGGCCTTGGATTTGAACCTCTACTCCCTGGTTGTAGTGGCTTGATTCAGGTGTCCCCCATAAACTTAAGTGTTCTGAACACTAGGTTCCCAGCTGATAGAGACTTGGGAATTAGCACCTCCTGGAGGGAGTGTATTGTTGGGGGCAGATTTATAGATATTATAGCCAGTGTCCCCTTGCCAATGTTTGGCACACTCTTCTGTTGCTATTGTCCATCTTCTGTTGGCCAGGGGGTAATGTCCACCATCTGCTCATGCCATCATTTTCCCCTGCCATTGTGGAGTGTTCCCTCAAGTCTGTAAGCCAAAATTAACCTTTTTTCCCCAAAGGCTGTTCTTGGTCAGGTGATTTCTGCCAGTAATGTGAACCTGACTGCAACAGAAATGTTGGTACTAAGAGTGGGGTCATTTACTGCTAGACACTTGACTGTGTGACTTTAGCCTGTTGGAGCTGATTTTCAAGAATGTGGATGAATTTGAAACCTTGGCCTAAGAGACACCTTGCAGCGCTGTAAGTACAGCTTCATGGACTATTCTGGTCAGACTTGCAAGACCTGAATGCAGTAAAAACTAAGGACTGTGAGGTTTGGCTTATGAGGGTGAAAAGGAGCTTTATCTGAGCTGGGCTAGAGGCAGTTTGTGTGAAGCTTGCTGTTATGCCCATGTCCTGGGAAGTTGTGCAGGGTTGCATTGTGTAGAAATGGACTGGTGTGTGCAGAGGAATATGGCACAGAAAAAATGAAATCTTTGGGTGAAACTGCCACCTGTTCAGCTTCAATTAAGAGATTACAACCATTGAGATTGGGCCAGCAGACCTGCACTGGGACAACAGAAAGAATGTAGACCTTTTCGAAGGGGCCTGGATGCTCAAGGAGTGACCTGTTCTTCAAAGTCTGCTTTATTCCCCCCTAGATTAACAAATTGGCACCCTACCTGGTAATGTGGAGTATAAGAAATGCAAGAGAGAGAGAGTCATTGAGCTTGCAATGCAGTCTTGTGCTTTGGAAACAGCCATGGGAAGTGCAAAGCAGGTTTGCTGGATGCCTGCATGGAGACCCCATGGAGCTGTGAGGATGAACAGTGGACTGCAGTAGAGACCCAGCGGAGATGCCAAGATCACAAGATGGCTGCTGGGCAAAGCTGCCAGCCCCAATGAAGTTTTCCAGGACTGTGAGTAGTCTAGCTGGAGGGGCAGAATTGGAACTCCAGAGACTTGTTGCTGGTTAGAATTATCAGACTCGGAGACTCGTTACTACCTAGAGTTGTTGCACTTGAAGATACAGAGTTTGATGTTTGCCCTGTTTAAATCTTTTATTGGTTGAATATTTCCTTGCTATGCCCAGTGCCATCTTTTGCAGTATGATTGTTTATTCTGCACCATTATGAGTTTTTGGTATTATGGCTCAGTTAAAAGACCTTGGATTATGGGGATATTTTAACATCATTAAGATTGATAAAAACTATGGGGACTTTTAAAGTTGGACTGAAAGCATTGCATTTTTCATCATGTAAGGTTATCAGTTTATGGGGGCCAGGGACAGAATGTGGTGGTTTGATTCAGATGTCCCCCATGAATTTAGCTGTTCTGAATGCTAGGTGCCAGCTGATGGAGATTTGGGAATTAACACCTCTTGGAGGCAGTGTATAGTTGGGGGTGGGCTTATGGGTGTTATAGCCAGTTTCTACTTGCCAGTGTTTGGCACACTTTCCTGTTGCTATTGTCCACCTTATGTTGGCCAGGGGTTGATGTCCACCCTCTGCTCATGTCATCATTTTTCCTGCCATTGTGGAGCATTCCCTCAAGTCTGTAATCCAAAAGAAACCCTTTTTTCCCAAAAGCTGCTCTTGGTTGGGTGATTTCTGCCAGCAATGTGAACCTGACTGCAACACTGGTCTAACCCTCCAGTTATATGAGTTTGGGCTTCTATTTCCATTTAAGTATAATAAGAAAATAAAGTCCATTTCTATTTAATGATAACAAAATAAAGTCCTAGCCAGGTGTGGTGGCGCACACCTTTAATCCCAGCACCCAGGAGGCAGAGGTAGGAGGATCACCGTGAGACTACATAGTGAATTACAGGTCAGCCTGGGCTAGAGTGAGACCCTACCTCAAAAAAAGAAAAAGGTCATAACACATACCTTTCTGATTATTGAAAGGATCCAATGCACCAAGCCTGCAAACTTGCTCAGCACACCCCCTCGCCTATTGTCATTGTTCATCAAGCGTTAGTGAGCAATGCTTTCCTCTGTGTGATAGAGGCTGAGCAGGAATGCAAAGGATTTAGCAGCTATAGGCTCAGATTCAGCAAACCAGAACCAGGATACCTATAGGGTTGGAGTGGGGGGATGGCAGTGGCTGAGCAGAATCTACAATAGACAGAAAGGTTTGCCCCATGCCTCACAGAAGGCCCTTCCGGTCTTCAAAATTCTCATTTGATTTTGTTCATACAACTGTGAGAGGTGCTATGTCACACTACCAGCATCAATTGAAGAATTGTTTCTGAAGTTAAGAAAGGCTTAAAGAAAGACAGTGGAAAGTCTGTATTTCTACAAAGGTTTATCAAACCAATTGAGCTGTCATTTCATCGCATGGAGTCCACCTCCTTCAGTACACTCAGACCACAGAAGGCTAGCTAATCAGGCTTCACAAATCCCATGTCCTCAACAGGGCTTTGAAAGGCCACATTTACTCTAAGAAAGCTTGATCCAATGACATAAACAACATAATGAGAATTCAAATGCTTTTCTTAAAAAGATCTCCAGACCCGAATAATTTAAGATGAAGCATTATATTGATTGTGGTGGTGTGAGAAATAAGAATAAGTACCTGAGGCATATGCCAACTAAAGCACCTTAGGGACAGATATAATTATTCTGCTGTGAGTCCGCAACATTCATCAGGGTGGCCCAGTAACCACAGCACTTATGTCTTCATGGAGAATATAATAGTTTAATTTTCTTGATTCATCATGTCAAAATTGTATTTTGAAGGAAGGAAGAGAGGAAACAAAATGGTATT